>JAZAYU010000100.1:1200000-1899980 GCA_038501625.1 Corbicula japonica | reverse complement strand
GTTTCGCTATTGCAAAAAGTCTTCTACTTTCCAAAAATCGAGATATATTTAAAGCCGTCTTTTCGTTTTTTAAAGCACGTTTATCTCGCATAAACGCTGACTTCGCTGCTCTACACTCATTATTAAACCATAATGTTTTCCGTTTATTTGATTGGCGCGTTTTTATGTGTACTGTTTTGCCAAAAGTTTGAAAGGAACAATCATTGATAATATTTGTAAAAAGATTAATATTGTCATCTAACTCACCTCTATTTTCCAAAATATTGTTGGTGATTTCTTCAAAAATATGTTTATTTGTTTCTAAAACATCAATAAGTTTTTGTTTCTCATTCCGGTCCTATACTAATTTTGTATAAGAATACGGTTCTTTGTTGCGATTGGTCATTAGTTTACAATCTAGGTCATACTCAATAGGACAGTGATCTGAGAATTCGGTCAAGTCTAAAACATTCATATCAGTAATGTATTTAAAATTGTCAATATTTGTAATTAAATAATCAACAGCACTTGCACCGTGTCTTCCTCTACCAACATTGTGAAACGTAAAATCACCTTGTTCTAAGCGACCATTTGCAACAATGAAATCGTTTTCTTTGCATAAATACAATAACTTGTGCCCAAAAGCGTTAACAACTTTATCGTTTGATTTTCTATGTGTAATTTCACCTGATAAATAAGGAGCATAAATAAAACGAGAGAGACCTGTGTCGTCGGCAAAGTCTGGTAACTCTCCTATCCGACTATTCATATCACCACACAGGTATATATCACCACAGTCTTTGTATAATAAAATATCGTCGTTCAGTTGATCAAAAAAGTCAAACTGGAATAAACGAGAGTTTACATTTGAATATACTTTTGAGCCCACCAGTTCGATGTTATCTGACCAGCATGATTTAAAATATACTATAATGCCCCCACTATTTCGCTTAGCGTTTTTATTCATTTTTGGTCTGGGGCAATTAAGGTGATCAAAACCAGAAATATCAATGTTAGTAATACTTGAATTCCAAGTCTCAGTGAAAATCAAGATGTCGTATTTACTAATCAGATTTAAAAAATCTTCATCAATAAATTTATTACATATGCCCTGTACATTCCACTGGAGGATTTTCAAAGTATGCTGTTCATCACAACCCTAAACACTTGCAGTTTCAGACTCCATGACCGTTGCTTCTGTAGGCGTACTTGCTAATGGGGAACCCCTGTTTCTCCTGCCACGAATTACTAGTCTGTCATATGAAATAAAAGCTTCGTAGCCATCACGTCTCGCCTTCTCTAGGTCAGGGATCAACTGTCTGCGCTTTTCTTGGATTGCACGGGGATACTGATCACTGACCCGGTAATCAGTGTCCTTCAGCTTCTCAAAGGCCGCCTGTTTAACGGTATATTTGTCTGGCGTATAAAGAAAGTTTGCCACAATTGGCCTAGTTTTTCCAGATGTGTATTTACCAATACGGTGCACACGGGGTAATTTTATAAACTGTTTTGCCTCCGGTATTCCAAGGTTAATTTCACAGAAATCAAGAATTTTTTCTCTACAATTTTCAGATTTTCTCGCTTCTACCGTAGATTCTTCTTCAAATCCAAAAAACAATAAATTGTCACGCATGGACCTTGACTGTAGATCAGTTAGCTCATTGGATAAACGGGAATTTTCAGACTTTAGATTTTCATAGTCTCTTATAATTGACTCTTGTTGAGACCTCTCTTGTTTTAATGCACGGTCTAGCTCAGTCTGTTTCTTTTGTATTTCATCACATATTTGCGCATCAAAGTTTCTACTTGCTTCGATGTCTATGAGCTTACGACCTTGATCATGTAACTTTGACTCCATATGTGATATTCGGGTATCAAGAGAACTCACCCTCTCGTTAATTTTAGTGACCTGCTGTTCTATGAAGTCGAGTTTATTAAGATTGCAGTCCAAAATAAAAAGGGAAAATCTTTTTTTTTCCCTTTTGAGATCAGTTTTGTTGGAGACTATTTCCAGCTGAAATTTCTGCTAGAAAACTCAAGAAACTTTCTTCACCAGCATGACTTTAGGTCTTTTACCAGCTGAAATTTCTGCTAGAAATATCAATAGTTAACAGTCTTTTAAACTTTGCCGCGATTACGAGGAATTTTCTACAATTTCAACTTTTGTAGCAGTAGTATCTGTTCAAATTGCAATATCTTCTTAACTTTATATTTCTAGCAGAAATTTCTGCTGGAAATTTTACCGAAACAAATGATGGTGGAGAACATGCTTTGAACTTCCAGCAGAAATTTCTGCCAGAAAATTTATCGAAATACAAGCTGGTGCAAAAAGTTTATTGCACTTTCCAGCTGACATTTCAGCTGGACACTTTACCGAAATGTTGGTGCAGAACCTTTTTTCAGCAAACATTTCAATTAAAAATATAAAATTAATATAAATTATGGAGCAACGTCGTAAGATCATTAAAAGTTGAACAATTTTGGTCGTTCAAACATAAATTATGAGCATAACAATGTATTTGCTTAGCTTTGCGTTCAATAATTATCGATTAGAAGACTCAGTTAAGGTCTAACATAAACATATAGCCTTTGTGTTTAGTCATGAAACAGATAGGTTGAAACAAGTTATTGCATAACTTAGCAAGCAAAGCTGAAAACATCTTGGTAAAATTGTAGGTGCAAAAATATCATTCACGGACATGATATAAAATATGGCGCGTATTGCTTATTTGTTAGTAAAAGTATCAAATAATTTAAAAAAAAAACATTAAAATAAATAAATCTAAGAAATCTACATCATTTATCTAATTTTAATAAGGACAAAACATAAATTTAATGGTTCATTAATTTGAAGAACTACAAGAATACAAGTCTGTAAAATATACATTTGTATGATCATACTTGTTTACTTAAACTATTTTTCCATAAATAAAGATTACGCTTATAAAACTTCTTTAAGTAGACTTAAAGCCATGCGTTTTACAGAATCACGTCATTCCTATAACATTCCCAAAAGACATTTTAATAATAAATAAATACAGAACAAAATATTAATTGTCACTCAATTAGTATTTACTCAATATATGTTCATGAAACTAGTCCTTATTAATAATTAAGGGTCAAACAATATTTATGAGCATTACATATTCTGCACAAACCCATCATGCGAGAATCGAACTAACTTTTAAGCAGTACAAACCCAGCTTCATTGTACCCTCAGCTTATTACATTTCTTCAAGTAGACCTATGCAATTATATTCATTCTTCCATTCGTTCTTCCACTTAAGAAAACTGTTACATTTCTTGTAATATTATCTCAAGTATCTATTCCACCAGTTTAACGATGACGTTCTTAAACTTCTAAATTTAATTTAAGTAACGATGGTAATATAATATTAGGGTGTACAGTTCCAATAAAATTGCCCCTAGCACACTGTAATCTTTTACAATGTCTGCCGTAAGTTCATTTTGTATTCGTTTATTGGCTGTTTTCTTATGTCCTTTTGACCTGTGAGTTGTTTTGCTGATGGTATTCGCGCAGCAATTTAAGAAGTACCAGCGTCACTTCCACGTAGAATATCTTCCGTTTTATTAAAACCAGAATCTCTAAATCCCGGTGGGTATGCCCGACAATCAACCTGAAAAAAAAGTTAATCATTTAACTCGCTGCAATGTGTTATCTTTATAATATTTGAGGAAATAAATAATATATACTATCAAAATGGTTTTTTAACCAAGATCGCATGGAACAATATACTAGTTAAAACCTTACTCGAAATAGTTGAATAAATGCCTCTGTAGAGAACGATTTACATTTATTCTGTTCTGTTCGGTAACAAAGTGGATTCATTTTGATATTTATCAAACATTCATCGTGAATCATTTGGAGCGATTTTATATCATTTAATTACGGTGAAGACGCAATTTGTTACGTATTACTAATTAATGCAAGATTTGTTGCGGACGTGGAAACACACGGGGAGCTTAACCTATAGTTCCCTTCGAGGAAACCTACTAAACGAGATTCCAGAACAGAAGTTAATTGCATCAATCAATCAAGAAACAAAATTATAAAACATTGTTTAATGTACAGGGTAAGCGCAAGTCGTTTTGAAATTACTGTTTTACTTCGTTATTATTGTTAACATTTCATCAAAATAAGATTCACATCAATACTATCATAATTATGTACTGGACTTGTTGTTCTTCTCTCCGCAGCTGTACATGGTAAAGTAAGCCGAATGGTCTTTTCATTAAATAAGATACATATGGTATTATTTGTCAAGTTTACAAAAACATAAAAAAAGGAAAAAAATACCTTGATTCATGACGACATGAACTGATGTTGGTTCAGCTTTGCCTTTTCTCATTTTGTTTGTACTGTCACTCCATTTTGCAAACCCTAAAACAATTTTACAACATAAAACTAATTTAAACAGATTTTTATTAGTTGAAAGTACTTCATGTATCTTTGCCTAGCGCGGGTCTTTCTGATCATGTACTGCATGGTACTATAAACTGCTCCTATCAGTTAATCTTTATACACTTACCAAAATAATGTTGAATGATGTGTAGGGAAGCTGTGTCTTTTATTTGTGGCCGGTCGTTATTTGCATATTACACTACTTTAATCTTTCGTTATAAAGTTTAAGTTCCAGCTGCGATTTTTAATGTAAATTATAATTTGTCTAGAACCGAGTAACACATTTTGTACGACACTTAATATTTTCATTGTTCTTCGCGTGGGTTTAAAAGTCGCGTATTTCGCGCTTGGAATTGTGCGCAAAAAATAGCAGCGAATATTAACACATAATATCTTATTCATGTACTATGTGGATAATACTACTACGCGAAACGAATTTATTTCAGCGTAAATTTGTCGTCGGCGTCGAAAATAAAGCACTGCGAAATTAAATAATACCACAATATATAATATGCACTTCTATAATATACGCATAAAAGAGGATGATATATTATTCACATATAACTGATAATTTTAACTGATTTTCATTTTTTTCTCTCAATTCTTAATGTTTTACATTGTAAATCATCAAATCAATTACTTTTGTCATTATGGGCTTTCTTGATTTCATATATCAATCCTTATTATTATCACAGCATAGAAACGACTTAAAATAAATGTTCAAGCAAATACGATAAAATCCCAAAAAAGTTAGCTAGTCGAGTTCTAATGTGGGTGCTATTCAACGATAAGTCTATGGGTTCTTTTCTTCGCTTTTCTGGTTTTCGTGGAAAGATTTAACGGTTCAAGAGTTCATCAAAATTAACCATAATAAACTCCGGACAAGTTCATCATGGTTACTTGCAAATATGTTCTTTCTATATTCAAAAATGTAACTATGTCAATTTGATATTAACACGATTTAGCAGTTTTTAGTCACCAAACGATAACACATTTCAAACTTAACATTAATAACGTTAAAAAGTATAATATGGTTGTTTTCGTGCAATTGTGTGTTTCTGATTTGAAAAAATTAAATTGCACCTAATTCGCAAAATTCTGATTTGAAAAGTGTATGGTTAAAATTTGGCCTATAGGTATATTCTATAAATGACTTTGTTAGCTTACTACTAAAATTGAAAAGATTAATATGACTTAAGTAAAACGCTTTGATATTCTTTCGAACTGTGGAGAAATTAAACAAATTACATGTATTTGTTTACAAAACAATCTTACAAAACAGTAAAATTATAATTGATATTTCAATATACGGACTTAATAGTATGTAAATACAAATACAATTCATGCCAACCCCTCTAACATTAAAATAATATAATGAAATTATTAGATATATCAGTTACTTTTAATTGAAATAGAAACGTCAAGACCGCGGTCAGGATAGTTTTACAAAGCAGCTGCAGTAGTTGAAGTTAAAGTATTACATGAAGCAGTTGTTGTATTGATTGTTGTAGGAGAAGACGTAGTAGTTGTAGTAATAGTTTAAGTATAAGTTATTATTTTTGTTGTTGTTGTTGTTGTTGATGTTATTGTTGTTGCTGCTGCTGTCCTTTTTTGTTAAGTAAAAAGCAGCAGCAGCAGTAGGTTTTGTTGTTGTTGTCATTGTTGTTGTAGAAGTACATGTAGCATTTATTGTATTGATAGTAGTGGCAGAAGTAGTACTAGTAGAAGTAGCAGTAGGTAGTAGATAGAAGTAGTAGTAGTAGTTGTTGTTGTTGCAGTAGGTGTCGTTGTTGTTGATGTTGCTGATACCGTTGTTGTTTTGTTATAAAAATAATAGGCGCAGTAGTAGCAGTAGGAGGAGAAAGACAACCGGCAGTAGTAGTAGTAGTAGTAGTAGTAGTAGTAGTTGTTGTTGTAAGTCACAGCAGCAGGGTTAGGATTAGTAAAAGTTTTATTTTCAATCGTGATTGCGTTACTGCTTTTTATAAGCGAATTAAAATTTCTGAAAAAAAATTAAAAATGTACTGGTTTTTGAAAATTATTATTTCACTTCTTGGCTACACATGTTTATACTTCCGACAGACTAGAGATTTGTACAATGTTCAAGTTTTCTCAGGTCTGAAAGATTTTATCTCCAGCAGCACTGTTATTCTCTCTATGTGATACGTTATAATAACTCCACTGACCCGATCTAATCTGGCGTTTATGGTGTTTCAATGACCGTCGAATGATTTGTGTTGCTCTATTACTTGTATGAGGACTGCAGTGCTTGAATTTATAAAATGTGTAGGAGCCATGGGTCGAAATGGTATTTTAACAAATTTGAAGTACACCTAAACTTTCTTAGATCTGTATAATAACCGTAACATAATAACTGGTACATGTACATTTAATTTCTAGGTTCTTCTGATCTTGTATGTTGATAAACTGATTAAGTTGAATAATAACTTTTTGCACAGCTTAAATTACCAGTAAAGCAAAACAATCGTTAACGGTTTTGCATCAAAACTTTCCTGGCGCTTACTGTTACCTATTTATCTTCATACAATAACAAGTTATAATAAACAAGAACAAACAAAATCACATCAGCATAATCAAGAATTAAACATAATTATATGTTATAATAACATTTTAGAGACTGTCATAATCGATTTTCAATACATGAAATTGTTAACTTCAAAATGCTATCTCAGAAATATAGTAGTTCTGCAAATTACTGTAGTAATAGACTGATAAGTAAAATTATCATTAACATCGGTAAAAAGCCATACTTCAGCGAGAAGTTTTGAGCCCCCTAATTGGTCTCATGCTGATAGTAAAAATAAGTCGGAATAACTGTGTAAAGTACATAACTGCTGAACTACGTTACCTTGGAATGATAACAAATAACTTCATCAATTAGCATGCGATTTGTTGGTCATTTAATGTAATCTTCCCCTGAGGAGTGAGAGATTTAAGACTGTATTACATTCAGACCAATTAATGATGCCGATAAGCATACTCCTATTCATATAACAGTGTAGAACTAATTCGAATAGCCTACACTATTTGCCTTATTATAATTTACGTTCTAATTTACCAAAGACAAAGTATTTTCATCTGAATAATGTTGCATAATTTTAATCCAAAATATGTTATTGTTATTTTGTTTATTATATTATTAATTCTAATATTGTCTATCTTTCAGTGTGGTAAAGTAAACACTAATATTTTTGCGAATATTATTTGTAAAGGCTCATTAGGCAAATCGTTCAAGGGTGTACGGGCTTTGCAATAATATATAATAGGAGATACAAAAATGCATTAAAATGAGTACATGTATATGTCGACTCCTTACTTATTGTTTTACATTTTTCGTCTACAGGACTTTTCTCAAGTATTATCCAAGCTCCATCGTCGTTTAGAGATTGATGACGTGATAAGAGACTCGCGACTGTAATACATGTAACTGACCACATAATGACGAACGTACAATATCTGTTCTAGTCACGTTTCCCATATGGATATAAACTACAAGTATGCGCGTTATAAATTTGTATTATAATCCTGGCCGAAAATGACTTCTTTGATCAAACTTTATACTGCCAATTAATTGTACAAGCTTGTTTTGCACCAAGTAAGATACATATATTTAAGATAATATATACATGTATTCTCTAATTATAAGCAAAATTTAAGTGATAGTATGATTGTTTCTTATTTTTGTCGATATTTAGTCCAGATTAAAAAGTCCCGACCTTAGTGTACCAACCCCTTGAGCGATGTTGTTAACTTTTTATATAAGAATGTTCTAATTTAAAGGAAGGCGCAGAAATTAAGTGTTTTGATGTACATCTTATATGATGCATTTTTCCTATGAAATTACAAGTTATTATGACTAAATTCTTAGCTTTTATATCTATTAGGTGTCGAATATTTTGTAAACAAATACTTTATTCAAGATGTTTTTATTTGTAATATTGTTGACCGAAACATGATATCCGCTTTAAATATTTTTTTTATAAAATCTGCCGAATGTGAATTGTATTGACCTGTGAATTTTTATGACATTAAAATCATATGTGTTATCTCTTGTAATGCAAGTCTTAAAATGAAAGAAAACGTTCTTTCATTTCTTATACCATTTGGACAGAGGAGCTAAAATAACATATCATGGATTGATAATTACGCGGATGATGCTTGTGATAAAATCCAGCAGACTGGGTGCAGGTAAAGTGTTCGCACGTGGGTGATATGATTATCATTAATCCTACAATTTTCCAACAACAATTAACTGGAATATTCTCACAGGCTAGATAATAAAGACAGGACTGTTTCTGAAAGCATCACCGAATTTGATTTTGCAATTCAAGTGTTTGAATATTATTGCAATTTTGCGTGATTAATAAGAAGAAATTAAATGACAGTATACGTGATACTGTAGTATCATTTAATTTCGCGGGCACGAATTTTCGCGCAAAACCCGTAAATAACATATTCGCGGGGAAATGAATTTGCGCAACTGTGTTTTCCTATAAAGAAACCCTGGTTTTTTGCTGGTGTTGAATTTCGCGCTCTTGCCGTAGAGCGAAATAAGCGAAAATTAAACCCGCGCGAAATAAAATGATTTGACAGTAACTGGAATTGTCCAGTCTATTGCAGAACAATTTCTTATTAAGAATTAAGTGAACTTTAATTTTAATGTCAAATAAATGACCGCCGGACTAAGGTTTCGATGATAACGATGACTCTGAATAAAACGATAAACTATATCATATTCCTTAGTTTTCGATAAGGCAAAAAAAAGGAAGTAAATTTTTCTTAGCCTACTTAATTACAAACACGTTCATATAACGAATAGTATATATAACGACAGCATTTTCATTATAGTGGACTGATTGCAGGATTTAATCCACCTAAGCGCTTTAATCATATACAAACTATTTTTCAAAGATCATCTCACCGAAAATAATGTTTGTAAGGAATCAAAAACATCAAATATATCCGATCATGCTAAAAATAATATATCCGCAATTCTTCGAAGAACATAGCATTTACCATCAGGTTAAATAAAATACCTGACCCGTATTAAACTCACATTTCTGATGTCTTTAATTTCACTGCCAGACAGAATTTTCCCAGTATGTTGTATGTACCTAAACTATCATAACATGTGGCTACATTTAGGTGACAAAGCATGATAAACCAAGCTAGAATTCTCTGTAATAAACGTAAATCCTGCTAAAATTGCACATTAACATGGTCTGAGAAATACAAATGTATCTAGAGCGTTTACTAGACACAATAAAATGTTTTTCTGAATGAATGGCTAACCATGTAAACCCTAATCAGACTGTATAGGCGTGAAGACTAGTATACTATAATCCCAATTCTTACATTCTGAGTATTTTTTTAGGAAGTTCGTCATCAATATAAAAATCCAATCAGGTTAAATGCTTAAATAGTGTTTTTGAATGTATGTCGATTTTTATAAGGTTAGCATATAAGATGTAAAATCAAATGTGACGAGAAAACGTAAATAAGATCATACAATAAATTTTTACTGATAATCAATCTGCATTAACAACAAGATTTACTTACAGTTACAGTTCATCTTCTTTTTCTGCATAACAACATCCTCATACAGTTAGAAAACTTTTAGCAAACAATCTTTCATGACAGTTCGTGAGCACTAGACAGGCTCCGGTATGTAAACTCGTCATTTGTTCTGTTTTGACCTTCGCTTAGCTCCAAGAACAAAGGGATTTGTGGAAATTGATTTCAGTGTATCACGAATACAGGCTGCATTGGGGTCACACAAAGTTCATTGTGGGGTAACTCACATTGCTCTATCAAATTTGTTTACGTTAATAGAGATCAAATTGCCTGTATCTGATAAACCATGTAATCTAGAAATCTTTAGCACCTTCAGGTTCAGAAATATGATGGATTAAGAAATGGAGAAAATCAATCAGTTTTGTAAAAGCGAATATTATAAATACGCTTAGAACTAGTCAATATTTATCACACGTTGTTTTAATTACCGACAATGCAATACATACAATGACAGGTAAACATAATATGTAAAGGTCATAATTTGACCAATTTAATTCTTATCCCATTTGATTTGCCATAAGTTCAATCCGACCCAGTTTTTTGAGTCGGCAGACTCAGTGAAAACCAATTTTCGACAATCGTTTTTGCTTTACTATGAACCTAACAATTTGAGGGTTGCATGCAATACTGTCCTAACTCCTTCTTTATTTCAATGTAGTAACGACAGTACTTGCATGCTACCATAGAATGTATGCTTGCTACCCTAGAATATAGTTCTTAGTTTCAAAAAGTAAGTCAATGCTACAAAGCGGTCAATTTTGTAATTCTGTGCAAAACGATAAAATTTATATTAAAAAAAATGGAATCAATCAATATTTGAAGAAATTTAACTCGTGGAACGTTCGACAAGATTTTGAGTCATGAACGCGCATGAATACCTGATGGCGGAACGCCATATTGGATTCGACAACGTTCGGTGAAGACGAAAAATCCATCGTAATCAAATGAACAGTGAGTATTTATCGAGTTATTTTCGTGATGCAATGTTTTTATAACACCCAGGTTATATTTGAATGTATATTGACAATAGAAGTTCTCTTTGTAAATAGAATTATTCATATGGAAATGGAGGTGGATTTGGTGGTTGTCGAATGGTAGCCTACGTTACAAAATCATTGTAAAACTTGAAATTTTAGATTCGAAAGACTACACCGCAGTAAACGTGATTTTGGCTCTTTGGGTTTTATTGAACGGTTACGTCATTTAATTAATTAATGCACTCTCCAAAATGAAAGTAGGAGTCGCAAAATCGACCGTAGGGCTAAGCGAAACTTTTTTAATTTAGGGCCCTAATCATTGTGGATATTAATTGTGGAACCTTGTAGAGATGTAAGTAATCAAATTATTTCAATGTATTGCATTGAAAAAAGTTGGATTTTGAACGATTAACGAATTACTTGGTAAAATATCGTCACTCGTGTAAGAATTATATTCCCATTTGAATGCTTTAAGTAAAACATAAAGCATCTGATTCACAATGATTTTTTATAACATTTTGATCTATTGAAAATTATGTTTAAAGTAATTTAAAATTCATACATGAATTGATTTAACAGATATATTAATAAATGCATTTTATGCATTTGATCATAAGAGCCTGAATTTCCATCAGAAAATATCCAGATCTAACCCATTTCCAAACCGTAACCAGCTACATAGTTGACACAAGATTTTCTGAAGTATAAAATTTCAAAGAAATGAAAATCTAATGTTTTCAATAATTGCGTGTTATATGTAGACCTTATGAAATCCGCTATACGAAGTTTTTCCTACTTTCAGTTTTGTCTTACACTCCATTCCATAAGTCTCACAGGTCATTTAATCAGAACAGATATTCTCAAAATTAATAACCCAGGGAAAACCATAAGAAGAAAAAGAGTAGCACCTCAGGGATTCACCAAGTTTATACAGAAATGGGAACTTCACAATATTTATTTAATAGTATCTCTTAAATGCATTTCAGGTAAATTTTGCATCCCGGAAGAAAGAATGAAGTATTTATTAATTGATTTAATTATTCATAAACAGGTTTAGATGATTTTTGGTTCTGGTCAGACATGTATCAACCATTTGAACCATTTGAAGCGGTATAGAACTGTTTGACGTCATGCAATGAAGTGGACAACAAAAGTGAAGGTAGAAAATAATGTTTGAGTTAAATCCAGAATGCAGGCCCGGACGCAGCCCTGTGGCTGAGGGGCTGCAGCCCCCCCCAGCCCGGCCGCTTTTTTTTAGTTGGCTTTAAAATCTGCCTGATCAAATGATGTGTATTATAACATTTCACTGGCCAGTTGGCCAGCAATTAATTACCATGGATACATGTAGCTCGGAGGCATATTAACCGCAAGCTACAATTCATGTGCGATTTAAATACAATTTTTCATTGGTTGCTCGCTCAGCCATTGCCCAATAAAAACAGTTGGAACAATAGCGTTCTGAGAGCAGTAAAAGATTGGAAAAGCGTTACAAACACTAGGAGAAATTAGCAGTTTTTGAGGAAATCGATCGCAGAGATTCTTTCATTTTCTTTTGTTTTTCTGCGAATCTACAAATATGTAAGACTGTTTAACTCAATATCTGTCCACAATTTTAAGAGTGAAATGTATTTTTGACCAGATAATGGGAACATTCTGAAAATGAAAAGTTATCAGAGTACACATCATACATTTGGATTTAGTAAAAAACAAAAGTTGGATAATTTATGTTCATCCTCAGTTCGAGACAACTGTTAATTTATTGCGCACTGAATAAGTACAGATATAGTTTAGGTATACTTAAAATTGCACCATTTTAGCACACCACATAAAAAAATCGAATGCGGGAGGGGATACCCCTCCTGCACCCACCCCGTCATCAGCCTCCCCAGGATGTACCAGTCTGGATCCGGGCCTGGAATGACTGTTTAGGAGATGTAATTATTTTAAACAGTATATTTTAGTTTCTTTGTAATGCTTGAGCTGTGATAACGCTGTCAACATTGCAACTGGTAAATTATTTTAACATGTTAATGGGTGGGGTACCAATCCGTTGCGTTGGGAAAATGTAATATTTTTTCCTATCTGAATATTTTCTGATGGAAATTCAGGTTCCTGTAATTTGATAAATAACTCAAATTAGTTTCATAGTGTTAAATTAAGTCTTGTTAATAGTAGAATTGCCTAACAAAGTGACAATAAATTATGAAATGAAAACCAAAGATATACATTTTGTTCACTACAAACATGTGCCAAATTATAAAAATGAATATATTGTCTCCCTTTTGATGTTACACCAGTATTAAGTATTGAAGTGAACCTAGGTTTACACAGTGTTTCACTTCAATAATTTTGATGTAACAAGTATTCATTTATTAGCCTTCCATTACAAATTGTTTTTAGGTAAAATAAACCAAAACTACTTAAGACATTAATTTTATGTCTATTTCATTCTATGATTTTTACCCAGACTTGAATTCTGATCAGCAATGTAAAATAAATTACCGGTAGTTATTTGAAAAGGAACCCACTTTGTGAATTTTAGTGATAACCCAATTTGACCAGTTTATAAGAGCAGTCAACACATTTTTGACTTTTTGCAGTCTGATACTTTCTGGTTAATTTTAAAGTGACATGCCTGGATCCATATTTTATTTTTTCAAAAGAAGAAAACACATAATAACTCTGGCAGTGATGAAACAATATGGATACTTAATTCAGTTAATCAACAGTTAATCAATATAACTTTATGAAATTTTCTTGAACGGCTGTTGGAACAGGCATTTTAACTACAAAACAAATTACAGCACTCTTTTTCACAGCAACTAAAGGAAAAACATTTTTCACAGTCCAAAAGATTGTGGGTGACTTTTTGTAGATACACCTCACACCTCAGACTGAATGGATTTCAATGCAGAATAGAAACAATCTGAAGAAAGACCATTCTAGCAAAGTACAAAATGAGAGTAAACTAATTGTTATGATCACTCACTTAAAAAATAAAATAAGTTATTATAAAGAATATTTGTAATTTGAGCAAAGATCAAAATAATTGTTATTATTTCATGGGTGCGTTTGCCTGAAAATCAGGTTTTTGTGTGTCTAAAAATCAGGGTTGGCTTATTGACCGGGCCGGTGGTCAATACTGGTCAAAAGTGGTCATTACTGGTCAATAGTGGTCATTTCTGGTCAATAGTGGTCATTACTGGTCAATTCAATTTTATTCACAACCAAACTGTCCAAAATGTTCTTATAATCATTTAGAATCCTTTAGGCCCTTACAATAGCCCCTGTAAGGGCCTAAATGGTACTTCATTAATGGTTTATTATTGATAAGCCTTTAATAAATACAAATATTTAATTGGTATGTTCCTATGTTCAATAAGCAAAGGAAATGTATTTTCCGCTGGTTAAGCAAAGCTAATTAGGTGGAAAATATTAATTTCCTTTGATTGGGTAAGATCTTTTGAATGTACCAATCACAAGGTGTTGTTTTCATTGGTTTAAAGCACAAGTTCTCATGTGCATTGTTGGAAAATATATGGTCATTCAGCTTTGGGCATTCAATGCTTACAGACACATTTTCTTAAGTATGTGGAAACTTTATGGTATATATAAACAGCTTGACATAATTATAGGCATTAATGATAAGTAACACTGAAATTAATAAATGTAGTATGCTAAAAGTTTCAATTCATATACTGTTTGTTATGTTTTATGTAATTTATGTAGTGGATTCTTTAAAGAACATTCTGTAAGCTTTGCCCGAGTGCTCAGTACAATACATGCATTATATGAAACAGTATGACTTGGTTGTTCACTTGCAAAGATGTGTGAGGTCAAAGGAAGTGCAATCACCCCTCAGTCTCTTGACCATCAATTGTCAAACACAAGTGTTAACTGGCAGGTGTATAACACCTACTTCATGGATATTGGATAATCCTTAAATAAACACATAGGCATCTTAATTGACATGTTCCCAAGTTCAATAAACAACAGAAGTGTGACACAACACCCCTCCATCTCCTCACCATCCATTGTCATACACAAGTGTTACTTGGCAAGAGTGTAACACCTACTGGTGGTGCAAATTGCCTTTGCTTTAATTAAAAAAATCAAGTTACTAAATCATTCTTTGCTGAAAGTTGATAAAATACTAACATTAAAAGAATTCTTACTTTGTCTAAAAACTCACCAGAATGAAGCCAAAAGACCCTGTTTGGGGATTTTATTATCTCAGTTACTGAGGGAAATAAGACAATTTCTAAGTGCAAAGCATGTTCAAGTGAAGTTAGTTCTAAAGTTACTTGAGTAGAAATTAAATAAAACTTAAAAGGTTTGTTTTCTTCCTTTCTTTTATGAAAATTTTGAAAAAAAAGTTCAATTGACCAGTATTGACCACTATTAACCACTTGGGGAGTATTGACCGGGACGGTTTTAACCGGTTAAAACACCGGTTTAAACCAGGGGCGGTCGATTGGTGCCAACCCTGCTAAAAATGATTGATTTTCTTCATTTACCCTAAATAAATTTTCAGGATTTCAGGTTTTTTAGAAATCCTAACTTGCACCCTTGCAATTTTGTGTTTGTTAATTTCAGTGATAAAATCAAATGAAAGAAATGTGCCATCTCTGGTTCAAAAAGCATGAAATTGGAAGAGGAGTGGAAGAAGGATAATGGTATATTAAATTTTATTAATTGACTATTAATAGGGCTCTCACCAGACTTGCAAATCAGGGAGAGTTTTGTCATAATTTACTGCATTATGGAGAAGTTTGCAGTCAACAGCTTTCTTTCCCTATATCGTAAATACAAAATGACTTCTAACAAAGCTCAACAAAGAGAGAAGTCTGGTCACTTTTGATGAGACTAATTCCTTCAAGTCTCTCTCTAGTGAGAGCCCTGTATAAATATACAGTAAAGCCATTGCATACTTTGCCCTTTTCTTTTACATGACTGCAGTGTGGCAAAATATCGAGGCATGTCATCACCTGACTTGAACATGCCATTTTCCTGGCAGACACTACATGGTACACCACATCAATACTTAAGTATTTTATAATGGCCCAGCAATTCTCATATTGGTCCAGAACACCTGTATTGGCCCAGTTTAGTCTTCATATGAATTTGAACATGTTATTGGGCCTCGGGCTGTCATATTTACCCTCGGCCTTCTGCCTCAGGCATAAATGACTACCTTTGACCCAATAACAAGGTCAACTTGAATTCACTTGATTATTAACATTATATATAACAATATTCATCTGTGGGCCACCTTGAACTAACACGATGGGTTGCTTATTTGTTTTTTAAGTTGGGTAATCTCATATAAATGTGTCTCAAAAATCCAATGCTGTTTCAACTTTCATGGTTAATAACTTGACCCTTTACTCCATTTACACCATTTTACCACATGGGCAACCAGTGTAAATCCACATCTGATAGAGATAGCACAAATGTAGCTCCAGACCAGCTTGCACATCAGACATTTTGAGGTCTCATCATTCTGTATCTACTCTGTTCATTAGATACATTTAAAGCTCTAATTAACAGGAAGGAGATGATTGTGTCAGGACCTAGATTTACAATAGTTGCTCATGTGTTAAAAGATGTATCCAAGGAATAAAATGAAGTATCAAAATGCAGGTGTTTTTTTGTAGTAATTAACCCTTTACTATAATATTATACACATTTTCATGCCTTTTCATAATCTGATCTGGATCTGCACAGGTCACATTGTGGTCAGAAATAACCTATTGAAATTTGAATAAAAAAGCTAACGCCGTAACGGTTTAGATCCTAATCAGGCAGTATGGATGTGTCGGCTGATCTAGATCTACACTGATTTCCCATGCCATAAAGGCATATACATGTAAATGGAGGTAAAGGTTAAATGGGATAAATTGTGTATGCGCCTATAGGAACTGAAGATGGCTTGAAGCTTACACCAGAAATACCTCTTTTTTGTGATATTTATAAAAATAGATGAATTATGACAACATTGTAATCTGTTAACTAACCTGCAACATCAAATTATGTACAACTTCATAAGCAACAAAAAGTACAGTGAAATTGGTTTTGGTTATTTGTTATGATTAAAATACAACATTTATTTTCAGCCATGTGTATCATCAGTCTTGTGAAAGCTGTGGACTTGAAAATTTAATGTCTGCAGAATTGGTAGAACATAAGGGAGCAGAATATGAATGTTACTGTAGAAAATGAAGACAAGGTTTGCATTTTTTATTTTCATTTATTAAAGCTGCATGAATGTATGATTGAGACACACTAAATCTATCTGTATATGTTGGTATTTGTATTTTTGTATCTTGTAACAAGAAAACATAAAATTGTGTTTATATGTATGTGTTGACTTGTGAGACCTCAGTTCACAAGAAAATTAATCATCCTATATAAAAATTACTGTGTTGTTTTTGCCCCTTTCTTCCATGAATACATGACATGAGTGACCAGTGTATATCCAGATCAGCAGGCATATCTGTGCAGTCTTAACAGGATCTACACGGTTCATAATAAGCTTCATGAGGCTATTTCTTACAAATATGCAAACAGTGTAGATTCCAATCAGATCCAGGTCAGACATCAAAGTTGTTCTTGCTGATACATGTACTGATGTATTGTTTTCCAGGTGTCCACTAGCTGCTTAATCTAAAGGGTCATTTTTTTGTGTCGCCCTTTCAAAGAAAAGGCAATACATAGGGATCGCTTTGTCTGTCCGTCCATCTGTCTTAAAAACTTAATGTTGGTTATAACTTTGCCATTTCTTAATATTTCTTCATGAAATTTTCAAATTATATTGTTTGTGACAACATGCTTGAGCTGATATTAATTTTCAGGTCAAGGTCACATTTGATGGAGTTAATCCCTTTTTGTACTTTTTTTTAACAGAAAAACTTAATGTTGACTTTAACTTTGACTTTTCTTAATATTTCTACATCAAACTTTCAAATTATATTGCTCATGACAACACACTCATCTTGACTCCAAGTTCTTTATGTCAAGATGGGGTTATTCTCTTTTTTGTTCTTGCATTTTTAACTTGATCTAGTTCCCAGGGCGACACAAGTGAACACCCATCTAATGTAACTTTTTGGTGGATTCTGGCAATTAATAACCAAAATTACCCTTAATTTAAAGAAAACAAAGACACTTCAGCTAAAATCATTACAACTTCAATATAAATAGGTTATTTGTTGAAATTAATATTTCAGGATAACAGCTCTACATGGAATGCTGTGAGGAGACCAGTTTGACAATTCTGTCTATGACAGTCTGAGGGAGCATACAGCCTTTAGATTGCCACTAATTCCTGCAATGGAGCATGCTGCTTTTGTAATGGACAAGAATAAAAAATCACAAATGTTGATACAAATAGTGGATGTGAAATGGAGACAAGTTATATAAAATATAACCAAAACGTTTTAATGTGCACCTCATTGAAAAAACATCAGTTGACAAAAAAGCATCAGTGTAATTGTGTGTTTGAACATTATTTGCTGAATAATAGAACCATTGAAAAAAACCATAGTGACACTTGTAGTATTATTTTAAATCATGTGACCCAATTCTGTTTGTCGATTTCAAGTTTGAATATTCAAAGATTATGACTAGCTTAGCTACTTTTTTCTGTCATTGGTGTCACCGTATCTCAACTCAGAATTTTAGGTGCTGTCTAATGATACTGCGCTTGCAAACAACTGCTCACAGGATTCTTCCACACTTACAAAAGTATTCACGCCATTAAGGTAATATTCCATTCGTCATTGCACTCTCATTGATAAAATGAAAAATTAAAAAGTCTCTCTAAATGCAAAATGCAAGGACGAAAGGAGTAATACCTTTAAATAAAGCGTTGTGTTTGAGAACTGACCAGCGTTGTTTCACTGTTGACCATATGACCTATGAAGTATGATATCCTTCACTTAATTGTGATTGGTCAATTTCATTTCATTGTCTACAAGTCCAATCATATTCAAATTATGCCTTTAGACATATTGTCCTACCACCAGGTTCGCTTTCCATGTCACCACGTCTGCAAACTTGATAACAGTATTTGTCTTGACTTGTTAATTGGACATTAATTGTTTTTGGGGTCGAAGATCTATGTCTCGGAGGACATAAAGTAAATTGTTCCCCGTTCTTGAGGCGAAAGTTTATTTCTGGTCCAACTTAATCAAACCCAAAAATCAATTGCTTTTCAATTGTGTTTTGATGGCCGACTCATCAGTACCTCCAGTCCTTTGATTTACATTCGCGACTAGGAAATGTTTTACGCACTAGCTATTTTCAGATTGTCCCATTTAATTAAAACCTATATGGTTCCTGTTACTTGCCAGGTAAAATTTTGCTCCACAACCAAACAAATCAAAATGAACGAAAGCAACTTCCTAGTTAAAGCCCCAGCCCTAAACTAAAATAACAATATACTTCATGTATTGAAAATTCATATTTTTCCATATAGACTCCAATATATAAACTCTCCATCAGAAAACGAAAGGTCCGATCGAATTCTTTCTTACAGACGGGATTTTCAACGATATTGTTAAATTATCGTTAACGAACTTTTAAGAAGCTAAATATAATGGAGCTATATTTAGCACCGACGAAGAGACCACTTCATGCGCGATCTCGATTTCTGTGACGTTTCGGAAATCCTACTTTCGCTTTTAGTCGCGCGGACAAAATTTATTTTAGTAAATTAAAATTTTATTAGCCCGAACTAATTCTGCAAATGTATGCCTTTAGTTCCAATTTAGTTCCAGTTCATGAACTATTTCATACAAGAGCGGGTTAAATTGAAGTAATGCCGCTTTAAAGAGGAACAAAACGTTTCTCTCATTTTGCTATTTTTACCTTCGGTTTAGGAGAGAATGCCTTTTGTTTCATATCGATTTATCTCGCAACTTTGCCAATTGTTGTAAATAAATATTTCTATTTTTTTGTGATTTTTGGTGTGAGATAATTAATGATAATTTTATGATTCACTTAATCATAATGATAATAATGATATCTAATCTTGATGATTCTGATTCATTGAATTCGGTCAAACGTATCATACAACTCAATCTGATTAAAATCATCTCCAGAAAACCGCTACGCTTTGTTAAATCTGACTTTAGTGAGATTGTTAAAATCTGACTTTAGTGAGATTGCATACAACTTAAAGTACATCAAAATGTTTATTTCACTTATTATAAACTAATTTACCTTACTTACTTTACTACAGGTTTAAATTCTTGATTTGTTTCTGGAGATCTAGATTCGGACATATTATTATCTATATGGAACCCAATTCGCTCTTTTTATGCCATGATTATAATATTGCCATAATTATATGTGTTTTGTATGTTTAAGTCTAACTAGCTATTAAAATAATTTATCGGGCCCATATTTCATCAAATAGCGTTTATTGTTATGTAATAGTGTGCATTAATCAGATGGTTAGTAAACACTTCTCCATATTTAAAAGCAAGTCAGCACTTTATTTGGTACCTTGCCAAACACTCAGATCTGAAATGTTTTATTAGAAATCTAAAAGAAAGAAGCAGACTCATCACTAATTCCAAGTGTATTTGAAATATAAGGTTTTATTATATAGAAATTAAATTTATTGCATATTTTCAAATGCTGAGTCTGGGCTTGTATATATGTGACCTCTGTTTTTCTGACAAACTTTTTTCCAGGGAGTGTGAGCGATTTCGTCAAGTTTATCACTTATTGCCTAAACAGTTTTATTATTGCCTAAACAGTTCTATTCGATTCTGTACTGTACTGTACTGTACTGTACTGTACTGTACTGTACTGTACTGTACCGTACCGTACCGTACCGTACCGTACCGTACCGTACCGTACCGTACCGTACCTGTACCGTACCGTACCGTGCCCTGCCATTCTGTTCTGTTCTGTTCCATTCTATAAACGCTTTTAGAATGAAGCGACAGATTTATAACGTAAAAATAAAAATTAAATTAAATTACGCGCCTCCCGGTGTGCCTATTTCAACGTTGGCTAGTTCATTGTAAACTCGTAGCTCGTACGTTAGGCCCCAGTTACACAGACTGTCGGTGCCCAATCGGTTGTTTTATTTTAAGTTAATCGCTGTTTTGATCGGTTGTCATGTGTTATTTTATTTCTGGTTTTCTTTGTAAACAGCCATCGGTGATTGGTAAGTGTTTATCGGTTAAACAGATATTTCATGAGTTGCTGGAACACATGAATTCTCATCTTTTTCTATCGGTGGTAAGTATTAGTTGATTGGGTGCTTATCGGTGGCAAATCGGATTTATCGGAAGTAGACAGGTTGTCGATCGGTGATGTCGGTTTTAAACAGGATATTGATCGGTGATGATCAGTGGTAGACAAGTTGTCGGTCGGTTATTTGTAAAATATTTTCAACGATCGAGAATTTTAAACATGTCTAAAAATTCCGATCGGTAATTTTTCACCGACGAAACTCATCTATCCCCAATAGCAATTGATAGGTGGCAAACAGATGACCAATAGTTGATATCGGCGGTTAATTCCTTGTCATCGGTTCACTCTATAATTTGGCTAAAAAAACTACCGACTGATCACCGATGGCTCTGTGTAATTGGAGTTTTAAAGAGGCTAAATTTAATGCAGATGCGCTTTCTACAAAGACGTACATGAAATTATAAACCACCAAATTGTGTTTTTCACATTTGTTGATGAAATTTCACAGGTTGTTTTCTCAATTTATAATTTTTCCAGTCATAAATATCCTGACTTGATTTATTTTGCCACAATTGTCGCATTCTTGCAATTCTGGTTTGATTCGTTATACTCGTACATGGTACAGTAGCGTCATGGTTTGTTTGCGTACTGTTATTTGTAACATTCCGAAGCTTAATAAGGAAATTGTTGATGAATTATTTTCATTCGTTTGTAAAATAGTTTTAACTTTACTTGGTGTACCTTAATGCGACAACAAGTTATCCATTAAATCATCAGTCAATTTATCTAATGTCACAATCTAATTGTATCAATAAAGCTGGGTATGACTACATTGTATAAGACATAATGCGATGATCTGGTGCTTTGCTAAACCATGTTGGCAGTTAACAAAATCAAAGTTCCTTACAGTTTGATGTACTGACTATCAAACTTTAGACTGGCTCCCGTCCCTGTGTTCTTTTATATATTCTTTGTCACTAATGCGATAATAAATCTACAAGAAAAGCATCACCTGCAGGTTAATCATTGATATGCACTTCACTTCCCATATTTGCTAGATGGTTCAGCGTAATATATCAGAAAAAAAAGAAATTAAATAAAAATAAAACTTTAAGATAATAAGTATTTTAGTGTTATTTTTTTCATAAACCATCTAGCTGGTGTTAGACTAATTAAACGTTTTTAGACATTTTTTCGTTACAATGATGTATGACCACTGTCCCTTTGGATGTATGAACGGCCAGGTAAAAGGGACAGCCCTAGCTGCTGCTAAACAGCTAATTTGTAAACCTTTTTGTTGTTGTTGTTACTTCCCAGTTTTATGTCCCTCCCGCCTTTTAACGAGGACATTATGGTGTGGACATACAAGCTTTCCACGGTGGAGGAAGACCCCAGGTGCCCCTCCGGGCAATTTTTAGGCTCAAGCGGGCACCTGGGTAAAACCACCGACGTTCCGCAAGCTAGCTGGTTAGCTTCCTCACATGAAAGATCTTGACCCTGGTGAAGGGCGAGTGATTCTCAGTCGGAAACCTTAACCACTCGGCCACGGACGCCCCTACTTTGTAAACCCGCTATTACGTTTTCTTTTGTATTTTGAACAGCAGAGGGCCCAGCCTATCAATGCAACCACCATGGTACCCATCACTGACCATACTTGCAGTAAGTAAGACAGGAGATGCAGCTCCCACATTGGCTTATTCAGCCCGGCCACAACCGGCGCTGCATCCTCACAACTAAGAAAACGCTCGGGTGCAGACTCCATTGCCTCTAGAGACAGAAGGATGCCAACATCACAGTTTTAACAGTTAACAGTTTTAAAATGTGTCCGAACAAGGAAAGATGAACTTAAAATTAAATGACATACTAACCGACTGACTGTCAATTTCCCTTTGCAATCCAGAAAGTACAAATAGTCTATTTTTAGTAACAAGGAGCGCCATCTCATTGTAATGTTAAGTTGTGATGCATTGTGCACGTACTTTAATTACATCAAACAAACACGTACAGGCCTTACGGCTAAGGAGGTACTTGAACCGTTTCTAAATATAATCGTTTATCTTGCAAGATCATCTTACTGTGCACGCTTGATAAAGTAAAAACCACATAACTATTATCGTGAACATGTCCGTATATGGAAGAAATCGTAAATTTCCGCCTGTTTTCGTAAGATTTTAGGAATACTTAAAATACCAATCGAATTAACAATTCTCACGGTCCCATTCATTGATTATCATGAATTAAGGGGTATAAAAGTAGTAAATTTATCTGTAGCAGTATTACTTCAACTGAAGATACTAAACTAATAATTAAATATTAGATTTAAATAACGTTTTGAAAATTTTAAGGGACATTATGAATCTCATCCAGTATTCAGCGACGGCAGTGTTATGTTTAATTGTTGTAAGTTATTGTTATTTTATTTAAATTTGCAATTTAAATTAAAATAATGAATATAAACAGAAAGATAATTATTTATAATTTAAACAGATGATTTCGCATTAAATAATTATGTATTATGAGAAATAAGCCTCGCAAATTAAAATCGGATATCTAAAGTAAAGACCATTGATAAGTATGTTTTTTTTTCATAAATCATTCACATATTAATCAGTAAAGTGTTTTTTATTTGACCTGTGCATTGAAAATATTTGGTATAATATGATAATGTTATTACGGTGTCTGATGACAATTTTACTGTTTGGTTTTACAAATACATATATAACATTTTGTTTTCCGATTTTAGGTGACAGGGGTGCAGACTGCGCCGACAAAAGATTCGCCTAATAAAGGTACTAAAACATTAAGCTCGTATATTAAACTTTACCTTCATAAGGGGTAATTGAATTCTTGAAACTGTATCGTATCAATTAAAAATATTCGAAATCGGATATTTCAGTCGTATAGAAATAATAATATATTTTATATTGTTACCAGAGTTTTGAATAGCTTAACTGAAATGAAGCAATCTGCTTTATAAAATTCATTTATGTCCTAAATAAAATGTCCTTTTCATCATATCCGTGAATATTAGGCCTCGCGAAATTAAATGTTCATGCCCTTTTTACCGAACACTCTTAGCATTACATGTAACTATAAAATAATGCAAATTAATGAACTTGAAAGTTTGAGCGATTTTGTTTGTTTGTATTTGACCTCTGATTAACTCGTTTGGTTCCTCCTTGCAGTTTGTGGCGGGAAACCAGCAGAATTGTTCTTTCTGATGGATTCTTCTTCAAGTATCTGGTCCGTGGACTTTAAGAAACAGCTCAACTTTGTCAGTGACGTCATCGACATATTTGACATTGCACCAAACAAAACACGAGTAGGGGTTTCATCATTTTCCTATCGATATCACGAGAATATCGAACTCGACACCTACGATACGAAGGAGCAGATTCAAGCGGCGGTGAAGACTATCCCTCAGTACCTGGGTGGAACTTATACTTACGACGCTCTGGATGGTGTAAGAACGCGGGGACTTAACAAGAACATTGTTCGGCCAGGTGTCGCAAGGATTTTAATCGTTTTAACCGACGGCGAATCTTACAACGCGGAGAAAACAAAAACAGCCGCAGCGAAGTTAAAGGTATGTTGTGTCATAAATCACCCTTTTTAATTATGAATACATGTATATCTAAAGAAAAAAGGTATTTATAATTAAGGGAAAATCGCATTTCCGCAAATCGAATCGTGCAAAAATACTTTACATATTTTTTGTTATTGGCGTACGTACAACATTTACAAGACCCGGGCTCCATAAAAACGAGATTGTACAAGACATTTATCATCACATTATTGTGATAAATTGCCAGTCATGTATCAATCCAGGGTATTGAATTAAATTGTTTAGATTTCTCGACAATTTTTATAATTTCTCAGTCGGGAATCTGTAATTAATGGTAAGGTTTGAATGTTGTTTGAGGTCGGCGTTTAATGAAAAATCCTATATCTAGGAATACAAATCAATATTAGTCTTGAAAAGGGCAAATTGCCATTTTTCTGGTGCTTCTTTAGATATTGACCATTTATCTGTCGTAAAAAGTAAAGATCATAAAACAAGCAAAATCATTCAATATATTATGTACATGTATGAAGGGCCGTAAACAATTTACACTCGCATATGCACGAATAAAGAAAAAAATGAAATGAGAAATTTAGAAACAGGAAACAAAAGTAAATACATGTACATGTACAATGATTGAGACCAAAAAATATCAAACTAAAGCAAATCAGAATTCTGTCATATTTATGCTTTAAAAAAACGGTGTATTGTCAATTTTCAATTACCAATAAACTGTAGGTGTATTAACAATTGAACGAAGTTAAGTCAATACTATGTCAAACACTTCTGCCAATTATCTTTACAGGAGGATGGTATCACGGTGTTTGCCGTGGGGATCGGTGGTCAGACTGACCTGAGCGAGCTTGCTGCCATAGCCAGCGAACCCAAGGATAAATACATGTACCAAGTGGGCAACTACGAACTACTTACAACCATTAAGGAAAACCTAGCTATGACAGCCTGCGAAGGTATTCATGAAGTTTATTTTAATTGTACTTGAAATATTTCAAAAATGTATGTGGTTTTATTTAGGCAAAATTTACTGCTAACAACTATCAAGGAAAACCAAGCAGTGACAACCTGTGAAGATATTAATAAATTTAATTTTAATTGTATTAATATAAACAAACATTAATGTGGTTTTATTCAAACATTATTTTTACGTAAATACAGCTATATTATTACGTAATATGCGTCACGGTTACATTAAATTCTAAAGATTGTGTAAACAAAGGATAAATTAATAAGTAAAAAAAACCCCCTCCAACTTCTGTTCGTTATTTTATTATACAAGAATCATCTTTACTTATTCTATATAAGGATAAATTTTCAAAACTGTATTAACAAAGGATGAGTTAAAAAGTGAAAAACCCTATCTAGCAAGACACTCTGTAATTACAAATGTAATTGGTTAATTCCACGGTTGACTTTATTTTGAATGGTTTTCAGTTTCATGCTGCATAGCGTTAAACATCTGTTTGTTTACGTTTTAGCTGAGGATCAGAAAGACGCAGCTTTTGCGCCTGCGTGTGGGAGAACCAACCTTGCTGACGTTATGTTTCTAGTAGATCCGGCGGAAGTAGGCGCATCCCATACGTCCCAGATTTACGAGTTCATTGGCGGACTTCTGCCTGATTTTAACATGGCAAACGACAATATTCGAGTGGGGCTGGAGTCTAGAAACTGCGGCGCCGACAACATTAATCTAGGAGACTATACCGACCAGGGGGAGTTAACAAAAGCATTCCGTTCAACTCAAGTTTCCGGATTGCCTCATATGCTAAAAAAGTTGCGCACGCATGCGTACACAGAAGAAAATGGCGGCCGAGACAAAGCACGTCACATGGCTGTAATTTTCGTTGATGACCGTCTATTTGACCCCAAAACAGTCCTGAATGAAGCCAGACGTACGAAGAATTACGATGTAGAAATATTCGTCGTTGCAATAGGCGATAGTGTGGTGGAGGATGAATTAAAGACATTGTGTAGCAGCCCAACGGACCGACACTACATCAAAGTACCGTCCTATGAAGAACTAAATGCCATCAAACCAGAGTTCTTAGAAAAGTTTTGTCACGGTAAGAAATCTATATTAAACAACAGTTCTTATTTTTTATATTGTGCGGTACTAGATTTCGTGTTTACATGTATCAATCCAGCATTGTATGTTTGATCATCCATCGGGAGGTGTTTGCGACTTTTTGTAAAATTAAAATATCAATACTGAAGTTTTAGCCCTGTCTGAAACAAACTTAAGTATAACAAAAGCCTAAATACAAAATAATAATATTTTGCTTTTATGTCGGTGTATGACAAATAAAAAAATATGACTTCATCTCTATTTACATGTTATGTTTAATATTCTATGCAGTACAACTGAAACATCTTCAAAGCTTTAATGATTTTGTATTTATTTCATACACAGGTCTCTGATGAAGACTGTACATCAAATATCTGCGAGAAATCCGACGGGTACATGCAACATGTTCTAGTCAACCTTTACACCAGTCAAACGATGAATGCAACGAATCTCAGTGGGCGGTTGAACATTGAATTCTTTGTGATCCTTTTAACAACTTAAGTAGGGTAACTTTGAATCGACGTTAGAACTAGGTAATCTTTCAATCTTTGAACTTAGTAAGATGTCATACGTTAAACTATTGGATACTTCCTGAGCTACAATAGATGACAACCTTAAACTGCACGGGATGGCAACCTCTGAACATTGTGGATTGGCAACCTTTCAACAACTTGGTGAACTATGCATTTCACAATGTACTAAGACATACGTATACTTTTTAAGGGAGTTAGACTAGAAATGAATAGAAAAATTACTTTACCCTGACAACTCAGACTCTGCTCTGTGATCTAACTGGTAAATGTATGTTTGTATTAATACCACATAGAAGCAGGATTATGAGCAAATATGGGGGTAAAACACATTGAGAAGACGTCAAAATCTTGGCGTTTTTCTAATTATTATAATCCAAACATGATATTATTTGATAGCAGTATTTCATACGATTTATGATACAGTAAGTTATTAATAACCTGACAGTCACGTGACATGTAAGTTTAATTTACAATATAAACTTTTTTTGTAATAAATATGTGAATTCCTCTACTCTTAAATTGCCCTCTGGATTGACATTAAGTCCGCATCCATCTTTGTTAAGTATTACATTTATATGATTATGATATTACCTGATGGTATCACGTGACTGTCTAGATATAAATTATCAATTTAATAAATTATAAATAAGTTATTTATTTATGTTCACAACAAGCTTTGTTTATGTTGAGGGATGAATGCCGAAAAGTTCTATCTGATTCTTTAGAACTGTATTGCTTTGAATTTTGTTCTTCATATTCATTGATGTCAGTGCATAATAGCAAATGTTTTTTTTTCATTTTCATTTACTTTATTTATTTAATATTTATTATAAATCATCGATGTATTTATTGTTCTTGTTATGTTTTGAATAAAATAACTGCCAAAAACATTGTAACAGTTGTGTGTTTATTTACAATAGATGAAAAGGGAACTTTAAAGACCCTCGAACACGACAATTATGAAAATATTGCAGGCTCGGTTTGATTGAGCCTGTTCATGGGCATTAATGGAAATGCTTATTACTACCCACGCCGCCTAGCCCGGGTAAAGCGCAACTCAATATTTACACCTGTCCAATAAACAGTACAATTTTGATCCATCCAAACGATGGTATGAATCCCATACTGAAGATGCTAAACCCCAGCTTTCACAGTCCTTCCTAATTTCACAACACCGTTCAGGTAGAACAGTTGATTCCCTTTACCCATTTTGTAAAGTTCTAACAAATGCTTTTTTTTGCACTTGGGTGGCAAAGCGTTCTTAAACTTACTTAAAATTCTATATTTCGTTGGGGTGGGGGTTAATCTGGTGGATCATTTGGGGTGATTGCGGAATTCCTCCAATTGTTGTGAGATTTGGGTCTCACCCGCACCAAAGGTTAATATCGCTGAGCCATTAGTAATAATTTACTAGTAGTTCATTCTTGTTATTTATAATAAGTTTTATTATATACCCATGAATGATTTTTTGGATACTTAGTGCATCGTTAATCCACAAATTTGATACAACTCCTTAGATTAGAAATTCCGTATTTGACAACGTCCCTTTCCAATTCTTTATTTTGCAGCTTCCCGTGTTCTATGTGATGTCATATACTACTACCACCATAAAGTATGGTGGCTGATTTATGCCATTTCGTTTTTCCATTATTTCGCCGCGAAATAACGCATAGTGAAAAGATGAAATAACGTAAAAACGCCACGCATATAGATGAAATAACGAAAAAACGCCACGCGAAAAGACGAAATAAAGAAAGAACGCCACGCGAAATAACGACAAAACGCTCTTTTTGCGCGAAAGAACGAAAAGTCGCCGTGCAAAAAAACGCCAATTTAACTGTACAAAATACTAGCGTTCTTTCTACCTTCGTTTTTTTGCTTGGGGTCTTTTCGTTATTTCTCTTGGCGTCGTTTCGCTCTGCGTTATTTCGTTATTTCGCCTGACGTTTTTTGTTGTTTCGCCTGGCGTTTTGTCGTTATTTCGCGCGGCGTTATTTCGCTTTGCGTCTTTTCGTTATTTCGCCTGGCGTCTTGTCGTTGTTTCGTCTGATCACGGTCTATCCACGCAGTCTGATCAGGGTCTATCCACGCAGTCTGATCACGGTCTATCCACGCATTTCTGATCAGGGTCTATCCACGCAGTCTGATCACGGTCTATCCACGCAGTCTGATCAGGGTCTATCCACGCAGTCTGATCAGGGTCTATCCACGCAGTCTGATCAGGGTCTATCCATGCAGTCTGATCAGGGTCTATCCACGCAGTCTGATCAGGGTCTATCCACGCAATCTGATCAGGGTCTATCCACGCAGTCTGATCAGGGTCTATTCACGCAGTCTGATCAGGGTCCATCCACGCAGTCTGATCAGGGTCCATCCACGCAGTCTGATCACGGTTTTTCAACGCAGTCTGATCAGGGTCTATCCAAGCAGTCTGATCAGGGTCTATTCACGCAGTCTGATCAGGGTCTATCCACGCAGTCTGATCAGGGTCTATCCAAGCAGTCTGATCACGGTCTTTCAACGCAGTCTGTTCAGGGTCTATCCACGCAGTCTGTTCAGGGTCTATCCACGCAGTCTCATCAGGATCTATCCACGCAGTCTGATCAGGGTCTTTCAACGCAGTCTGATCAGGGTCTATCTAAGTAGTCTGATCACGGTCTATCCACGCAGTCTGATCACAGTCAATCCACGCAGTCTGATTAGGGTCTATCCACGCAGTCTCATCAGGGTCTATCCACGCAGTCTGATCAGGGTCTATCAACGCAGTCTGATCACGGTCTTTCAACGCAGTCTGATCAGGGTCTATCCAAGCAGTCTGATCAGGGTCTATCCACGCAGTCTGATCACGGTCTATCCACGCAGTCTGATCACGGTCTATCCACGCAGTCTGATCAGGGTCTATCCACGCAGTCTGATCACGGTCTATCCACACAGTCTGATCAAAGTCTATACACGCAGTCTGATCAGGGTCTATCCACGCAGTCTGATCACGGTCAACCCACGCAATGTGATCAAGGTCTATCCACGCAGTTTGATCAGGGTCTATCCACGCAGTCTGATCAGGGTCTATCCACGCAATCTGATCAGGGTCTATCCACGCAGTCTGATCAGGGTCTATCCAAGCAGTCTGATCAGGGTCTATCCACGCAGTCTGATCACGGTCAACCCACGCAGTCTGATCAGGGTGTATCCACGCAGTCTGATCAGGGTCTATCCAAGCAGTCTGATCAGGGTCTATCCATGCAATCTGATCAGGGTCTATCCATGCAGTCTGATCACAGTCTATCCACGCAATCTGATCAGAGTCTATCCACGCAGTCTGATCACGGTCAACCCACGCAGTCTGATCACGTTCTATCCACGCAGTCTGATCAGGGTCTATTCACGCAGTCTGATCAGGGTCTATCCACGCAGTCTGATCAGGGTCTATCCACACAATCTGATAAGGGTCTATCCACGCAATCTGATCAGGGTCTATCCACGCAGTCTGATCAGGGTCTATCCACGCAGTCTGATCAGGGTCTATCCACGCAATCTGATCAGGGTCTATCCACGCAATCTGATCAGGGTCTATCCACGCAGTCTGAACAGGGTCTATTCACGCAGTCTGATTAGGGTCTATCCACGCTGTCTGATCACGGTCTTTCGACGCAGTCTGATCAGGGTCTTTCCACGCAGTCCGATCAAGGTCTATCCACGCAGTCTGATCACGCTCAATCCACGCAGTCTGATCAGGGTCTATCCACGCAGTCTGATCAGGGTCTATCCACGCAGTCTGATCAAGGTCTATCCACGCAGTCTGGTCACGGTCTATCCACGCAGTCTGATCAGGGTCAATCCACGCAGTCTGATCAGGGTCTATCCACACAGTCTGATCAGTGTCTATCCACGCAGTCTGATCGGGATTTATCCACGCAGTCTGATCACGGTCTATCCACGCAGTGATCAGGGTCTATCCACGCAGTCAGATCACAGTCTATCCACGCAGTCTGATCAGGGTCTATCCACGCAGTCTGATCAGGGTCTATCCACGCAGTCTGAATACGGTCTTTCAACACAGTCTGATCACGGTCTATCCACGCAGTCTGATCAGGGTCTATCCACGCAGTCTGATCAGGGTCTATCCAAGCAGTCTGATCAGGGTCTATCTACGCAATCTGATCACGGTCTATCCACGCAGTGATCAGGGTCTATCCACGCAGTCTGATCACAGTCTATCCACGCAGTCTGATCAGGGTCTATCCACGCAGTCTGATCAGGGTCTATCTACGCAGTCTGATCACGGTCTATCCACGCAGTCTGATCAGGGACTATCCACGCAGTCTGATCAGGGTCTATCCACGCAGTCTGATCAGGGTATATCCACGCAGTCTGATCAGGGTCTATCCACGCAGTCTGACCAGGGTCTATCCACGCAGTCTGATCACGGTCTATCCAAGCAGTCTGATCACAGTCTATCCACGCAGTCTGATTAGGGTCTATCTAAGCAGTCTGATAACGGTCTATCCACGCAGTCTGATCACAGTCAATCCACGCAGTCTGATTAGGGTCTATCCACGCAGTCTGATCAGGGTCTATCCACGCAGTCTGATCAGGGTCTATCCACGCAGTCTGATCAGGGTCTATCCACGCAGTCTGATCACGGTCTATCCACGCAGTCTGATCAGGGTCTATCCACGCAGTCTGATCACGTCTATCCACACAGTCTGATCCTATACACAGTCTGATCAGGGTCTATCCACGCAGTCTGATCACGGTCAACCCACGCAATGTGATCAAGGTCTATCCACGCAGTTTGATCAGGGTCTATCCACGCAGTCTTGTCAGGGTCTATCCACGCAATCTGATCAGGGTCTATCCACGCAGTTTGATCAGGGTCTGTCCAAGCAGTCTGATCAGGGTCTATCCACGCAGTCTGATCACGGTCAACCCACGCAGTCTGATCAGGGTCTATCCACGCAGTCTGATCAGGGTCTATCCACGCAGTCTGATCAGGGTCTATCCATGCAATCTGATCAGGGTCTATCCATGCTGTCTGATCAGGGTCTATTCACGCAATCTGATCAGAGTCTATCCAGCAGTCTGATCACGGTCAACCCACGCAGTCTGATCACGGTCTATCCACGCAGTCTGATCAGGGTCTATTCACGCAGTCTGATCAGGGTCTATCCACGCAGTCTGATCAGGGTCTATCCACGCAATCTGATAAGGGTCTATCCTCGCAATCTGATCAGGGTCTATCCACGCAGTCTGATCAGGGTCTATCCACGCAGTCTGATCAGGGTCTATCCACGCAATCTGATCAGGGTCTATCCACGCAATCTGATCAGGGTCTATCCACGCATTCTGATCAGGGTCTATTCACGCAGTCTGATTAGGGTCTATCCACGCTGTCTGATCACGGTCTTTCGACGCAGTCTGATCAGGGTCTATCCACGCAGTCTGATCAGGGTCTATCCACGCAGTCTGATCAAGGTCTATCCACGCAGTCTGATCACGGTCTATCCACTCTATCCACGCAATCTGATAAGGGTCTATCCACGCAGTCTGATCACGGTCAATCAACGCAGTCTTATCAGGGTCTATCCACGCAGTCTGATCAGGGTCTATCCACGCAGTCTGATCGGGGTCTTTCCACGCAGTCCGATCAAGGTCTATCCACGCAGTCTGATCACGCTCAATCCACGCAGTCTGATCAGGGTCTATCCACGCAGTCTGATCAGGGTCTATCCACGCAGTCTGATCAAGGTCTATCCACGCAGTCTGGTCACGGTCTATCCACGCAGTCTGATCAGGGTCTATTCACGCAGTCTGATCAGGGTCTATCCACGCAGTCTGATCAGTGTCTATCCACGCAGTCTGATCGGGATTTATCCACGCAGTCTGATCACGGTCTATCCACGCAGTGATCAGGGTCTATCCACGCAGTCTGATCACAGTCTATCCACGCAGTCTGATCAGGGTCTATCCACGCAGTCTGATCAGGGTCTATCCACGCAGTCTGATCAGGGTCTATCCAAGCAGTCTGATCAGGGTCTATCTACGCAATCTGATCACGGTCTATCCACGCAGTGATCAGGGTCTATCCACGCAGTCTGATCACAGTCTATGCTCGCAGTCTGATCAGGGTCTATCCACGCAGTCTGATCAGGGTCTATCTACGCAGTCTGATCACGGTCTATCCACGCAGTCTGATCAGGGACTATCCACGCAATCTGATCAGGGTCTATCCACGCAGTCTATTCAGGGTCTATCCACGCAGTCTGATCACGGTATATCCACGCAGTCTGATCAGGGTCTATCCAAGCAGTCTGATCAGGGTCTATCGACGCAGTCTGATCACGGTCTATCCACGCAGTCTGATCACGGTCTAACCAAGCAGTCTGATCACAGTCTATCCACGCAGTCTGACCAGGGTCTATCCACGCAGTCTGATCACGGTCTATCCAAGCAGTCTGATCACAGTCTATCCATGCAGTCTGATCACGGTCTATCCACGCAGTCTGATCACGGTCTTTCCACGAAGTCTGATTGGGGTCTATCCACGCAGTCTGATTACGGTCTATCTATCTAATCCAGGTTGCCAAATTTTGTACAATATTATTTTCCGATTCAATTAGGTATGCTCATAAATTTGTTCAACTTTCTGAAACCCATATTTGTATTAACCGAAGATTTTTATTTGTATTTACCATCGATGATTTTAACTATTCTTTCTGTCTGCCAAGCGAAATAACGAAATAACGCCGAGCAAAATAACGAAAAGACGCCACACGAAAAGACGAAATAACGAAAAGACGCCACGCGAAAAGACGAAATAACGAAAAGACGCCGTGCGAAAAGACGAAATGACGCAAAACGCCAAGCGAAATAACGAAAAGACGCAAAGCAAAGCAAAATAACGCCACGCGAAATAACGACAAAACGCTAGGCGAAACAACCAAAAACACCAGGCAAAATAACGAAATAACGCCTAGCGAAAAGACGTGAAGCGAAATTACGAAAAGACGAAAAGACGCAAAGCGAACGAACGAAAAAACGCCAGGCAAAACTAGAAAGAACGCTATTTTGTAAGTTAAGTTTGCGTTTTTTTCGCACGGCGACTTTTCGTTATTTCGCGCAAAAATAGCGTTTTTTTTTTGTTATTTCGCGTGGCGTTCTTTCGTTATTTCGTCTTTTCGCGTGGTTTTTTTTTCGTCTTTTCGCGTGGCGTTTTTTTTTTGTTATTTCGTCTTTTCGTTTGGCGTTATTTCGCGGCGAAATAACGAGAAAACGAAATTTCCGTTTTCAGACACCATAATAAACACTTAATGTCGAAACGCGTAGTTTACATATTTTCTAATTTTTATTGTGTTGTTTTCCATGAGACCTGTCTATGTTTATTGATTGAACAAATTCAGTAACTATTTAAATTTGAAGGGACACAATTCTGAAACTTTTGATACCACTTGTCTAATAAAGTTATCTTTCTTTGTTCAACAAGCGATGTTTACAATGCCATATATTAACACTGGTTTAACTTCCGAAGCTATTGCCTTCAGACAATATTTAAGGATTGAATTTATATTTGATGGTGTTCATGTGGGTAGGGAAAACATAAGGGTTGTTTGAAGTATCTGAAACCCGATTGTCTTTAAATGTCAAACTAATTTTTAAAAAATTCCAAATGTATTTCATACCTTGATGAACAGAGTCAAATATCGATTCAATTCTTATATTCATACAGACAAAAACTCTTTCTTTTCACAAAATATAGGAGAAGAATTTTTAATGATACAAAACACAAATACCCGCAATATTACGAACAATAACAGAAGAATTCGCGATACGTAATTTGAATGACTCTTGGAATAGCTACGTTGATGACAAAGCGAATGACGGCGCGTTTTTTTCTCGCATCAGCTCGTCCTGCTGTGACAAAACGTGCGAGCTCAACAAAGTCGCAAGTCGAAACATTGTGCACAGACCAATAAGTTGCGGGCGACGTTTGCTGTAGTCAAGCCTCTTAAAGAAATACGACACACTGCGTACCATCGTAAATTATGATTCGTTAGATGAATATGACCTTATCGTATAGGATGAAGTTGGTTCGTAGGTATTGTGAAATGACAGATGCACGTGTTTCGTGTCTAGTTTTACGGCAAAAACTCGTTCAAAACATTCCTAATGTCTACGTAAGGACGTAGAGCCAGGTGCATGTTAGAAATTAATGTATCTTTACAGAATTTCAATATAAGAACAGCTCTAAATGCAATCTTAGAGTTCAATATTTTCACTGTGTTGTTTTTGCATCGCGTCATTTCGTTTCTTTGCTTGAAAATAGCATTTATCCATTTCGCGGGTCTTCATATATGCTTAATTCGTCTTTTCGCATGAAGTGTTTTCGTTCTTTCGCTTGACGTTATTTTGCGGCGAAATAATAATCAAGATGGCGTCAATAAGCTACCATACAGGGCCGGATGCAAGATTTCCAAAAAGGAGGTTCGTTTTTGGGAAGTTTTATGGTAGTTCAATAATAATATCAACTTTCTAGCCACTTTTCCCGTGGAAATTAAATATTGCGGCTCAACAAGGGGTTTCTAGCAATTCCACCGACACTCCGCTGGATTCGCCCCTGCCATATTCTCTATCGAGTCACAAAAGATGTCAGCAATTTAATAAGCCATTAAGTAGAGAACACCTGCCCAGAACAAACGTATTATGATTCAGCTTATTTTGTTGAATTTTGTTAAATCAAACGTTTCAAAAGGACTAAAATAACTCAGAAGAACATGTATTTCCTCCTACCTTTCTTTGAAAGCCTCCACAGGTATAATTGCTTTAAATTGAGCCTGTTTATTTAAAGTATTGACAGTTTTTTTTAAATGTCTTTATCTGTAATTTCACTACACTACAAAACAGCTACCGAAAGAATCAGAAATTTTCCAAACTTCAGGCAAAAATGGAACATTATTTAAAACATTGGCATGGAACATTTAATTTACTACACATTTTGATTTGAATTAGATTTTGACCCAGCGAGCAACCTCCGTAAACACCTGTTGCACTGCAGCGCTTCAAAAGACGCCGACCACGTTTTTTTTGTAATGCGACGACTGTTAGAACTGTCGCTCCAATCGAAAGACGATGTATTTCACCTCTAAATAAGGTTTTGCTGTCAATCAATTTTTGTCGCTGTGGGTTCATTCCCCTTGCGGATGTTGAAACAATAACAAAAGGTGTGGCTTAAGGTAACAATGAACAAGGTTCTGTTAATTATACTTTCCCGCTCTATTTCTCAACGAAAATAACATTCGCCGTGCATCGTGTATGATGTTTTGATTGCAAGCCAAAATCTAACTGAATTCAAAATTTGTAGAATTTGTAGTATTTAATACTGTGGTATCATTTTATTTTCAAAGGGTTTAAATTTGAAATTCGCGTATTTTGCGCTAGGGTAAATGCGTGAATTACACCATGCAATACCAATTACAATACCAATTATTGTTAATAATTTAACAAAAATAATATAGTGCGAATTTTTGCCCGCGCGAAAAAACCATTTGAGTTAAAAAAAAGTGTGGGTTAATTTTTGCGTATTTTGCACTGGGGAAAGAGCGCGAAACTTAATCCCAGCGAAATCAAACATAGATTATCTAATTTTTTAGAGAAATACAACAGCGCATATTCATGTCGAGAAATGTCATCTGTGCCTTCTGCGCGAAGTTCATCCCGGGCCCGCGAAATTTAATGATATCACTACACAGTGTATACATAACGGAAGTTCTACATTATAACTGATAAGAAGAGGACAGCCTGGCTACGTGTAAGCTAGCAGTACATGTTTATTGACACTTACCTAATTATTAAACCTTTCCGATTGTTGTTTTACATGTCAGACTGGCACACGTCGGGGTCGGTTTGGGGAGGGGAAGGACTCTGTGAATTTGCTGACATGTAGCAGTTCCTGCAATTCCTTTATATATGCGTTATTTGTTTTCACCAAACAGGTCAAATGCCACTAAATCCTTCAAATGTTCCCGATGAGTTACAAAACAAAATTGCAAAAAAGTAATGGTAGAGGAAGTACCTTTAGCAGCAGAAGCAGAACAATCAGAAGCTGAAGTAGTAGAAGTTATATACTCGTAAAATGTATTAGAATTAGTAGTGGTTGTAGAAGTAGTAGTAGTAGTAGAAGTAGTAGTAGTGTAGCAGTAGTAGTAGTAGTAGTGGTAGAAGTGGTAGCAGAAGTGGTAGTGATAGTGGTGGTAGTAGTGGTATAAGTGCTAGTTATAGTGGTAGTGGTGGTAGTAGGAGAAGAAGTATTAATATATGTGGTAGTGGTAGTAGTGGAAGTAGTGGTAGTGGTAGCGGTGGTAGTAGGAGAAGTAGTAGTATTAGTAGTAGTAATAGTAGTGGTAGTGTTGGTGGAAGTGGTAGTGGTAGTAGTAGTGGTAGTGGAAGTGATAGTGGTGGTAGTAGTGGTATAAGTGCTAGTTATAGTGGTAGTGGTGGTAGTAGGAGAAGTAGTATTAGTATAAGTGGTAGTAGTGGAAGTAGTGGTAGTGGTAGTGGTGGTAGTAGGAGAAGTAGTAGTAGTAGTAGTAGTAATAGTAGTGGTAGTGGTGGTGGAAGTGGTAGTGGTAGTAGTAGTGGTAGTAGTAGTGGTAGTGGAAGTGGAAGTGGTAGTAGTAGTAGTGGTGGTAGGAGTGGTGGTAGTAATGGCATTGAAAGTGTTGGTAGTGGTAGTGTTGGTAGAAGTGGTAGTAGTAGCGTTGGTGGTGGTAGTAGTAGTGGCAGTGGTAGTGGTATTGGTAGTGGTGGTAGTATTGGTAGTGGTGGTAGTAGTGGTATTGATAGTGGTGATGGTGGTAGTGGTAGTAGATGTAGTGGTAGTAGTAGTGGTAGTGGTAGTGGAAGTGGTAGTAGTAGTGGTGGTAGTAGTGGTAGTATTATTGGTAGTAGTGGTAGTGGTGGTAGTAGTGGTATTGGTGGTAGTTGTGGTACTTGTAGTGATGGTATATAAGGTATTGAATGTTTAGGTAGTTGTGGTGTTCGTAGTGGTGGTAGTTGTGGTAGTTGTGGTATTGATAGTGGCGGAAGTAGTGGTATTGATAGTGGAGGTGGGGTATTGGTATTGGTGGTAGTATTGGTAGTGTTGGTAGTAGTGGTAGCAGTAGTGTTAGTGGTGATAGTAGTGGCAGGAGTAGTGTTGATAGTAGTGGTAGTAGTAGTGTTGGTGGTGGTAATAGTGGAAGTGGTAGTGGTATTGGTAGTGGTGGTGGTATTGGTAGTGGTGGTAGTGGTAATGGTGGTAGTAGTGGTATTTGTAGTGGTGGTGGTGGTAGTGGTAGTAGTAGTGGTTGTAGTAGTGGAAGTAGTAGTGGAAGTGGTAGTGAAAGTGGTAGTAGAAGTGTTGGCTGTAGTGGTAGTGGTGGTAGTGGTAGTGGTGGTAGTAGCGGTAGTGGTGGTATTCGTGGTAGTTTTGGTACTTGTAGAGGTGGTAGTTGTGATATTAATAGTGGTGGTAGTTGTGGTATTGTTAGTGGTGGTAGTTGTGGTATTGGTAGTGGTGGTAGTTGTGGTAAAATTGATAGTTGTTATATTGGTTTTGGTAGTAGTTGTGGTATTGGTAGTGGTGGTAGTTGTGGTATTGATAGTGGTGGTTGAAGTGGTATTGGTAGTGGTAGTAGTAGTATTGGTGGTAGTGGTAGTGGTGGTAGTAGTGGTAGTGGTTGTGGTGGTAGTGGTAGAAGTAGTGGAAGCGAAATTGGTAGAAGTTGTTGTGATAGTAGTGGTAGTGGTGGTAATAGTGGTAGTGTTGGTAGTGGTAGTATTGGTAGTAGTAGTGTTTGTGGTAGTAGTAGTCGTAGTGGTATTGGTAGTGTTGGTAGTAGTGGTAGTGGTGTAGTAGTGGAATTGGTGGTAGTTGTGGTACTTGTAGTGGTGGTAGTTGTGATATTGATAGTGGTAGTCGTTGTGGTAGTGGTGGTAGTAGTGGTAGTGGCGGTAGTTATGGTATTGGTAGGGGGTAGTTGTGGTATTGGTAGCTGCGGTACTTTTGATTTTGGTAGTGGTGGTGGTTGTGGTATTGATAGTGGGGGTAGTTGTGGTATTGGTAGGGGGGTAGTTTTGGTATAAGTAGTGGTGGTAGTTGTGGTATTGGTAGTGGTGGTAGTTGTGGTATTGATAGTGGTGGTAGTTGTGGTATTGTTAGTGGTGGTAGTTGTGGTATTGGTAGTGGTGGTAGTTGTGGTATTGATAGTGGTGGTAGTTGTGGTATTGGTAGTGGTAGTAGGTGTGGTATTGGTGGTAGTTGTACTTGTAGTGGTGGTAGTTGTTGTGGTTGTGGTAGTTGTGGTATTGATAGTGGTGGTAGTTGTGGTATTGATAGCGGTGGTTGTTGTGGTAGTGGTGGTAGGTGTGGTATTAATAGCTGTGGTAATTTTGGTTTTGGTAGTGGTGGTGGTTGTGGTATTGGTAGTGGGGGTAGTTGTGGTATTGGTAGTGGTGGTAGTTGTGGTATTGATAGTGGTGGTAGTTGTGGTATTGATAGTGGTGGTAGTTGTGGTATTGGTGGTAGTGTTGGTAGTTTTGGTAGTAGTAGTGTTATTGGTAGTGGTTGTAGTAGTGGTAGTGGTGTTCGTAGTGGTATTGGTAGTGGTGGTAGCTGTGGTTGTGGTTGTGGCGGTAGTAGTGTTTGTAGCAGTAGTAGTAGTAGTACAAGTAGTATTTATATTAGTAGCGGCAGTAGTACATGTAGTATTAGTCGTAGTGCTTTCACTAATACATCGGTAGTTGAAGACGTAGCAGAAATTATAGTACCAGCCGCCGCTTTAAGCCGGGCAGCAGTTATCTTTTACGTTGTTTTGGATACGTGACTTTAAAGATATGATTGTTTACAACATTTCACCAAAATATTCTAAATCGAGAAGTTTATAACACGATCGTATTGAAATTCTTCTTATAGAAGCACCGTTTTAGTGTAAAAACGTTTTCCCAGTCTCAGGTTTGTAAATTTTTAAAATAATTTAATAACCTGAGGTAAAACATAATTATTTGGTTGCAGCTGTGTTACTTGAGTAATAACTGAACGATAAATATTCATTGTACATAATGACGATAGCTGGAATTTTGATTCTATTCACTGATACAGAAATAATTTCTTATGCCATACAGAACCATTCCCGTTTGAATAAGACAGATGTGATAAAAATCCTTAATAAATATTTTCTATATAAACACGTTTCTCTATCTTTCTTATAACATGTTATCGTGAAAACAACTTCAACAAACAGCCTGTTTTATTTCAAAATTTCCAAGAATTCATTAAATTGCTGATGTATTTTTACGAATTTTATCTGGCAACCTACACAATATCTTTAACAATATTAATACAGTAACTGCTTTTTGTTGCCGTTTTGAGAGTTCATAAAACCGAGCCTGCAATATATTGATTATGTGTTGCGTTTGTTGGTTTTCAATGTTCTTTTTCTTCTTTTTAAGTCGGTTTAGATTAGTTACAGTTTCCTTATCGTGTCTATATTTATAGTCCTACATCTGGATACGGGTGTCATTCCAAAATATTCTAAATTCGAGTTGTTTCTGCACATTCGTAACAACTGTGTAGATTCAATTAGTTAATAAAGAAAACACTTGAGTACTTATTTATTAAATTGTTAAAACTCACTCTAAGCAGTTGTTGATAAACCTACTTAATATTTATTTTTGTTAAAGGATGAAGTTCTTGCTGCTCTGTCTGCTCCCTGTGGTCCTGGCTGCCCCTCATGGTATGAACATGTGTTTACCTTTTCTGTCGCGACTGTCAGTCTACCCATTATTTTTCTGTGTATTTACTTTTTGCTTGATCTCAAAAAAACCTTCAAGTAAAGCTACATATTTATTAACCTACCAGCTTTCATTATATTAATCAATAATAGAAATTCGTCGTCGTCGTATAATAATCACCACCACCACCACCACCACCACCATCATCGTCGTCGTCGTCGTCCTCGTCATCGTTTAATCGTCAATATTATCATCGTTGTCTTCATTATCATCATCATCATCATCGTTATCATGATCATGATCATGATCATCGTCGTCGTCATCATCAAACGGCGTCCCATAAAATATTTCTTAATTTCAATTTTACAGTTTTTGTATTAATTCAATATTCATTTTAATTGTGTAAAATGTCAACAATTATTTACCTCTAACTTGCAGATTCAAAGCGATTTCTCCTAGGTCCCTTGCAGTTGGAAAATTTATGTACGTATGCATTCAATAAATGATTCTATTTACAAAAGAATAATAACAACACTGTTCAAAAATACATGGCCATCCAAAGTCTTTTGTAATACCAACACTAATTCATGTCAATTAGATTCGATCACACTAAGTTTTAATTTGTGACTTGGCCTATGTTTTGGGACAACGGCAGATTTAAATTAATAAGATGCTTTCGATTTTGAGACTCGTCATTTTCCAATAGCTTGTCCCAATGTTTACTAATGTTTTAATGTGAAGAAATGTAAGGTCTTATGCAAGATTTCTAGAAAAAAGAATTTTATGTGTTTGTTGAAAGTTTAGTACTTAAATTCGATAATAGATGTTTATCTTTTATATTTATCATTTTTTAAATATTCTATTTCAACACTCACCCCATCATTCAAGCACTCTTTATGTCTCGCTATCTCGCTGATCGGACCCAACATTTTTTCCACATGCATAAGCAAAGTAAATGATTTGTTTATATTAATGTATGACCTATCTTTGTTTTAGTTGATTTAGCGACGTTAAAATGCGACGTTCAGGTCATTCTTGACGTCGTAGGAAGTGAGCCCACAGAGATGGCGTGTGAGTCTGAGTGTCACAAGATCGTGCAGAGCGGCAGTATTCTCAACCACGGTTGCCCTCTTGTCTGTCATATGTAAGTTCATATAAATCTATAGATAATCACAAAGACACACAGATACGGCGGCAGCGCCCAGCCAACCATGCAAGAGACAGACACAGTACGTACCATCCTTATCCCCCAAAATGGCAGTTCAGTTATGCCTATATACTGCCACTCACAATGATTGACAATCTGCATGCTTTGAAATTAGCATATAGCCATAAAGAGAGATAATGGAAACAGATAACTACACCAAATTTTGAAGAGTAACTTATATTAAATATGATAACGGAGTTAATTTTTTATATGATTATATACTTAAGACATTAGAAAAGCAACTTCTATAAACACGAAATAGATTTCTTTAAATATATATTACAGGAGTTTGAAACCATTGTAATATGCTTTCAGGATTCAAAATCTTGCTCATCTTTTCCACGAAACACCAAAACCCGGAGAGCAGAGCGCTCCATGTGGCGGACTTAACACATTATTGGGTCGTTAATTTAATTAAATATGTCCTTACTGAAATGGTGTTGTGTTTTCACTTGTAAATGGCTTGTTTGCCTTGCGTAGACAATGGTTTTGAACAAACAACACAATCAGCGTTATACCCTCGTCCAACTACATAACGTCACAATCAGTAACGATTCTGGTTGATTGTAATGTCAATATGACATGGGTCAGTGTCTATCAAAATTCCCTACTGTCTCAAGATTGACAATTATCATTTCACATACAAATTATTAAAACTGGCAATCAAATAAATGAACTGGCAAAAAAGAGATGTAAAAGGGCGAAAACAAGTAGAAAAAATAGCGTGATATATGTATCTTGGCTATCTCATTTTACTCGACTTTAAACTTTAAAACCATGACACCTCTTATCTATTTCCCTTGTTTTATTCACTTATTAAAGCACCAATTTGTGACTTATTTTGAACTCCGCTGCAACGATATTTTCTTTCTTATTTTTATTTAAAGATGATTGGACTTTGCAAAGTTAAAATGAAAAGAATTTGGCACATAAATGTGCTAAGTTAAGTTCTTTAAAGCTTATTGGACATTGCGAACAGCTTTATCAAGTTTTATCAAGATTGTCAATACTAAACCATTTCGTCATTCGCTCTTTAGTCGACGCTCCTTTTAATTATCTTTCATTTTGCAATATTCATCAAGTATTGAGACTATTTGGGAAAGTAAGTTTAAAATGATTATCGAAAGCAGACTTTAAATAACATAAACCTGTGGAATACGTTACAAAACAGAGCTGATTTCGGACTATACCATTATCTTCATGAGAAAATAACAGGCATGCCTTAATGTTCCAATTGAACAACACCATACAACAGAGGAGAAAAGAACTTTGAAAGCCACCGAAAACGACAAATATGAAGATATTGCAGGCTCGGTGGCGAATAGAAATTAACTGTCAACTGTCATCGTCTAATTTCAGCATAATTTCAAATAATGTGCAATGCCATGTATTTTGTCATAAAGCAATTAATTCTTTAATTTTGCGGATATATCTTTTCCGTCTTTGTACATGTCGCATGCACTTACTCTGTCTCATGCATGCGTGACATGAGGAAACTAACAAAAACATATTTATATTATAGACCGTAAACAAACATTAGAAGGAAAACCAAATGCTTGGAGGCATTGAGTCACAGGTTCTATACCCTGTACTCAGTAAAAAACGAAACCTGGCACAAAAAAATTTAATAACTATGAGATACTAATAAAAATCTATATTTTTGCACACCGTAATTAAAACACTTCATGCATCAGTAATATGAAAGTCACATACATGTATAAGTTCAAAGCAAGTTACATTTTCATTTCAAATCACAACATGCACAGCTCTTTAATCTAAATCTGGAAAAATAGTTCAAATTTTGCATCACCAGGTTTCGTTTCTGTTGAACATACACATTTGCTAATAATGAAATGTTTATTGACAAAATAGCGAATGTGCCACTGAAATTGAGACAAACTCCAGGGAATATGGGAATATTTAAATAATAATAATACCTTATGCGATTACAGACATTATTCAGTAAATAAGCTTTTCTGACATAGACATAAGGCATAAGATGTCGTTTCATGGTCCATGAACTGAAGATTATTGCCATTATATAAATATTTCTCAAGATACTTCGTCATAAATTGCATAGACTTTCACAAAAGGTCTGAAAGCAGGTACTTTTCCGAAAGTTTATGTCCTCTCAAGCACTTAGAGTTATGAGTTATGAATAAGAATGGAAAAAAAACATTCTTACGGAGATTGGCCTCTGTCAAGCAGGCTTGTTTGAACTGAAAATGTTCTGATAATGGACATAGCTATTTCTCCTCAATTCAAGGACCAGTACAGTTGTTACTTGCGTTGACGTATACAACTTATGAAATAACTTTCCGAGACCAGACACATAAAGTCTATTGTATAAGGATTCCTATACCTCAAACATCCGTAGAAAGCAAGACAGGACGTAAAACCTAGAAAATCTGCTGCAAAATTACTGGGACTTCAAACTCAGGAGTGAAATGGTGGATAGAATTCTGAATTTGGAAAATAAATCTTGCACTGTCCTACAAAAATCTGGTATGCCTAACAGTTATCTGTCGCCGATCATATTGTTTTAGGTAGCGATGATACATAAATGCAAGATGCACTCCAAAAGCAAAAAAAAACGTGTTTGTTTACTTTAGCGCTAAGCCTCAATAATGAGGAAAATATGATTAAAACAAAAACGAAATACTAAGTGGTAAGATACCGGAAGTCATGAACCGTGTTCCTATAAAACAAAACTTTTGTCACGGTTAGCTCAATTGGTTGCGTTGTCGGAAATGCAGGGCTGGCCACTGTCGCTGTGTCGGTGCATGTTCGCTCCCAGGAAGAGGCAATATCATTTTGTCTGACGTAAAACGTATCTGCATAAAATTTCGATCTGTCTCCATGGGTGTTTTCAAACGATGAAAACATGCTTGTTTAGATGTCATTTGAAGCTACTGTTACGTTATATATAAAGCGAAGAGCAAATACATAATTGATGATTAGGTTTGGATGGTTTCTTTCATTGTATCATTTCAAATAGAATGGTAATAAATCCGAAAAAGACAAGTTATGAATTCATTTCCGCAACTGTTACCACTCGTCGTCTATGATTCAATATAAGTTGAAACATTTTTTCTAGTTTTTGATGATAAAGTTGTTTACTTTGAACGAAATTTTGGTTTGGCGGAAAAGCGTACAAAAACAAAGATATCGGGATAAATGTAGCTTACCAGTCGCCACGTACATATGTTAATAAGTAAGCCGTCACAATTAGCCGTCTGCGAACCCGACGACAAAAATATCATATTAGTATTTGGTCGATGTTACATATATTATATTAAATACATGTACTTTGTTTCTAGGAAAATCTCCCGTTGTCTTGACAATGCCATATTTAGAAAGAAAATGAACATCCAAAATTATTAGTAATACATCATTGAACAAAAAACACACAACAAAAGCATGATATTGCCTCTACCTGGGGCGAATCCGCACCGTAACAGCGAAAGTGTCTAGCAATTTCGACAACGAAACCAATTTAGCTTACCAGGACAACCCCCCAAAAGGTCGATCGAATAGCCTTGATAAGCTTTACCATCACTGCATGACATCGATAACGGTTTATTTTACTGATAACAGTACTAATTGTATGTACGGGGAGCCATTTCACGGCCACCACACTGCACAAATTGCGCTACTTACAAAAATGTTATTGAAGGTAAATTTCTCTAGCGTATATTGGACGAATTTTAACAACCCCAGGTTTTCATCAATTTATCCAATGCCCGATCTGAAGCCAAAGCTAAATGAGTTGTTCACAGTTATGATGGTCATATGCAGGAGCGGCAATACCATTTATCATCTCCTTTCTGAGGGCTTGCAGACAGACCCGGAGGGATATAAGTGGGATTCCTTTATCTCCTTTTTGAACAGTTATATTTAATTGTCGCTATGCTTTGGCGAGAAGTAAGAAATTATCATTAACTACCCCAAGACAGCCCGAAACGATCCCCCTTTCTGGAAATCTTGCATTCTACCCTGGCTTGGTAGAATTCAGAATCCTTTCAACGTTGAACAGTCAAAAAGACATTCGCAAAGAAAGTCTGTATAGTGTGATCTTTGTCCTAACATATTGATTTGCCATAACCAACTTTTTTTGAAGATAACGCCGATTAATTAGTGCCGAATTATTTTGGTAAAAAAAAGGTTGAAAACGAAGCAAAGGTTCATTGTTTCATAAAACAAACTTTTAAACGTGATAAACTTAATAAAATAAAAACATGTATAGGCGTAAGACATCCAGAAATGTTTGGAACACATGAGTAAAGTCATGCCATCGGAGGTCAGTAAACTATTTTATCTCCATAAGGTATAAAAACAAAGCAACTCTTGTGTCGATTGCAGATTTAACTGGATAAACCTAAGAGTAAGTGATAGTATTGTTTCTTTCGATCACAAATGAAATTATACACCTGAATTGAAATTTAGGCAGATATAAATTATATTGAACTACAATTGCTTAATAATTATATTTTATTTTATTGATAAACGATGACAGGCTGTTAACTGATGTTCTTTGAGGTATCTCTTAAACGGTTAGAAAGATGGGCTCAGCACGTGTACATGTATCCATTTTAAGTTCACATTTATTTAATGTTATTTTTATATGCCTTCTATTGAATTTCATATAATTTTCATTAAAATGAAATTGACATTAAAATGCGTATATTTTTATTTTGTAATTGACCATGTTTATTACTTGATAAGCAAACTGCTAATATTTCTACCGGGAGCATTTAGAAAATGAGTTCCATTCGGAGTCAATGACATTGTGGCCTAAATTCATGAGTATATACACATGGCACCATTGTAACGATTTTCTGTAAAAACTGTTAGCAAAACAACATTAAAGGTCGTGTTCTTACATGTACAAGGCACACAGACATTCCGGAATATTCATTTGTATTTTCGTTTATTTCCGCCAATTTATGAAATGACCACAAATCAACCTACCAGAACTCCGGAATATTCATGTTTATTTCGATAATGGATCGTAAAGATACCAATTTCTTAGCTCGCATGGTTAAATACGAGCTATCACCAACTTGAAAACTTAAGAAGAAGAGCACCTACATAAAGATCCAACGTCCAACCCGGGAACAATGAATCATTTGAACGAATATCAGTTGAACGAATATTTTGATAATGATTATATCCTCTCAAGCAATCAAAGAAATCCAATAATCTGATGTGTGTTTTTGTTAGGTAAACATCAAAGAATTTCTCAGGGTACATGTATGTGACGACATTTTTTACGTTTTCAAGTTGGTGATAGCTCGTATTTAACCATGCGAGCTATCACCTCGTATGTAATTTTCTATCCTACATAACTGCTGAAAAATAAGTGTCCTTGATTTCCGCAGTTTTATACTTATTAAAACGCCAATCGGAGACGGAAAGCGGGATGAAAACCAGGAAAACGTCGTTTCATCTTAACATAAGTTTTTTTTTCCCATTATTAATAAATTATGCAATGTATTTATTAATAAGTTTTAGGTGAAATATACATAAGTTTTCAAAACAATACTATTTTTGGAACATTTATACTCTTAGCACTCCTACCTATACAAACAACAACGAACACACAATTGAAAAATCAACGGATACATTGAGCTTTATTAATAAGCATCAGCTAGTGTTTCGGTCATATTTTATCTTTCGTAACTGATTAACTTATTGTTCTACTTTCCGGGGCGGGGAGCGCGGTGGACATTTCCCCTGCCAGTATGAAATCACATAATCAATAAGTTGTCTTTTTGTACAAAAATGTTTTCCGGATTATATTTTCACACTATACTGCTCTTCAACATTTCCGATTTTGTTTTTCAGATTTCCAAAAGAAAAAATGAACAACTTGCTCGTATGTCTTCTACCTCTTTTGTCAGTGATATCAGCTGCTCCACATAGTGGTAAGCCACTTAATCAATGTTTACATGTCCTGTTGTAGTCACCTTTGGTAAGAAACGAATGTTTTAGCTGTGAAGTTTCAGTCATTAGGCAACGGATATTCTGGCTGTTCAGTTGTAGTCCTGCTATAGTTTTCAACTGAAATTTACGAACCCTGAAGTCTCAAATAAACAGAGTCTGCAATATATTAAAATTTGTCGTGTTAGGTGGCTTTCATTTGTTTCATCTTATTCTAAAGTTATATTATACATATAGTTGTATTTCAAAGTTAAGTCAATAGTATTTCATATGAAATATTGCCGCATTGAATTAACCTTTCTTCTGCCTGTTATATTGTCAAAATTTATGATAGGCAGCAATTTTTCAGGATTGCTGTAAGTTTCGATATTTGTAACAAAGAAGGAATATTTCAGGTGTTGTTATAAAGTAAAATACCTAGTAAGTTAAGTATGTAGTAAAATCTGAGTATGAACTGATAATTCTACACGCCACGAATATTTTGATAATGATTATATCCTCTCAAGCAATCAAAGAAATCCAGTAATCTGATGTGTGTTTTTTTGTTCGGTAAACATCAAAGAATTTCTCAAGCTATGTGTTAAAGTTCCATAAATTTCATCATTATAAATTTATAAAGGAAATCTATTAATGATCCAACTTACATTTCATGATTTGGATTGTTTTGTTTGTATTACAGATGCCAAAAGATTCATTGTTCCCGGGTTGGACGTTGGATCTTTATGTAGGTGCTCTTTTTCAACTTTATCACTATTTCATATTAATTTATTAGTTCTGAGTTTACCTCGTCTTAACAATCGCAAATTTTCGTTTACTCTGAAATACTATAAAATACATCAGTTCAATGAGAACACAGATTTTTTTCATTTGAAATATGAGCATGCAAATTATGTTTTTTTTAATTTAATTTCGTTTCATAAGTCATAATTTGTATGCAAATATATTCTCTGTACCGACATGATGCTGTACATCAACCGTTTTCATTTCAGTTGACTTCACACAATTGAAATGTGATGTTCAGATAATTCTAGACGTTGTTGGCAGTGATCCAACAGAAGCAGCGTGTGAGGCCGAGTGCCATAATCTTATACAAGAGGGCAAACTTATTAACTTTGGCTGTCCATTGATATGTCATGCGTAAGTATTTGTTATTAGCAAAACTCTCTATACGAACATTGAGTAAAATACAACACATAACATGCGTAGGTGTATGCAGTGTGTACATTTTGCTTGCTAAGTCCTAAAGTGTGATAAAATAAAGTTAATTTTACAAACATAGAGTATTACTTAATATGTGATATCTATGTGGGTAGTATGTGCTTTTTCGTCATTGTAACATGCACAACCCCACTTCCATGTTAAGTATAAAGTAAGACTCACAATGAACAATTAAATTTTTAGACATCATTAAGAATGATGCGCACTTTGTATATCAGTATAATTTATTAATGGTGACACGACTTGAACAAATTCCTTTGAATATTTCAGTCTGCAGAATCTAGCACACTATTTTCATGAAACACCAAAGCCCGGAGATCAAAACGCCGCATGTGGAGGCCTCGACATGACCACACCATCTAGTTAGTCTAATTCTTTTTTAAATCGTTAATATTATAATAACAAACTTTACTTCATTGTCATTTTGTCGTCTTATTACTCGAACATCGTAATTCATTTCCCTTAGTCTGTTTACCACTTCATAAAAAGAAACCATGAACGCATGCGTGATCTAAACAATGTGATAAAATATATTAGGAGCAAATACTAGTTAGATGATTATAACCTATTGAAAAATGGAAAAATGCTTATCAGCAATATCACCATCACAGTTTTTAGACCCCTATTCTAAAAGTAACCCCTTATTATTCTTTTAACTTCTTATTTACAACATTTACAATTCATCAATTTCAAGGTTTTTACACACTGTAAAAAAACTATAGTATATATATGTTTTCATGAATCGGATTATTTTGTTTGCGTTACAGATTCCAAAAGATTCATTGTACCCGGGTTGAACGTTGGATCTTTATGTAGGTGCACTTCTAAAACTTCATCACTATTTTATGTTATTGTGACATCTTTGGTTATGCATTTACATCGCCATAACAGTCTCAACGTTTTGTTTACTCTGCAATTCAATAAAATAAAGACATTAATTAATTAAAAGCACAGACTATTTTCCACTTGAAATATGACTTTATTTTTTAAATTTTATTTCGTTTCATGAGTAACTATATAATGCAAATATAAAGTTTGTACCGACATGATGGTATACATCAACCTTTTATTTCAGTCGACTTCACACAGCTGAAATGTGATGTCCAGATCATTCTGGACGTTGTTGGCAGTGATCCAACAGAAGCAGCGTGTGAGGCCGAGTGCCATAATCTTATACAAGAGGGCAAACTTATTAACTTTGGCTGTCCATTGATATGCCATGCGTAAGTATATGTTATTAGCTAAATTCTCTATACATATTAAAGACAAAACAAAATGCATATTTGCATTCATTTTGTGTATTAATCATTCTTAGACCAGGTGCATAATAAAATAAAGTTTTATTTAAAATTCACAAATAAATTTAATGAAAATATGAGGTTTACGTAAATAATATGTGCTTTTCTCAAATGCACAACCCCACTTACAGGTTAAATGTAAATTAAAAGAAATATCCACAATGACCATAAAATGTAAACTTTGAAAAAGATGAAAGGGAACTTTGAAAGCCACCGAACACGACAAATATGAAAATACTGCAGGCTCGGTTTGATTGAGCCTGTTCATGGGCAATAATGGGAATGCATATTACTGCCCACGCCGCCTAGCCCCGGGTTGAGCGCAGCTCGATATTAAAACCAATAAACAGTACAATTTCGATGCATCCCAAACGATGGTATGCATATGAAAGCCACAGAACATATCTCGTCTTGGTTCATGTGATGTTTTAAGATATCATTAAGGACGATGCGCTCTTGATATATAAGGCAATTTTAAAATTATCAATTGTAACACGACTTGAACATGCTCTTTTGAATATTTCAGTCTGCAGAATCTAGCACACTACTTTCATGAAACACCAAAGCCTGGAGATCAAAACGCCGCATGTGGAGGCCTCGACATGACCACACCATCTAGTTAATCTAATTTTTTAAATCATTAAAATGATAAAATCAAACATTGCTTCATCGTCAGTTTGTCGTCATATTACTTTATTTTATAGTAAATTAAAACGTCTATGTACTCGAACTTGTAAAACATCATAATTCAAATCCCTTAGTCTATTTACTTCTTCATGAAAAAAAAAACTATGAATGCATGCGTGATCTAAACCATGTGATTGAATATCAGCTTTAAAAAAAATTATGTCATATTAAGTCATTCTTTGCAATGACGTCAGTCTAGCAGAGGACATTGCTTTTAATGCAATAAAAATACTGTAGCCAGAATACGTAACGGATATCTATTACATGTAAGTAAGGATCAAACAAGAGTTTGCTTGGTGTAAAATAAAGAAATTTGCATATCAGCATTAGATACATTCAGAAATCACAGATTTAAGGCCTTTTCTTGAGGTAACCAAGTTTTATTCTTTTAACTTCCCATTCACAACATTTACATTTCGACAATAATTGCAAATATTTCACTCAATGGAAAGTATACAACTATAGATTAAACAACAGTTAGTAAAACGATAATATTCATCACATAACATGATAAGAATAATTTAAGTTCACACAACTGATCTTGTCTAATTTAAGCTGTAGACAAATTTTGAAATCGGAAGATAATTCCGAAATTAACTGACTTTAATCAAGGCAAGAACTTGAACTAAAAAGCAATTTTTTCTGACCAACGCTGATTACAAATACAGAGGTTTGAAACTCCCTATTAATTTTATTGAGTATATGCGTTTACCAAAATACCTCCAGAAATGAACTGTACGAGCGTCTGATGACAAAAAAGAAAATTTCAAGTTTTCATTTTGTGTATACTCAAATGCTCAAAGAGGAAAGAAACGTCACTTTGAAATACTGACTTAAAATACTGGAATCCAACAAGAAAGTATTTTCAAACTTGGTAATTATTTCTTAAGTAAATTTCCTATTTTTAGCCTCAGGTGCGACGATATTTAAGATGCTCTCTAAATTCAATTTAACAATTTGTGTTTGCATTTCGGAGAGACTTTTTGTGTTAGTAAGTAGAAGTCATGTTTACTGCGGCGTCCTCGGATGTAAGCATTTTCCAGTTTGTCGTTATCCCTTTTAGATGATATTTTTTGTTCTTGAAAATCAAGACTTAAGCACATATAACAATACTTAACAACAAACAATTTAGTATTACACATAATTTTTGGCGAAATCAGTAAACGTTTAAAGAATTACTCTTATAATTCTACTGCAATAATAGTGCCTCTAGCGACAGCGCCTAGCCCTGCAATTCCGGCGACGCAACCAACTGAGCTAGCCGGGACAACTCCCCAAAAAGGTTGATCGGATAGCACTGATATACGTTAACATTACTGCATGACATCGGTAACGGGTAATTCTACTGATAACAGTACTAACTTTTTACTGCCGCCACACTGCACAAATAGCGCTACTGTGAATTTCAAATGATACTGCCTCTAGCTGGGAGCAAACCCGCACCGTCACGGCGACAGCGTCTAGGCCTGCAATTCCGGCGACGCAACCAACTGAGCTAGCTGGGACAACCCCCCCCCCCCGCCCCCCCAAAAAAAAAAAAAAAAAAGGTTGATCGGATAGCCCTTATATACGTAACCATTACTGGCCCTAAAGAGTAGTAGATATGCGCTCTCGAAACATTGAGACAACAAAGTTAGTTACACGTACATCATATTCATGCATGAGCAAATGACATATTAACTTTTGTGCTGAAATGAGTTTTGCACTAAGTTAGCTTCACGCCAAAGTTTCACAACTATACCATAATATTTGTACTAGATGTCAATCTCTAAAAATGAATGATAAGGTGTCATGTTTAGAGGAAAGATACTGATTACGTATTGAAAAAATAGGATTGCTTTTGAATTAGTTCATTCCTAAATACTGCTTCTTTTTCGCGTCAGTACGCATCTGTTCAAAAAGGATTCAACGTCCAGTAGTCTTTAAATTGTTTTGCAGGCTTAGAACGTTACTGTTGCAGGCGTTAACATGTCAGAGCCTCTTAAACTCCCATTACATCGGACAGCACCTTCTTGTTTGAAAATCCCACAAGCGAAAAATATTTAAGTCCTATTAACATTTTGTGGAAACTTAAAAGGTGTGATCATAACATAGTTTATGCCCTTAATGAACTTATTGTTGGTTATCTTAATATGATGTCCTTGTTTGGCAATGTACACTATTTCTTTAAGAAGTTAAAATGAATTTCAATTAAATTGGTAAAATGAGTTATCCCGCTAAAATATATTTTCTATATTTTTGTGTCGCCTGCGATAGATGGTAGACACATAGGCATCCTATTGTCCGGCGACGTCGTCGTCAGCGGCGGTGTCCGGTAGTCCCCAAACCTTAATTAGAAACTTCTTGTTCTATTCACTTCATACTTGGAGTATATCAGCCAGCTGCGTGACTGAAGCCTGCAATAGCAGGTAGAAGCAAAGGATCCTTTTGTCCGGCGGCGGCGTCCGAAAGTCCCCAATTTTAACATGAAATTCAATCTTAATAATGACTTTAACTTTTAAGTACTTGTCTTACTCACTTGGTGTCTTATTTGAAAATGATCTTTTTATAAATATATACTCTCTTTCTTTTTACGTTTTGCTTGCGTGGAAAGGCTGTATATTCTGGGTGAGGCAATTCCTGATATAAATATTTCACGTTGTTATTATTTGAAACCGTTACTGTTAAGAGTTTTTAAAATTTTAAGTACTAAATATATAAATTAAAGCGAAATAGTCATATCAGGAATCGCCACACTCACAAAATACAACATCCCCAAGCAGCGAAAAAGAAGAGAGGAAGAAAGAGCATGTGTTTATAAGTATGCCAACTCAAATTAGACGCCACAAACAATAAACGAAAAAGAGAACCTTTGGGGACCACCTTGGAATAAAAGATACAAAAGCTAATGTTTTAACGCATGTACGTAAGGAAATGGAAAAAAAACATCATTATAATACCCTATAGTAAGAAGGCGATACTGGACCGTCTAAGAGATCAAGTACAATAAAAATCTTATAAGAAATGACGAACGAAATGCGAATAAACTTTTTGCTAAAAAAATCACGTCTAAACGAGTGCGTTATAAAAGAAAGGCAAGTTTAACTTGCAAAATTTAGCGGATGACTAAAAACAACTGTACACAAAAGTATTCTTTTTCGGACATTGGACTACACTGTGCGCTACTTTAAAAACAACACGTTATCTGTTTCATAGATGTAGTAATCTTAATATTTACTTTATTTTTATTTGATCATCATGTTGCTCAATAGCACGATCTCGAAAGTTGTCAATTATATGGGTGTATTAAAAATAATTCATCAAGATAACATATACCTTATTGTTAATTAAAAAACTGGTCGAACTACCAATGGAAAATGTGTTTTGTTATTAGCCGTTCCAAGGGGAAACATTTACGTAAATTTTTTGAATGGGTGATGGCTTTAAAGTGTGTGTGGTAGGAAGGCTACAATTTAGGCCGGCAGACCCATGTACACCAGTTTCAGACTCTCGTCCATTTAAAACATAAACGATTGAATCTTTCCGTACCGAATAACACTCTTTTAATCAATGTAAACAAACAGGTTTCTATCAGTACAACTGTAACATGTATTTTGAAGGATGATGGTAAATTCTGATGTTTTAAAGCCTAGCAATTAAATTATTTATTGCACGGACTCTTCATTGATTACCCGCCCTTTGGCTTTGCAATGCTATAATTTCTTATGTTTTATATGTTTGTGTGCTTTTGCATGCAACATTGTAGAGCCGTTGGGTGGGTTGGAGTTATTTCACCAAGACAAATTGTACTTGTTTTGTGATACGAGAACATGTTGGGGAAAACGTGAGGTTGGTGCATCCTAGAACCTGGTTTAAATCCCCAGTGGCAATTTGTTTTGCCACTGACCGTTCCAAGGCGGTATCCCCAAATGTGTTCTTTTTCGTTAATTATCTGTGGCGTCCTATTTGAATTGACATACTCATAACAAACATGATCCCTCTTCTTCTCTTCTTTTTCGCTGCGTAGGGAGGCTGTGTTTTGTGAGTGTGGCGATTTCTGATATGCATAATTATATTACTTTTTTCACCTCTGTTACGTACATGTAATATTTTTTTTGTTCTACTTCAATGTTTACCGACCCCGCGGTGTCTGTATTGTTTGGATTATAATCTGTATTCTGCAGAAATGTTCTCTTGATATTTGAGTCTATGCACATTAAAAATCTTTTCATTGTACAAGGAATGTCGTAAACTATTTCAAAATGGCAGCGTGAATATTCCAATTTGAGAACGATCGTGCCCTGAAGGGTCAATATGGAAGCGTTATCAGAGACATTTGTACTAAACAGAAGTAAAATCGCTGCACGGATGTTATAAAAATGTCCAAAAGGTCGTTAAAACGTCTACGGCTTTGAAACATAACAAAGAACGAAAGGCCCTAATAAAAATTTTATGTGTAAATTGTGCATTTCGAAACATGTAATATTGTTAAAATTGTTTGTGAATTTGAGGGCTTTGATAATTAGTTATTTAACTAACAACTTCATAACATCACATAAGATGCGAAAAGTAATCAAAAGCATCTATATGCTAATCTTAACAAGAATTTGTTTTGCAATTTCATTGCTTGACGTATAAACGTTTAATTGAGCCGCAAGTAACACACAGTATTAAACGGTTTGGGTAACTCTATGTCATAAAAACATCTGATAACTTGGTTTTATATACTAAATACAAATTTAGTTTTAATTTCACAGCTTTACCTAGTGTATTATTTAACTTTTATTTATTGAGGCTTATGCACAAATAACATTTAGTATTTAAATACTTGGGTGTTAGTATGTAATAGAAACATAAGAAAACAATATCGTATACTCAATCTATGATTCTAAAAGTTTATCCTCGTGAAATAGGTCCTTTGAAGATTCCATATATTACACATGTAGCATCGCGTTCAAAAAGTATGCCCGTCGTTTATCTCCAGTATAAAAAGTGGAGAACGCATTACTCATGACATAATAGCTGAACTTCTGCCAAGGGTAAGCAGATCGTTTTAAAACAATTACTTTTGGTTAGTTTTCTTTACTGAACTGTTTAAATTAACATTACGGAATATATTATTATTTTAAAGTTAAAATAATCATAATTATATATTCTCATAGCAGACAGTTCATCTGAATCACAAAATGAAAATTAAATAAAATAATATATTTTCTTTTTAATGTAACGAATCCATATGTGCATCCACATTGTTTATTCTGCAAAAGCATGTGTACATTTAAACGAAAATATTTTATCGTTGTGAAACAAATAAACACTAATCTTTTATAAAATAATCTTTTAAAATTGGTAGTTTTCAATGTCCCCTTATCATCAACAGATAAATTGTGTTTGAAGTTCTATCGACGATTAATAAACATCATTCAAATCTTTCTCAGTGCATGAAATTATTACTTTAATAGCAAGAATTAAAAAAAGAGCATATTTTCATATTACTTTCATATAGCTTTTAAAGTTCTTTTTCGGTAATTTTTAACTTCAATAAACTAAAAGTTTAAAGCTTAAACAATTTGCTTAATTCAAAGAAGATTATTGACAGGATTTTTTTTTCAGAAACTTTTCAAAATGAAGTGTCTGTTGCTGTGCCTTCTGCCTATCGTGCTGGCTGCACCACATGGTAAGAAGGATAAGAAAACTATTTTTATTGCCCAAATATGTATTCATAATTATTTTAGTTTGTTAGTTATTATGTTTAAGAATTTTGAAAACGTCCACTAATTGCTGTGTTTTTTTTTATTTATGTCAAATCTTGTGAATATGGATATACGTTCTGTTTCTTTTTCTAATGGTATTAATCTGAAAATACCGCATAGAATGTTCCATGTCACTGTCATATGCATACCATCGTTTGAGATGGATCAAAATTGTACTGTTATTGGTGTTAATATTGAGTTTCGCTCAACCCGGGGCTAGGCGGCGTGGGCAGTAATATGCATTTCCATTACTGCCTATGGACAGGCTCAATCAAACCGAGTATGCAATATTTTCATATTTATCGTGTTCGGTTGGTTTCAAAGTTCCCTTTTCATCTATTTCAAATTTCTTCCTAGTATCCTATAACAAATGTAAGCATATAAACAGATTAAATCATTTTTTAAATGGCTAACTTTTTAACTTTTAAAATTTGCTTAAAATGTGTTTTATGCTTGAAAAGAGACAATTTGAAAAGTATTTTACATTGATAAGAGTAGAGATTACATGCGAAGGAACGTGTATGACATGTGAACATGTTATGCGTAAAACATGCAATTAATGTGAAAAGTCATATACATTGTACGTTTTTTTACTTTTTCAGAACAAAAAAGATTTTTCCTGGCAGATTTTCACTTGACAGACTTATGTAAGTATTGATACAAAGTTAACATTATTTTATCGATTTTTTTAAAGTCAGCACAAATGGAGATTGCTTTTGTGTCACTTTGATTGCTAACATCTTTACTAAATCACAAATGCAAAACAGCGCTGTGAATCTTTCGCAGTAAACATTTTTACTGTTTGGATTTCAAAAACGAATTTTATGCAATTCCAGTTGATGTTAACACCTTGAAGTGTGATGTACAGATTATGCTGGACGTTATTGGCAGTGATCCAACAGAACAAGCCTGTGAGAAAGAGTGCCATGCTCTACTCCAATCTGGTCATGTTCTGAACTACGGATGTCCATTAGTGTGCCACGCGTAAGTTGTGTCTACTCTAACTTGTGTCTTTAAGCTTATTATTATACCCCCGCTTTGAAGAAGAGGGGGGTATACTGTTTTACCCTTGTCCGTCCGTCCGTGCGTCCGTCCGTAACAAAATTTTCGTCGCAGTTTTCTCAGCAACTATAACATGCAGCAGCCTGATATTTTGCATATTGCTTTATCCTATAGTCCCATATGGTGTAAAGCAATTTCATGCTCCTTGCTCATCTACTTCCTGTTTGCCGCATATTTTTAGATTTTGTTACTATGAAGGTGCATTTCATCGACCAAAAGGCATGTTAATTTTTCGTCGCATTTTCTAAGCAACTATAACATGCAGCACCCTGATATTATGCATATTGCTTTATCCTATAGTCCCATACGGTGTAAAGCAATTTCATGCTCCTTGCTCATCTACTTCCTGTTTGCCAAATATTTTAGGTTTTGTTACTATAATGGTGCATTACATCAACCAAAGGGCATGTTAATTTTCCGTCACAGTTTTCTAAGCAACTATAACATTCAGCAGCATGATATTTTGCATAATGCTTTATCCTATAGTCCTATATGGTGTAAAATGGTTTTATGCTTCTTGCTCACCTACTTCCTGTTCACCGAATACTTTGATTTTTACACATAGTTGACATACATGCACACTTTCCGTTGCAGTTTTCTAAGCAACTATAACATTCAGCAGCATGATATTTTGCATAATGCTTTATCCTATAGTCCCATATGGTGTAAAGTGATTTTATGCTCCTTGCTCACCTACTTCCTGCTCACCGAATACTTAGATTTTTACACATAGTTGACATACATGCACAATTTCCGTCACAGCCCATATGGTGTAAAGCAATTTTATGCTCCTTACTCATCTACTTCCTGTTTACCGAATACTTAGATTTGTGCACATAGTTGACATACATGCACAATTTCTGTTGTAGTTTTCTTAGCATCTGACACATGCAGCAGCCTGATATTTTGCTTATTGCTTTATCATATATTCCCATATGGTGCAAAGCGATTTTATGATCCTTGCTCACCTACTTCCTGTTCACCGAATACTTAGATTCTTACATATAGATGACATACATGCACAATTTGTGTCGCATTTTTCTAAGGCATTATAACAACTAGCAGCCTGATATTTTATACATTTATTATGTCTCCCACCCCTCTCTGGGGGAGACATATCATTTTTGCCCTGTCCGTCTGTCTCTCTGTCCATCTGTCACACTTTGTTTTCGCTCAATTACTGGAGTAACGTTTGACCCACAGCATTCAAACTTCACAGGGTGATGTCCCTATTGAGTAGAAGAACCCTATTGATTTTGGGGTCAGTAGGTCAAAGGTCAAGGTCACAGGGGCCCGAAGAGTGAAAACCATTTCAGCTCAATAACAGGAGTTCAATTTCACCAAGAGCCTTCAAACTTCATACGATGGATGTCCTTATTGAGTAGAGGACTCCTTTTGATTTTGGGGTCAGTAGGTCAAAGGTCAAGGTCACAGGGGCCCCGAAGAGTGAAAACTGTATCCGGTCAATAACTGGAGTACCGCTTGACCCAGAGCATTCAAACAAAATAGCGTAATAGCCCTTATTGAGTAGAAGAACCCAATTGATTTTGGGGTCAGTAGGTCAAATGTCAAGGTCACAGGGGCCAAGGCGCAGGGGAGAGACATGCATTTTTCACAAAAAACATCTAGTATTTTATATGTATATAGGTAAATACTCCGAAAATTTGACACCCTTCATACATATGACAATTGCTTGCAAATTACTTTTTGAAAGTCATATTTCTCTAAGCGGGGGTATCACTAGTGAGCATTAGCTCACAGGTTTATCTTGTTGTCAAAGAGTAATCCCCGAGAAAGGTCTATCTAGATATAAGAAATGTTTGTGTTTATGTTATTCCTAAGTTCTAAAATTGAATGTGTTTGGATATATACATGGAATACGTTACTTTTAAAATAAACTTAAATATCAAGGCCGATGTTAGGTACTCATATTCTTTAAATTATGTATTGCAGTTTCCAGAATCTTGCACATTATTTCCACGAGGTACCGATGCCAGGGCAACAAAGCACTGCTTGTGGAGGTTTGACAACAGTTACCCCTTGAAAATGCCTAATTATTGTATTACATTGAAATAAAATGTTTAAACACAGTATCTCACTTGCGTTACAACCCCTTAAAACGAACGCCAACCTGTGCTTAATAACTGGAATAAAAATAAAATTTTCCCTTGTAACATCAGTGAACATTTTATTAACTGTTATTAAGACAAGTTGTGGAGAAAGGATGTGTAAGCGGCTCATATAGCTCAGTCGGGAGAGCACTGGTCCTGTGAGCGAAGGGTCCGGGGCTCAAGTTCCGGTCTGGATGCACATTCTTTCTCGCTCTGGGACATTTGACAAAGTAGAATGGTTGTAATCAAGCGGCCTCTTTGGCGCCTGCTTTAAACATTCACTTATTGTGATACCTTCTGTTTCATGAGTATAAGCATATTTTCAAAGATTATGTGTATTAAACTGCGTATTTAAAGCACAAAACTATTGCAAACTTCAGGAAATGAACAAGCGGATAAAAGTAGACCATACTAGAATATTGACTCTAAACGTCCTCATCCGAGAAGAAAAGTTCATTACATGTACATAGGGAGCGGTAACAGTGTTGAGATGCCTCTTAGATTTCAAAGGTGTTGCTGTAGCACTTGGTGAATGTACTGCATAAATATTTACTCTGCTTTGTAGTACAAGCAGCGCATCTGTAATTATATTTAAAGATGATAAAAGCTAAAATGGATCGTAAGGTCACTGCCCGTTGGATCTTTACTCCTTAAAGCACGAAGTACGTATATGAAAGGACATTTTCAACAGACAGACAGAAAAACAGACGGATGGACGGACGGACGGACGGACGGACGGGCGGGTGAACAGAAGGACAAACAGAGGGAGAGAGAGACGGAGAGAGAGAGAGAGGGTAAACCAGTTTCTTGGTCAAACAAACTGTTCATTTGCCTAGCAAGGTTATCAATAATATAATTGTTGTCGACAAATGACCTGTGATACTTAACTCAAACTCATCTTCCTACTCCACAACTTTACCTGCAACCACATAAGAAGCTAATGGCAATGTCGCACAAACGGGGAAGGTTAATTATGACGTGTCCGAGACCTGATCACGTTGTGATAAGTAACATTATGAAGATAAAAGTAACATTATGAAGATCACGAAGAAACCGAAACTCATGCTTTAAATTATCTTCTTAGTATTATTAGCATAATAAGGGAAGATACAAAAGTATTACAAAAACAATGAACTTCAAGATTTTCGCGCTTTTACATTATATTTCGAAAACATTTTACATAGACTTTTTCCAAACGTTATTCAATATTAATTGTGTTATAAGATCCCCTGTCAAAATACTATTTTGTCCAGTTTAGTCATTAGTGTTCTCGATTAAGGGACTCCAATTTTTAATCTGTGCACTATTTGCCTTTGTGCACGGAATGAAAATAATACCTTGCCGATTGAAAGTTGCATGTTCACCGCCATATGCACACCGTCGTATTGGATGGATCGATATTGTACTGTTTACTTGTTTAAATATCGAGTTGCGCTCAACTCGGAGCAAGAGGACGTGGGAAGTTTTTGCATTTCCAATACTAGCAATGAACATGCTCAATCAACCAACCAAGCCTGAAATATTTCATATTTGTCCTGTTAACATCCCTTCATATTTCCATTTTGATCTATTTTTGTAATCAATCGCCTCTTACACATATAAGGAACCATAATGTATTTCGCAATCTTTCGTTCTATTTCATAACACACTTTTATCAGTTCTTTGACTTCTATGAACATTTTTACATGTACAATATTCTGTATATGTACAACGTTGAAAATAAAGAGCTACGGTGTCGCTTTCGGAACATTTACATATAATTCATGTATTGTAGCAAACAGTTTTTTTTAACAGCACTGGAACTCGATCAGTTTCCTTTATTACTGCCGTAGTGTTTTGCTAAGATAACCTTGTGCTCTTGTTTCATTTAGGTCAATGAGTGCCTACGCATTTATGTTCTTCTTATTTGTGTTTGCATCTGTGCTTTTACCAGATTTTGAAGAGGGTTTGCTGGCTTCAATACACAAAGTCAAATTGTACTTCTTTGTTTATGTGAGAAAGTGGCGCGGTGAGTGTGTGGTTGGGTAACTCTAGCGCATGCACCTGTTATTAAAATATTTTTCAAGGGACAATTCTCAGGCAAAAACCCATTATGTTTTCATGTTCGTCTCTTTTTGTGAAATCTTCTAAGATAAGTCTTGCTGTGGACGCGTTTTCTATATTTTTTCGTTTGTTTCGCCTGTATGGGAATCTTTATTTTTAAGATTCTGACCCTTCCAATTTTTAATATTTGCCCATGAAGTTAATGCTTTTCAAAATTTAGAACCGATAACTAAAAATATCGTATTAAATGTACTGTTTTTGAACAGTAGAAATACTTTATCCGAGGGAGAATGGTTAACCAAAAGGACTGAAAAATATGTTGGAGATAAAGATTATGTATAATTCTGACCCCAGGTTTTGCTTATTTGTTACCATTTTAAATCATGCTTGTACTGTTGTATATACTATTTTGAAGCATGCATTTATCCAAACTATTAACAATCTTTTCTCCTTGGAGAAGTCCCTTTGAAGATTCCGTAAATTAAATAGCTGTCCAACAACCATGTCTGCCCTTTATTTGTAGTATAAAAAGCAGGTTTACTACAACTCTTTACATTATCGCACAGTTGAAGTCCTGCCTAGGGTAAGGAATGATTTTGTTAAACAATTGTTGTTGTTTATGGCATACAATAAAATATAAAAAAATAATATTGAGGTTTATTAATCCAAAAATTAACCAACACAATTGTGTTGTGTTTAATATTAAATGTATGATCTTGTTGTTTTGTCTGAAGGAGATATATACATGCAAACATATCTTTAATTCAAATTGTTATCCGAAACAATATCGAAACAACACCGTGATATTAATTAAGCGACATACAGCTAAAATGTTATGTCGACATAAATGGTTGTATATAATTAAGAATATCTCGTGAATTATTTTTTTTTCTTTGCGTTCTCGAAAAATTATATTCTCTATGACGTGTAAAAAATAAAAATATGTTAAGTTCTGCTTCGCGTTTAGTGTATTTTAAAGCCATAGGTCACTAAGCTTGACTGGCCATCCAAAATTACCAAATAGCAGGTCTACAACATTGTTTAGGATGGATAAAAATGTATACTGTTTTGTGTAGATATTGAGTTACCAGGGATGGGCAGTTTTTCATTTCCATTACTGGCAATTGACAGGCTTAATGAATCTGAGAGTTCATTATTTTCGGTTGATTTTCAGAGATTTCCTTCACAGTTTTAAAATGCATGAAACTATCACTGTGGCAATTAATGGCCACAAAACAATTTAATTTCAACCAGCAAACAATTTCAGAAAGTTAAATATGCATATATGGAATCGCCACACTCACAAAGAACAGCCTCCCCACGCAGCGAAAAAGAAGAGATGAAGAGAGAGCATGTTTGTTATATAAGTATGTTAATTCAAATAAGACGCCACAAACAATTAACGAAAAAGAGAACCCTTGGGATTACCGCCTTGGAACGGTCAGTGGCAAAACAAATTGCCGCTGGGGGTTTAAACCAGGTTCTACATGTTCTAGGGTGTACCAACCTCACAGAGATGCATAAACTTTGAACAGAACAATTGAATATATCTCAACCAGTTTCTCAGAAATTTATTTGTTTTGTTTTCAGAATCTTTGAACAATGAAGTGTCTGTTGCTCTGCCTCCTGCCCATCGTGCTGGCTGCACCATATGGTAAGGAGAATACAATGTTGATTATACGAACGGAATCTGCCGAAGTCTTATTATATTGACGAAATTTACTGTAGTGCAGAATTCGAACTATTTTGACGAAATCTGCCATAGTCTTTAGGGCTTACCACACTTCACTCAAGCACGTTCATTGATTTTAAGAAATTTACCAAAATCTAAATAACGGCAACATGCCGTTCAATGAAACTTTGCACAAATGATTGTTTCTAATGTATCTTTATTTTGCATACAGTAAGACACGTTAGAAAAGTAAGAAAAAAGTTAGACCTAAAAATTACTTCAAATTCTATTTAGGCCTACATAAATTCACAAAAAATTAAGCAATACAAAACATAATGTTATATTCCCACGCGAGTGTTATGATATTGACAAGAAAATGTTGTGTACTTTGAAAAGGAACTTTCAACTACTAAAAGAGAAATCAACAATTGTCCTCCGTTTACGCGACCAGGAAATTAAAAGTCAAACACACTTTAACTAATTTCTCATAAAGTTTACATAATGTAAGTCACGAGGACACAAGACAGTGTTGTAAGTATCATTATTATTACTCATGTGGGCATTTGAAATGATGTTTGGTGTTGTTTAGTTTTTGTGAATTTATGAAAATAGAAGTTTAGGGAATTTTTAGATCTCGCTATTTTTTACTGTTCTAACGTGTCTTGCCATATGCAAATAAAGATAGATTAGTAACACTAATTTGTGCAAAGTTTCATAGATCGGCATTTTGCCGTTATTGAGATTTTGATAGTTTTCTTTTTATCGATGAACGTGCTGGGGAGGAGTGTAATGTATTGACGAAATATATGTTTTGGTCTAATTATATTGAAATAATCTTACGAAGTTATGAATTTTTACGAATAAAGTGTATCTGTATTTGGGATATCAAATAAATTATTTTAATATGATTCTTTTGCTCTATGAACATTTTATTCTAGTCAATTTATGTGTAAATTTAACTTTTTTGACGCCAATAGAATACATTTTGCGTTACAAAATAGATTATGACAAATATTCATGACTTTTTTTCCATGATTGTTTTCAGAACAAAAGAGATTTTTCATTGGGGATCTGACAAATCTGTGTAAGTACAACTACATACATACTTATGTAAATTTTGAAATAATTGAACCCATCAAAATACTCAGTGCACTATCGATACCGCAAAAAATGACATAAAGGGTAGGATGCAAGTTTTCCAGAAAAGGTGTTCGTTTTGAGGCATTCTTTACTGTACAGTATAAACATGATAACTTCCACCTCTCTGGTCAAAATAAACAGAAAAATTAAACATCGCTGCTCGGATTGGGGTTCATTGATGACGTCTTCATGCCTGGCTTTTCTTTTCTGGTGACCGGCTTATAACTAAACTTTGGCACCATTGTGCATTGCATTTGAATGTATAGTTTTGTAGTTTCATGTGCTTTTTTTAATGAAATCGTCGACTTAAATCATCTTTGAAATTGTTTGCACGATAAATTTATAAATGGAGTAAACACATGTTCTATATACAAACAATTCCAGTTGATGTAAACACATTGAAGTGTGATGTACAGATTATGCTGGACGTTATTGGCAGTGATCCAACAGAACAAGCCTGTGAGAAAGAGTGCCATGCTCTACTCCAATCTGGTCATGTTTTGAACTACGGTTGTCCATTAGTGTGCCACGCGTAAGTTGTGTCTACTCTTATTTTTTTGCTAATTTGGGCACTAAGACATCTATTTGTTAAGAATACCCACATATTGCGACCACCTTTCCACTGTCTCAATTCACAAATTTGCACTATGTTCTACCCCGAAAAAAACCCCTACTTTTAAGGTCACTATGTCTTAGTTCCAATGGTAGTCTTCATACTGTATAAGCAAAGTTTCACGGTTAATTGAAATATTCTAGTTCAATATTTTTGAAAGAATTTAAAAGCATATCCTTTTGACGAAATTGACCATACTAAGCATTGTATTAAGGTCTAAAAAAGATCAATCGCCGAGCATTTTCTACAATTTCTTTATGTGTACAGAAGATCAATTGCGACTTAATTATAGCATCAATTGATCCTTCCAATTGCAAGAAATAAAAAACGTTACGGACTACTTTAAGATTATCACAATAATTACGTTAATTTTTGGTTTCAGATTCCAGAATCTAGCACATTATTTCCATGAGGTACCAATGCCAGGACAACAGAACACTGCTTGCGGAGGTTTGACAACAGTAACTCCTTGAGCACATATCCGATTGTTGTATGACAAGAAAATTAAAATTGTAAAATAATATATCTTGGCTTTTCATTGATTTCTCTGAAATCTTTGCCCAAGGTTATAAAACTGAGCATGGAAACCTGGAAACCAGTCTCAAATCTCAAGCATCTGATTGGCTGAAATGGCGACCAGTCGCAAGCATCTGATTGGCTGAAATGGCGACCAGTCGCCATATCAGCCAATCAGATGCTTGAGATTTGAGACTGGTTTCCATGCTCAGTTTTATAACCTTCAGCCCTTATCACCTTTGTCAAAGTAGCGCTGTTTGTGCCGTACTGGGGTTGCACAACGTCTCCTCGTAATCTCTATTTAATTTAGCGCTGTTTGCAATAACAATGTTTGAAGACTGTTGAGCTCGATACATATATTTGTGTTAATATTGAGTAGGGCTCAACCCAGGACTAGGCTTCGGGTATAGTAATATGCTTTTACATTACAGCCCATGAACCTTTAAATGGCGAACTGGAATTTTCCAAAATTTCGATTTCAATGTCCGTTATTGTACGCCGATAGAATCATACTATAATTTGAAATACCATTTATTCCGACTTTTTGCCGTCTTCACATGCGTTAATCTTTAAGGATTCCGTTCGGGCAGAGCATAAAAATCCTCTTCCATGATCTTTATCACTCTTTCCAAAATTCATACTTCGATCTAGAAACCCCAGGAAATTGTGAAACATCTTTCGGTTCAATTATTTTAGACATATCCAAAACAAATTCACTTAAAAACAAACAATATATCTCAATAATTAAAAGAAACACAAGACTCTTACATTCAGAATTTGGGAATAAATAAAAATACAGAAATGTTGAAGAATTCTAGTTCAATATTTTCCTGACAAAACACAGAAAAAGCTACCTTTGTATTTCTTAATATCTCATTTAAACATCTTGATGCACAAACGATTCCAAATTAAAAATATCAATAGAATGTGCATGACTCGTTACACTTGCAGCTTGAAGTCTTTTTAACTTTACTTCTTTTTTGTAAATATTTTAAATATTTGACAACATTTTGATGCTTCCTTAAGATATATACGTACACATTATTTTCAAGGATGCCATATAAGCGCACTTAAACGTTTGTGTTACATGTATGACTCGCATCGGCCTAAAATACATATTGTTCAAAATTTAGGCTGATTAATTTAGTCCGAATGCATGCCATGGACGCAATATATCCAGAAGAAATGAATATTAGCTGATTATATCTCGAAAAACTATATTTCAAATTGTTAAAAAATGAAAACAACGACAACAACATCACAATGCATATCAGAAAAAAAGACACAAAACACCATACACAGCCGTAAATATTAAAAGATCATTAGATACAACCAAGGTTAAGGTTGAGAAACCACGAAAAATAACGGTCAATATCAAATGCCAAAAGATATATTCTACAGATTGCCCAAAATTGTGCACTGGGATGCCCAAATCTCATTTGGCCATCCAAGTTATCACAAACTACACGCTATACCTAGATTAATCAAGACCAGTCCATGTCTCTTGAACCAAAGGCAAGCAAACACACTGAACGACCTGTGCTGATTAAAACTGTAAACAAACTGGGTAGATTCTCCAAAATCTTTATTAGACCATACATGTATCAACTGTATCAAAAACCATAATGACAGAACAGAAAACAACACATTTTCCCGGAGTTCCATGTCGCTTGAACCACCGCCGCCTCGTCTTCCAACCGAAGAGGTAAGCAGAGTGATCAACTGTAAAGAGGTAAATGGCCAATATGAAAAGCGATTGACGATGACGAACAGGCTCAGTCAAACCAAGCTTGCACTACTTTGATAATTTGTCTTGTTCGGTGGCTTAAAGAGATCCGTTTTCATCTTTTTATTTTGCAAAGATTGCTTTCACTGAAACATGCTGTGAAAAGCAGACCTCGTAAGATGTGCTTAAAACCGCAAAATTGGAGACCACATGTGTTCACTGCTGATTGAATATGCAAAAATTGTTAAGTTAATGAAAATTAAGACAGTATACATACAAGAAAATTGTAACTACAAAGTTGCAGTGTATAATGCAGTGACTGTTCGTTCAATGTAGAAATGCAAATTTTAGGCTTCACCGTCTAGTTTCGGGCTGACCTACATTTTAAAGGTGGACAATACGTATTTCAATCAATCCCAAACAACGATATGAATATAACGGGGGTCATGATACATGTGCCTAAATGCGATGGAGTTGAATCATAATTCATAAACCACATCACAGCCAGAGGCGTATGGTTTTCAAATAAATTAATTGGTTTGTCTCAGTGAGAAAACAGTTAAGTTGTTTAAAAACGTATCATTATTTCGAGCTATCAATATAACGCATAATTCTAAAATTAAACGATAGTCCAAATAAGATCTACATAGTAATTGGTAAACACGCTGTCTAGTAATTAAAAACTAAAAACTACAGCATGAAATTTCATTTTTAACAGTGCAGATCGTGCTTGTTTTGAAATTCTTTGTTTGCTATGACATTCCTTTTTAAGAAAACAGTGATCTTAAATTCCAATGACAAATTGGCCTTATGGACATGTTCCCTTATGTTTAAACATTTTAGATTAAAATGGAAATATGAAGCACGGAATTTACAAATTTAGATAAAAGGATCATAGCCGTTCTCGATGTTGATCTGACAAAAGGATTTTTATCAAATGACCCTTTTTGACTTCTGCAGATCCTTTTAATCTTTATAAAAGCTATTTTAATATTCAGTTGACCTTGAAGGTATGTAAGCATTTACCTTGACTTTTTTTAGTGGGAAATATACATTTGGCCACTGACCGTTCATATGCGGAAACTCTTAATGTTCCTTTCACGATCCTTTGTTTGCCTATTGCTTTGGATCACAAACAAGAACAATCTCATATTGACGCTTATAATTCTCCATTTAATAGAATGAAATCATTACCTAATGATGCCTTATGATGTGAAGCGGTTGTAAAATGTGTCCCCGTAAAAATAAAGGATAATGAGTGCGTCTCGTGATTTTACTGTAAAATCAGTAATGTTAAAATATTTGTGGGGCATTAATTTTTATGGATTTCGTAAGTAGGTCGATCCTGAACTTAAAAAACTTCAACAAAATAAAGAATTGTACACAAACGTAGTTAAATTTGAAAAATTACATACACGAATTTAAGATTCCATAAAAATAGTGTCGAACGGAAAACCACAAATTTAAGCCCACGACAAACATATAGAGTGGTGCGGGTGTATCATGATTAAATACACGTAAATCCCAAATCAATTTTCGATTGGACTCTTAATTTGATCTAAATAAAGATCGGACTGTGTGGCCGGTTACTGCTGACGGCCAGATACGCCCGACAACGCTCTATGTGTTCAAATTTCTCAACATATTTGCATTCACTGGCGCCATTAATGTAAGGGAAGTTTTCCATCATGTTAATGTGTCAAAAAGGTGAAATGTGCATTATCAGGAACTACTGCATTCAGAACACACAGCCTCACTGCACAGCCAAGAAGAATGAAAGAGAGAGCATGGTTTATAAAATGATCAATTTCAAAAGACACCGCAACAATAAACAAAAAATACGTGCCAAGGGGTCACCGCCTAAAGGTTTATAGGAAATCTAGAAGCTCGATTTGTTTCTTTTATCCCTGTCAACGTGTTCTTGCTCCAGGTGCTCTGGTCTCGGTAAGGCCATTGAGTACCCGCCCATTGGCTTTTTAATGCTATTAACTTCTTATATTTTATATGTTTGTGTGCTTTTGCATGCAACATTGTAGAGCTGATGGGTGGGTTGGAGTTATTTCACCAAGACAACTTGTACCCTTTTGGGGAAAGTGTGAGGTTGGTGAACCCTAGAACCTGGAGCCACACTAAAAAAGAACTTGATTATAAACAAAAGATTAGAAAATCATTGTCGCCGCTAAATGACCATCAAGACATCAAGACTTCAGACTATTTTCTATTGTAACAGTTGCGATATTCCGTCAAGTTAACACAAGACGTGCATGTTACAAGGTAAAATCATTTCATTAAACACTATCTGTTGAAATTGTCCTTATAATTCAAAAACAAGATCATATACCGACCAAACAAACGTGGGGCTGCAGCACTGACAACATGAAAGGGTTGCTAAGTATACATATCAGAAAGAAATGCAGCTTGACAGACACCCAATGTTATTCACAGATAATGAAAACTATGTTGCAGAGAGCAGAAATGTGTAAAATGACATATTTTAATATTAATTTACCACTTTTAGTTTGCATATGTTTTGAATTTCACCAACGTTATATTAACCTGTCAGATTTTTGGGAACAAAATCATGGTCATGTTGCCTTGGTGGTATTTTTGGACATAGCACCATAAAAATTCCAAAAAACCAATGTAGGTAAAGGCAATGTAAAACTAAATAAGAAGGTACTAAGTGACACACCAGAGTCCTGGTTGTCAACGTACCACAGAACAAGTAATTCCAACACCTGAACCATGCCGAAGACAAAATCCTTTCTTCATTCATCACTTAGATTGGCCGTACTAAACAAAATAAAAATAACTAAAAAGTTATTAAATTTCTTGGAGCCTGATTCAATTATAGTTCACTATTCAAATCATAAAGCTTAGGTATCACGAACATTTCGTCTGCATTGCATTTTTCTCTTTAATATGTCAGAAAACAAAAAATAAAATCTGTTCTATTTTATTTGCAAAATTATTATCTATCAAGGCAGCTGCCAGTAGTACAAGTCTTCTTGAAATTGATCGATTGATGTTTGAAATAACCAACACTAACGAAGAATGAATCGACAGAACGAGATCTCTAAAGTACGTCTTAACTTAATAGTATCAGCTGATGTCTGATTACGTGTGACCACGATAAAAGCAGAAACGAAAATAACATAGACGACCCTTCAGATATGTATTCTATTATTTAAGGTTCGTCAAGCCAAATTTAAGAACACTTGATAAGAAAGTAGACATACTTTACCTTAGTTCTCACGAAAGATTTCCAAAGGTTAGTAGTAGTTTTATTAATATCAAATTATCACATTTTTGTCTTAAAAGAAGAGCTGTTATATTAAATCGACTCGTCGTACAAACGAATCATTGCAGTAACTAATATAAACAAAACCTTATCCCTTTGTTTAATTGAATTTATTTTACACTTCCAAGACCCATGGTTGTTTTATGAAAACAAACTAAAAACAAAACAGTTCCCTACGGAAGACTTTCTCGACACTTTAACGTTGAAAGAAGAAAAAACAATGTCACTGAATTTAGAACATAATTATCCCTGTGGTTTACGACAGTCGGTAATTGAAGCACTAAAAGACAAAATTGCACACCTGTAAAAAAATTAGTTTTGTGCGTGTGAAAGAGGTATGGGGATACTTATTATCACAGACAAAGCAGCAAAATGAACACACTTTTCAATAACTCAAATTGAAATCATTTTTAAAAATTCCCAGAGAATGTAATACAGCAAAACGCTATTTTCGCTTACATATTACATTTTCAAATTTGATGCGTTAACCAAGTGCTATGCCCAACATCTAAAAACTAAATTTGAGACCATTCTTAAATCTGAAGCATCTGACTGGTCGCCATTTCAGCCAATCTGATGCTTGAAATTTGCAACTGGTTTTCAATCTTATTTTAAGAAGAGTTTAGTAAACGTTTTCGGTATCTGAAGCAATGTAATATATCGCGCTTAGCTTAAAGTTTGAAATAGCAACAGGTCGGTTAAGAAGAAAATTCATTTGAACAAACATGTACACATTTCATCGGTGATTAAACTCCAACCACCCATACGCTCGTGTGTTTTGCTTTCCAAATCACACAAATATCCAAAACATAAATAGAACTGTTAGACAAGACACTGTTATGGTAAACGACAACGAGACCAGAGTACATGGTGCATAATTAACAAGAACACTTACTAGTAAAAAAATCGTACCCTCATACATTGTAATCTTACATGACTTTTGATTGCAAAATTATGGGTATTGTTGGAATTCTATGGAATGCATTTATTTTCTTTAGCAGAAAAAAGTCAATTGATATATTTGAGCTGTCTATACGCCTTTCCAATAAACAGTTTAGCAGTCCTGTACGAGTTACTTCCCGTGACTGGAAATCGATCCAAAACGAGGCTCTGCGTGAAAGTTGAACGATCGGACTATGGCTTAAGCACGTAATAGCTAACATTATCCACTATATTGCCGGTCTGCGTTCGTCGCCGGTGGTGAAAAAATAAGCTGTTGGTCTGTTATTCTAGCCAGACTTTTTTATTTTCACTGTTAGATATTTAGATTTTTAATGTTTTAAAAAAAATGTACCGTTCTTGTAAATAGTAGGCAGTATGAAACGAAGTTGGATAAACATAAGCATATATTTTACGAATTTCTATACAACATTTTCATCTTTATGTCTTTTCTGCTCAAAATTATATTTTACTGATGTGAAAGATGCAAAGCTAAGACTGATAATGCGCTATAATCCGGAAATCGTGATATGTCAACATCTGGTTACATGATCTGTATACATATAAAATTACAATCTAAATTTATTGATACTTACGCATTTGAACGACAGAATTGTCCTAATAAGTTATGGCGTTTATGGAGTCAACGAATAAATCATTTGAATTTGTTTAAAGTGTTACTTATACTTCACAACCAAAAATGATTGATTCTGTCTTGAAATAAAAAGGATCGGTAATCTAATGGTTTGTTGTAGAAGTATCATTCGTAGAATAAAATACAAGGATTCAGATGCCGGCTTCCAATAAAGATGGGAATATTTATATTACAGTATGGTTGCATAATTAATTTAGATTACTTAGGTTTGACAGTTGGTAATTTGGCGTTAAAGCCCAAACGCTTAAATAAACATATATGAAATGTTTTTCCAAGATTTGTTTCTTATTGACGGCTTTTGATTCTAACGTGTCGTAATGTGAATTAAGAATCTATATAATTTTTAATTCAAATACATTTGCTGACACATCCAGTAATTAAAGGACTCCGATAAAGTTAATAATTGGGAGGTGTATATGCCTAGCAAATAGTAATGGCACGATCTCTATTGGTCAATGATATCTGCCCCTTTAAGTAATTGACAGGTGATCCCTTGTGCGCGACAATTTGACATTTTTATGGCATGCCGCCTTCAAAATCAATCGCCGCCGACATATTCATAACATGATGTCAGTTGTTGATTAGACACGCTAATCCGGAAACGAGACTCAATTGAGAACACTGGCTGCTTGTTTATGACTGGGTTAGTATCTAATATTCTAACCCAGGCTAAAGTCGTTTAGTGTTTAACGCGAGGAATAATGACTTGACACCTTAAGTAAAAAAACTTGGTTGTTTTGTAATATTTTATCGAAGATATCATGATGCTGATGTATTATTACTAATTCAACGAGAAAAAATATTTTTCAAAAAAGATTTTTATGATAAAAAAGAATGTTGCAGGTACATATTTCCCATTAGGTTAATACAGCGAGCAATCATTTTTCCCGTAGAGCAGTCACGTGACTGAACAGGGGAGGTAACCAAAAAATTCATCGAATTATTGGAAAGGCGTATAGACCTGACAAATAATTGGCAATATAACTTAGTTAGGGAATTGTTTAATTAACTTGAAGTATTCATTTCCAATAAACTGATTCTAGAAATAAGCTGACTTTTAAGAATATTTAAATCTCAAAACATGCATTTTGTATACCATTAAACTAGATAAAATTTAATTTTATCAGTAAAGCTGTATATAGCGAATGAAGAAATTTATTTGAAAAGTTATATTTTGTGTTCTTTATTTTTGTGCGTTTTGCATTACAGTATGGTTTTCGGTATGCATAAAAAATGTATTTTCCACGTTTTGAATATGGCGTGACCGTCAATTGTTTTATTTTTCTCTGTTCTAGAAACCATTAAAATGATGTATCTGTTGTTGGTTCTTTTGCCTGCCGTATTTGCTGCCCCTCATGAAGGTAAGGAATCTCACCATCATATACTCGTAGAATATCAAAAGTAGGAATACCGAAAAACAATATCGAAAAGTTAATTTGGAATTAGTGTTTCTACTCAATTATTCGTCGGCACACAATTTTCATATCAAAGTTTTAAAAAATGTCTGAATTTTGGTTTACTGTTATAGAAATGCTTTTGTCTGTAGTTTTCAAAAATAACTGTTTCAATTTGCGTATATTTGATATACAAAGTACAAATGGTATAATCTAATACTTCCATTTACAGATTCAAAAAGATTTATTTTTCCGGGATTTGACATCAACAATCTTTGTAAGTATACAATGACTTCATGCATAAATAAAACATGGCATGTTATCATGAAAAAAAATTGTTTGACAAGTTAAAGACGCTGTATGATATCACCAGATTTACAATAAATGACGTTATAAACACCAAATTAGTTTTTCGTGTTTAATGTTTGTGAAATTTGGAGTAAGTAATGTGGAAAATATAAAGTAAGCTGTATACATATTTTATATGCTAATGACATAGGTTCTTGTAAACGTTTAACATGAAATTTTCTAAATGAAACTGTTAACTTTGAAAATTTGAACTTTAAATTGCATGCTATGTTTCAAAACTTCAACGAGTTCAAAGGTGGCGATATATCTGTCTTTTGAACTTGGGATTAATTCTTTTATTATAAATCACCAATTTCTTTTTATTTCATCATTTGTTATATGTACTGATGGGTACACATTTCCATGTATTCGTTCACGACTGTAATAGACACTCAGTTGAAACGACTCAAAGGTAAAAAAAATAGATGAAAGGGAACTTTAAAGGCCAACAAACACTTCAAATATGAAAATATTGCAGGTTCGGTTTGATTGAGCCTGTTCATAGGCAGTGATATTGATGCATATTACTGCCCACACCGTCTAGCCCTGGTTAAGCGCAACTCAATATTTGCACCAATAAACGGTACTCTGAAACATTCAGAAATATAAATATCCTAATAAGAACTGTTAGAGTTTTACTGAAGCTTTACTTATTTTTTGTTTCAGTTGATATTGAGACTTTGAAATGTGACGTACAGATAATGTTAGATGTTGTGGGCGCCGATCCGACAGAAGTTGCATGCGAAGCTGAATGCCACAATCTATTAAAAGAAGGCCACTACTTGAATTTCGGTTGTCCATTAGTGTGTCATGCGTAAGACGATAACTTTACTTTTACATTATATCTTTCCGATTTATTTTTATTTGAGTTCCTGTTTGTTACACTTTCACCATTTTTCTTTCAAAAGAGCGATCAATACTTATTATTATATGTATTTTGATTATCTATTCTTAATTGATAATTTTATAATTCATGTTTTTGCCTCGATATTTCGGATGTGTGGAGAGACTGTGTCTTCTGAATGTGGCATCTCCTGACATCACAAACTTTTCCGCCCTCTTTGTGCATAAACTTTCATCTGCATATTCCACAACCAGGATAATTATGTTTACAGTAAAACCTGCCTAAGCAGCCACTTGTGAATAGCAACCACCTGTCTTAAACAGTCAGTTTGAATATGACCTAAACTGACATTTTGTTCTAATGTTTTACTGTCTGTAACAGCAACCTCAGCAGCCACTTTTTGTCACTCCCTTGGATGGCTGCTAAAGACAGGTTTGACTGTATTCGGTTTGATTGAGCCGCAAAGATGCATGAGTTTGGCTCGCAAATCGCATTTGTTGTCGGTTGTTTCACCAGACAACAAAACCACAAAATATCAATAATAAGATCATCTGGCAAACCAGTCCTGCAAATATATCCAACATCATACTTTGCTTTATTGTAACTCATCTCTTAAACTTTCAGTTCAGGATTTGCTTATCAATAACTGTACCAGGTTTATCATTTTTGTATTGTGAAATATCCAATTTGAATATATTTTCCATATAGGGACATTCATTAAGCTTCATTCACAACACCCGCTATGCTGTGTAGCATATTGTATAAAGGTTCTTAACCTATAATAAACTTCATATCAAATACTTTTGCCACCTAAGTTTACAATGCCATTAAAATATTGATTTTAAATTTTCCGTATATTTATATTCTTTCATGTGCGTTTTTCTGTTTCAGTTTCCAGAACCTAGCACACTACTTCCAAGAAACACCAAAGCCAGGAGAGCAGCATGCTCATTGTGGTGGTTTAGGAATGACCACAGTTGCTTAGTCGCTTATTTAGCGCTTTATTATACGGAAATAAAACAATGAAAATATACTCTGTCAGTTTTTATAACATTTTATCCTATATTTGTTTTACAAGAAAATTGCAAAAGCTGCAATAAAATCAAAGAAAGGGAAAGCAAGATATACACCCCCTATGAAGGGTTTGCAAGACGTCGTGCTAACAAAACGGCTATGAAAACGATTACATGTACAGGTAACTGAATAAGCTAATCACCAAGCTTGCATTTTACTGTAGAATATCATGTTGGTAGGACTTAATTTTGAATATAATACGGTTCTGTAAAGTCGGTTTGCTTAAGAAAAACTAGTAATTAGCTGTGATAAATTGTCAAGTTTATTAAGTTTATTACATGTTTTGTCTGATCTTTCGAGATCTTATTTTTCCTCCTAACTGAAGACTTAATCACATATTTTATCTCATAAAAGTAAATACATTTAAATATAATAGTTATTAAAACATGTAAACCAAAAACCTTCGTTTTTATTATTTTTAATCGCTAAAATCACACAGCTAAACATTTTGAGAAAAAATGTTTTCAATTACGTAACCTTTGTTCTAGTGTGATACCTTTGTTGTGTCCTACTTGTCAATCAAGCACTACTCAGTTTATTGCAAAACAAATAAACACACTGTTTGGATGATAATGCAATGGTCCTTTTATTATGCAAGGGTCCTGTTAATACTTAAACCAATATGGAGGTATGAATGACATGGGTAAAATCTAGGTTTATCAGGCTTATGTGCAACCAACTATACAGACGTTAATTTGTCCACCTTTCGATTAATTTTTTAATGTTTTTATATTCGATATGAAGTTATGTCGGCATGGAGGCCTAAAAGTTGAAAATGTGACCGTTTTAAGGCGGCAACCCCTCGATTTCTCACTTTTGTTAATTTTGGCGTTTATTTTGAAATTGATCATTGTATAACCATGCTCTCTACTTTTAGCTGTGTGGGGAGGACGTGAACATTCCTGATATGTATATTGCACTTTAATTGTTTCACGTTGTCACGGTTCTGACTTTTTTCATCGAAATAGATTTACATAATAGTTATGATGGAAAACTAATGACACAACTAGAATTTAATGTTGCAATAATTACAAATGATATGTACATTAACACCACGCTTTAATTGTAAGGTTATTATATATATCTATGTATAAATAATGCAGAAACTTTAGATAAGAAGGAGGAATTAAGTCAGAAGTGTCAACAGTGTGATCACCCTTTAACCGATTCGTGCTTTGAAGGTCACTCACTAAAGCCGAAATATCACAGGAACGATAAGATAAGCCCACTGAGTTCAAAACACTGTAAACGAATTTCTGTGACGAGCACATGTAAGTTTTATTTTATTCATTTAAAATAATGGGCGTTAGAAGACAACATCAGTAAATTAAAGAAATTAAAACTTTGCCAGGGGATCTGAGAGTATAAGTCCTTCATATCATAGAGAACGTCAATGACAAAAGTTAAAAAACATGGAAAGTACTACAAAAATATTGAGAAGTTATATTTCCCATGACCTTATTTACCTGTATAAGTTAAAACGAGGTCGTGGTAGTAATAAAGCTATCTTTCTTTTACAGAAGGACATAGGAGTGTCGATTGCTTGGAATATGTTTTATCAATACAAAAGGCAAATTAGGCTAAACATTTTCTCTTTTACACCATTTATTACAAGTGTAAAAAGAGTTTATATAATAAAAACTAGGTAATATCCGCACGACGGGTATTAACGTCGATGTACGATGAAGTTTTGTATTTCGGACCTTTGGAAATTAAACTACGGATAGTTGTCCCGAAAAATTAAGTTCGGAACAGCCAACATTGTAAGACGTAAGACTTATTATGAAGTCGCAAAGAACACATGCAACTGCAAAAATACGAAATCGGAAAACCCCATTGTGTAATACGATTTTATTAATTTGACTGGTTGTATCTTGCAGATACACGGTGTACTCTGCTTAAACAATTCATCGGTATTTGCATGTCATTGAGGTTGATATCGTGATTTATCGACCAGATGAAGCAATATTGACCGAGGGCGATATTGCTTCGAAAGGTCGATAAATCACCATATTGACCGAAACTGAAATGCAACAATTGCTTTATTATTAAATCTTAATTTTAAAATAATTCTACTTTCCAAAATTGTCGCATACCTTTGTGCCTGATCACACAGTATGTTTTTTTTCGTTTCGTTGCTACAACTGGCGACATTACATTATCATGAAGCATTGCCTAATAATTACACAGCGCAACACCCAAATATCATAAATTGAGCCAGTTATGTCTTCCACCAGTGTTTTTGGCAGCAGTAACTTTTCGGTCTTCCACAGTCTGCGCCATTTTTGTTTACAACGGTTGTATTCGGTGTGACGTAACAGTGCTGTGACGTATTTCGTACCTAAGCTTATTCGCGCGTGCGATATTTCGCACAGTTCAATATTTGATAACTAATAACCTAGCATTTCGCAATGTAATGCAAGAGATCTTCAGGCCTGTGAAATGTATCGCTCCACTTTCATTATCACTTTTACTATAATAATTTTACACGAATGTACATGTACTATCTCTATGTCTTTTTGTTTTAGAAACACCCAAAATGAACTTTCTGTTGCTGTGCATATTGCCCGCTGTACTGGCTGTCCCGCTTGGTAAGGATATTTCAATAGCCGGACTTTAAGAAAAAAGCAATATATCAAGTTTCAAGTTTCAATATATCATCAAAGAAGTCAGAAAATCAGTTTAAATATGTTTAATGCCAGACATTTTACAATTTTGTTTATTTTCACAAGCAAACCTATTCAGAATAATGTGGTCGTAAAAACACTATTCCCAAACGTTCATTTTTAGAAGAACATTAACTGTATATGAAACAGTCTAAAAATTTAAAACAATTACACTATTGTTAATGATAAGTCTAAAGTTTCCGAATAACTGATTAAGATTATGAATTACGATAGCTTCTTGATTGATACATATTTTATATTTTCGAGCTAAATGCTTCATGGTATCACTAATTAGTTTTTCAGATTTAAACAATCGCGTGGATTGTAGTTAAATGTTACAAATGTAACAAACAGGAACTTTTTTAGTGCTTTTTGAACAAGAATGATTGGGACATTGAAATGTCAGAAGAATAAATAGAAGACGATTCAGTCGTAGATAAATTGCTTCACACGTATTTATATTAAATTACGCAATATGAAAATGAAACGAAAACCAACAGTAGATACTAAAAACTAACGAAAGTATTATTTTATTTAACAGAATGAATAATGTTGTAAAACCAAAGTTATTATATTAACCTATTATTTTATCAGAAATTTTTACACAAAGATGCAACAATAAACTTTATTTGAACTTTCTATATAATCTCTTGCCTAACTGTTCGAAACCGGATATCATTCAAAAAGGTTACTTTTGTTTGCTATTTTAGGAAACCATGTTTCATATATGAAACCTGAAGCCGTTTTGCAACAATTAAAAACCAAAATATAAATATATGCGCTTAAAGATCCTTCTACTCTTAAATGACAAAGGAATATGTGATATTTAAGCTTTCAAGGTTTGATGAATTTTGCCATATGAAACAATGCAGTTCAGAAGAGTTTGAATTTGATAGTCAGTACTGTTATCAGGAAAATAACCCGTCACCGATGTCATGCATTGATGGTAACGTATCTCTTGGCGATCCGATCAACCTTTTTGGGGTTGTCTCAATTGGTTGCGTTGTCGGATTTTTAGGGCTGGGCGCTGCCGCCATGACGGTGCTCCCAGCTAGAGGCAATATCATATTTAATGATTAAAACAGATTTCAAGTGCAATCTGACACTTCTTTCTATATAAAAAGAAACATTTCTTTAACCAACATAAAATTAACATTATTATTTTACAGACAAGAGATTTCTCTTCCCAGGATTTAACCTAGGCAGTATTTGTAAGTATCCACTTTTAAAATGTTTATAGTAAGCTATTTTAGGCACACCGGATATAAAAATGTACTGTTTGCTTGAAGTCGATTACCAGTCCGGTATAAATCTGGTAAAGATAAAGATTATCTATTTTTACATTCTTTATAATATAGAAGTAAAACAGTTTGAATGGACCCTTTCTGTACAGTGTAACTCATATGATTTTATTTTTTGTAGTAAAACTTAAGCCAGCAGTATAAAAGACGTGTACAATTTTAGAAAACCCCATTAAGAATGTGAAAGATTTGAAAACAAAGCAATTATGAAATACATGTAACACGATGAACAGTTACAATTTTAACACTTCAAATACGTAAGGATCAGGAATAAACGCACAAATATAACAAAGTCTCTTTTTACTGCAAAACAGCGGAAATAAAAACAAAGCATAAATATTAAACAATTACGAATTTCAAAAATAAGATACAACACTAAGTAACAACAATAATAATACATCAGGGAAACTCTGTACATTGTAAGTAACTAAACTGGCGCAAATGAAAAATTTCAAATAATACACCACGAGCAAACAACGAAAAAGAATCTAACGTGTTACTGCTTTCAAACGTCAGTGGCAAACAATTTGCTACTGGGGGTTTAAACCGGTTTTTAGGTGGTGTGCACCAACCTTAGACTTGCCTCAACAGGGTATGCAAATTAATAACAAATACTAGTCCAAAGCTGTTTTCTTGCATTACACTGTCATTTGTTTCTGTGTTTAATCAGCCAGCATAAAAAATATTGTCGAATGTGTGCGGGGTTTCTAGTTTGTTCTTTGTTCTTTGTTGTTTTTTTTTAACACTTGGCGCGGAAATCACCTGTTTGGTGCTGCTTTGAACCAACTTTAAATACACATCAACGGTTATGTTTTGAAATTAATAAAACGATTCAATTTTTTCTACTTCTAAATGGATAAAAGAAGAGTTTATGCTGTCCAATATGTTTAAAACATCAATGTATAATTATAATAACATATTAATAATAATGGTTTACAGTTGACCTGGAGACATTGAAATGCGACATACAGATCATGCTTGACGTTGTTGGAACCGATCCTACAGAAAAAGCCTGCGAAGATGAGTGCCACAATATCATCCAAGAGGGTCATTACCTGAACTTCGGCTGTCCATTAGTGTGCCATGCGTAAGATTTTTCATAATTTAGCATTTACTACTGATTTAACGAGGTTGATAGTTTAAAGTACGATATCGATAACACGATAGTCACGTGACAGATGGCATATGTTTTGTTTTCAAGACAAAAACATAATCAGCTTACATTGATTATAATTATCTCTTTTTATTTTATTTTCATTACAATGTTTGCTTGTAAATAATTGGCAGTTAAGTTCAGGATTCATTTGCGGCGCATCAGGCTGGTTAAACGTTGAATTTCTTATCAAATCGTCGATGTGTCTTATGCTTAAAGTACCAAAGCCCGGAGAGCAGCATGCTAAAATCAATGTTTTAAAAGCAATTACCAAAACAAATAGCAGCTTTATACAGTGTTACTGATTGACTCATTGTTTTTTCTAGTGCTATGTCTTTGTTTCAGATTCCAGAACCTAGCACACTACTTCCATGAAGTACCAAAGCCCGGAGAGCAGCATGCTCATTGTGGTGTTGTCCAAGCACTTACAACAACAGTGCCAGCTTAAACCATGTTGCGTTGAACGTCGATAATTTGAATAATTGCTTGACTTCAAACAATAAAAACACTGAACATAAGTCTTCATGAATTTTAAAACTTTAAGGCTTTATTTCTGTTTGGGTGGCTTCTTTGAATGTAGTCAAAATGAAGTCCAATTTTCGAATCAAGAGCATACCAAGTTGGTGCATGTACAGTCATTTCCTGATTTTTCATGAGGATTAGGAAAGCCAAAACGACGAATTTCACCGTGGTGTCATAAATACACTAACGTTTAAGAACTAAAGTCGTTGTTTATTACAAAATGCCTTTTCCATCTATTTCTCTACTATAAAAAGTGAGTTCTAAAATAAGTTTACGAGCATTTGCACGACGATCATGTTCGACAATTTCGCTTTGGCTTATAATGAGATTCAGAAAATATTCAAAAAGACTGACAGTTGAATATTAACATTGCAGATCCCCATTATATTTTGTTTTATTACTAGACTAGGTTTGATTGAAAACCTTCAGTAAGTCTCCTTGAAAATGCACAGTTCTCCACAAACTTAGAACCAGCTTGATTCTTCACAGTATTGCACTACCCTAGCAACAACTTGAAAGTGCTTCACTTCCTTAGTGCAAGCTTGAAGCTGCACAATAACATTCTAGCGGATTTTGAACGTAAGAAGTACATTGCTTTTGTTTTCTGCCTTTTTCTTCAATTCTAGCGGACAATTCTCTCCTTTTATGAATGCATTCGAGCAGTCACTGAACGTAAAAAATACAATACTTTTTTCTGTCCTGCACTTGAGCTGTGTTTTGAACAGTGAAAAAACACGATCTGAAATGATTTCGTGTTCAGAAAAACTTGCCTAAAATGTAAAGACATTGGTAATTTCTGTTTACTGCGTTACTTTAATACCCTAATGTTGTTCTTCCTTTATTAATAATAAGATACTTACTTTATATTTATATATAATAATTCCTTTCTAGTTTTAGAAAAAAAAAACAACAATAAGTATAGTGTCCGCCGTTTAAAAGCACTATAATAATACTAATATTTTTGGCACTTTTGTCTGCCCCAGTCTCGTCGCAGTAAAAACATTCCTGCTATTCGATCGGTTAAGATTGCTATTGTAAGCCATTTTTACATTTACATATATTAGTGCCTGTTATTAGTGGAAAGCAGATACGGTATACGTTGAAATCTTCCTTAAAAGTAAAAATACGTTCATGGTATGACCCCCTTATTTGTTCTCTTTAAGTACGAGGGGTGTCCAATATATAATGAGACTGTCCTCATATCTTTTATTTGATACATTTAACGGTTATATACAATACATAATCACATATTTCAATCATATCTGAATACAAACAGAGAATATTTTTAAAAATCCACAAAACAGTTTTAAAGTTACAGCATTTACAAGAAGGTCATGTTTGCATCATCGCCCCCGGGCAACAAATATGTCGCGACGTCATCGACGTCGTTCGCGTAGTAAATGTCGCTATAATGTTTTATCACATTCATAGCTTTGCAAAATATGCTCCCGAATGCAGAACACATCTTTGGTAGCAGGCAGCCCATTTATTGATGACACTGTTTTCATAGTACTCACTTGTTTTTGGTTTTATCATAACAGTTTACGGCCGTCTATTTTTCATTATGATTTTGTCTAGATACAAAAACGCCGATATGTTTTTAATTGAGTTACTGAACTTCTATAGAATTATTCAACATTAATTTAGTACTTATTTATTATTTACTTACTTATCTCATGCTTAAATCATTTGTCAGTATTCAATGCGCAGTTCATACGCTCACATCAGCAATTTCGCCAAGCACCCGCACCGTTAAACGTCTGTCCGTATTGAGCGCTGATAGAATTGACGCGACGCTTGACGCTTTTACGGACTTCTGTCTGCCTGACCTATGCTCGTCATTAAGTGCTGTATGTCCCTGAGAAAACTTTTTGTGCCATCTTAATACTAACACACGACTAACACTGTCTTTCCACGTAGCCTCTTGTTACATTGTAAAAGTTTCCGTAGCCGATTTGCCTAAATTCATACAAAACTTAAATGCTTGCCCGCACTTCAAGACGTTCTTGTGTCATAATTTTAACGTGACAACGTGTTAGGGTAACCGTGATCAAATGTTAAGTATTTCAACGTTATACGACCAAATTACATCACTTTTTAGATGACGTCATTCATATAACGTACAAATTATTGGCGGATTTTTATCAAATTGCAAAAATAAGTTCTTACTTTACTTTATATTATAATGTAGGTCTTTATAATGCAGCATGGACGGGGGCGATAACACGTTACTATGGTTTTTGGAATGATCATAATTTCTATGTCGCATTATATTTTTCTACCAATGCCGGTATTCTGATCAAGGGTAAGTTATATTTAATAATGATACCAAATTTATATATATATTACTCCAGAATAAAAACATATGAGGACAGCTACATAATATATTGAACATCCATTGTAAATGTGAGTCTGTTTTATAAAAAGGCTGATTCATGTGAATTTAAATTTCTATTATAAACCTTTTTGCCTTCCAAACATTTTATACGGATCATTTGGATGATTATTAGAAATTATCATTTCTACAATCCCAAAGAGGAACCTGTTAGAAAAAATACCGTTATTCACACTTTAATTTCAAATTGCATTATTATATCTTAGCAAATATCAATGTTGCAATGCTCATTTGTACTCCAGCAATGCATATACACAATTTAAAAATATTGTTTTCATCATGAACCAAATTTTTTCAATTTGTTTAAGATTAATTTACTTGTTAAAAATAAACGAAGATACTCTATTGTACACGCGGATGTTTGCTTTCTTTTCTTTTAAAACTAAATTAGTAGTTCATGTCAGTTCGGAGGCCTGCGACTTGAAAAAAACGAGCGGTTACCACCTTGGAACCGTTAGTGGCAAACCATTTTGCCACATGAGGTTTCAATCAGGTGCATCAACCTCGGCCTTGCCCCAACAGGTTCTCATGTAAACAAAGAAGTTCACGTTGTCTTGGTGATAAACTCCAAATCAACCATCAACTCGACAAATTTGCATGTTAAAAGCACACACACATACATGTACTCATAAAACATAAGCAAAACTTGAATCAAAACGGGCGTGGGGTGGGGCGGGGAATTCATTGATCTTACAAAGACCAGACCACCTAAAGTCAAATTAGCAAGAAAACGATCACATACGAACGATTAAACATGAAAACGCAAATAATAAGAGCAATTAAATAGTAAACATTATCATTACGCATTTATTTACGTATTTTGACAAGCAGTGGCGTAGAATATAAATTGGTCCTATATATACTGGAAAGAAAAAGAAACGCATATTTCCATATCGTTGGATGAGTGACAGAATCTTTGAGACTGCCTTGTTTATTCCTATACAGTTACAGTATTGCACTTAACCCAAGATGTTGTAATGAAATCATTTACAAAGAATGAGACAGTTATAGAGAATTGTAAATAATTTCCAAATTTAGTAAAAATCGGAAATTTCAAAATAAATTACGGATGACACTTTTCTTCGCAATATGACCCATATACTGTATGATCGACTAATTGTTCATCAACGCGAAGTTTTTTCAACTACAGTTAGCATTAAATTATTGGAGGGATTCGAACTATTTGTTCCTTTTAATCCGACACATAACATTGTTTTTTTTGACTAAGTATTCAATAAAGATATCAAATTAAGCATATTTAATATGCGTGTTTCCTTTTCTGTACACTAATTTAAAATCGTCTTTATAGGAAAGCATGAGAAATCTTGAATTGAATGAAGAAATACTAAACAATTATAAGCAAATTCAAACAACGGTACATCTTGAATGTTAGTGTAACTGATTCAATAATATAAGATAAGTAAAAGGAACCTATTCAAAAATGTCAATGATATAACCAATCCAGCAAACAGTCGTGCTTTGAAGGTTGGCAAAGCTGACTTATCGAAAGCACGATAAGATAGCCTGCTGGAATCGACACTGTAAATAAAATCCTCTGAGGAGAACATGTAAGTGTGGTTTCATTCATCAAAAGTATTGAGTAAAGCACGCAAACTTGATGTTTAAGATGAAAGAAAATCTGTTCGATCAACTATCGGTAATTTTGGATATAAGTTTTTGTGACTGAGCAGTTTTAAGCCGATATATAATGATCAACAGCTTTCAAAAATAAAAGACGTAATTGATTACATCGCTAATAAAATAAATTTTATTGTACTAAACCAATATTATAACGTATTTCGATAATATTAGGTTCTACGAAGAATAAACAAGTGAAATGTGATGGTATCAATTAGTTCAAAACACTAACATGCGTGGATATTTCACATGAAAAAATGCAAGTTAATAAAAGTAGGAATGACGAAATGACGAATACTGGACTAGCGAATCAAGACCAGGCCGCAATGAATCATGCATTAGACATTCAAGAATTGCCTACCATTATGTGCAACAAAAGTAGTAACATCAGCAGTCAAAAGAAGATAAAAAGCCAAGCTTCCAAAGCGCTTTAAATGTATTCAAATTTGTTGATAACCTTTACTTTAGAATAACCGATGTTTGAAACATGAGGACCAGTTAGTATTAACTTAAATTGAATATCCAAACAATCGGTTGGAAAAAATCGAAACTGTAATTTTATTTCTATGCTAGATCAAATTATTGGTGATAAGTTGATTATACTTATCATTACATGTATATGCATCGGTAAAGATACCCCGTGTACTTATTACATTAAACGACAGTTTCTTTGCCTCCGACAAAAATAGCTATTTGCTTAGACAAGCAATAAGGAACAAAATATTAATAAAGTTGTAGTTTGTCGAATATTATGTGCGAGATAACAGGCGCTAGTGGATTATGACAAAGCCCGGAAAACATTTCTTACTTCTGTTTGTTTAAAAATTTCCCGGGATCTTAGTAGAAAAATTAATAATTACAGAACATCTTTTTCAAAGCAGTAGCAAAACAGATCAGTAACATGTTAGTACCCATACTGCCTATTTCTTTTTTTATAAAGTTAACTGATGTACGATATCAAACATATTTATCAAGTTAGAAAGAAAGCGAAAAGAACAGGACTTGAAAGTCATTCTAGCAAAATAATCATATTACGTACCATCTGTTAAAAGCTCTACATTAACTACAAGCTATACAAGCTTTAGTTTCTCTTGCAATGATTTAACACTTTCAAGTCTTGAGTATCTTTTCTTCTCACTGGATGTAAGCTCCATCTTAAAATGTTAAACTTGATGTTTTTATATAATAACAGGTTCCTAAAGATCAAAAGATGTTTTTATATAATAACAGGTTCCTAAAGATCAAAATATGTCTACATAGACATCCACATCTACATGTAAGAACCTTTGCACGCTATTTAAGAATTTTAATGCAGTATAGATACTTCATTTCTTGAAATAAAAACATTAAAATAATGTCATTTCAACATTTGTATATTTGTTTCAGAAACTTCCAAAATGAACTACTGGTGGCTGTGCCTTATCTCTGTCGTACTGGCTGCCCCACTTGGTAAGGAGAATACAATCGAGTCGGGCTTCAGGCTGAATGGCATCAGTGACGACATCCAAACATCGATTTCAACTGTTTTTAATCTCATAGAATTTGGGCATTATTGTTATTTTCATTTTCAGACAGTACTCAAAATGTATTGGTTTTGTAACAAAAATAGCCAAACAGACACTTTCAAGAAATAAAAAAAAACGAACGAGTATAACACGATAAAATCTAAACTTTTAACAAAAAAGGAATTAACTACTATTCATTTTATGACTGGCACTCACCATACGGGGAAATATTTTTCAGCCACCACACGGCACAATAACGCTACAGTAATGTTACAAAAGATGATATTTAGGAATAATTGAGAGCCAGTGAACTCGACACAATGAAAATGACTCGACGACAAAACTAATATTTAAGCTTTCAATTACTTTCTGATATTTTTTTCCGAATGGTAAAATACAAGTCATGATTTTTTTTTAAATTTGTTTTGACACATTTAAGCAGTTTTTATTGCAATCCGATACATACTTTAAGTCTAATTATGTTATAAACACAGTTGCAATGATTATACAAATCACAATCATTACCATATTACAGATAACAAGAGATTCCTCTTCCCAGGATTCAACCTAGAGAGCATTTGTAAGTATACTTTTATGTCTAAATTATAAATGTCTAAGGTTAAAGGCCAGTAATTTATGTTGATCCGGCATGTCAAAAAGAAATACATGAATATGCATATCAGGAATCGCCACACTCACAAACCACAGCCTCCCCACGCAGAGAGAGAGAGAGAGAGAGAGAGAGAGAGAGAGAGAGAGAGAGAGAGAGAGAGAGAGAGAGAGAGAGAGAGAGAGAGAGAGAGAGAGAGAGAGTCATCCTAATGAGAATCAGTGTTTTAAGTAGTTCCGATGTTAATGGTATTTCATGCATTTGTATTTTTCACGCCACCCGAATAAAAAAGAGCACCAATTAAAGACTAGCATGATGCACAATCAGCATTTCTTAAGGGAAAAATATAGCAACAAAAATTAAAGAACTAACATCAGGAAATCCACACAACAATACTAGTCGAACGACTATAACCACATGTTATGACAAAATACAAGTGTATTGACAGAAAGTCAAGGGAGAAAACCTGGTTTATACAAAACCGAAACAATAACTTAAATGAACCCCCTTTTGTCCGATATCTTCACTTGTTTTGCAGAGTATCTTAGTATTTATTTGCATACTTAAACATGTTCCCCAAGACAAATTGCACCTGTATTTATTAAAAAAAGACTTGATGGGGCAATTGAGGGGATGGTGCCATATTAAATGAGATTTATATAGATGTTGACAAAATAGTTTGATGGCAAGTGTAGCTAATAATTAGTAGCGAAAACAGTTGTTACCTCTTATTGCTTCTCTAAAAGCTGTAAGAGAAGTTTGCGCATACTGATATTTACAAAACCATGTTTAATATTTTTTTCTTTTAATTATCACAGTTGATCTGGAGACGTTGAAATGCGACATACAGATAATGCTCGACGTGGTTGGAACCGATCCGACAGAACAAGCCTGCGAAGCTGAGTGTCATAAGATAATCCAAGAGGGTCATTACCTGAACTTCGGCTGTCCATTAGTGTGTCATGCGTAAGCTATAAATAATATTTGACATTGGGTATAATGTTTTATGGTGAAATGGAAAAAATGAAACTTTCAAATAAACAGGCGGTCACTGGTCGTTAACTGTAAGATATTCGATTGGGAAACAAGCTGACAAATTACCAAACTTAACGACATCTGTTCCTTTCATGTTTTACTTAAATCTTATCTGGATTTACAATTTCGAAGAGTGACTTACATGTAGCCACGAGTAGACATATGTTATAGCAAAATTTAGAGAGTGAAATAACACTTTATTATCACTCAAATATAATGAATAAATTATTGTCTTAATAATCTAACAATATTAAACAAATTCGCAAGGCGCCAAAAGAGTTAATTCACACTTTTCTTACGTTTGTATTTCTTACATTTCGTACATCTTGAACTTTGACTCGGTTTTTAAACATTTTTGACGCTTTTATGCTAGTAGATACCTACAAGAAAAACACGTGCAATAAAAGTAAATATCTTCGAAATCAAAAATCAAAACTGCCGATTATCATTTTTATTTCACTTAGAAAATACATTTCCCTCAAAATATAACATATTTTTTGATAGCATTCATATCCTGTTTTTTCTGAATACATACATGTACACTATTCAGTTTTATCAGCGATTTATACATAACGATTGTTTCGAAAGTATCAATTTTAATTTTAATTCAACTAACTGTATTTCAGCCCTTGTCCGAATATATGTCTGAAAACGTGTGCAAAATAAATTTTCTTTCCTACTTGTTTGGTTTAGAAATAGTACAACGGATACAAATACAAGTAAAAACAAAATAAATTTAGAACTTGTCAATATCTTTATTTCTTTACTTAATATTACAATCTCTTTCTAAACGTCCATCCGAAACATTTTTTATGTACAACATTTATTATTTTATGCACCAAGAGTTTCATTTATCGATTTTCTTCACGTGTCCTGTTAATATATGTTGTGGCAGATTCCAAAACCTACCACTTCCATAAAAATCCAAAGTCGGGAGAGCAGCTTGCTAATTGCGATGTTTTAAGCAATTACAATAACAGAAGCAGCTTAACAGTGTTATTGATTAACTCTGTTTTTGAGTGATATGACTTTGACAGATTCCACAATAATGCACGGTGACCCTACTTCCATGCAGTACTAAAGCCTGGAGAGTAGCAAACTCCCTGTGCTGTTGTTGAAGCAGTTGCAACAACAGTAGCAGCTTAAACACTGTTTTTGTTGTACTCGTTGTTTTGTCTAGAGCTATTTCTTTGTTACAGATTCCAGAACCTAGCACACTACTTCCATGAGGTACCAAAGCCCGGAGAGCAGCATGCTCATTGTGGTGTTGTTCAAGCTCTAACCACCGTGGCACGTTGAGCCTCAAATGATTTCTTGACTGCAACCAATAAAATCTACAATAATTGCTTCTTATTATTCATTCATTGGTTTTTATTTAAACGCGTAATTTCTGATTGGATGACCCCCCTAGAGGTCAAACTTAGTTCTTTACTTGTTAAGGGCCTGCCACACTCCTCCCAATTCTATTAATCGATAAAAAGAAAATTATCAAAATCTCAATAACGGCAAACTGCTGTTAATTGAAACTTTGCACAAATGTATGTTATTAATGTATCTTTATTTTACAGATGGTAAGACACGTTAGAAAAGTAAAGAACAATAGCGAGATCAAAAAATTCCCTCAACTTCTATTTACATAAATTCACAAAAACTAAAGAACACAAAACATCATTTTAAATGCCCACATGAGTAATATGATACTGACAACAATTTATTGTGCCCTCGTGATTTACATATGTAAACTTTACGAGATATTAGTAAAAGTGTGTTTGACCTTCAATTTCCTGGTCGCGTAAACTGATGACAATCACTGATTTCGCTTTTAATAGTTGAAAGTTTTTTACAAAGTACACAACATTTTCTTGTCAGTATCATTGCGCTCACGAGGGAATTTAAAATTATGTTCTGCATCCCTTAGTTTTTGTGAATTTATGCAAATAGAATTCAAGGAATTTTTAGGTCTAGCTTTGTTTCTTTACTTTTCTAACGTGTCGTTCTGTATGCAAAATAAAGTTACATTAGTAACATTCATTTGTGCAAAGTTTCATTGAACGGCATTTTGCCATTACTGAGATTTGATGATTTTTATTTTATCGATGAATAGAATTGGGAGGAGTGTGGCAAGCCCTTAAGAAACAAATTTTATTATTGCACGATTCTTTTAATTAAAATTATTTAAAATAATAATTATTAGTTACGTAAATAAAGATTGTTCTATTTAAAGTCGAAATCTAACTTCAAATGCATTCTATTCTTGCATATCAAGCAGGGATATTCTGCGTGTTGGTGATGCTAGAAATACTCAGAAAAGTCGCGTGGTGACTTCAAAAGACAACAGTTCATCTTGAATACTTCCCGTTCCGTCTATTTCTATTACAAAAATGAGTTATCAAATGTCATCACGCGCATTTCGATGAGAGGAATGTGTATGGCGAGTTTACTGTGAGAAATGACCGTTTAAGAATTAATCGTGTGGAATGATAAGGGATTTTTTAGAGGACTTGCTTTAATTAAGGCGGTCAATGATGTTTCTTGAACCTAAAGAACACATTTTATGGCGGTCGCACAGTACTAAACAAACGATTTAATTAGAAATATTAAGACTTGTAGAATAATAAAAGACGCGATGTGTATTTTCTTTCATATACCTATGTAATAAAAAAAGTAATTAAACTTGTACTTGTTATAATAATAATGCTAGGTTGAGTCCGATCGCGGTAACTCGAATACTGAAAGGACCGTGTAACTTCAAGTTATTGCGTACTTCGAGTTATCACATGTTTCAGTGTTCCAATCCCAATTCGAATGTTGCGATGCGAAATTCTAAAGAAACGTAAAACACAAGACGTGATGTTCAATAATAAATATTTACACTTCAACTTTATTCTCTTCGATGAAGTCTAAATCACTTATAAAATCATTATTTCTGATGGTAAACAGTGTGACGTATTATTTTAAAAGGCGTGGCTCAAGTAGCCGTTCACAGTTTATTGGACATTGCACAATGTTTTGACGTGTGACGTCGCCGAACTCGCACGTTTTGCCACGAATTGCTGCGAAAAAGCGTGTCGTCATTCACTTTGTCGTGAACGTAGCTGTCCTAACAGCCATTCGAAAAAGCCGTTATATCACGAATTCTTCATATAATTTCTGTACTAATGAGAGTATTATTGTGTGTAAATATAAGGATTGAATCGACATTTGATGGGTTTTTTTCTATACCCAAATAAAAACCGTCAAATATCAATTCAATCCTTAAAAAAAAATTTCATAAAAAACGGCATTTAAATTTAAAATTAGTATAATTTTTTTATTGTTCGGACATTGATGTTTTAGTTTTCCGATCTCACTTTCAACTGTCAAATCAGACACGTGATGTTAAATAATTAAAAAAAAATAAAAACGACAATATAATTTAATTAAATAAATTTCTTTGTACGGACATGGACAATATATACATGCTTAAAACAAGGTTATCGGTATCACAAATTAAGGAAAACATTTTGCAAGTTTTATCGTCGATACCCAGATCTAATTCATAAATACAGGTGCAGTTTAAAATCACTATTGCAACAAGGTATTTCACAGCCAGTTTTTTATGGAGATTTAATTTATAAACTTAAGAAGATAAAGGGCAATGTTAATTTCTCCCGGTTATTCGTAAAAACCATCTGTAAATTTAAAAAGAAAGGTTACCAACATGATATTTTACAGCGCTCTGCATGCCTGGTGATTAACCCTTCTACAGTTGATCATTATGCTTACCTCTTTGGTTGCACGACGGTGGCAGGGGTTTAAGAGTTTATGAAGGTTTATGGGGAAATCTTTTCTTAAAAGAACCTAGAAGCTCGATTTGTTTCTTTTATCCCTGTCATCGTGTTCTTGCTGATTTTACTCCAGGAGCTCTGGTCTCGGTAAGATCATTGAGTACCCGCCCTTTGGTTTTGCAATGCTATTAAATTCTTATGTTTTATATGTTGTGTGCTTTTGCATGCAACATTGTTGAGCCAATAAGTGGGTTGGAGTTGTTTCACCAAGACAGCTTGTATTTGTTTTGTGATATGAGAACCTATTGGGGCAAGTGTGAGGTTGGTGCACCCTAGAACCTGGTTTAAACCCCCAGTGGCAATTTGATTTGCCACTGACCGTTCCAAGGCGGTTAGCCCTCGGCTTCTCATTTTTGTTAATTGTTAGTGGTGCCTCTTTTGAAACTGATAATTTTATTAACCATGCTCTCTCCCTCTCTTCTTCTTGACTGTGTGGGGAGGCTGTTTTTTCTAAATGTGGCGATTCCTGATATGTATATTTCACCTTTTTATGTTCATTTCAATATATTACTTTATAGGTCATTTGCGCATCCGATCATTTACCCGGATTCTTAACTGAATTATTCTGAAACGGACCATAATTGATAGCTTTAAAATTGTTTTGTTCCTCCTTATGCAAACAGTCTTTTGACGGTTGAAAGAAGAGTTAGAATGAATGAAACAGAAAATTTAAAACAACAACAACAACTACATGTAATTCACTCATATGAAGGCTTAATTAACAACCCTTAACGTTTGTTTCACACTCATTGTATTTAACAATAGCCACACACTATCTCAGATTGTTTATTTCACACTCGTATCAAAAGAACCGCTAACCAATCAAATTAAGTCTTGTCGCCATGCGTGATAAAATCCTGCCAATACATGAACTTCGAGTTGCGTGTTCTTATTGTTCTGATATATTATTAAAATGTTTAAATGTTTGAGTTGCTGCATTTTTCGGGCTATTGCATTTCTAACAGGCGCATCATATTTAAGTTAAATATATATATATACAAGGCTGAAGGTTATAAAGCTGAGCATGGAAACCAGTCTCAAATATCAAGTATCAGATGCTTGAGATTTGAGACTGGTTTCCATGCTCAGTGGCTGATACTTGATATTTGAGAAGTTTTATAACCTTGGGCACAAATCTCTGGACTGGCGGCAAATTTCTGTTAAAAAAAACCAGTCGTTTTGAGTTTCGAATAATTGCAATAATAATGTAATTATAATCTGGTAAAATTCAACTTTCCAGAAACCTGCTCTGGTGACTGCAACATGTGGCATAAAATGCGGGGGATGAACGCGTAAATGTTCTAAGAAATATTAAACGGGGCGCGTCACGGGAAAAGTTGCCTTCAGACAGTTGACGTCAATACCTGAAATGACGTCATAAAATTAAGCAGACGACATTATTTATTATGCATTTTGCGGTTACCGTAAAAATATCATTTTATTGTCAAAATGAGTAAGACAATCACTTAAAATTCTTAGTTATAAGAAACTAAAAGAAAGTTGTAATTTATTGCCGAATACAGTAACAACTTATTAATAAATGTAACAAAATATGACCGAATGTACGTTTTCCCGTGACGCGCCCCAAATAATGAAGCTGTTAGAACTTGTTCGCTTTTACTCTATGAATTAGCCTTCTGTAAAACAGAAACAAGTGAATGATTTTCACTAGATGGCAAGAGATAACGCTTACAGCGTTATGATACAAATGTATTATTCATAATTAGGAAATTATACTGTTATCAACTTAAATTTCCAGAATAGCTCTCCTACGGGAGTTCAGGAAAGTGCGCTGATTGCATCCGACTAGATTCTAGGTAATGAAGCATTTTAAGAACATTTCAAGTTGTGTATTTTAATAAGTTACAAATCCCCTAGCGCATTTAAAACGTTAATGGTTTGCAACTCTACAATGAGTTTCGATACAAATACGATGTTGAGAGATTACATTGCAATCTTAAAAACTTGTTGTTTTTAACTAGATTAAACATGACCCACATAAAACGGACTTATAGTCCCAATGCACCAATCACAGGATATGGAGAGTTCTTTTTTAAGACCTTTTTTCACGAATCGTGGTAGAACTGAGATCTAAATCGCTCTTCCACAATCACTTTTCATTGAAATATACATGCAAACATATTTATCAAAATGAAATACATATTAGGAAGAATTACCTCTTTGGACACTATTTCATGCAAATAGCGTTAGTGAGTACTGGTTACATATCTTTTTTAAGGACAGATTTAGTAGAATTTAGTAACTTTGAACAGATTCTTATGTCAATCAATTTAAAAATGTAACTCGGGTAAGTTCTGGTTAAGCATGCACATTTGACGCAAACCAAACTGTGATATGTCGTGCACCTAAACCATGGTTTAAGGCTGACATACTCAGACTTAAAAGGTTGTTATGTAAAGCGGAACGAGTATGGAGAAGATACAGGCAGTCGCATCAACTTGACACTGTAACAAAGTAACGCCTCGAGTACCATTATTATGAAATTTGTAATGAAAATAGAACAGTTATAGGTGAAAAAATAACAAGCTCTAAGGGCGATTCAAAACAGTTGTACAAGCTAGTATCCGAACTTACTCAGACAAAGTCAGAGAATCCAATGCCACCTGGAGAAAGTAGCATTTCAATGACAGAGAAGTTTGCAGATTTTTTCTTGGAAAAAAATGACAAGTCAGATCCGTTAGTCACTTAAATACTATGAAAGGTATGTATCAAAAATAAGGGACACTCGACACCTACAGTCTTTTCAAGGTTAAAGTAACAAGTGAAAACATAAATTCTTAGATTCAAACCAAATCTTGTGAACTTGACAAAAAAGCCAACAAAAATATTAAAATGCATCTCGATGAGTTGTTGCCCTTAATAACCAATCTCGTGAATCATTCTCTGATTCAAGAGATTTTTATATCAAAGCAGAAACATGCAATAGTAAGACCTTTATTGAAAAAGGCAAAACTTGAACTTGTGCTTTCCAACTATCGCCTCGTGAGCAATCTACCATTCTTATCGGAACTCATGGAGAAGGCAGTTCTTCACAGATTTAACGAAGATGTTAGTGAATATCAGCGTACAGGCGCTACCATTCCTGTGAAACAGCTTCACTTAAATAAGTGAGTAACTTGCTGAATGGCATGGTAAACCAATAGGTCAGTGCTTTTATCGCACTGGACTTAAGTGCCACTTTCGACATTGTAGACCACGAAATTCTGGTTTGAGTGTTGCAGTATGGCCTGTGTGGTACATGTACAGCTATTAATTGGGTTGACTCATATCTTGGTCATACAGTTGAAGTGTAAGACTTAGTGTGGAATCTGCTGTCTCAACTCTACGCCCTCTGCAATGTACCTTCCCTTAGGGAAGCTGTCTGGCGCATTGGCTTTATTTAACATATGCTGGCACTTTATTTGATGTTATTCCACAATCAATCACAGTGTATGGTTTTTAAGACTATCACATCGCTAACAAAAAAATCAACCAACATCAGAAGAAAAGGAGAAAGAAGCCATTTGTGAACTGGAAAGTTTTGCATCGAATAAAGATGATTGGATGAAGCAAAATTAAAATTAAACTTAAAATGAATTCTTCGAAAACCGAGTTAATTCTATTTGGAAGTAGGCAACAACATTAGAAATGAACAGTTTCAGAAATAAACATTGCTGGTGACATATTAAATCTGTAAGATATATCAGGTATCTGGGGGCATTCTTGGTTGAAAACCTCACCTTTAAAGACCATGTCAAGAGGAAATGTTTAATAATCTTAGAATAAAAAAGTTAGAACATACATTTCCAAAGATGCTACTGAACTGTTAGTATTGTCGCTTGTTATTTCCAATCTAAATTATTGTAATGTAATTCTGTTTGGTGTTCCTGAATGTGATATTCAGAAGAAGCACAGGATACAAAATATGTGTGCAAAACTTGTACTGAAACTGAGCAAGTAATATAGTTCAAAACTAGCATTGTTGCAACTTCACTGGCTTCAATCAAAGCAAGAATTTATTTCAATATCTTGACTGTCATGTTTAATTGCTCAAAGGGAAAAGCACCGGATTAATATCATTTGACTGTATCATTATCTTAGCAGGTACCAAGACGTACGTTGAGACCGTCAGACCACGTCTCACGCTGTTATAATGTTCCATTCAACAAACACAAAACTTTTGGTGACAGGAGTTTTAAAACAGTGGGTCCAAAATTACGGAATAAATTACCTGTAGAATTGAGAAATAGTGATACTGTAGACATCTTTTAAGAAAAGTTTAAAATACTGTCTTTTTTTCAGAAATTTTGAATCATGGTTTAAGTGACTCGTGTTATTAACCGAACATGCAAAAACTGTGTTATCTTACTTGGAAAGGAATGGCCCAATTGTATATTTTAAACTGTTCTTGTTAATTCTTGAAGAGACATTGTATATTTTTCACTTCTTGATATTTATGTTATGTACAAGGCCAGTGAATATCATGTCTTAAACTAGGTGTTTAATTCAATAAAACAGTTTCAGTTTCAGTTACAATTAGTGCGTAGAAATATGACATTGTGTGTTTACGTTTTTCCAGTATATACTGAAAACAGTTAGTTACAATATTACCATGCAAAACTACCTTCGAAAATCAAATCCGTTTAATATACATTCATTAAGCAAATTTGGGAAGAGACGTCACTAACGTTGGAAGAACTTCTGGTTCGACCCTATTACCATAATATGTATTTAATGAAAAAATATTGTCACTTGCATAAAGATAGTAATTAAATATGTTTATATTAATATGAAATTGAAAAAAGCACTATGTAACCACATTTGTATGTCCAAGAACTTATATCTATTTTACATATAAATCATAATATCCGCGTCAATCTACTGTATGAATAGTTTCGAGGCGTTTAAAAGAGAATGATATTTAATCATGAATAGAGATTATTTAAAGACGTTTAAAATGGCTTGTTTTCGATGTATTTACGACATAAAAGATATCAACGTTAGACTTTACTACATGAAAAATTGCCGCTGCTGTCGCAATAAAGTATATATATGTATAAAGTATACTCGATATAAAGTTTAATTGCAGTCTAGTTTCGAGATTTAAATAGTATTATTGTGTTGTAGTGTATTTTTTCTTGTAGATATATTAACTGTCGATTTCTCATTTCAATACATGTTCATCAACACACGTTGTTTTATGTTTTATGGGGTCAGACGCTCTTTTCTAAGTCAATACTGCCCATTACATGTCCAGTTAACAAGTGCTTTCCTGAAAAACAAATCACAATAGTTTTCATAAATCCTCTTGGTAGAAAATCTTGCTTTATGTGTGTTTGATGCTTGAGCATGTAAAAAAAATGTGATATTCCTACTCTCAAACACCCATCCTCTTTACAAACGCACGCTTGGTGACTTAAGTAAGAAATGTTTAGCATATCTCGGGTATTTGAAAAGTGCAACACCTAAATCAGGAAAAATCATAAACAGAATAATATGTCCTCCACGACAACTAAATACTAGACAGGAAAAAATGACAATCAAATTTTTATTTTTAAAACGGGATTTTCAAACAAGCCTCGATTTGTCGACAAATTTATTCACATTTTAATGCTAAACAAGTTATATAAACGCTTATAATTGTTAACGTAACCGACACAACACAGAAATACACGTATCTTGTCTTCACCAATAAATTAGTATTATATAATTATAATATGAACTAAGGCACTGCCTCTCTCGGAATCGACGAATCAAAAGTGATGTATATCGTATGTTTAACAATAAAACAAAGAAACAAGTCATCATTTGTTGTTTTACTTTTTAACCAAAACTGATCAAGGTTGTAAGATGCAACACTACATCTTAGTGAGCTGAATGATTCTTGTAAGTTTGGAAGAATCCTTTGAGATGTTGAATTCACCAGTTTGCCTGTAAACTCTTAGTTAAACAGCACCAAAATGTGATCAAAATGCAAGGCTGACCGATGGTATAAGAAATATAGACTCATAAAAATCTGGTTAACAAGGTAGATTGTAAAACATCATTCCACAACACCTAAAATACCTAGTTGGAATATGGTGACACCAATGACAGAGCAAGTAGCGAAGCTTGTCATATATTTTGTATATTCAAGCTTGAAATCAACAAACATACTTTTGGGTCTGAGGACTTAAGATAATACTATGAGTGACAGTAGAGGAATTTATTATCCGAATAGAATGAAACATTTAAATTAGTCCATGAAAAGCAAATGCTGAAGGAGTCTATTCCTATTTTTTATGGTTCCATTTAACAGCAAATTATATTCATAACAAAATTATACTGATGGTGGTTCATTTACTGTTCTTCAATGAGGTCTACATTAAAACTTTTTTGATATCACAATCACACAGTTTAATTGTATAGACAATTCTTTTTCTTGTCAAGTGACATAAACTTCCAAAGCAGCACCTTCTATTGCAGGAATTAGTAGTGGAAGTATATGTAAACTGTATGCTTCCTCTACTGTCTAGAACATTTAACCTTGTCTCCCCATAGCATTTCATGTTAAGCTGTTTTCCTGAAATATTAAATTCAACAGCAAATTAATTTATCTTCAAAAATAATTTTATATCTTATTGCTTTTATAAATTTATTTGTCGACAGTTAAAATTGATTTAAAATATTTAGACACAAAAATAAAATTTGTCAATACATTGATTTTGTATGCTCTGATAATTACTTCAGGTATCCTGACTCCTGACTTACTCTATGGAGACTCTTTAAATCACATGGACAACAGTATAGTTCCACGTCAGCCGAACACTTTTAGTGTCTGATCTGGATCTAAACTGGTTGCTTCTTGGTCAGAAATAACCTCATGAATCTAAACTTAAACAGTCTAGATCCTGATCAGACTGCACAGATGAGCCTGCTGAACTGGATATACATTGGTCACTTATGTGATAAAGGGTGTATTCATGAAGTAAAATGTAAAACAAAACTAACATAGTAACTTATATTCATGCATCGGTAGATTCAGTGTGATGTCTATTATACATTCATGCAGCTTTAATAAATGAAAATAAAGAAAATGTATGCAAACCTTGTATCTGTTTACTATGGTAATGTTCATATTCTGTGCCATACCAATTCTGCATAAGTATCTTTAGCCTTCATAAGCTTGGTGATACACATCTCTGAAAATAAATGTTTTATTTTAAATCTTCTCTGATAACTAGTAAGTCAGTTATACAGTACTTTTTGTGGCTTATGAAGATGTACATAAATTGCTGTTGCAGTTAACAGTGAAGAATTCATACTGTTTGTTGCAGTTAACAGTGAAGAATTCATACTGTTGCCATAATTTATTTATTACATGTAGGGTCTTTTTATTAAAATCACATAAAAGGAAGATGGTAATGATGAAAAATTTCATGCCATCTTTAATTCCTACACAAGATTAGCATAAAACAAGAGTGTTATCACATTTTAAAGACCACAAAAAGATGTGCCAGCTGATCTGAATCTACATCTATGCCATCTGATCTGGATTTACATGGGCTGACCATTTGTGGTAAAAAAGTGTCCATGAAGTAGGTTAGGTTATTAAAACTGAAACAGCATTGTTTTCGTTCTAAAAAAAGTGAACAAGATTATGAGAATTATCCACTAAATAAAGGATTAAATAAGTGACCACAGGGACCCATCATGTATGTACAACATGGTCCGCAGAGAAACTTTGTGGCGTTTGATTCTGTGTCTTCCAAAAATTTGGCATGTTCAGGTGATGTTGTGTGAAACATGCCAGAGATTATGGTACACCATAGCAGGGCTGGACAAATTTAGATTTTTTAGTAACTTGTCCAGAACTAGCTGGGTAAACATTTCAGCTAGTCCCACTTTTGCGCAGATAAGCAAATTCTGATTAGTCAGTATTAACAGTAAAAAAAGAAACAGGAAATTCATCAGGAAGCGTTACATGGGGGCTTGATAATGTTAAAATAGATCTCAAAACATGTTATTTTGTAATAAACTTATTGCTGTTGTAATATGATATGCATATGTTGCTAAAAGAGAATGGCGCATATCAAATTAACTAGCCCACGGACAAGCAATCAGATATTTTGAGATTGTCCGATACAATTTTCAGCTTGTCCAAGGCGTCGGGCTAGTGGGTTTGTCCAGCCATGCATAGTCATGTAAAGGAAGGGCAAATTCTGTGCTTTTTGATTGTTTGTACAGTTTATTAAGGGTAAAGTAAAAAAAATTACCTCTCCAGTAGTCTAATTTTTCTCTTATTCCAGTTTCATGCTCTTTGAACCAGTTTTGTCACGCACCTTTCATATGTATACTTCAAACTGAAATACAAATTACAATTTTATGAAATGTAGCTCTAAAAAATTTTATTTGTTGTAAATGAAGCGTTATTCAGATAGCATTTGGTAAACACAGCTTTACCATGCCTCAAACAACTTATATTAGCAGAGTAGCTTTATGCTATATCTGCAAACCTTGGCTCTGAGTCCTGATCATGAATACACATCTTCAAGCTGGTCAGATTTCATTTGACCAGTTCTATCCAGTCTACATTATCCAGGGGTAATTTAACGCAATACCTAATCGCTTTCCCACACCAAATTAAAACGAAAGCAATCGATATTACTATCTAATCTGCAAATTATGTTAAACTTACTGTTCTTGTTGATGATTGCAGTAAAAAAATAAATAAAATCGTCGTAAATTTCCAATGATGGGGAAACCGGTGTAATTGTCACTTTGCCACTCTGTATTTTAATTAATTAACCAAACTTCGAACAACTACCGTAATGCGCATCGCTACGGTGGAGTCGACTGTTAGACTCTAACTCTGTGACAATATTAGGTTTTAATCAATGTAGAAACTTATTTACCTTAAATCTTTTAGGCGAGTTTAATCTTAATTGTTATCTAACATATGGAAGAAGAACTTCTGAAAATGTGAATTGACAAACAAAATGGCGGCTTTTCAGTTTTTAAATCCGGAAGCACAAAAGACTATTGCACCCGGATGAAAGTCACATGGTCCAATCAGAAGCCTTATTTTGCGACACGGTTTCAAAGTTTCTAGTTACTCCTTTTTGCTCATGCGCAATACCGTAATCGGAATCGACACGATTTCGACGCGCTTCGCGCGTCGAAATCGTAGTGTCGATTCCGTATAAATTTATTGAATGAAAGCTGTAAAATATTATCACACCTCTGAAACCGTTATAAGGAAGCCAGTCTACATCTCTCAAACCGTTATTAAAAAGCCAAGCTACATCTCATCTCTAAAACAGTTATTAGGAAGCCAATCTAAATATCTAAAACCGTTATTAGGAAGCCAATCAATATCTCTAAAATTGTTATAAGAAAGCAAATCCACATCTCTAAAATCGTTATAAGCAAGCCAATCCACATCTCTAAAACCGTTATAAGGAAGCCAATCCACATCTCTAAAATCGTTATAAGCAAGACAATCTACATCTCTAAAATCGTTATAAGCAAGCCAATATACATCTCTAAAACCGTTATAAGGAAGCCAATATACATCTCTAAAATCGTTATAAGCAAGACAATCTACATCTCTAAAATCGTTATAAGAAAACCAATATACATCTCTAAAACCGTTATAAGGAAGCCAATCTATATCTCTTATTTCACCAAGACAACTTGTACTTGTTTTGGGATATGAGAACCTGTTGGAACAAGTATGAGGTTGGTGCACCCTAGAACCTGGTTTAAACCCCGTGGCAATTTGATTTTCTACTGACCGTTTCAAGGCGGTAACCCCTCGGGTTCTAATTTTTGTTAATTGTTTTTGGTGTCTTTTTTGAAATTGATCATTTTATTAACCATGCTCTCTCCCTCTCTCTTCTTTTTGACTATTTGGGGAGGCTGTTTTTTCTGAATGTGGCAATTCCTGATATGCATATTTCATCTCATTTTCTTAAACCGTTATAGGAAAACCAATCTACATCTCTAAAACCTTTATTAGGACACCAGCCTAAATCTCTTAAACGTTATTAGGAAGCCAATCTTATTTTGAACTTCGAATTCTTAAGAACACCAGAATATTTTTGACAATATTAAATGTACGGAGTGTACGGAATCTAAAACGTTCAAAAGCTTTTTGACAAGTCTAACGAATGGAATGGAATCTAAGAACGTTTAAGCTTACTTTGACAAAATTAAACGAAGGAAATTCGAAAAACGTTATAAACAAAACATATAATTTATTGAAAAGTCTTTAAAAAATAATTCTAAAGAACGTTTAAACAGATCATTCTTATGGTCACATTTATGTCTTGAAAACATCCCAAGAATGCTTTTGTATTATGAACAATTTTAAAAACGAAACCATAAACAATTTACGTAAATGAGAACATAAGGAGTAACCGCCTAAGAACGTTCATTGGCAAAAAATTCGGAACTGTGGGTTTAAACCAAATTGTAGTATGCATCAACCGCACATTTTCATGTTCAGTGCATGAGGTTATAAAACTGAGCATGGAAACTAGTCTCAAATCTCAAGCATCTGAATGGCTAAAATGGCGTCCAGTCACCACTTCAGCCAATTAGATGCTTGAGATTTTAGACTGGTTTCCAATCTCAGTTTTATAATCTACCTAGGTAAATATGAATTTCTGTTAAAAAACTATAGCTTTAGTTACTTCTCGCATGTAACAGCACAAACACACGGTTTAGTATGAAATGACACTATGAAGCACTGCTCAAAACAGAATGCAGAAAAAGTTAACTTTGTCAGTTTTTACCGCCCATTTCGCAGTAAAATTATTAAGGGATTGCTATTTATGAAAGGCACAGAATGTTTAATCGGAAGGTAACAGGTGTCGCTATCATTTTCTCCTTTCTTTAAATTAATACCTGTTGTATGTCATTGAGAAAGAAGCTTTAATAATGTTTCTATTCGCTGAAATAATTCCTTATTTCTCAGAATTGTGCATGTTCAGCGACTTTTTTATTTGAACATTTTAATCAGTTCTTAATGTTTTGCCTCTCCTAATTTTTTATTTGCCGCTCCTTCTTTATCAAATTTCAATGAAATAAGAGAATATACAAGTTGCCCAGTTGAATTAACTATCACTCACCCATAACTCAGCATGACCAAATTTAAAAGAACATAAACGACACTTCAGTGCGAGTTCAAAACACAGTTATGATGAAAAAAAAACCTTGTCGACGGTATAAAAGACATACGATATTAACAGAGCCGTTCATGTATATTGTTTATACCTATGTATTCAAATGGTACGAGGTGTACGCTTGATAAAAGCAAGTTCAACACTGCCAAAGATAAGCCCATCATCACAGAATGTATCAAGTAGGGAAACACGAAAAAGAAGAATTATTCCAAGATAAATAATAATGCCTCTTCTAATTACAAAAACGAAAATTATTGTGTAAGTTCGTTAGTTCTTATTGATGTATAACCCATGAAAAGTACTCGGCGGCCACTTGTTATACCAACACAGTATTGGTTCAAAGAAAACTATTGGCAGACAGTGACAGAAGGTAGAGGGATATGAACGGATGTGCAGTGTTCATTATTGGATTCGTTTTTAAAGCAATTATTGGCCATTACGCTCGCGTGTTCAAAGACGTTTCAAGCTTAACTTAAAGAACGGAATAAAAAGGTAACTTTAAAGTTGCTACACTATTTAATTCTGCCACTCAGCCTATATATTTTCAAACGTATAATGTGAGTTAATATGTTGTTTTATAGCTGTATTATTTATATGCCACTGATTTATTAAAGGATAAGTTGGGTAAAAAAGCTTTACTCTTAAAACTAATAGTTTGAATGTCCATTCCGATACGATAATATATGTAAGACATCGCTGACAATTTTCTTATTAAACCAGTATAATTATGTTTATTATGATAGTAAAAAAGATAAAAATTAGTCGTTGAGATAGTCCATATTTAAGGATGAGAGGTAAACAGGTAATTTCGAACGAAAGCACCTAAATGTCCCATCTTGCCCCACACATGTTTTTGTCAACCGTCATTATTTTTGAAAGTTCTGGATAAACATATACTACACTAAATCCGACAAACTTGCTTGAAAGGCGGTTTGCTTTAATATTGAGTTGTTGTAAATTTTTGAAAGTTAAAAAATATAACAACTATTTCATTGTACAAGAGAAATTTGTAAGTTCTTTCAAATACAGTAACAACTTAATTTAAAAAAAAATGATCGAAGAATTTTTTCCCGTGATGTGCCCCAAATATTTTATACTATTTGTCAGCAAGTCTATAAGACATTTATTGTTAAACGTTTTGAACATAACTTCTTAACATTTGTGGCATTCGATGTGTTATTTGTAATAATATTTGAAAATAATTTTTTATCACTGTTGTTGCCAATTCTTATTTTCCAATCCACAACAACTTTTTAGTATTTGTTTTTGGTAGAGATAAATTTTGTAACAACTATTACTTATGTCAAGGAAGAATTTAAACCATGCAATTTTGGACAATCTGCTTTCAACAATAGAATCGTTTCGGGAAATGCAAAAAGATTTTAATCGTAGCTCTCCGCGCTGATTGAGAAAACCACATGGCGAATTTCTTTTAAGGAAACCAAGAAAAAAACTAAACTATTGTCTTTGCTAGTATACGATTTTGTCCGCCCATTTCGATAAACACCAATATTTATAAAATAAATTAAAAGTATTATACCTTTTGACTCTGCAAAAGAAGTACAAGTACAAAATAAATGTATGTATGATTTCGATATGGTGTTGACTCATCGAAACCTTATTATAAGACGTATTTTATGCAACCGTGTCTGGGAAACATTTAGTTAATATTTAAATAGGTACAGTCAAACCTGTCTTTAGCAGCCACCCAACGGAGTGACAAAAAGTAGCTGCTATACCCAGGTGGCTGTTAATGACAGGTGAAAATGAGAACAAAATGTCAGTATACGACATATTTAACTGGCTGTTTAAGACAAGCGGTTGTTATTCACAGTTGGCTGCTTAGGCAGGTTTAACTGTAGTTTTTTTGAAACGACAAATCAATTTTCAAAACACGAACATATAAACAAATTATAATTTAAGTATGACTATTTTGAATTAAGATAATATAACATATGCTTCTTTCATGTTTATTTTGTTGCTGATCTCAAGGAAACCTGTTTTCAAGTACGTAGTTTCATTGAGTCAAGCAAGGCAGTTTGCGGCAATAAACACGTTGCACAGATAGTTTTATTTATGTGAGTATACTCGAGAGTTAATAGAAAAATAATAAAAATAAATTGTATTACACTACTCTGTCTGATACAATGTTGGAAGACTGGCATTGCTTCTTTTAATCAGGGATCATTGAACGAGAACCCAGTGCCGTTGTCGTACATGTACTCTAGAAATAACGTCGCGAAATAATCTTTAAATTTCCGTCCAGCATGGATGATTTCATAGTAAATGGGTCAAGATATAAGACATTGCAGACAATAAAACGAGCTGTTTCTAAGTACTATTTATGGTACGTCACAAGAAAATGTTTCTTCGGCCATATATTTTTGACATTTTAGCTTTTACTTTACTGGAAAAGATCTTCTTATTATTATTTTTTAAAATTATCTTTTATTACTTATAACTAAATGAAGATTTTGTTACACGCCTTAAAAGATACAAAACCTTCAACAGCTTAAATTTTTTGTGGCCAAAAAGGCAACCATAAGACCATAAAATATATAAACAGCTTCAGAGCGTTACTATGCTTAAATATAAACAGTTAATCAATCTTTAAACTTAATCAATCTTTAAACTTAAGTTAATATTCAATTGATGAACATGTTGTTAGTCTATTCTATGCTAGTACTTGTACATGTATTGTAACTGGGTTCCGATGAACATTTTGCTAGTCAATCCTATGCCTGTATGCGTTACGATGAACATTGTGCTACTAACATGTAGTTCTATACTTGTACATTTTTGTATAGTAACAACTATGAAATTTGTTAGTCAGTTCTATGCTTGTAATAGGATACGATGAACATGTTGTTAGCCAGTTCCGTGCTAATACTTGTACATGTATGGGTTACGATGAACATTTAGATACTCAGTCCTATGCCTGTTACGCTGAACATTTTGCTAATAACATACAGTTATAATTATGCTTGTACATCTTTGTATTAGTAACTATAAGGAGTTTCTTAGTTAGTTAAACATGTTAAATGCTCGTAAGAGTTACAATGAACACTCAGTTATTCAGTTCTATGCTCGTATGCGCTACTGTATTTCGAAACAAATATGCTAAAATATATGCCAAACAATTATATTTTATTATCATGCGATAATACTGGCTCAGTGTTTGATAGCACAATGTGTGCGTAAGGGAAAAAAATTCGTATTCTTTCTTTTATTTAAACTTTTAAAAATTACCTTTTACTATATATGTTTATATTTTCATATTATTAATTATTTATTATTGATGAATGCCATTAGTTATTCTTTAATTACCTAATGTAGTACTGTTGCTGTTGGCAAATAGAAACATATGTTGTTGAAACACAATGTTTGATAAATCACAATTCACTTTAATCGGGGAATTCTAGAATATTATAAAATGTGAGTTTTCAGAAAATCGGACACTGAATTAAGTCGTTACAAAACAAGTATGTTTGAAAATTTAGAATACGTGAAGTATTGTTTTAAATTAATGAATATTATATGAGTCTACAAAATATATATAGCATAAACTTTTACACGAAAGGTGGAAATTAGTTATAGTTATCATTTTCAATTGTGAACATGTTACTTGGGTTTTAAATCTTAATATTATTTAACCAAGACAACTTGTACTTGTTTTGTGATACGAGAGCCTGTTGGGGCAAGTGTGAGTTTGGTGCACCCAAGAACATGGTTTAAACCCACAGTGGCAATTTGTTTTGCCACCTACCGTTCCAAGGCGGTATCCCCAAAGGTTCTCTTTTTCGTTAGTTGTTTGTGGCGTCCTATTTGAATTTACATACTTATAACAAACATGCTCTCTCTCTCTCTCTCTCTCTCTCTCTCTCTCTCTCTCTTTTCCACTCTTCTTTTTCGCTGCGTGGGGAGGCTGTGTTTTGTGAGTGTGGCGATTCCTGATATGCATATATTACTTTTTTGTAAATATGTGAATGTATGCATACATGTAAGTTTAGGATTGCAAAACCTTTTTTGTTGTTAAGTGTGTGTTTCTAGTTTAACACTGACATTTTAAAAAGCTAAATGTTTTTAATATTCCGAAGAAGGCGATAAAATATCGAGTACACTCCTAAATATTTTAATTTCTTACCAAACTATTTATAATAAATTTGATATAATTTTTATATATATTTAATAATATATTATATAATATTTGATATTAATTAAATGACTAATTTCCTTATAATTATTCTTTACCGCATTTACAAATCACACCTGGGAATATTATTGTTAGAAAAAAATCTTGTAATAACTTCTCAGCAACATACAAACTTCAGTTTTTGTAATTTTACAAGGTTATGGCCTGATGAACCGTGACATTTACAATCAGACATGAAACAATCTAAGTCAATGTTAATTGGTCTAATGGGAAACATTGTACACATTTTTGTTCCGCATTGTGAAGACAGAAGCAAAGTATAAAAACATATTTCAAAACGAGCGATTTTTTTCTAAATAATGCGATTAACAATTGGCTGTCGTAAATATGGTACTGTAAAGATTCATATTTTAATAACTAGTGTTAAAGGTTAACATTTAAACTGGAAGACTTGGGAATTTTTCGATTCATATAAATTAATCTTACGTGTATAAAGTACAGTGATAAGATCAATTAATTTTGTGGAAAAAAATGTCTCGCCTTATTTGCTACTATGAATAACTAAATTTCTTTGTTTAAATGCCTTTAATTCTTCTCTTAAAACACTTATAATTATGTACCTTTTATATTTACTTCTAAAATTTTGATAAAGATCACTTAAAAGATTGTGTTTATTCCTTACATAAGGTTGAAAAGATAAAATATTTGCTGTGATTATGAAAATGTGTTCATTTGACACCAGATTTGTGCCAAAATAGAATGAGCCGATAAACTGTTGAAGCGGAACAGCGGTTGAAACTTGGTAGGGGCAATAATTCGGGGTAAAATGGTAAGCGATCCCTATGAAATTTGAGTAGTATATTTTCGAGATGCGTAGTTTACTTTTAAAATGAAATCAAATCATAATCTGAATCGGTTGTTTTCTTTTCAGATATACAATCAGTCTGAAGATAGGCTGCATACTAGTACTTAATAAAAATGACTATAAAATGATTTAAACATATTAAATTTAATGGTAACTTCATACTTCTTTAGTAGTCTGACGTTTTCACTGATAGTGTCAGCTGTGCCTACAAATATTTAATTGGATTTGGGAGATTTCGGACGCATAGTGGTAACGTTCTCCAGTTCGAGGTTATTTTTCCTACAATAATGTCATGGAAAATTTGTTTTATCATCAGACAGTTGACGAAGCATGACATTTTGAGACCATTGCTGGCATTTTTCCCAATTTTATTGGATTTATGTAGGTCAACACTGTTTGCCTGATACAAAAGTGCTTAAAAATTACATGTGATTCATTAAATAGCAGGAACGATTCATATACAATTCATCACATTTTGGCTCAAAGATAATTCAATTAAGGTTTGTAGTTTACATTTTGTTGATAAAAAGATGGGAAGCAAGGTTTATCATTTTAATTCATTACTTGATTACTGAAAATAACGCATTGAAGGCTCTATGTTGATCGCCATATGCATTCCATCGTTTGAGATGGATCAAAATTGTACTGCTTATTTGTGAAAATATTGAGTTGCTTAAACTTTGGCTAGGCGGCGTTGGCAATAATATGCATTTCCATTACTGCCCATGAACAGGCTCTATCAAGCCGAGCCAGCAATATTTTCATATTGTCGTGTTCGGTGGCTTTCACAGATCCCTTTCATCTTTTTTGACATTTAAATGAATTTGACTTAACATTTCCCTGACTGTCTTTATACATTGCATCGCTGAAATATGTGTTTTTCCCAAGGACGATTACATAATTACTTATGACATTTTTTCAGGAACAAGTGCCAGATTAAAGAAAAATAAAATACAATACAATAAAAATAATCTTAATCCGTGATTTTCATCATACATGGAATTAAAACAAATAATAATGTTTACTCAATAAATAGCATTACATCGATGAAATATTGTGGTTTTGCTAAGACGTTTTCATAATTACTTGACTAATGTGGAACTTTTAATCAGGAACAAATGATTTGCTACATAGGAATTTATCCACAAAATGACTATTAAAATATATTTGACTTATTATTTCCTTGATTTTCTTCCTATTTTAAATAAGTTTTGTAATAATTTAAATCAATAGCACCGCGTGGCACACATACTGTGGTTTTCTTGGACATTTGCACATTTACTAATGGAACTTCCTATTTGGAACACCCGCAGGTAAGATTTAAATATAAAATATAAACGGTGAAAATTTACAAAACACAATCACAACAAAACAACAACAAAAAAGGAAATAAACAAACTGGATGAGGTCGTCTTTGGAAATACAAATCTACATGTAAAAAAGATGAACGCAAGAACAAAAATTAATGCACGTAGAAAAGAAACAGGCGCAGTGTATGATAACGTTCTTCGGTGATTTTGACATGTCCATCCTTTGTTCATTTACAAAGAGCACACGTTTATATGTCAGCTTGCATGATTTTGTTACAAATTTCGACTGCACTATTTGTGCATTCTCCCGAAATGTCTAATTAAAAAGCAATGTCGTCTACCGATATTTATGATGTCATTTCGGGAATTGACCTTAATATATTTCAATACCGTTTATCTTTTTAAAACGATATTTTTCGTTATTAATGAGATTTAACGAGATTTCTGACAAGGAGGCTAATTGGGCTGGAACTGGTAGCAGTATTACTTTACATTAATGTCGGTTCACTTGACTATCATTCAAATGGCAAAAAATTGGAATAACGAGACAGTTGTTGACATAATACGCCTTCTGTCCATATACTTATTTAGATTTATACAGGACACCAATGTTCGCTAGAGGAAAAGGTGCTTTAATCGCTGTTTGAATGCGTACAACAGTATTTTATGTATTTTATAGATGTCTGGAATTCTATTCGCCATATTTTGCGCAACATGACAACATAGGGATTGTGGTATGCGACCAGTGTAGACACAGATCATCCTGCGCATCCGAACTATATATTTTTCAGGTCGCTATCAAACCACACTACATTAAGTACTGTAACAATGTAATACTATTTGCATACTTAGAATGGTCTAATCATAGCTTTAAACTATATTCCATAAAATTAAAACCAACACTTATTCAGCTCGACAACAATCCAGGTTTAATTTATATCTATTGTAATACTAAGTTCAAACAGATCTGAACTAGGTCTAATCCGTCTACCTCTATATGCCATGATGAACTACACTAAACTAATTAAGAGTCAACTATCAAAGTATGTCTTTTTTCCAGTTGTAAATGAAGTAAAAACAATACAAACTATTTTTTGTGGATTACATAAGTTGATTTTAGCGAGTTTAAATACAATTACTTTCCAATTTATAGGAATTATTATTAAACAAATTTCTAACGTTTCATACATGTACATGTATCAACATTTAATTACATTTTTATACAAATTTCTGTGCATGTCAAACACTTAATACATAATTTACAGAAAAGTGAAATATGCATAGCATGAATGGCTACCAATAACAATGAACGAAAATGAGATCCCGCGGGTTAACGCCTAGAAACGGTCAGTGGCAAAACATTTTGTCATTTGTGCCTTAAACCAGGTTCTATGGCTTTCCAACCTAAACTTGCCGAATAGGTTTTTATAAGATCAAACAAGAACAAAGTTGTCTTGGTGAATAAGCTCTGACAGCTCAGGAATTTTGCATGCAAAAAGCACACACACACATAAAACTTATGAAGCAATAGCGCTGTCAAGGCTAAAATTCAATAAAAAATAGTTGAAATATGGTTGTAAATTTTATTCATCATTCTTCTTTTCGTCGTTTTATATTCTGAAATTTATGATGTCTTATTCACATGTGTTATTTAATAATAAATGGAAGAGAGGGGAAATCAAAATCAAGTAACACTATGTTAAAATTGTTGAATGCTGTCATCACGCCTGAAAACATTGTTGCAGCTCCTACATGTTACAAATATATTCAAATAAATGAAATGGGAACTTTGAAATAAATCAAATAAGATAAATATGGAAGTAGCTATTGCAGGATCGGTTTGATTGAGCCTTTCCATGGACAGTAATGGAAACGCATATTACTGCCAACGCCGCCTAGCCCCGGGTTGAGCGCAACTCAATAGTTTCACCAATAAAAAGTTCGATTTGTACCATCCCAAATGATGGTGTGCACATCGCGGTTACAGCGGTGTGGCATATGACTGTGTGCATATGCATAAGACCTTCTATAGCATCCTACAATGTACAACCTTTCAGAATAATATAGTGTATAGTACTGAAAAATGTTGTCTGCCTGTAAATGAAACACTTCTTTTTAAGATAGAACCACTTTGTAATTCAGCGTTAAAGAAGATCTGAGTAACTATGCAGGGAGTTCTAAATTGAAACAGCCTGGGCTGAAGGTTATAAAGCTGAGCATGGAAACCAGTCTCAAATCTCAAGAATACGATTGGCTGAAATGGCGACTGGTCGCCATTTCAGCCAATCAGATGCTTGAGATTTGAGGCTGGTTTCCATGCTCAGTTTTATAACCTTGGGCACAGAATGTCTAAATTAGTACTGCTTTACTCGATTAAATAATATTGCAAGTCTCTCTCGTCTTCATTTATTTCATGTATGATAGAAAGTAATGAAATTAAAATATATTAAATCTTATAGATTCGTTTCAAAATCTAAATTTAGGCTGTGTTTTCTATGCGTGCAGACATAAACTACACGGGCACGCAACAAGTTGGTATAAATTACAAATAAGTTATGATATTGTTTTTCAACAAAATGTTTTCATCTTACTACATTTGTTTAGTTTTATTTTAGTTTATATCGTGTTAAGCTGGCTTATGGAAGCTATAATTTAATTTTCGAACTAGTTATGAGGACAACTTTTGTAATCAATGACTATACGGAAGAGGTGTGAAATGTTTAATTCTGATGAGAATACGCGATCAAATTTTTAAAACAGTTCCGTAAAGAAAGAAAACGATGAAATATTGAAAACTATTACTAAACCTGCAATTTTATATCGTAGTGAACTGTTTGATTGATCCTGTCTAGCCGCTTTCGATAGAAAATGAGGCCCGTAAACCAGTTTTAAAAAGGCAAACGTATTAATTTTATTATGATCTCGCAAGATTTCTATAAGAACAATTTTTCAAGCCCATGAACACCTGTGAAGACGGAAATTGTAAAATGCGATTACCTGGAATATTGGTATAATCTGTAATAATCCTTAACTTATTGAACAATTTGTTTTGGAATTAATTTTAAAATCAGTGATAATTAACCAATTAAACAACAGCTTGCACAATGTTGCTAACGTTGATAGTCTCGTGGGTTATATACACATTTTATCAATTAAGAGCAATCTCGTTTATGTGCTTGCATTGAAGAAGGCGTCATAATTTTAAGTACTGGTGCATAAAACTTAAGAATCAAAGAAGCAGTGTGATACACTAAAATTTTATATGTGAGTTATTAGACAAGCAAAATGAATGTTCTACTGTAAATTAAAACTGTTTATGATTTTGATCTAAAAGAAGCTATACATTTGTAGCTTTAAATGAAATACATACTGTAATTTCATATGCTCGCACACGTGTGTAAAATCAAATTTCCAACAACCTTTATTTCTCAGTTTAGTTAAACTAAATTTTTGTCTAGTGCATCGTCGACGGAGTGCATTTTGTTCTGGCAAAGAACTATTATATTAATTTTAGTGTGGATGCCAGCGTGCAATTTTATGTTTATGACTTTTCAAATGAACAGATAAACACATTTTTAATTTTAAAATTGAATTGAAATCGATATCTGACTGTTACCCTGTTACATTTTAAAAGATTGAAGTTCATCGACCTTAAAGGATAAGAGATTTTGTTTTATTTAATTTAAGCAGTTTAAGCTTTTTGAACTCGTAATAGCCCACAAAAGTTCTAAATTTACAGGTAACTACATTTTAACAATTATTATATTTTTTATAATGTGTATACAATATTGACACCGCTTCTTGTCTGATTGTGTGGTTTTAAATCCTTTGAAGTGTCTTGAAAAAATACAAATCCAAGACCTATTTTTATACAATTACAATCACTGTTTAAAAATCATATTTTGATACTTTACAAAAAAGAAATACAACGTTTGAAATGAATGATACTTTATTTACAAAAATCGTATTTCTTACGATTCGGAATATGAAAATATGTTATCGTGTATTAAAACATTTTTGAAAAATAAACAACTAATTAATACTATAATTATAGTAATGAAATCACACAGTAAACCTCAGTGTAATAAGTCAAAGATCCATTAAAACTGATCACGCATAAGAAAAAAATGACTAACTCATTAAAACATCATTAAACATTTATACATACACCGTTATCTAGATACTGAATCAAGCAAACTTAATTGAAATATGGAAGACACGTCCAATAAAGCGTCTATCTGATACAGACGCGCGTGTTAGAAGTTCAATCTTATTAATCATAGAAGATTTGACAGCTTCAATCGACCAGTAGTTAAGACGGAATTCAACCAAGCTTTGTTATACCACATTCACAGATATTTTGATGGGTTTCGGTTGACTCTCTATATCAAATTAGCTGAATGGTTGGTGAAACGCTGAAAATAATGTATGCCCCATTTCCCCAATGGAAGATAATTTGCAAACATTTACAAACACATACAATTCAAAGTTTTGCTTAGTCCCTAGTTACGAATACGAATACGAATATTTTATTTGCATAAAACATTTTACAATGGTTATAGCAAAACAAACACAGAGAGAACATGATTAACAGAAGAGATTGGGAAAATCTTAACTAGATATTAAAAGGATGTGATGTTCATGTTAACAGATGACGTTAAATTTTTCGGATATAGTAAATATAGTAATGCTTAAATGGGAAAGATTACTTAACAGAAAATAGTACAACAGCTTAGTTATGTAGATATAGTTCTGAATTTGAAAACATTACTTAACAGAAAATAGTACAACAACTTAATTTTGTAGATATAGATCTTGAAGGGGAGAGATTAATTAACAGAAAATTATATAGATATAGTTTTTAAATGGGAAATATTACCGAAAATAGTACAACAAAGTAATTATGTATCATGTTATCATGTTAACATATGACGTGTAATATTTTCAAATACAACCGAAAATAGTACAACGAAGTACGTGCAATTATGTATCATGTTATCATGTTAACACGTGACGTGTAATATTTTCAAATACAACACAAAAAAAGTATGGTACTTAATTTTAAAATTAATCGATTATCTAAGATGTATTGTTTCTTTTCTGGTTGGCAAAGTAAATATCATACATACTTGTGGAGTCTGCATATTATATATATTTACATTATTTACGTGGAAATCGCATAGTGATGTATCGAGATATACACATAACACTTAATGACAGTCGTGCAAATTAGGTGAACGTGTGTTTTCCTAGCACATAATTTACGCTGCATAAACCTATCCGACATTTGTAGTGTACGCAGCCTTAACTTTCACTAACAAGACAGAATGTTCATGAAAGAATAATGGTAAATCTGAATCTATGACGGCTTGTGTTAGATACAGACACGTTTGCTTGGAAAAATGGCTTTTATTGGATACAGACATAGAGATTATATGCATCAGGAAAATTGTGTGATGTATATTGAATACTTTCTATAATTGTCATTAGCACGTTTAATTGCTATAAAACAAACCCCTATTCTTAATTATAGTGAACACAAGTGATTTAATTTTCTAATAATCAATTAAATAATTATTTATTCCTTGCTTAGTTTAACCCGGGATAAATAAATGTTCGAATAACCGAACCTGGTATTGTCACCGATGTCTTATTACATTCCATTAGCTTCATTTTAGCTGACCCAAAACACGAATTTCTTCTGAGTCAGTTATGCGTCACATTTGCAATATCGTTATAGTAGTGATGATTCTGTGAGCTACGTTGTAAATAGCGCGCTCCTTATTATCATGATTATTGCAAACGTCTTTGCAGGGATAGGCGCTGTCGCCGTGACGGTGCGGGTTCGCTCCCAGGTACATGTAGAGGCAATATCATTTTATACACTTAATTTGAACACCTAGAAGACATATTTACGCATTACACACTTTTGCTTGGAAAACGTTCTTTACAATATTTGGTTTATATTTAGTTTTGGGTATTTCACAAGGAAGCATGTCCATACTACCTAATGTCTAAATTTGGCCATTTATTTCAGAACTTTAAGCAAAACGACACTAATCCTGGTGAAAACCCGTTTCCGATATGTATCATTTCCGCTGTATGCACGCGCGCGACGTAATTTGTTTAATTCAGTGCCAGCAAACGCGCAATATTATTTATACACATGTTATATTTTACAAGGTAAAATGTCTTTATATTTTGAGGATTTTTTTTTATTTTGCACGTGTTTACGTTAACCTGCGGAGCAACCTTAAACTAAATATAGAGGCAGTGTATGCATTTAACATATCCTGAAATAACAACCCTCTTTATATCTCATTACTGTCTGGAAGTTAAACAATTAAGTTAAAATAACTGAACATGATCAAAGACATAATGGCGTGAAATTATAAAACCACAGCCCGTTTTCAGACAAATCGTCACAGATATTCGAAAACAATTCCAGAAAAAACATTTGTGGTGAAGTAAAGTACACAGAAAGATCGCAAATACCCCAAGGTGTATTATTTACGCTACCAATCGAAATTTAATTTTTACTTGTGAGTTTTCAAATCTCTTGGTGGATGGTTGATAGATTACTCGGTAAAAGTTATCTGTCATATGGGACAGAACCAAACTTCAAAAGAAAAACATTAAACCGATAAACTGTTTTCTAAGCGTCGAAATTCTTGCGATGTAAAGACCGTGATCAAACAATGAAAGATTATTCTGTCAGGTAGAGTCCGAAATGTTATACTAAAACAATTGGTGAATACAATCTGATAATGACTTATTTGTTTATATTAACAGGTTGTTAGCATTTTCACAAGAAAACATCATAAATAAGATATGAATTGATTTATTAAATATAAGCGTTTTATAAAATAATAATCCACGTATGCGCAGGCTGCTTTTGCTTCACACCAATTCGTTTATGGGAAATGAACTTCATATCCGATGTTACAGTATTGTGGGGTTAATATGACTGCACAAATGTACATGCTTACATAAATATATACATTTACCGGATATACATGTACCGGTTTCTGTTTGAAATCAGCCATATGCATAAGGGCTAAAGGTTGAGTATGAAACTGTCTAATGTTTTACCATGGACGGGTCCGGGTTCGGCCCGAAAGTCAAGCAAATGGAAAAATGCTTAAACTTAAAAAAAAGCATCGAACAAAATAAAGGAACAAACAACAAGTTTCCTTTAGCAGATCCTTATATTACAGCACGAGCGAAAAATGACAGTTTTTCAGAGTTAAAATATGTGCTGCTGCTTTTATCCATAATAAAGAAAAGAAAATCCTCTCGCATTAACGCAAGATTAGTTTGAATGACAGTACTGGTTCAAGTTCACTTAAGTCATGTCATATTATAGCATTAAGTGCGATCTGAATAAACGTAGAATGAGTGCACTGCTTTGATTGAAATTAGATATTTTCTCAAAACGTTTGCTTAAAATAAATAAATACATTGTACATGACACAGCCATTTTTTTTATTGAACTAATGATAGCGTTATAATAATAACAGTGTTAATTTTATGTTCTGCACTAGATCATATTGATAAATCAATCGAACCTTCAAATGTTTTAATAGATTATTTGAAGACGATTTCTAACATTTTTCCAACTGGCTTTCTTGTCTTAAGATTTTGATTTAAAAATTTCAGCGTTGTTTGTTTTGTACTTGTCTAATCAAAATATGAAATAAAATGAAAATGGAACTAGTAGGCTTGTTTAAATTATTCCGAGCTATTTTAAATTTTGGATGCACTTACCGCAGAGAATTGGAACACACAGTTAAATGAAAACATCACTAAAATCGCACTAAATCATAATAAAACCCTGTATTGTGTACTATAGACAATCGACTTAAATGAACTTTTAGCAATGACAGTTTAAACCAGTTTATTCACGACATGGCCGTTTCACAGGGACCGCTATCGTCCAGATAATGATCATTAATCAGATGGAGAGGTTTTGGAGACAAGTATAAGTGACGTAAATGCTGTGACATGTGTCCTAGCGTCACAAGAGGGAATTATGCAGATCTTAATGAGTTTTTGCGAAATACTGACTTCTGAGTTTATCATGCATACATAAGTGTACATGGTCATTATTGGTTCCGACAGTTTGTTTGTAAGCAACAAACGTACAATGCCCGGTTGCTGGCCATCTCTGCCTTCCAAAAATAGACACAGGGGATTGCTGAACTATCTTTATATACTCGAAAGCTTAAAAAATGAGGCATGATGCACTGTTTGAATTAATGGCTATATTTAGAAGTTTTCCTAGACAAATTGTAGCTCATCGGTCTGCATTTTGAACATAACATATAATACATATTTTAAACCATGAAAGCCGTAAGAGATGTTTATTTCTCAGTTGCCTATCTAATATGCAAATGAAAGGCAAGCATCCAATTTGTAAAGATATATTAGGCAAATACACTGGAATCATTTGAAGTTAATCAAAGAAAGTGCATTCATGGAATATATTTATGCGTTTTACAAATAAGTTAAGCTAGAAATAAATTCAAGAGTTTTTTAAAACGATATCTTTTTGTTTTGCACTAAATGAATAAGAAATATTCATATTTGTTTTGAATGAAGAAAATGATAATATAAGCTGATAGAAATTTATTTCATGTGTCAAAATAATGTAATAACTTGTGACACGCTGTTGTATATTTGAAACACATAAGTACCAGAGCCGAAGTTTTAAATGTATAAAACTGCGATTGGAGACCAATCCCAGATCTCAAGCATTCGATTGGATTAAAAAGAAGAATATGACAGTGAAGACCAGTCTCGAATCTCGCGCACTAGAATAGCTGAGATGGAGAAGTGTGCATGTATATGTTCACATGTACATATAATAATATGTAGCTATACATTTTTGCATTCTGCTTTCAATTGCTGTTTCTTATAGCCTAAGGGATAACCTCGGACATTTGTTTTGGTGACGTCGAACTTTTTTTACGGTCGCCAAAATAATAAAATATTTCTGTTACGATTACATGCCAGTACTTTATCGCGATATCAATTCTCGTGTTAAAGACCTCATTCATGTTGAAATTTATTTAAACATTTGTCAAACTAGTTTATAATAATCATAAAAAATCCCATGCTGGGTGATTTGTTTTCTACGTAGATGGAGACGGTTTTATAGAAAGTCAATTCATCCGTCATGCTACAAAACAATGCTCCCCCATGAATAATGTTACTGATTTCGTGTGAGGAACTATCTTACAGAATTATATAGCGTTTTATTATATACCCATGAATGTTTTAGCATAGTGCGGTGTTTATCCGCAAAATTGATACAACTCGTCAGATTAGTCATTCCGTATTGGACAATGTCCGTTTTCCAATTCTTTATTTTGCAGCTTCCCGTGTTCTATCTGAAATCATATACTACGTCCCACTGCTGTCGTAATTTTACGGCACATAACGAACTCCAATATACTAGGAAATTTCCGTCTCACTTTTACAACCGTTACGATATTTTTACGCCATTCAAAAATAAATTTTCTACGCAATTCATAAATTTACTATTACGTAACTATTTTTATTTCCTCTCTTATGTAAACTACGTTCTTGATATAATATTTTTAGTTTATTTAAATTTGTTTTGAGCAAAAAAAATATAATAAAATGAACATTATGACAATATGCAGTCTGTAGGTTCGTATTATTTTTTTCGTAGCGTATGTAAACCACATCACGCTCGACCTTCGGTCTAGCGTGCTTTGTTTACATACAACACTCGAATAATCCTAACCTACAGAATGCATACTGTAATAATATTCCATATTTATCAAGATTTCATCCTTATTTAATCTTGATAATATTAATTCTCGTGTTAAAGACCTCATTCGTGTTGAAATTTATTTAAACATTTGTCAAACTAGTTTATAATAATCATAAAAAATCCCATGCTGGGTGATTTTGTTTTCTACGTAGATGGAGACGGTTTAATAGAAACGCGTCAATTCATCCGTCATGCTACAAAACAATGCTCCCCCATGAATAATGTTACTGATTTCGTGTGAGGAACTATCTTACAGAATTATAAAGCGTTGAATCAAGAAGTATCTCAGGGGAGGGAAGTCTTTATCTCCGACATTTAACCTGATAATCGTTCAATTAACAACGCAGAAATTCCGATTACGTCTGGCAACTTCGTCCTTAACTGTGTAAACATAATACAGTTATTAACCATAAAAGGTCGAAAACCTGGTGGACATATGAATATATTGATATTTTAGTATATAATAAGAACAATAGCTTAGATTTCTGTTATACATCGTACCCCTTGTGTTTTGCATGAAATACAAAAACAAATCCTTATTGACAATTTTGTTTCGATTTACAGTGTGATAAATAGTCTTTCAATATTTGTAGTTTGGCAAAGAAAATTGAATTTAATTTAGTACCATATTTTAAGAGTACATGTAGTAACCTATGTACAATGCACCATATATCTAGTTTAACAAAGCCCAAAAGTTTAACTGAAAAAGCAGGCGACACAAGTGTTTCTTAATGTCAATAAAAGAATCATGAATGCCGAACATATGTAATTTACACGCAATAAAATACGGAAAAGGAAATGCACAAAGAGTTCCTGATATTTTACGATTTATTTATTATATCCATAAACAGTATGCAGCGTCCAACGTAAGAAAAAAAATCAAAGAGATAAGTGAACGTCTCAATGATTGTAATAATAAATGTTTTATTTGCAATGATTATTGAAGAGAATCGTTATGAGCAATCTGATTAAAATCATCTCCTAAAAACCGCTACGCTAACATTCTGTTTGTTCTTACCTTAGTGTTATCAGGATGATGATAATGATACATGTAACGATGATTATATTAGCCGTGATGTGATGATGATGATAATAATGATATTGATGTAAAGTTTGATGGCGGTGACTTAATGGTGATGATGATGATGATGATGATGATGATGATGATGGTGATGTTGATGATGATGATGATGATGATGATGATGTTTTACAGGTACGGTGAAGAGGTGATTTCCAAAATAGTTTAAAGTTAAACTGACACGTGCTTAGTTTCCAACAAAATACTTTTCAATTTATGTAATTACCAATATCTCATATAAATAAATCAAGTCATGCATAAAAAAACACCAGAAATTAGCATTGACTTCCACAAATTCAGCGCTCCAAAAATCACTAGCATTTCGTACTGGGCGGGGCTTAATATCGATGACGTCATTGGATCTTTCGCGCTTATGAACGTAGTGTAAACAGTACACTTATTTGATTATATTTACAGTGTTTTGATGATAAATTTTAATGACAGGGATATTTTTGCTGTGATCGATTGTAAACAAACAATCAAACCAAAACGATATTAGCTTCTTTAGATACTCGGAGGATAATACAAAAAATTTCGGTTTAAATATGAAAAAGGAAAGGGCTGTACGCAAAGACCTATTGTCCCGGTAAAGGTTTGCATATCTGCAAACACGATTAATATCGGCATTGTTTTGTTTTAAATCCAATAAATAATAATAATAATAAATGCCAATTAGTTTTCGTAAATGTTTTCAATCTGACGCGTTGTCGACTATATATACTTTAGATACATGAGAAATGTAAATACGTCGCCAAAACGTAAGTAAGTTATTCCACAACAAGACCTTTACTGAAGACAAAAAAGAGCCGAGAAGATTGTTTGCATTACTTTAATCAATTTTTTTTTGTAATTTTGTAACAACAATAGCTTGAGACTTAAATATAATTAATATATTTAATACCACTGGTGAGTATGACGTGAAGGCTTATTCGTGTGTAAAATGTTTCAGGAAATATGTACAGTAATACTGGTTTACACAATTTCTATGAATTTCTACGGGATTTCGCAAATATCATATCTCGTAGTACTTGCCCAACAAAAAAAAACAAAACAGATTGGCATTGCAGTATTTACCATTGAGTTTACTCTTCTTATTTTCTGGAGTGGGATCAAGAATGAATATAAGACAACATCAGTACAAATCATTTCGCTAAAAATTCGCCGGAAAACGGCTATGTAATTCATAACACTAAATTTAATATAATTATAAATAAAGTCTTGCGATAATATTGGAATTCAAAACTTCACATAATTTCATAAAATTAATTGACCCGATATCGAGGGATTATCGGCCATGACACGTGTCTGAATACTTCCTGCTTCCTGCGGCTGTAGAATGCGCGGCATATATCACAAGTCGTTTGATCACCGGATGCACTGATTAAATCAGTGATTTGGGGACTGGGGCCAGTATATCATGTAATACTAGAGTGTGGCTGCCAGAGGTCCCAGATAGCTAGCGGCATAGATCACACGCGTGTCACCGAACCAGTAAAACAGAACAGGGACAAGTACCTTGCGCTTTTATGGATAACCAATTAACATTATTTGTCTTGATAAGAGCAAATTTAAACAATATGCTTTCTTTACATCTCTACTTTGTGGCTGTGCGCGAGTGATTTACGAGTATTTCTGAAATGCATATTCTTAATACGCCTTTTTACTAAAACAATAAAGAGACTGTTCGAGTTCTGTATCGTTGTCATTTAAAACCAGATTAAGGATAGCAACACATTTTTATATTTGTGTTTAAATCGCCTGTTTGCTAAGCACATAAGTATTAATATTCTAGTCCATATAGCCATAGGCGGATACAAAAGGGGAAGTGACGTGGTTACCCTATATTTAATAGGCATATCTTCGTGTTGTTTTTTATGTATTCTAAATATTCTATGCATTTCGCTGTATAATAAGCCAAGACGGACATGATGTATCTACTTGACAAAATGAAAATAGTATATTATTTTTACTACTCAATACCAAAACAACCATTTTTGCGAACGCATTAACTAAGAACCATCCCCGTAAGAATATATCGACGGAACGGTTTTAGTTAATTTTCGCATGATCAGCATGCATAAACGCTAAATGAAACTGTAAGTTAAATATTATTTGATCGTACATCTACATTTTATTGCATGTCCAATGAAAAATGTTTGCACTATTATTTGCCGAAATGGCTACATGGGATATATGGCTTCCGTAGCTGTAATTTACAGATATTTAATCGTCATAATCGGACTACTTGTGTTTTGGAAAAATTGGAACCGGACCACGATAAGTATCTTAACATGTGGCATTATATTGGACATGCACAAAGCGTGCAAATATAATGCGAATCAGTATTATGTCCCCTGTTAATACAATTAGCCTATAAATCTTACGTGCTTGTACAAAGACGCTATTAAAACGTTCCGAACGCCGATCGAAAAAGGCAGCAGCATCGGAGTTGATGTTAGTGTTTGCAAAAATTATGTGGAAATGCAAAAAAAAAATCAAATACTAACAAAATTGCGGACACAGGATAACGTTATTGTCACATTTACTATGTAATACTATGCGCGACAGATACCCATCATAGCGAACTGCGATCCAATGACGTCATCGGTAAACACAAGTTGTTCCCCTTAGAGTTTTCGTACCGTGAAATGCGCACCCGAATTTTACAGAATTAATTCAACCAATTCTCGTATCATTTGATCATAAAACGATTTTCTTTATATTCAGAATAACATATTTAGTAAATTTAGTGCAAAATTTGTTAAAGTTAGTATTCATTTGTCATTTTATCTTTAAATAATTAATAATGGTAAAGTAATATGACAAAAGTGCAGTTTTTTTCATAATTATCTAGTAGAATTTACTAATGGTACCTTACCACCAACCTTTTTTGCAGGACCTAGTTTCTGATTTCTTGCCAGTGCCTTCTTGAAAACAAATGCTTTCGATAAATCTTAATCTAATTGGTATTACAGCATGATCGTGAGATGGAACATAAATCGAATCAAAATTTGATTAATCTGTCACAGCAATTCCAAGAACGGAAATAAAACTGATCCTTAAATTATTATATAATTTATTGCATGTTTTCATTGTTCAAGAAAACTTAAAGCAAGAAAACAAAGCAAAATCAAATAATTAACAATTAAACGTGTTACTTAAGTAGTACCTTTTAGTTGTTCAGTAAAAAAACAGTAAATATTAAAGAAAATCATTTACTTTCTACTGCCAACCTTTAAAGGATTATCAATTTGTCTATTAATTTTAGTAGAGTTCATTCGTCGCAAAGATAATTTTTTACAGTTGGCATCTGCTAACTTAAAAGATATTTTCACGACACTATATCATCTGATACTATGTAATAAATTCTACCTTGTTTACTTTCGCAATTGTTTTCCAATTTAGGATAAACCAATGTACTGTGTCTGTCTCTTGCTTGGTTGGCTAGGATCTTCCGCCGTATTGACGTGGCGTTGTGACCATCTTTACATTAATTTTTCACTACAGCAGGTGCTACGTGTCTTGTGGCGGCTTTAAAAAGTCTCCCGGTACTTCACTTAAGTGTAGTTATCAGTTTCAAATATTTGACTTGATGGTTATATGCGAATTCCAAAGCCATGCAGAATGTCAACATTGACGGTGTAAGTGTATTGGCATACTTGGAGGGGTGTGGATGGTATGTACAACGTCTGTCTCTTGCATGGTTGGCTAAGCGCTGCAGCCGCATTTATATAGCTTTGGGATCATCTAAACATTTATACATACTATTGTTTGGAGTTGATTAAATGAGTACTAGGATTTAGGAAAAGTTTGCAATGCTCCCAACTAGTGGCGTGACGAATTGATAAGAAATGTTTGTTACCCTTAACATAATTACGCTTAAGTCTGCACGATCCGAAATGTATTCTTGCTAAAGTCCCAAGCGGAAAATTGTATTGAAATTGACTGTTCCAATACGGTAACCTCTCATGTTCTCTTTTTCATTATTTTCGTGGTGTCTCTTTTAATTACTTTTTTTTCAAAAACCCATGTTCTTTTTTTCCTCTAAGCGTTGTAAGCTATGACGGGTGGCTATGTTATCTGACTGTCTCTAGTCCTAATATGAATATCTCACTTAAATACTTCATGCATTTCATGGGGGACTTTCGAAGTTCTCTTTAGATCGATAAATACGTTTTAAACCAATAATTTTCACGCATTTCGTTTAGAAAAGGAATACATGCACCAAAGAATGGTTTCTTCATCTATTTTTTTTTTGTTAAATGATGAATGTTATAAATACTGTTCAAAATGACTGTTACATGTAAAATATGTGTTTAGATTTTTACTTTAACATAAAAAGTGAAATATACATATCAGGAATTGCCTCATTTAGAGTTACATTAAACATGATGCCTTTTTTCCTTTATGCTTATAAGCTGTGTGGGGGAGGATTTGCATTTTGGATGCATACTTTACGTTGTATAAGAATAGTTAACTATATAAAATTATTACTTGCTATAATTTATAAAACTTCATGACAATCCATAAACAAGTTACAGTTATTTCTGCAGATCAAAGGATCGGAGTGTCTCGGCAAATGTTTTTCTAACGTTATTTCTTTGATTGATATTCTTGGTGTACACAGGTTGCGAAAAAAAAATCAGTTGAAATATCAAGAATTACCTGTAAGAAAATAATTGTGAAATTAGTTTCACAATATTTTGCACGATTTTGCACGATTTATAATTCGTAAGCACACACAATAGATGGCGCGATGCTATGTATAATTCAGATGCTAAAGTTCCTTATCAAATTCACTTAAACTACACCGATCGTGTAATGTTCATTTATTTTTATAGAATTTGCGTACAGTGCACTCAAATTTGAAACATCATAAGATTCAGCATTTTTACTTCTTTTGATTAAGATCTCCTAATGCGTTCACAAAGCAAGGACATGATAAAAGCAAAGTTAGCAAAATCAACCGTAGCTTTTCGAATGTATATTTAACTGTTATCCAATAATTGCAGTTTTTTTAATTGAACATTGTATTTCATTTATCCATGTTAGTTTTCTTCCTACATATTTGCTGTTTGATGAGTCTGTGTCTGGATGTGTCCATTCCTGATATGCATTGTTTTACTTAAAAAAAAAACAACTACTGAAATAAGTGATCTGATATAGCTGAAGACATCTCCTTATAGAATTGTGACGTTTAAATTAGAAATCTGATCAAAATAGTCAGTTGCTTACTGTCCTGCACGTTAATTAAAAACTTAAAATTCTTAACCTAAATGAGGCAATAATTTGCAGAATCTTTTCCAACATAAAACATTTCTGATTCAGGTTCAAATTATTGAGCAAATTTTCTATCTGTGGCTAATTATGATATATTGTTGTTAAAACCCCCCTTAAGTAAAGCTCATAATTAATCATTTTACTACATCCATTTGAATACAGGTTTTTGTGTGTGTGTTTGTTTTCGCTCGACAGTGCCATGTGCGTCTTATGTTCAGATGCAAAGCGAATCGGCAATATTTTGATTTCAATATGTCGTGATCGATGAGTTTCACATTTTTCTACAACGAAGTTCAATCACCGTGCCCAATCGTTACCTTGCGAAAACGGCAAAGTCGCGTCGGATCCCGGAATTTCCGATGAGTATTTTGTTGATTTTTGTGAGAAAATCGTTGTTCTATATACTTATAAATATTTTCAGAAAAAACAACCTAGTGCAGGATGATCTCCTAGGAATCGGCTATAATGCTCACTAGTCGATTTCCTCCGCATTTGTATCGTTTTCTCAATCATTCGGTGAAATCTACTAAATTTGCTGTAAAAGTCGACAGTGTGTCCGAAAAACTCATGTTTCAAACATCTTCGCATACATGTTTTCGCCTTTCCATGTGTTAATCTAGTAACTGATCTCTCATGTACCCGAAACAAAACTTGTTTAACATTTCGGAAGTCGATGCTGGTAGATAGAGGTCATTTTATGCCAACATTATGGGTATTGTAGGGTAACACGGAAATCGACTTTCGTTTTGGGGAAACGCCGGGACCCCGGATAAAAAGGTTCAGCCAAAAATGTGATCGTTTCTTTCTTTGCAGACATTATTTTGTGGATTTGTTTAGATGTTAGCCCTGCTCAAGTGTGGAAGTTTTTTTTGTTTTATTATTGTTGTTTTTAAAGATAACGTCATGCCGTTTATCAGTGTCGTACAATATACATAAAATTTACATGCATAGTTATTAGTCGTTTTGGCGCTTGATTCACTCAATTCTTCTTAAAACGTGGATATGAAATATAAGAAATACTAATTATTTTTATCTGCTTTGAACAAGTCATTGTCTCGTCTTTTATATCTTTATAGAAAGGGCAAGGAATATATATTTTGTATCTTAATCGCAAGATGTAGCTTTCATGGACGCATAGAGTAGCTTTCACATATGCACGTTTTTACTTTCACGTTCTGGCGTAGCAACCGTTACGTGCTCTCGTAGAAGCATCAATGTTCACTAAAAGTATACTTCACGAGCTCAATAAGTAACCTTCAAAGTAGCCCGTTCACCAAGAAGTGAAGGCCAATTATTGTCCCGACTAAACAGGACTCTAGTCCGACCCGAGGCCATTATTTAAATTGTTTTGTGCAGCTGGAACTGGCATTTACGACTGCAATCTGTCTTAGCTTTACAAATAAATATATAATTTTATGTATACCAGTTCCATGTGATATACCAGTGCCGCGTACAGTATCTCTGAAAAAACAGTTTGGCGATTAAAACATTGGGATACTAGCTTAAGTCCGCAGAGAGCTTGTGCTTTCCGACTTTTAACTGTCTGCAACTCCGCCTACGGACCGGTGTAAGCCTAATGCAGTATTTTAATACATAAACTGTACATACAGAAGTGAAGTTGCAACGTCAAAGTAAGCGGCCCTAAATAATGATTAATTTGCAGTCTTGTGTCTAGGTTTGTGCGCGTGTGCGTGTGTGTGTGTTTGAAAGAACTTCCGAAGAAGCGAATGCGATTCAGTGTGTATGAAGGCTTACATTTTTAAACACACAAACTCTTAACTTTTTTATTTTAATGGAATGGAACTTGTGCCTTTTTCAAAAATCGATCAGCTTATAATCAATTTTTCAGCTTTTTAAATGTCAATTTTAGCTTGTTAAACAAGTTTTGTATCGGGTACATGAGAGATCAGTTACTAGATAAACACATGGAAAGGCGAAAACATGTATGCGAAGATGTTTGAAACATGAGTTTTCCGGACCCACTGTCGATTTTTTCAGCAAATTTCGTAGATTTCACCGAATGATTGAGAAAACAATAGAAATGTGGAGGAAATCGACTAGTGAGCATGATAGCCTATTACTAGGAGATCATCCTGCACTAGGTTGTTTTCTCTGAAAATATTTATAAGTATATAAAAACAACAATTTTCTCACAAAAATCAACAAAATACTCACCGGAAATTCCGAGATCCGACGCGACTTTGCCGTTTTCGTGTCAATGCTGTATATTTTTAATGACCTACATCCAACCGGTCTGTTGGTTTTGAATATATTTCTTTATATGACATTTATTCTTATAAAAAAATCTGTATTGAAACTTTAACCCTTGTTTTATTATAGTAGGCGTGTGTGAAAACCATAAATCTTATCAAATCCTGTTAAACCTGTCAAAGAAATCCCATGTAGGGATATAAAACCGATCCCGGTCTAACCTTAGCAAATTAAATTTCATTTGTTTTGATGTTGATACAAACAAAATATTTCTAGAGAAATGAAGAGAACACTAGACAAACAGCTAATATAAAACCCACTCAATCGTTTGAAATACAACGCTTCACAACAACGCTTTTTGTGAAGCGTAAATAGATAACAAATATTTTATTGTTCTAAGACTTGTTTTATATAGGATAAAATACATATATTTACAAACATAAAACAGAATCTGCCTTTTATAGTAACTTTTTACTAAATATAGGTACATGCATGGATTTAAAGATTATATTATATTTCTAAAGAGAAAATTGAGCATTATCATTATCATCGAAATAAAACGAAAACTTTAAAAGTCAGTATTAAACAGCCGTTTAATACGAGATATTAAGATTTACTTAAAGCAAACACTAAAAACGGTACACTGTGTAATAGGAAACTGACAACTATTGACTACCAAATGTATGATAGTCATTTGTTTAATTGTGTTAGATCTCTAGTTTCGTGGTCGCAGAAATAAGAGAAAAGTAATAACAAAGTTGTCAATGAAATCTTTTTTCATAATTGAAAGTTCTTTGAAAAGAAAAAAATATATTGGTGTCAGTATCAAACATGTTTTTTCCGTGTTGGCATTTAAAGGTATGTTATTAGTTGTTTAGTTTTAGTTTAAGAATATATCTCTCAATACTGAAACATATATCACACTTTTTAAAAATGTTTATAGAATGTTTAGGCTGTTAAAAACGGCATAACTGGAAACCACGAAAAAAATCTATAGGTCTGAATTGGATACGAGAAAAGTTCTTACGAACTTTAGTTAACAACTTTTCCCATCACTTTCATAATGTGGAATCCTCTTACACTGAAAAACTCATTAACGCTCTTTGGTTGACCGTCAGTCTTTATTTAAATGTGCAAGAAATGAACTTTCAAAAAGCTTATGATTAGATGTGGAATATTCAATGCGAGTCAAATAAGTAAGGGTCTATTACCAAGCAAATGATATTATGGACAAAAATTGAAAAAAGGTTCATTATTATACAGCAGCAAACCAGATTTTTTTTTCTTTCAGAAAAAGAATAATTCTTTACCAAGAAGCAATGTGTCATCTGCTCATTTATATGACGTCATTTCAAGGATTGACGTCAAGTTTCCGAATTTCGCACGGCTTTACACTTATACATTTGACCTTTCAATATGGTAGAAGTGCCAGTATTACCAAGATCGGTTCGCTTTTTAGCTGTCTCTACACCGTTCGACTTTCTTTCATTTCCGTTCTTCGATTGAGTAAGCTTAAAAGAAACAGTTTTTTCTTAAGTTTCGCACCTTGTAAAGTGTTTAGTTTAAAATGGATGCACATTGAAACTAAATTCATTTGATGTTTTAAGAATTAAAAGTCCAAATTTAACAATTACATGTATCAAACCATTGCATTTGAATTTTTATTTTGTATTAAAATATTTAATCAAGTTCATATATCTTGACGTTGTTTAGTTCAATAATCTATGTAAGGGTTTTTGGTTGTGCCCTTGGTTAAGAGTAGCTATATACACAATAATAAACGTGTAATTATGTTTAGGTTTAACTCTAATTCAATCAATAAATTATGTATCATTAATATGCTTTATATGTTACAGTGTTACAAGAGCAAATAAAACTTATAGAAAAAAATATATGTAGTTATCTGTAGGAAGATTCGATATAGACATATTGAACGGTGGCCACTAGTAATAAATCATGGTTTACTTGGAATATAAATTGTCAGCGACAAGAGAACTTAAACTGTCAATGACAATTGCGTGGCTGTACTTAATATGTCTGCATAGTCCAGCTAATATTTGTTTTATTAAAGACAACAGTTTTGTAATCAGATAAAGCTGGCCTATGAGAAACATCTTGAAAACATTCTTACATGTATATGTCGCGTGTACGGATGTAAAGGATATGAAATTTTGACCGGAAATGACGTACAAGAATATAAACTTAAGAATTTAATATATGTTTCTGAAAATATTTTAGCCATATATATTTTTGAACTCAATATTAGTTTTGTGCCTCCGTCCCTTATGTCATAATAAGGAACAACTTTTAAATGTAATTTTAAGACACATTTAATTTCTTTACAAAATTCAGTTTGCTATTGTGTTTGAAGTGTTAAATATTTTCTTAACATTATTCACGTTCTTAGTATTCAATTTTGACTTTTACAGATGTTGCACCGCTTCCTTAATCAAGATCTCATTCCAACTGCATTCACATACATCTGTAAACAAAGAAGTTCTTTAAATTATGTTGGATTTAAATTGGATGTTAATATTGTTCATTTATAAATAACTGAAACAATACATATGTAACTATGAAAAACACCGAGCACGACAAAGAAAAAATAATGCAGGCTCGATTTGATTGAGCCTCTTCTTGGGCGGTAATGGAAATACATATTAATACCCACGACACCTAGCCCCGGGTGCGTAAATATAAATATCGAGCTTAACAACCTTGAAAGATGGTACATGTACTTGATAACACAATTTATTATATACCATGAATGATTTTAGCATAGTGCATCGTTAATCCGCAAAATTTATACAACTCGTCAGATTAGAAATTCCGTATCAAACAATGTGCATTACTAAATTTTTTTTCCAGTTTCCCATGTTCTATGTGAAGTCATTTAGTACGTCAAACTAGGTTGTCGTAATTTTCCGGCACATTACGAACTCCAAAATAGAAAATTTCCGTCGCAGTTTTACAAACGTTACGGTATTTGTACGCCATTCATAAATTTTCTACGCCATTCATAAATTTACTATCTCGTTACTATTTTAATTTCTGCTATTATGTAAACCACGTTTTTTACTAAAATTTTGTTGTTTATTTTATTTAAATTAGTTTTGAGCGAGAATGGTATATAATAAAAGGAACATTATGACAGTATGCATTCTGTAGGTGCGTATTATTTCTCGTTGCGTATGCAACAGAATGCTTACTGTTATAATATTCCATATTTATTAAGTGTACAAGAAGATTGATATGATCATTGTAAATATCATTTTATTTCTCTAATTGCGCTGCATTTGTATTTTATTTAAGTTCATTTTCCCCGTTCTTCTATGTTAACGTCACATAGTGCAATATAGACTATACCAATTAGCTTAATTTTCTTATTCAGTGTCTGTATTATACTGATAGCACTATTGATCTAGCGATTGGTGCAGATATTTTAAGACATAACAAATGTCAAGATAAGATATATTTAGTAAATTAAATAATGTTTGAATTGTCTGTTTTATCATTCATCGGACGCGACGCCATTTGTAAGAAATAATCGGATCTTAAGTATTTATTTTGGCATCTTCGCGTTTAAGAAAACAAATCTCAGGTCAAATATCTTGATTCAAAACATACACACATAAAATAATAATATGGAATAGCTTTTTTGTTTGTTACAATAACGAAACAACTATGTTTCGACATTCACAACGCTGTGAAATAATATACTATATAATATCGTGTTAAGGCAATAGTCCCATGTTGCTTATACCAGATATGTTACGAAAATGGCCGGCGTATTGGTCTCAATAAAACAGTCATACGTAGGGGTCAAAGTACACAACTAAAAGTTATTTATACCAGACTTTTTCCAAAAAAGGCGTGTGTAAGTGGCCAAATTAACATTACTAACATTTATACGTAAAGGTCAAGTACATTACTAAAAGTTACTTATACCAGAAATGTTAAGAAAACAACCGGCTTATTTGGTTCCGAAATAACATTCAGACACTCGTTAAAATCAAAGTACATACTAAGCTAAATGTTAAGAAAACGACATGCGTATTTCGTCCCAAAATAACTTTCATACGTATAGGTCAAAGTACAAAACTAAAAGTTACTTATAACAGAAATGTTAAGAACACGGCAGGCGTTTTTGGTCACAAATTAAAAAATAACTTTCATACGTAATGGACAAAGTACGTCACTAAAAGTTACAGAAAAAACGATTTGCATATTCTGTCGCAAAATAACATCCATACTTCTGTGATAAAGTAATAACTTAAAGTTACTTCTCCAGAAATGTTAAGAAAACGACCGGCGTATTCGGTCAAAACATCTTACATTTATACGTAAAAGTACAAAACTAAAAGTTAATAATAATTAACTAAAATGTCTTAATGCTTAACGTTATTTAAACCAGAAATGACCCGCTTATTCGGTTAAATTTTCGTTCTTCTGATTTCTGCTGCAGTAAATGAACGGGAAGAATCTATGCATATTATAAATATTAGGATAGTGCCCGAAATTCCTCTCCTTAATCGCCTCATTGAACAGTTCGACCGCTCGGGGATATGAAATTTTCCATCCATTCAATAAATTCTGCCCCGATAAATTGTTTATATGAGATTTTGTCGGAGAAAAACTGCTCTAGACAAACTGTCAATTTGTGATGAAGAAGCAATATCTTAAGGCAGTGTTGCAGTCGCAGAAATAACGAACTTCCTTGAGAAGAGACCGTCAGAAAGACAAATAAACATGTCTGAATGTCAGATCCATTTAAACGATTGACTAAATGCATGAGAATCCGATTGATGAAACGTATGTAAACTTCAATGATGTGGGATTTATATCAGTTCACAAAACTATCAAACAAATTAAATGTAACAGGAAGAAATCGACTTATTTTTACCTGGTAATGTTATTGTAAATTAACCATTATTCCCCCGAATAAAAGCAAGATTGTTACAATTATGCAAATGCATAATGGAATCGTAGTCCTATATTACAATTGCATGTAATTGGAAAAGCCACAATTGCAGAAAATCTTACTGTCCCTTAGTGTCAGTATTGTCAATTATAATTGTTACTATAAATTCAAACAAAAACTTCATCAGGAATCGCCTGACCCAGAAAACACAGCCTACCCACGCAGCCATGTAGTAGAGAGGAAAAGAAAGCTTGGGTTTTAACATAATCAAACCAAGGAAGACATCATAAACAATTCTCTTTCTGTTTCAAGAAGACAAAGGTTATTACCCTCGTACATGTATTCATGTTTGTTCACTTTTATTTAAGATCTTAATTTCTTGCAATATTCCTTGACACTCTGGTAAAGATAAAATGGGACTCGTCACGGGAAAATGTACCTTCGGACAGTTTACATAAATCCTTGAAATGACATCATAAATTTGAGCAGACGACATTTTTATTATGCATTTCGCGGTAAAAATAACATTTTATTGTCATAATAAATAAATGTATAATAAAATCACATTTTAGTTATAAGAAATTGATTTATAGTTGTAAGTTCTTCTTTAATTTAGTTAAAACTTAAAACTCACTAATAATTACCAAAGATAACTTTTCCCGTGACGTGCCCCAAATAATTATAATGATAGTATTCTATAAAGACTGATACAATTTGGAAATACGAACAGCTATACATCATTTAGTAGAAAGAAATCTTACTGTTTAAGGCACTATCACTTTAGCCTTTCATCATGTACACCCAGCATGGTTTACTGATTATTTTCAAAATAGACACCACAAACAATTAATGTGTAATGACAATACTATCAATGGTATATTTTGACGTGTTAAATATCAACAACTGACGTTCATTACCCTCTAGCCCAATTATAACACGTTTATATGCTTTCAATCCTAAAACCTTAATTTGTTTGATCTTATCTCAAGGCAATTTACCTATGTCATAATTAATGTTGCTTTGTAACTATAAATAAAATACTTTCCTGAAGACTAGAGTAAAATTTCACCACAAGCCATTGAAAATAATAAAGAAGCTAATGAAGTTTACTATGGACATGAACAATGTAACATGTGCGATGTTGAAGTCAACAAATCTGTTGTAAAATATTGCGTTACAAAGCGGCGTACAATTATAAGTTTCACATGGTATGCATTACCTTCTGGTTAAAATATACTGTTTGAAACATTGCATTAGAAGGCGGTGTACAATTATAAACGTGATAATTACATTGTATGCATTACCTTCTGGTTAAAATATACTGTTTGAAACATTGCATTAGAAGGCGGCGTACAATTATAACGTGATAATTACATTGTATGCATAACCTTCTGGTTAAAATATACTGTTTGAAACATTGCATTAGAAGGCGGCGAACAATTATAACGTGATAATTACATTGTATGCATTACCTTCTGGTTAAAATATACTGTTTGAAACATTGCATTAGAAGGCGATGTACAATTATAAACATGGTTATTACATTGTATGTATTACCTTCTGTATTACCTTCTGGTTAAATATGCTGTTTAAACTTTGCTTTTCATTGCGTTCATTAAAAAAAAACATGCATTATTTTGGTAAACCTATTAAGTTTAAAATATTCGTAAAAACTTCTACAATATAAATTTAATGATGCATTTTCATATCAATTTATTGATTTAAAAAAAAACAACAAATAACTGACAAAAATGAGGATCTCATTTGGAAGCCTATTTAAATAGTAAGGGGCAGAACATTTCACAACTTGGAGGTTTAAACCAGGTTCTTCGGTGCACTTACTTTGCACCAGCCCCTACAGGTTCATAACATTGAACAAATATAAACAGTTCATTCCAATCCCACCCACTACACAACAGTGTTTTATGCAAAACGTCACGAACACATTCTGCATAAATAAGTAACTGCCAGTGCAGTTTTATAAAAAAAATTGCCTTTAGTTACAGGTTAGTAAGGAAAATAATCGGCTTAGCTCAATCAGGATTGAACAGATCATACAAGATTAAGACGAAGTTCAAGAATTGTAAACACATTTATATAACCGTATCCGTGTATTAAAACATGTAATAATACGTTTAAATTAGTATATTATTTTCATCTGAATACTTGTTACATGTAACAATATACTGTGAATTAACACAGTTAATAAAATGACACAAGTGAATCAGATTCTGAGTTTTCATTATGAAATAATGAAGACATATCTATTGTAATCATTAACTTTGTTCAATTCATTAGTGCGAAGTCAGTTATTCGGTTACAAGTGAAAGTTATCAAACCAAGATACAAAGACATATTATTTTTACTCGTGATCATCTAATGCTTGCATTCTAAAGAAATTTCTCAAATTTGATTTCCCGTATTTGGACATTTGCGATCAGTCTTTTATAACTGAACTTTCTTGAAATACTTGACGTTATTGATGTACTGTAAAAAATAGAGATGCATTTACAAATTATCCCGATAACGTCATACATTCCCACCTATTTTGTTACATTTATAAGATAAAGCATGATTGTCAAAATATGAAAAGCTCTCGTGTGGTTTCCGGCGATTATTATCATTGTATCGCATCATACTGATATAAATTCTGTTTCTAAAGTCACCATGTTAACAAAGTACTTTAAAATTAAATTCATGCACTAGCATCCACACTTTCTTTCTCATTTATACACGTATTTCATTAAACAAAAAAGCACAGCTAAGATTTAACAAGTAAAGATAAAATGGTCATAGGGTTTCAACCTTCTATTGTCTGATTTAATCATAGTTCAAACCTCGAACTGCCAAGACCACAGACCAACACGCAGTAGTACTATTTGCGAAATATGTTTGTTTCCAGAAATATTGACAAATAAAGTCAACAAGAATGTTTCACACCGTTTTAAATTTTATCTCTGCTTGATGAGGTTTAATATGTAATACTACATATGTACTTTGTTTAACAGACAATTTGCATCCGGACAGACCAATTCAAATAGATCTGTTGTTTATAAATTTATCGGCAAAATCGTATTTTTTGCAACAATTTTGGAAAAATAAGCGTCTAGGTATCATAAAAATAAAAGTTCAATAAATACTGCAATCTAAACAATCTGCAACCTAAATCTTAATAATAAACGCCGGTGTACCTTCGACCATATTTTATGGATAACCATGCTTGTCCTAGAAAATTATTGCAACACACTGTGTGTGACACACACACGCACACGTACGAAATAACGCTTACCATTAATACTTTCTCTTGTGACTGGGGATTGTAGAGTATATGGGGCGCTTCGCGGGAAAAGTACCTCACGACAGTTGACGTCAATCCTCAAATTGACGTCATATAGTTGAACAGATGGCATTAATTATTATGCATTTCGTGGTTAAAATACCACTTTATTGTTAAAATATGTAAGAAAATCACCATATATTTATGAAAAATAATAGATAGATGTAAGTTCATTTTAAATATAGTAACAACTAAAATGTTACAAAATATGACCGAAGGTAAATTTTCCCGTGGCGTGCCCCATATTATACCTTATGCAGAATTCAGTTAATAGTAGATATGAGAAACAAGGCACTGCGTTATTGTTTTCAATATGGAGGACAGCTCACAGCTAAACATCTGTGTTTATACGTTATATAATTAATATTGCAAGAACTTGTTGCCAGAAGAAATGGAGTAATTATTTATATTGTAATAGTGTTACAGTCACGTTATTGTTTGCGTTTAAACCCTGTGCAATGAAGTTAATTTTGGACGTCATTTTCAAAGCATGTCCGTATTAAAGACATGTCTGTGCATGCTCGCTGTGAAATAACAGACGTTCCAGCGATTCTTTGAAGTGCTGATGCCTATATTTAAAATAACCTGTCAATCAATCGCCTTTGTCAATTAATTTTCCGTCCTTTTCCAAATTCGATTAAAGTGCACCAATTGCTTTATTTGTATGTCACAATGCATGTAAAACAAAACTTATTAGATATTCTAAACAAAACTTGTGTTATTAGTTACCCTATTGCAGTGTCTTCACAATCATGATGTAGTTTCATGTGGGTAAACATGTAAAATAAGTTTTTAACCCATCTAAATGATGCCAAAAACGCCAAAAATGTATGTCACAAACCCTAGTGTTTTTAATCAAACACTGTGGGATAATTTAATATTACACCTTCATTGTTTTGTATTGTACATATCATTATGACATGTGTAAGTCTTTGAAAACTCAACTTAACATTATATATATATTTTTTACTCTGTGATGCATATTTACGTGATGTCCCAAAAATGAATGTGAATTACGTTACAAAAATTAGACTACCAATACAGATATACAAATGTACACATTTATCACAGTATAATGCTATTCCAATCTTAAATTGTTCAAATATTTCAGAATATTAGTCATTCTTGTGATCTTATGATAAATTAAAAAATAAAAGTTGCATGTGTTGGATCAATAGAAGTTCAACATTTAAAACGTGAATTACGTTCAGTGTGTCAGTTAACAAATCAAAACAACTTTCAATTTGCTCTCTATATTTGAGAAGTACACTCATTCCACTCTTCAATAAAGTGCATCGTTAGGATCCTGCAGATTTTCTGCATTAGGACCATCCCACTTTATATAAAATCGTGAAATACGTTGCAGTGAATTACGTTACATGCTTAATACCAGAAGTCACTATTTCACCATAACATTGCATAATTTGACATTTTTTATGACATGAACACGGACTATGATGTCAGTTTTTCTTAACCAAGTCATTTATAAGTGCAAACAATGCAATTTCATGAAAGCGTGTATGGCTGCCTACGCTGGAAAATTTCATAACGTTTTGTATTTCTAGTTCTTACACTGCGGGGAATCACGTGTTTTTTTTATTCCATGCACGGATAATGGCCGCCCAAAATCGCCGGTAAGTTCATCTTTTTTAGTTATTGTATAGCCCACTTCGGTTTATACTTTCCAAGATATAGCCTATCATATGCGGAATTGATTATTTCTTTTCCATTGGTACCTTACTTTCCCCTCAGAGTTGCCTATATTTTAAGTTTACCCTTTGAATTTGCTTTGTTTACATTGTGTGTTGGGATACATCTTTCACGTATGAACCCATTTCTTTCATATAATGGCTTGAAATGATACATTTCATTAGATTTTCTTTACTTATAATGTTTAGCGAGTGTTCTTTCAAGTGTATTTGATGATTTGGAATTTTTATCTTTGATATTAAACAAAATACCGGCACAATAAGTGAAATGATATTTGCCACGGAATAAAATTTTATGATATCTTTCACGTACAGATCATTTACGTTTTGTAGATGGACATTATTTTAATAGCCCGCATTCGTGTTAAACGTGGCATACACAAGACAATTTAAATAAAACTGATGAAATGTATGACTATATGTAACTTGTCTACTACGGTTGTACGTAAATGTTTTTCCATCCAAAAGGCTTGAATTAATTGTGTCTCATCTCGCAAATTGTTTTCATTCATTTCAGATAATGACAAGTACAAAATCTCGTTTGGCGTTACAAATGCCTAAAAATGCAAGCAGAAGGCGCAAAAGAAACCCCTTGAAGCCCCGAAATGCATTAGTATTTTAGTATTAGTATTTAAAGTTTTTTAGTAGTTCTTTTTAAAGCCTGAGCGAATCCACCTTGCCTAACCTGGGTGGATTTTAAATTTAGCGAATGATACTCTAAATATGAACAGCCAATAGACTTATCAGAAATCAAAATTAATTGTACGCAAAACGTTTAATAGGTTAAATAAATCGTGGGAAAACAACAATTACATTGCTTCATTTAGCAGGTCAAAACTTCACCAATTATGTGACTACTCTTTATATATCTTATAATTAAATGACTGCGGTATGATTTTCAACATATGTTTATATATGGAAAGAGAAAGTGGAAAAAGGTCGGGCGTATGTGGAATTCGATCTCATCATCTGCACAATTCTACTTATATCGAAAACATTGCAAAGGTATCAACGAAGCAGACATATTCAACATAATGTATACTTATACATTTCATTTACAATAACAACACATTCCATTTTTATTTCGTTTCATATTAAATAAAACGAACATTTTATTTGTATCAAAAGTGAACGTTATATCTTTTTTCAATCATAAGTTCACTTTCATATGAATAATGATACGATTTGTCATGTATTATGCTTGAAATTGTTATAGCGAATTCGTATTTCCTTTTTTCATTTTAGAAAATCACAAGGCCGAAATCACGTCTTCCAGTACCAACCCCAGAGAATACGAACTGATACTTGATACTTGTTTGAAAACTTTTCAAGTGAAATATGCTTAAATGATTGAAAAGAACAACAAAGAACTTTCTCCTTTTTTCACCTTTTGGTCATAAGATATGTATCCGTCGGTAATGATGCACTTTAAGTATGGCTGAAATTGATTTAAAATTAACTGGGTAATGCCTTTGTTTTGATAAAAGCTGCTATTCACTCTTATCATTTTATATACCGAACTCTGTCTTCCTCTCTTCTTCTTGGCTGTGTGGGAAGGCTGTGTCTTCTGAATGTGGCAATACGTAATATGCATATTTCACGTTTTTTTTTTAATCTAATATCTGCAGATACAATGTATGACTTGTTTTAAAAACTTGATAATCTTGAGCGCCAGAAAGGTGAAGACATGTTCAGCATATTAGGTACTCGAGATTTGTAACGGGTTTCTTCTTAAATGTTGTATAGATAGTACATTCCATGCATTTGTATGCACACAGATTAGATGAAAGATTAAAATACATACTATAAAATGTTTCATCGATTTATTTTTAATTATTGACAAAACATAGAACTTACATTGATTTACAATAATTTCACGTAAATGTGTTGGAATTAAATCACAGCTTTAATCAACATTGTAAATCACATATAAATAAATATGTAGGATATCGTTCACCTGAGCTTAGATATACATGAAACACAGTGTATACATTACAGAAATAAACAGGATAAATAATAAAAATAAACATAAAACATGGCAACTTATAGATAACAAATATACGGACGTATCGCTAATTTTATATGACCCCGAAAGGTGCCTTGTACATGAAAAAACAATAACTTCAAACAAAGAACAAATGACAACAACAAAACATCAAAAGAGGACAATATGGGTCTTGTCGTCTTACTGGATACATATATATATAAACACTTTTTGACATACATGTGTTCATTTTAAACGAAATGAAAAACCTCGGTTCATCTGTTTTAACTGTTAATAATGTTCATTCATGATTGATATGTCATAAACATGAGAACAATATTTAATAGTGGGATTTTTTTTCTTCTTGAAATGGGGATACTCAATCTTGGGCATTCTCATCTTTCATGTTCATTTCACCCGGAAGAGCTTCTAAAACTTTTCCCACAAAACTTGCAAAGTTGCTCATCCATTGTTGAATTACTGAAAATAAGAATATTAAGAGAATTGGACACGACCAAGCGTGGACCAGGGGCTTGACAATCGGTTGCGTATGAACATATAATCAATATCTCTATCTTGGCATTAATTCTTTTTAAAATCTTAACTTGCTTATCCGTCAACTTCAACTTCGTCTGCTACGATAAAGTCTAATTCATCAAACGGATCATAACAGGATAGGGTATTTTGAATGCTTTTTTCTCGTGGTACTTGAATTACATTGAAATCATGCATGAAAGATATCATAAATTTTTTCCCGTGGAAAATATCATTTCACTTATTGTGCCGGTATTTTGTTTAATATCAAAGATAACAATTCCAAATCATTAAATGCACTTGAGAGAACACTCGCTAAACATTATAAGTAAAGAAAATCTAATGAAATGTATCATTTCAAGCAATTATATGAAAGGATAGGGTTCATACGTGAAAGATGTATCCCAACACAAAATGTAAACAAAGCAAATGCAAAGGGTAAACTAGAAATGTAGGCAACTCTGAGGAGAAAGTAAGGTACCAATGCAAAAGAAATTCCACTCCGCGTATGATAGGCTATATCTTGAAAAGTATAAACCGATGTGGGTTATACAATAACTAAAAAAGATGAACTTACCGGCGATTTTGGGCGGCCATTATCTGTGCATGGTATCAAAACAAAACCACGTGATTCCCCGCAGTGTCATAACATGGATTTATAATGCAATTTGAATATTATGATATTATTTGTATTTGTACATGCTTAACTTATTTTTGTTTGCAAATTTTAATTAATTATTTGCATATTTTAAGAAATTTAGCTCTTGAATATCTGTGTAACGTTATTTACATAGGTTGTAACGTAATTCACTATCAGCCTTTATCTAATTTTCTTGAAGACAATGACACGAATGTTAAATGCAGAACGCCAGATATGTGACTTTCGTCAAAGTAAAAAGAGCAGTATGGATTAAACAAAATATTCAAAAGGCTTTTGAAATTTTCTTTTGAAAACCCGTAATTTCGGATTAATTATGGACATTTTCCTGCAGATTTATATGAAATAATATCAAAGTTGTATGCATGAATACTAAACCCATCATAGAAATATAACTTAACGGGATGGAAACTTGAATTTATATTGAAACAAATAAAATGTTCTCAGAATTGGTACAGATGTAACGTAATTCACATATGTAATTAAATACTAGTTTTTATTGAAATATAAAGCAGCTGAAAATATCTTTTGATATGTAAATGTGCTATTTTTGGGTTAGCCAGACGTCATATTTTTATTTTATTAACATTTCTAAAACATTTAAAACAAAAAACTTTTGGCTATTTTTATGTCAAAATTGGTGCAGTTTAACTGAATTTGGACGTTAAATGTAAATATTTTTTAATTTACCCAACATAAAAAAATGATTTTTGATTGCAGTATAGAAATATTTTATTCCTATTTTTATAATATTAAGGGGTTCAAACCCACAAGTTAAGATGTTTTTCTGACGAAAAATTATATGATATGTAACAAAAATCTAAAACATGCATGCTTCTTTTCATTTATCTAGACAGAACTTTCATTAAATATGACCCCAAAACGTATTGTCTCTTGCGTTCTTTCCCAGCTACAGGCACTATCATTTGAAATTCACAGCAGGGCTATTTGTGCAGTGTGGCGCCCGTACATATAGTCAGTACTGTAATCAGTTAAATAACCCGTTACCGATGTAATGCAGTGATGGTAACGTATATCAGGGCTATCCGATCAACCTTGTTTGGTGTTGTCCCGGCTAGCGCAGTTGGTTGCGTCGCCCGAATTGCAGGGCTAGGCGCTCTCTCAGTGACGGTGCGGGTTCGCTCCCAGCTAGAGGCACTATCATTTTTAATTCAGAATCCAGAAACAGATTATTTAATAATTGTACTTTACATGACATATTCAATATTTTAAAAATTTAAGTTTTGTCGACATTTATCTTATATGCAAATAAAAGTATCAAACCCTTTAAAAAAATGCATCTTTGCCTGGCGACATTTAGTTAAAACAACTATTAGGTTGTCGAACGATTTATTTATAGGTTTTTCCCCCATTAGATATTTTGAATCTATAAGTGTTAAGTATGTCTTTTTCAAATATCATAATCATGTAAAAACACAGACATATTCGAGCGAAATCATCTGTAGGATTGTCAAAAACTCTAATGGAATGGAATTTTTTTATTTAACTCAATCTTTTGAAGTAAATTCGACGTTGAAAATGTATGTCATAAAGTGTTCGTCAGCGTTTTCACTCAGTCTTTTTTATCTATTTTAACACAGATTTTTTAAGATTTGCAACTACGTCATTGTTGTTGAAGAAATAAAACATATTTATTTACAATTTTGTGATCGTAACTACCTTTAAGGAAAATGTTTGATTGTCAACTCATAGTTCACCTTTTATACTGTTTTATTTGAAGCATTGATGGAAAAAGTATACAGATCAAATTAAAATCGTAGTTCAAACAAAACCCGCGTTTCTATTACCGTCATTACAGTTTGAAATGAAAGACCATTACAAGGCAAAGCAAGTAAAACCTCGCAGAAATCTCATTATATTGCGTGATTGATGTTGCAGGCGTTTGGCGTTTGTGTTTATTAGCACTTTCTAGATGCTTCCAGCAAGTGGCCTCACAAGTCTAGCAGATATTATTTCGATGAGAATAATGTCACTATGTTCCGAAGTTCTAAGGTTTAATGAAGTATTTAAGAGGCTCAAGTATATCCTTAAGTAAATGAATGTCAGCAATATTCTTTGTTATCTATGCCTGTTAGAAATATCTTTTGGATATTTTGTTCTAGTTAGCGAGATACAGCAACTATTGACCATTAAGAATTTGCACAGTTTGACATTCGCTACTGCAGTACTGTGAACGTTAAAGGTTTCAAACGAAACGCACGATACACGATATACGGACGCACGATACGTGATAGACGGACGCACTATACGCGATTGACGGACGCACTATACACGGTAAACGCACGATACACGATACTGCCGATTTATATAATTTGTGTACGAGATTTCTAAAAATTTGAATATGCTATCAAAATATCAATTAAATGGTTGAAGTTAAATCATATACGTTTGCATATGCGAGAAATTTATTCACGTTGCACTGTAAAACTAAAGGACGCGCGATGCACGATAAATGATATACGGACGCACGATACACGTTAGACGAACGCACGATACACGTTAGACGGACGCACGATACACGATAGACGGACGCACGATAGAGGCAAATTTTGTAACATTAAACTTTCACAGTACTGTTTTGTGTGATAGCATGCTTTTACATAGAATTTTGTTTAAATGCGGTAAGTGAAGCTGATCCATCAATAAATACATATATTAAATGCATATTCCTAATTGAGCAGCTGACTAAGCCAGTGAAGTTGTCCTCATTGGTATTGACAACAGTGGCAATCCCACAGGACTTACATGTGATTGATTCTTTTCTCTCTCTCTCTCTCTCTCTCTCTCTCTCTCTCTCTCTCTCTCTCTCTCTCTCTCTCTCTCTCTCTCTCTCTCTCTATCTATTTCTCGATATTTCAATATAAATAATACATGTAACATAGAATTTTAAATGGCCTTTTTGTAAATAATGAAAAGAAGTTATTTTCATACCTGCAGTTCGGCATTCTACGAACAGATAACGTCCCTCACTTTCCACGAAAATAACCTGAAAATGTATGAAAATAATTCGCCATGTTATGTAAACATCGGTAGTCTTAATACAATTTGAATATTTCTGATCATGTCGGAATGCCGCTTGCAGGTTCTCAGCTGTTCAAATGAAGTCAAAAGTAATGAATAAAGAATTGTAAAAGAACTATTATTTTTCCATCTAAAGAAAATCAAATCATTGAAGGTACTGCTATTTTGTGCTCTACACAATGTTCAATAATAATTTAAGTCCTTTTTATATAAAAGTTGTGTCTTTTCAATATATATAAATGTACCTTGCCTTAAGTTCAGTTAAACAAAGTGAAATAAGAGTATCAGGAAATTAATTTCTTATTCAGATATAGCCAATAAAATGGGAGATGCAAGATGCTCATTTGAATACATGTAAAGTCAGTTATTTTCAAAAGAAAAATATCACTAACAATTGAAAGAAGAGGATCCACTAGATTTGAAAAGAACACATTACAATGCTCTTTGCTACGCTGGCTCTAAAACTGACTGAATAGCTATTGAAAATAACTGCCATATGGGGCACGTCACGGTAAACACAGTTTTCGGTATTATTTACGACATCTTAGTTGTTATAAGTGAAGAACTTACATGTATAATTATCCATAAATTTTCATAAATCATAGGCGAATTTGTTGCTTAAGCGCATTTTACCGCGAAATGCGTAATTAAACAAGGAACATGAGGAATGACGTCATTTCAACGATTGACGTCAGATGTCCTAAAACGCGTTTTCCCTGACTTACCACATATTGTCGACATGTACTTTTCTCATCGAAAATTATGTCGCGTAAGTAGCATAATTTTGAGCTAACTCCTTGGATATTTTATAACTATGTGATGTTAGGTAAAACAAAACAAACCAACAACATTTGAATGGTTTTTCCCACATACATTTTTCGAATATCATTTCTCTGAAATTTCATGACTTCGTCAATTTGTTTTCAATTGTTTCCCTGATTATTTGAACTTTTTAAACTGAATTTTTTAAAAGTTCTTCAAAGTAATTACATGTTAACTTAGCTGTTTAAGAATACCCCCCAGAAATCCCGATAAGCATAAATATAGACAACGTTCGGTGTTGTAAAACAATTATTAAATGAATGTTAAAACAAGTTATAGGAAAGTGGTGTTAATGCAGTTGTAAAAAATCTAAGAACACCCCTCTAGCAACAAGACGTCAACTTAGTGCAAGAACGATATAAGTTTCAATGAAATATGAATGAGATATACGTTATTGCTCTAAGGCAATGAAGTATGGTTGAAGAGCACAAGAGAATTTACCATACTTAATTGTAATGTCTATTCAATAATGTTATGCTATAAGTCAAGTTGTTTTTCGGTAGGAATTTCTAGGGTTCATCGACCTAATTACAAAAGTCAATTTTCCTGTCTCATAAACATGTTAATTTTGCATGCCGTTACTAGAATTCGCCGGTTTTTACTAAAATAAAAGGTAAATATGTTCTCTTTAGTTCCGCATATGGTTGTCTTGTTTAGGTTTGAACCATAAATACAGACTATTTATCCACTACATGAACTCATATGCTCACATTTGGTTGGAATATATCAAAAAGCGTACTGTTTACTTGTTTATATCATCATTGTGTTGCGCTCAACCCAGTGTTACCCGGCGTGAACTTTTTCGAAACTGTCCATTAACAGGCTGAATCAAACCTACTTAGACATATGTTTTGTTTTGTTTCGTTTTAATCTATTTATATTTTCGCATATTACATGTTTTCTTACTTGTGAAAATTTCGTTTTAATCAATTAAAATAGGTAAACAGTTTACTTTTAATATTAACATTTAATTTAATAAAAATCAGGTAAATTAAAAATCGACTAAACTATGTTCTTTTTTGTTAATCTTTCCTTAAGATTATGCAAACTGGAGAACCTTTCCGTATCGTTTAGTCTACAAGACCTGTGTTGTAATAGCAAATCGAGTATTTCAAACATTTTATATTATTATGGGTGCAATCTTTAACCTTTTACATGTACTCTACATAAACGAGTTTAATCGCAAGTGAGAAAAGTGCAAATGCTGATCAGATATCGCATTCTGTTCGTTTCATGGTCAGTAAAAATCTTATTAATAAAAAAACGAACAGTGTAGATCCAGATCAGACGGCACATTCTGTTCGCCTTATCATTGATCATTATCTGATCAGATTGGCCGGCTGATCTGTATCTACACTGTTCGCCTATAGCTAACAACCATATTCCATTTGGGTAAAGGGAAAAGCACCAAAGGATTTTTTTTTCTGTGTAATAACTAATTCCAGTAGTCGGCGCGGTTTATACATAAACATAAAACATTAAAAACAACAAATATTCTTAAGTGATTTAACATAATTATATAATTTATAATCCTCAAAACATTCTTCTAAAGAGATTGTTTTAATGTCGACAAAACAATTATTTCGCAATCATCATAAGAATATTTTTTAATAGTTTGTAAACTGAAATGCACTAATTCTGCACTTTATGAGCTGGAATTGCCAAAAACAGGGGCTTTTAATTTATATGAAATATAATCAGCAAAAGAAAAACGTATCTACTTGCCTACTTATAAACTTCTAAAATTTGAGAACCAATATTCGCAATTCTTTCCGTCAACAAATTCCTTTTCGTAAAATTAGCCCAAATATGTTTGAAAATCTGCAGTCACAACTTGTTTATCTTTCCCTGAGTTATAATTAGGGTTTCAGAATAAATTCATTGATTTAAAACTAGTCACGATTTAATAAAACGAATTTGATTTCTCCGGTTCTTGTGGTCATAAAAACACAAAACATTCATTAAAAAAAAAGAATTCGACATCGATAAACGACACTTTTCATTCTAACCAATGCAATTTGCACCATTTCAATTGAAAATGTAGGGTCTAAAATCCGTTATTGTTTTACTTTTTGCAGATGATCATTGTTTTGTATAAGCATTAAAAGTGGTTACCTTTTATTTTTTGCCCAGTATTAAATTATTTCTTTAATTGAACCACTGCTGAAAAGTGTAATAAATGTATTGGCTGATGGTACGAACATTAAACGCGTTTCTGCAATAATAACAGTTCGAAAACGAAAAACAAAGAATAGTCTTAGTATTTGCGAATTCTGTTTGTTTCCAGAAATATTGACAAATAAAGTCAACATGAATGTTTCACACTGTTGTTAATTTTATCTTGGATGTATGTGATCATAGTAATGAACTTCTGCTTGATGAGGTTTAACATGTATGACTTCTTTATTTAACAGACAATTTGCATTCGGACAGACCAATTCAAATAAATCTGTTGTTTATACTTTCATCGGCAAAATCGTATTTTTTTGCAACAGTTTTGGAAATTAAAATAAGCGTCTAGGTATCATAAAAATAAAAGTTCAATAAATACTGCCATCTAAACAATCAGCAACCTACATCTTAATAATATGCGCCGGTGTACTTTGACCGTATTTTATCGATAACCACGCCTGGCCTAGAAATTTATTGCAACACACTGTGTGTGGCACACACACGCACACGTACGAAATAACGCTTGTCATTAATACTTTCTCTCGTCTTGTGGCTTGGGATTGTATGGATAATATAGTGTGGGGCGCGTCGCGAGAAAAGGTACCTTCGGACAGGTGACGTCAATCCTTAAAATGACGTCATAAAGTTGAACAGATGGCATTAATTATTATGCATTTCGTGGTAAAAAATACCATTTTATTGTCAAAATGTGTAACAAAATCTCATTATATTTATGAAAAATTAATAGAAAGTTGTAAGTTCATTCTAAATATAGTAACAGCTAAGATGACAAACAAGAAATATCTTTAAAAAAGATAAACGGCGTTGATGGAAAATATTTATATGTACACGTATATAAGAAAGAAAGAAATACAGAGAGGCGAAGCAGACACAGTTTAGTTATTTTATTTTACTTGTTATAGCTGTTGACGAACCCTCCCTGCCTTCTTAGTATGACCTAGAGATTAAGCGACCGAATCATGACAACTCATAAATTCATTGAAAGTGTCTTTCAAAAAAAATGTTCAAGCTGTTGCAACAATTTCATACAGTGAAAACAAGTCGATTAAAGAAGCAATGTCTTACATCAAGTCTTGATCTACATTTATTCAGTTTCAATAAAATACCTCTTGTAGAGTTAGAACTCAAGATGAATAAATGTCCTTGAAATTTAATAAAAATAAATACAAACAGCCTGTTACAAGAGCGAAATCTACCAACTTTTACGTAAATTAACTTTAAAAAAAGTATCCGTCCTGAGTATTGAACCCGGGGCCTTCGCTTGTGAGGCGAGAGTGTCATCCACTACACTACCATGAACTTGTTTTTTGAACTTGAAATTAACAATCAGTATCAAAGGAACTAGAAAGGAACCAGAAAGAACTAGAAATATCTACACTTCTCTTTCGTTTTACACTGTGTAAACTTGTATGCAAGTGTTTACCTGACACCCAAGAATATTCCATATAAAATTGTATTTAAGCTATCAATATTAACTTAATTGGTTATTTAAATCGTAAATATGTTTTGTTTTCTCCAATACAACACCCACTAACAACCAATCGAAATAATCTATTTGATTTTTCCGCTGCATTATAATAAAAATCCCACTAGATACCTCTCCACCCTGCTAGATGCCTCTCTGGTGTAAATAGCTACCAATCGAAATAGTTTATTTCATTTTCCCTCTGCATAATAAGAGAATACGAGTATTATTTACAACATTTCATTGGTCGAAAAACTAGGTCAAAAGTGAGCTTAGACAGCTAACGCCGAAAAATATGACCGAAGGTAAATTTTCCCGTGGCGTACCCCATATTATACCTTATGCAGAATTCAGTTAATAAAAGATTTGAAAAACAAGACACTGCGTTATATCTTTCAATATGGATGACCGCTCACAGATAAACATCTGTGTTTATAGGTTTTATTAATAATATTGCAAGGAGAAATGAAATAATTATTTATATTGTAATAGTGTTACAGTCACGTTATTGTGTGCGTTTAAACCCTGTGCAATGAAGTTAATTTTGGACGTAATTCTCAAAGCATGTCCGTATTTAAGACATTTATGTGCATGCTCGCTGTGAAATTACAGACGTTCCAGCGATTCTTTGAAGTGCTGATGCATATATTTAAAATAACTTGTCAATCAATCGCCTTTGTCAATTAACTTTCCGTCCTTTAATATCAAAATTCAGTTAAAGTGCACCAATTGCTATATGTGTATGTCACAATGCATGTAAAACAAACTTATTAGATATTCTAAACAAAACTTGTGTAATTAGTTAAGCCTGTCTCACACAGAACACGGTTGGGCACACGGTTCCAATACGGTAAACTCGGTTATAAACGGGTTGACTGGTACGAGTATTGAGATCCAACCGTGCATGGGGATGAGTTAGTACGATTTAGACTCGAATGTAGCTCGAGTATGTGCGGACAAAGCACGGATATACTCGGTCAAGCAAGGTTTGTCACGGTTTGAACACGATTTGCAAACGATTTTCATACGATTGTTGTACGGTTCCAAGTACGGTCTAGTACGGTCTGTTACGGCCTAGTACGATTAAACACGACTTTTACTCGATTAACTGGACATTTACAGGGTTTACATACGGTCCCACCGACTTTTGTTAGAGTTATGCACATTCGTGTATGTTTTGACACGTTGTGATGGCCTGCTTCAACAGAGAAGTTATAAAAATGACAGATAACAGAATAAGGGAATAAGAAATCATGATAAGACTGATAGATATTGAGATTATTTTGGCCAGAATCTGAATCTCTGGGTATCTCGTCAGGTAGTACCAGCTCATCAGGGTCGACAGGGTCAACAGGTTGAAATGGTCGGAGGGCTTTTGGGGCCCTTTTTGTATTCTCGCTGGGAGAATCTTCCATGGTGGGGATGTTTTTGAGGACCTTCTTCTTCTTTGGAGGCATAATGTAGCAAGTACTCTGTTGTTTCAAGGTGGCAGCAGGAAGTTGTGTTTTCTGTTGTGTTTGAGTGCTGTATGATCATACACGAGCTTTGTACAGACGTAGAGACCGTGTCTCGTCGTACTTGACCATGTATAATTCGTACTTGAACCGTATTGTTGGTCGGGGGATCGTATGAAACCGTATTGGTCGTATGGCGATCGTATTAAAAATGATTTTTGATTGCAGTATAGAAAGATTTTATTCCTATTTTTATAATATTAAGGGGTTCAGACCCACAAGTTAAGATTTTTTGGTGACGAAAAGTTATATGATATGTAACAAAACTCTAAAACATGCATGCTTCTTTTCATTCTAGACAGAATTTTATTTAAATATGACCACAAAACGTAATGTCTCTTGGGTTCGATCCCAGCTACAGGCACTATCATTTAAAATTCACAGCAGGGCTATTAGTGCAGTGTGACGGCCGTAAAAGGTCTCCTCGTACATATAGTCAGTACTGTAATCAGTAAAATAACCCGTTATCGATGTAATGCAGTGATGGTTACGTATATCAGGGCTATCCGATCAACCTTGTTTGGTGTTGTCTCGGCTAGCGCAGTTGGTTGTGTCGCCGGAATTGCAGGGCTAGGCGCTCTCGCAGTGATGGTGCAGGTTTCTTCCTAGCTAGAGGCACTATCATTTTAAATTCAGAATCCAGAAACAGATTATTTAATAATTGTACTTTACATGACATATTCAATATTTTTAAAATTTAAGTTTTGTCGGCATTTATCTTATATGCAAATAAAAGTATCAAACCCTTTAAAAATTGCATCTATGCCTGGCGACATTTAGTTTAAACAACTATTAGGTTGTCGAACGATTTATTTATAGGTTTTTCCCCATTAGATATTTTGAATCTATTTGTGTTAAGTATGTCTTTTTCAAGTATCATGATCATTTAAAAACACAGTCATATTCGAGCGAAGTCATCTGTAGGATTGTCAAAAACTCTGAATGGAATTTTTCGATTTAACTCAATCTTTTGAAGTAAATTGGATGTTGAAAATGTATGTCATAAAGTGTTCGTCAGCGTTTTCACTCACTCTTTTTATCTATTTTAACACAGATTTTTAAGATTTGCAACTACGTGATTGTTGTTGAAGAAATAAAACATGTTACAATTTTGTGATCGTAACTACCTTTAAGGAAAATGTTTGATTGTCAACTCATAGTTCACCTTTTATACTGTTTTATTTGAAGCATTGATGGAAAAAGTATACAGACCAGGTTAAAATCGTAGTTCAAACAAAACCCGCGTTTCTATTACCGTCATTACAGTTTGAAATGAAAGACCATTACAAAGCAAAGCAAGTAAAACCTCGGAGAAATCTCATTATATTGCGTGATTGATGTTGCAGGCGTTTGGCGTTTGTGTTTATTAGCACTTTCTAGATGCTTCCAGCAAGTGGCCTCACAAGTCTAGCAGATATTATTTCGATGAGAATAATGTCACTATGTTCCGAAGTTCTAAGGTTTAATGAAGTATTTAAGAGGCTCAAGTATATCCTTAAGTAAATGAATGTCAGCAATATTCTTTGTTATCTATGCCTGTTAGAAATATCTTTGGATATTTTGTTCTAGTTAGCGAGATACAGCAACTATTGACCATTAAGAATTTGCACAGTTTGACATTCGCTACTGCGGTACTGTGAACGTTAAAGGTTTCAAACGAAACGCACGATACACGATATACGGACGCACGATACGTGATAGACGGACGCACTATACGCGATTGACGGACGCACTATACACGGTAAACGCACGATACACGATACTGCCGATTTATATAATTTGTGTACGAGATTTCTAAAAATTTGAATATGCTATCAAAATATCAATTAAATGGTTGAAATTAAATCATATACATTTGCATATGCGATTAAATTATTCACGTTGCACTGTAAAACTAACGGACGCAAGATACACGATAAATGATATACGGACGCACGATACACGTTAGACGAACGCACGATACACGTTAGACGGACGCACGATACACGATAGACGGACGCACGATAGACGCAAATTTTGTAACATTAAACGTTCACAGTACTGTATTGTGTGATAGCATACTTTGCATAGAATTTTGTTTAAATGTGGTAAGTGAAGCTGATCCATCAATAAATACATATATTAAATGCATATTCCTAATTGAGCAGCTGACTAAGCCAGTGAAAGTTGTCCACATTGGTATTGACAACAGTGGCAATCCCACAGAACTTACATGTGATTGATTCTTTTCTCTCTCTCTCTCCCCCCCCCCCTCTCTCTCTCTCTCTCTCTCTCTCTCTCTCTCTCTCTCTCTCTCTCTCTATCTCTGTCTATTTCTCGATATTTCAATATAAATAATACATGTAACATAGAATTTTAAATGGCCTTTTTGTAAATAATGAAAAGAAATTATTTTCGTACCTGCAGTTCGGCATTCTTCGAACAGATAACGTCCCTCACTTTCCACGAAAATAACCTGAAAATGTATGAAAATAATTCGCCATGTTATGTAAACATAGGTAGTCTTAATACATTTTGAATATTTCTGATCATGTCGGAATGCCGCTTGCAGGTTCTCAGCTGTTCAAATGAAGTCAAAAGTAATGAATAAAGAATTGTAAAAGAACTGTTATTTTTCCATCTAAAGAAAATCAAATCATTGAAGGTACTGCTATTTTGTGCTCTACACAATGTTCAATAATAATTTAAGTCCTTTTTATATAAATGTTGTGTCTTTTCAATATATATAAAAGAAAAATATCACTAACAATTGAAAGAAGAGGATCCACTAGATTTGAAAAGAACACATTACAATGCTCTTTGCTACGCTGGCTCTAAAACTGACTGAATAGCTATTGAAAATAACTGCCATATGGGGCACGTCACGGTAAACACAGTTTTCGGAATTATTTACAACATCTTAGTTGTTATAAGTGAAGAACTTATAATTATCCATAAATTTTCATAAATCATAGGCGAATTTGTTGCTTAAGCGCATTTTACCGCGAAAAGCATATTAATTAAACAAGGAACATGAGGAATGACGTCATTTCAACGATTGACGTCAGATGTCCTAAAACGCGTTTTCATTGACTTATTGTCGACATGTACTTTTCTCACCGAAAATTATGTCGCGTAGTAGCATAATTTCGATCTAACTCCGTAGGTAAAACAATACAAACCAACAACATTTTAATGGTTTTCTCCACTTTCATTTTTCGAATATCATTTCTGTCTGAAATTTCATGACTTCGTCAATTTTTTTTCAATTGCTTCCCTGATTATTTGAACTTTTTAAACTGAACTTTTTGAAAGTTCTTCTAAGTAATTACGTGTTAACTTAGCTGTTTAAGAATACCCTCCAGAAATCCGGATAAGCATAAATATAGACAACGTTCGGTGTTGTAAAACAATAATTAAATGAATGTTAAAACAAGTTATAGGAAAGTGGTGTTAATGCAGTTGTAAAAAATCTAAGAACGCCCCTCTAGCAACAAAATGTCAACTTAGTGCAAGAACGATATAAGTTTCAATGAAATATGAATTAGATATACGCTATTGCTCTGAGGCAATGGAGTATCGTTGAAGAGCACAAAAGAATTTACCATACTTAATTGTAATGTCAATTCAATAATGTTATGCTATAAGTCAAGTTGTTTTTCGGTAGGAATTTCTAGGGTTCATCGACCTAATTACAAAAGTCAATTTTCCTGTCTCATAAACATGTTAATTTTGCATGCCGTTACTAGAATTCGCCGGTTTTTACCAAAATAAAAGGTAAATATGTTCTCTTTAGTTACGAATATGGTTGTCTTGTTTAGGTTTGAACCATAAATACAGACTATTTATCCACTACATGAACTCATATGCTCTCATTTGGTTGGAATATATCAAAAAGCGTACTTACTCTGTTTACTTGTTTATATCATTACTGTGTTGCGCTCAACCCAGTGTTATCCGGCGTCGATGCTCTCCATTTACAGGCTCAATCAAACCTACTTAGGCATATTTTTTGTTTTATTTCGTTTTTATCTACTAATATTTTCGCATATTACATGTTTTCTTACTTGTGAAATTTTCGTTTTAATCAATTAAAATAGGTAAACAGTTTACTTTTAATATTTACATTTAATTTAGTAAAAATCAGGTAAATTAAAAATCGACTAAACTATGTTCTGTTTTGTTAATCTTTTCTTAAGATTATGCAAACTGGAGAACCGTTCCGTATCGTTTAGTCTACAAGACCTGTGTTGTAATAGCAAGTATTTCAAACATTTTATATTATTATGGGTGCAATCTTTAACCTTTTACATGTACTCTACATAAACGAGTTTAATCGCAAGTGAGAAAAGTGCAAATGCTGATCAGATATCGCATTCTGTTCGTTTCATGGTCAGTACTAATATTGTGAATAAAAAAGCGAACAGTGTAGATCCAGATCAGACGGCGCATTCTGTTCGCCTTATCATTGATAATTCTGATCAGATTGAAGGCTGATCTGTATCTACACTGTTCGCCTATAGCTAACAACCATATTCCATTTGCGTAAAGGGATAAGCACAATAGGATTTTTTTCTGTGTAATAACTAATTCCAGTAGTCGGCGCGGTTTATACATAAACATAAAACTTTAAAAACAACAAATGTTCTTAAGTGATTTAACATAATTATATAATTTACAATCCTCAAAACATTCTTCCAAAGAGATCTTTTTACTGTCGACAAAACAATTATTTCGTAATCATCATAAGAATATTGTTTAATAGTTTGTAAACTGAAATGCATTAATTCTGCACGTTATGAGCTCGAGTTACCAAAAACTGGGGCGTTTGATTTATATGAAATATACTCAGCAAAAGAGAAACGTATCTACTTGCCTACTTATAAACTTCTAAAATTTGAGAACGAATATTCGAAATTCTTTCCGTTAACAAATCCCTTTTTGTAAAATTAGCCCAAATATGTTTGAAAAACTGCAGTCACAACTTGGTTATCTTTCCCTGAGTTATAATTAGGGTTTCAGAATAAATTCAGTAATTTAAAACTAGTCACGATTTAATAAAACGAAATTGATTTCTCCGGTTCTTGTGGTCATAAAAACACAAAACATTCATTAATAAAAGAATTCCACATCGATAAACGACACTTTTCATTCTAACCAATGCAATTTGCTCCATTTCAATTGAAAATGTAGGGTTTAAAATCCGTTATTGTTTTTCTTTTTGCAGATGATCATTGTATGGTATAAGCATTAAAAGTGGTTACCTTTTATTTTTGCCCAGTATAAAATTATTTCTTTTTATTGAACCACTGCTGAAAAGTGTACTAAATGTATTGACTGATGGTACGAACATTAAGCGCGTTTCTGCAATAATAATTAACAGTCCGAAAACGAAAAACAAAGAATAAGAAATCAGATAAGAAAGTTTTCGTGAACTCTCGATATTCATCTTGCAACATATAAAGCGCATGATTCTTGAATTTATTTGCATTTCCCGTATTTCTCTCGTTTATGAATTTTTAATTCTGCCATGAATTAATTTGTAGAAAATGATTTTTGTTCGATGTTCCGAATTGCGATTTGGCTTGTATGGTATTAAAGAGATGCTTTAAGATTTGAATACTGGGTGGCTTAAACAAAATGGTTGTTGAAGGGCTGATAATCACCAAATTGCCATTTTGATAATTAATTACAAGTTAACAAAAAATACAATAATATTCTTTAAGAAAATGCCTTTACATTGCGCCGAATTTAGATTTAAAAAACTCAACTAAGTAAAAAATCTAAATTACGTTGAAAAAAAAAACAACTTGAAGTTAACTATTGAATATTGAATAACAATAGAATAGAAATTCCTCTAGAAGTCACTTCAATGTTAAATTGTCTTCTGGATTGTTGTGTTAGATATCCATCGGTAATGCCATGACGTATACCAGATAAACATTCGCCAGTTATTGGATTATGTAGAGTGCTTTGCGAGTTGACGTTTACTGTCTAGAGTATAATAGGCATTAATAACCAAATTGTAAGTATAATATAATTTTGTTTTATTTTGTAAACAGGACATGAGACCGAAATTCAAATAAATGGTTTAGATTTTTAAAAGAGGACATGAATATAGAATAAAAAAATCAGAATAAAAGAGTGAACATTTTCATGGAATTATTTTTTAAGTTTTCTTTCGGAGATTGTACGCATTAAATGATGCGAAATGTAAGAAATATCAAGATTTTGTAAATATTTAGGTATGTAATTAAAGACTTAAAATGTTATATTATAATTATATTAAGTTGCAATTGAAAGATGTTTATCAGTTTTTAGTGATATAATAGTCGAAAGTAATATAATCTAAATAAGACATAGTACTGTAACTCGTTTTTGTTTAATATGTGATCTTTTTGAACGAGAAATTTGCGAAAAACTTGGAAACGCGAAGAACATCTGCTGATACGATAGCCCCGTTTTATTAAATGCACACAGCAAACGGTGTACACAAGACGTATGCGTGTCGCGCGAAAGTAAAATTGGGCTGATGGGAAAAGGAATCTCTGGACATATTTTTGACATTTTAGTTGTTACTAATTTTGAAAATAACTTATGTATTATATTCTTATAATAAATTGGTGATTTTGTGAAACATTTTGACAACATAGTGATATATTTACCCTGAAATGCATAAAAGATATGTCGTCGGGTCAACTTTATGACGCCATTTCAAATATTAACGTAATCCGTCCGAGGTATCTTTCTCCATATAATGAATTGTTTTCGCACGCGGTTTTCAAATCTGTTTTTCCTGTCTAATATTTGGCTTTTTGGGAGAGGATGTGACTTCTTTATTTAGCTATTAATTTTATTTGATATTAATTTGATACAGTAAATTAGAAATATTTGTAATTCATTTAAAGGCGTGAACACGTCCACAAAATATGCAAAAATATTAGAATCTGTATAAATAATATTAAAGTGTGTATTAACGGTGTAAATATTTTCTAAATCGAAATCTTTCATTTTCATTAATTAGTTCAGTGTCTGCTTTGATCATACTGTAAACAGGGCCCAAGATCATAAAACTAAGTTTTTAGATCAGTCTCAAATCTCAAGGATCTGATTGGCTGAAATGGCGACTGGTCGCCATTTCAGCCAATCAGATGCTTGAGATTTGAGACTGATCTCCAGATTTAGTTTTATGATCTTGGGCACAGATGCTTGGTATTCCTATAGATCTAGTCTAAGAGTTTGTAAGTAGGCTGTGCTATATGAAGGTTGCTCTTTCTGATATGCATATTTCGCTTTTTTTAACCAAACGATATGAAAAATATCCAAATAAGCTATCTAAGTAAACTAAGTAATTGCGTTTTTTATGATCAAATGAGATGCTTGATATTAAGGTAAGAGGGGCCTAAAAAGGTTATTATTAATCCTTAAATAAGCATGTCCATAGTGATTAACATCATATATCAAATGTAAAAATGAAATATGAAACAATTTCATCATCCCATTTTGGAAAAAAATCGCATATGAATTGGGTGACCCCCTCGCCTCGTCCCAGGTCCATTTTTTAAGTGGTTATTGCTAAAAGATCTTATTTTGGGATTCAAAACTATAATATATTTTAGCACCAATGGTGTTACTTGTTAGGCATAAGCCTAAACATTAAAAAGAAACAATTTATATTACCTTATTACTAACATTTAGATGATTTTACTTTGAAAAATACATCTATACCCCCTCGGAAAATTTCCTTGACACAAAAACATACACAAACTTTCAGAGTCTCTAAAAAATTTAATAATACCAGTACATTTATAAAATGCATATCAAAATTTGCTACATACATATATCAATCATGTTGCAAATTATAATAGACTTTCACCGTGTAGTTTTTTTTTAAATATAAGCTTTTAAATTGTCATATTCCATGTTTTTCTGAAAAAATGAATTAACAACAAAAACAGGTCAATTATTCTTCGTCTTTCTTTCCACGATGTACGGCTTGCAGTTTTTGGAAGAGTGTCGGTGTTTATAACAAAATTATTGGAAATTGATAAAGAAGAGTAATTATGATCATTTTGTTTACGTTTATGGTTGGTTTTGATGTTTTTCTTTTCACAAATCTACCATTGCTAGCTCTGTCCGCCATTTTGGTATTACCGGGAAAATGACGTCACGCTTTGGGATAACAAACTTTTGGCAAATATTTTTTTAATTTAAAACATGATACTGCCGAAGACATTTCCGAACTCGATGTCGCAAAATATCGCTGTTTCAGACAGGATTGTCTATTTAGGCCCCTCTTACCTTAAAGTGATTTATCTTTTTGTTAACATGTTTCGACCTATTGTTCAAAACATTTCATTTGTCGGTTACCCTTTATTTACGTTTGTATTTAAACAAATACACATCATAAGAAACCAGAATCATGAAAAATTTTAGATTCATATATCCTTTTCGTAAACACTACACATAATAAACAAACAAACGTAATAACCATCAAGCAACAAGCATAATGTTTTTGTAAGAAAATGTGAATTATATTAAAGATAAGGGGTTCTTGACCGCTCTTTTAGTTGTTTGTGTCCAATCGAGCCTGCTTTGTAACGAGTTTATTTGTTTGTTGTGGTAAAATCTATAAATCTATTCATTGTTTACAATAATAAATATAACTAGACTACACTCATTTGCATATTGTGCTTTACATCTTACATGTCTTATGAAATTACCAAGAAAACAAAATTACTGGAAAATAATGTGTTTCCCGAACGAGGCAATTTACATGTATAAAACGATAACATTATACATGTGTAGGGACATTATTTTGTGTGCAACACATAATAGTGGTATTTCAAAATTATTAGACGTTATTCTTGGTGATAAGGCATTGGTAAACTCAATATAGTCAATATTTTGAATGGAATACCCTCCTCAATATTGTAAGTAGATATTTGAAATCTCAACACAACCACCTCAGCACGTACTTAACACGCAAACACAAACAGGCGTTCAAAACACTTAATATATAATTCGAAAAAACCTGTTTGATTTACGTATAATAATTGTTCAATAGTTATCGACAGAATTGGAACTAAAGTTTTCACGAGGCCGCCAATATATTTGCTGTAATGAATTAAGTTAATGCGTAAACATTAATGCAATGTTTACTGTTGTTGCCATCTGCCCGCTATGTTGAATGCCATATTTTTTATAATATTCTTTTTTATCAACGTGATTACATTAAATTGTATGTTCTATTCTGCTCTCGTATGCGATGGTAAGCCACTGACGAATTCCGGTAAACATTGTAACAAGCATAACAAGCTGTTTCGGCATTCTTTGTGTTATTTTGAACTTCTTCCAATATTCACGAGGTTGAAGCATTGAAAATAATGTCAACAAATGTTCTTAAGCGTTTAAACATAATTCTTGAGGTAATAATTCTACAACTCGATTCATCATAGCCAGACAACTCAATTAGTTGTCTGACCATCAAAGTGATTTTTTTAATCTAAGAAGCAAGAGTCGATTTTTTTTGTTGTTGGATTTTTTTGTAATCAACTTTGGTGAAAATTATTTAGAATTTAGAGTTAATTTTTAAAAGGTTACCAAAAGTTAACGATATAATTAGGTTTGTTAAAATCGCATATATTTGCAAATGCAAATTAAGATAATTCACTGTCAAATTGGTGATCTATTGTAGAGCAAAAGTTATAAGATAACTTGCTCGCGTGTGTACGATAGAAAACCAATAATTAGCCAGCGGTTTACCGTTGGCTATAGAAATGAAGATCCGAAATCTCAGACCTTTCAGCAGGTGCGCTCAAATGAAAAAGTCGAAGTACAGCTTTCGGTTGACGTCAGGAAAGAGTTCCTAAAGCAGTCATAGAAAATCAGTTGTTAACGATCATTTAAATTGATTGCTTTAAAAGAATAATCAATAAAACGCTTACTCAATGAAATCAGCAAAGGCATACTGATATTATCGATATGTATGATCAATTAAACTGCGTATGTGTAATACAGTCACAATGACGTCAAATGGCGGGTGAATAGAATCACCGAAAACGACCAAAAAACACCGACTATGACCGAAAACAACTAAAATCACCGAAAAAGACCGAAAAGTGAACCGAAAAACATTATTTTTGTACCAAATACCACTTTTAAAATAAACGCCAATGTATATTTTATGTATAAATTCAATTTTTAATCACATTCGGTCCCTTTTTCGGTCTAATTCGGTCTTTTTCGGTTATTCGGTTGTTTTCGGGGATTCTATGTACCGTCAAATGGCAATATTCTGAACGCATTCAACGCATATTCTGAACGCAGACACGGTGCAAAAATTTTGAAGTATTTCAGTATTTTGAGGGGTGTATTTTTGCTTTATTCAAAATATACAACGTGTCGATAGTTTTACGTTTTGTTACGTAACACGTACGGGGTTTAGCCCAAACTACACACACCTCCAGTGATCTCCCCTCGATTGTGTTTACCTAAAAACATTGAACATTTTCGAAGATTTCGTTTCAACAAATAGAGCGTCCTATAGGCTGTCTAGCTAATGTTTTGTGCGAATTTTAATTGGGAAAATCATGAAAATGATGCCAAATGTGTTTTTACGAATTAACATGGGTGATAGTACGCGAAATCCTGGAAGGATTACAAAATTATAAACACAGACATCGACCAAAAATTTTTTACAGACACTGTGTAATTTCCGAAAGGTCAGGAAGAGTTTTGAAACTGCTTCAACTGTATCCCAAAAATTGCATGTGTGCAGTCATTGTATGCATAAATGTGCAATCAACTTTACTTTAAAAGTTTGGCATATTTTGCATTTGATGATTTGTATAAACCAGCTGCATGAACAGATGAACACACATCTGATTATTGTTTACATTTTCTGGTGAGGATGTAAAGATAGACACTTCGACTTCAAGCACTTTGGAAAACAAAGTTCTGTATCGCACCGGCAATTACACCACCCAGGTTTACAGGTCTTTACAAGGTAAACAGTTGTATTTGTTTGCAAGAAAAGCTGAAATTAGCTTCCTAAGTTTCAATGATATACAGAGGATATGGCCAGGTGATTTGGCCCAGATTAATGAACGAAACAGACGGGACATGCAGACCTTAAGGCCTGCAGTCAGAGACAAACGGCCAAGCTTTAAGACCGCCCAGTATATTTTATTATTTATATTTTAAATAAATTTAAGCAGGTCCCAGATATGAAATCAAATAATGCAGTGCTCATCTTTAATTTTGGAAAGCTTTTGTTGCTCAAAAATTGTTAATATTTATTTGATTTATTAAAGACCACATAGGGAAACCGGTATTTTTAATTTTTAAATTACCTAGTTTTCGCTAGGTAGCAATCTCAGTTACTAGACAAATTTTTGACAATCAGTGTAGAATAAACTTGCAAATTAACCACTGACTTGATTTCCCACCTCAGGGGTTTCAATTATCAATAGATCTGTATGCAGATTCTTGCATTTTGATGTAAGCAAATAAGTTTTTTTCCACATTTGACCCCACCTTATTCTGAGCTTGGGATCATTTTGATTTGAATCTGTGAATCTTTTGAATCTTTTTCATTTTGAGAATCTAAGAAACATGGTCAAATTTTGCAAGAATAAAGATAAATACAATGTATTGTGTCTACTGCATTTTAATTATGAAGTTAATACTTATTTGACCATTGAACATAATTATATTTAAATGAAGTAAAAGCACTTTTATAAGTAGTTTAAGTTCAATCAACACAAGATATGACTAGAAACTATTTGGTTATGACCCCTTAAAAAATCTCAACAGGAGTCAAACAACCCCTGGTTTTCAAAAGCTATTGAAATCCCTGCTTAAAAGACTCTTTTAACAAGCAAAGAACAGTTGCCGGCTCATTGGTTGTGATAAATTTGTGAAGAAAAAAACATATTTAAAAGAAAATATAATTCTTAACCAGGGGTTCCTCTATGTGCTTAATCTGAAAAATCATTTTCATCTCATTTTAGTGGATTCACAATCAGCCAAAAGTAAAGGGTTAAAATGCAATAGACATGTGCAAAATTTTAATCACTATTATTGCAAAAATTGACCACTTTTCTAAATTCTCCAACATCAATGACCACAAACTCAAAATGGTGTGTGGGGGTGGGGGTGGGGGAGTTAAATTTGAAAAAAATAAATATGCTTGCATCAAAATGCAAGAAATCTGCATCTAAAGTGTCCCTGAATTATATCATCTAATAAAATAAATTTTAAGTTAAATGGCATATAAAGTGTTAATATTTCTGACTAGGAATATATTATCTGCAGTAACTTAGTTAGTAACTGAAATAGCTTAATGAAGTAGAGTAATTTCTTAAATAGATTTTAGTTGAAGATGATAATATTCATTAAGAAAGATCGTTCATGTCATTCTAAGAGCATAACTAAAAATGATTGATATAGAGCCCCTTCTGCCATATATATGCCTTTTATCGCATGTGCATGTAGTGTAGATCTGGGTCAGACTAAATATTTGTGCCATCTGAATAGGACTTACATTGGTCACATCTTGTTTAGAAATAACCTTAAGAATCTAAAATTGAACAGTGCAGATCCTGATCATAGAGCACAGAGATGCAGGGTGATCTAATTCAACACTGCCCATGCCATAAACTTGAGGTGCATATTATATGGAGTTAACCCTTTCCTGGATATATATGCATTTTTACGCATGTGCGACCAGTGTAGATCCAGATCAGCCGGCACATCCACTTTTTGGTCAGAAATAACCTAATGAATCAAAAGGCGAACAGTTTAGATCCTGATCAGACGGCACGGATGTGCCGGCTGATCTGGATCTAAACTGTTCGCCCTAGCGATAAAGGTGTATCTGTACAGGAAAGGGTTAAGGGTTAAAGTTAGAAATGGATTTTCTGTGCAAAACACAAGTATTACATGTTTTATGTCTACTTTTTCCATGTAAGTAGACATAAATTATTATGCATAAGTCAGTATTAAGGGGCCTACATGGATACAGCTTTTATTCCATGTGTGACAAGGTTAGACCATATCAACTTGCATATCAGTGGAGGCTGGTCAGCGTCTGTTCATGTTTAGTTCTTTTAGGTACATGTACTTTCTGATCAAGCAGGGATTTCATTTGCTTTTGAAAACCAGGGGTCATTTGACCCCTGTTGAGAATTTTCAATGGGTCAAAACCTGATCTTCACAAGTCATATCTTGTATTAAGTGATACTAACACATGTATTACTTATAATTAATTTGCAAGAGTTAAGTAAGTGTTAACTTCATATTAAAAATACAATTTCCTCAATACTTATCCTCATTCTTGCAAAAGTAAACCACTTTTTAAAATTTTTTGTGCATCAAAATGAACCTAAGCTCATAATTAGGTGGGGTCAAAAGTGGAAAAAATCACATTTGTTTGCATTAAGATGCAAGAATCTGTATCAATTGAAATCACTGGATCAAGATTCAAGGTGTGTGGATTCAGACAATATGGATGCCTTACATGCATTAAAAAGACTAAATAGAGTTGACAGATAACAGTTGGGGAAAGAGTGTCTGTTAAGGGCTGTACTAATGAAATTAATATAAAGAGCCCCTTTATCTGATGTATTAGGTTGGACACTTCATTATGATTACATTAACATTATGCTGACTCCCTGTTAGACATTGTTATACATAAAACCAAGATCAAATAGCCTTTCACAGGGTCCCTGTGTAATTACGTTGAAAGTAAAAAGTAAAGAGAAATACAAAGAAAAGAAATAAGTTATAATAATATAAGAAATAAATATAATTTTGCAAACCCAACAATTTTCATACTTTAATTGACACCAAACATTTGTTGTGCCTCTTTCATTTACTAAATGAAATTTATAAGGCATTGGCATTGCCCTAAGTTGTTATGTATTGCTATAAAGAATGGATATAAAATTATATTACCATCATCAAGTTCAACTACTGTTAAGCATCCTGACATGCACTCCACTGTTTGGAATGAATCAAAATTGGTACTTGTGTAAATATTGAGTTGCATTACAACCATGGCTAGGCATTCTAGACAGTGATGCATTTTGATCCTGATATTGCTTGATCAAACTTGGCCTGTAATATTTTTGTATTTGTCCTGTTCATTTGCTTTTAATGTTCCTTTTTTCATTAATTTCAGTAGTTCTCCTAAAATTACTTTTTAGCTCATCTGTCAAATAGTGACAGGGTGTACTTTTGTAATCACCATTTGTCCTGCGTCCATTCACAATAATCGTCAGCACTCTAGCTGCTTAATTTTTATCCGATCTTCTTCAAACTTGGTCAGAATGTTTATCTCAATGATATCTAGGTCAGATTAAAAATTGGGTCATGTGACCTTGAAAACTAGGTCACTAGGTCAAATTATAGAAAAGCCTTGTCCGCAGTCGAGAGGTCTTAATTTTGGTCCGATCTTCTTCAAGCTTGGTCAGTATGTTATCTCAATGATATCTAGGTCAGTTTCAAAACTCGGTCATGTGACCTTGAAAACTAGGTCACTAGGTCAAGTTATAATAAAAGCTTGTCTGCACTCTAGTGGTCTTAATTTTGATCTGATATTCACTTCCATTACCATAAGATCTGTTCCTTTCTTGAAATTGCCATATTGCAATATGGGTTCTGGAGTTAAGTGCCAAAATAAACTATTTAGACCCTGTCTGCATAAAAGCAGCTTCATTTTTATTTGAATTTAATCAGATTTGTACAATAATTGAGTTACTATAAGATCTTGGTTCCTTTCTTGAACCGGCTAGATTCCATAATAAATTCCAGAGTTATGGCCATTGAAAGAGCCAAAGAAAGCTATTATTGCAATTGCATTTGCATCCCCTGACTCTTGAGCAGTTGTTGACAGGTGAGCGACCTAGGGTCCTATGGACCATCTGGTTAAATATTTTGACCAGTTTTATTATGAGTGGTTTTTGCATTTTTTCAAGCATATGGCATGTCTTCCATAGGAGTTTCTTCATTCTGTTCAGAAATTTATATCTACAATGGCTGGAATAAAACTGGAAGTCCGGTTACATTGCACATTATTGGGTTGTTTTATTTCGATTATGTTTACGCTCCGCTGGCTTCCAGCACTTTCAGTGCTTTGATGTGTTAAAGGCTTCACATTTTCAAACCTGGAAATCAACACACATCCATTCACGATGAATAGTTTTCTTTGCAGAGAAACCTGTTTCATTTCGACGACAGCAAATGTTTTATCATTTCATGTGTCTCTGTTGTTATTGCTGTTGTTGTTGTGGTTGTTGTTGTTGTTTTAAATCCGGAAAATATTATATATAAAATGTTATTATGTTTCAAACAGATAAAAATGAAACATCGAACAAATAGTCGTGAAATCTCTGTAGATCACACGATATTTCCAGATTTAATGCGTTTGACACTTAACCTTGACCTAGGTTTAACCAGAGAATGGCTTTATTAGATTCTGACAGGATACACAAACTGATATATCTATGTTCTGATGTATAACCTCAATTTCGGAGACAAAGTAGTGTCTTTTTAACAAAGAAGTTATGAGAAAGCTCTAGTTGCTTTTCCCTTGAATAATACAGCAAAGTGTTTTATGATACGAAGGATTTATTTTCCAAGATCCATGTCAAGATTATATATATTAACATTTGTCAAGATTCGATATATTTACATTTAATTCCGCCCATTGTTTTCTCGTTACGGGCAAACCAATCGTTTTATCTGGGGAGCATACGCTTCTAATCATAAAATCATATAATCGAGTAATACGGCATTGGAGGTTCAATGTTCACCATCATATATACACCTAAGTTTGGGATGGATCAAACATGGTACTGTAAACTTGTGTAAATTGAATTGTGGTCAACCTGGAACTAGGCGGCGTGAACAGAAACATGGATTTCCATTACAGCGTATGAAGAGGCTTAATCAATCCGAGCCTGAAATAATTTCAAATTTGTCGTGTTCGGTGGCTTTCAAAGTTCCCTATTCATCTGGACTGAATGTTATAAAGCTGAGATTGGGAATCAGTCTCAAATCTGAAGCATCTGATTGGCTGAAATGGCGACAAGTCGCCATTTCAGCCAATCAGATGCTTCAGATTTGAGACTGGCCACATGTATCTTCCTCTCAATTCAAAATAACCTGACATTAATTATAGTTACAGTTGATGGCAGTCGTTATACATAATTTAATCTAGCTGTGTTATGTAATCTAAGGCAATGCAACACATTACAGTAAAAAGCTAATTATACCCCGAAGCCCATTAACTCACACATACAGTAAACTAATGTAAATTAAATATATAATTAATTAACAATATAAATGTTTTATCGACTTGTCGGACTGTTTTACTATTAAACCATTAGTGATGGAATACAACTGCCTTATAATAAATATTATTCTCAACATACTCGTTTTTCAATGAGTACATGATACCTCATTCATAAAAATTTAATGATGTCTTTAGCTAATTTAATTACCATTTTCATAGCCACGTTTCTCTTGAAATGCGTTTCTTTTTTTTTTGCTTTTAAAATCAGTCTTCTAACACATAGTTTATTGTGGACAAACATTTCGTCATTACAAAATGTGAATAAAAAGGATATACACATGTATTTCAATAGTTGTTTTAGATATTTTCATTATGATGACTTATACATGAAACAAAGAGACATTTCGAGGTCTCTTAAGAAATATCTCAGACAAATGCCTATAGAACTTATATAAAATGGCCAATACGAAAAACGTTTTGCAAAATTATGGTTATTTAAAACTGAAATAGATTAAAAGAGATGTTAAAATTATGCTTTTGCATCAAACATTGTCGTGCGGATGGGTGGGCTGGTGCTAACTGACCAAAATGATAACTCGTACTTGTTTGTTCATATGACAGGCTGCAGAGACAAGAATACGTTTGATGTACATACATGTAGAACTTTGATTGTTTACCCATTGGCTAAATGTTTTCCCACTGTCCATTCGAGGACGGTACAAGTCATGTACCTCTTCAATGTCTCATATTTTAATTGTTTTATTTGTGGCGTCTTATTTGAAAATGATCATTGTATATACCTACGCACTTTACATTGCTTGTAAATACCCAAGCTTTGTGGGGAGTCTGTGTGTTAGTTTGGCTACTCCTGATATTAATGTCAAACCTTTTTATGTTACTTAACAGCAGCAGCAATTCTTGATAAATTTTGATGAGAGAACTAAGATGTCATTTCCAACATATTAAGGCTGCGCATCTTGTCACGAGTTGGTAAAAATTGCGAATTACAAAAGCACATCAGAAGTGCAGTCTCAAATCAAAATTAATTAAAATCAAGTCAACCACCGAGAAAGACACTCGATTTACTCTACTGTGTTCTGAGTGGAAATTTGTAATTATTTTTTTAGATTTTCCTTCTGCGTTCTATAAAATGAAATAACGTGTATTTGAATATATAATATTGTTTATCTAGACTACACAACTGTGACGATTGTCTTCAGGAAAAACTGGCTCTATTCATTGAAATGACGTCATCAATTTAATCAGATGTTTTAAAAATATAGTATTTTTTAATAAAAGTAAAAATTGTTATGTCCCAAGGGAAGGAGACCTAGTTTTGATACACATGATATCACTCTAAGTGTTTGACACAATACAACCTCTCAACTATCAGCTATGATTTTTACATTATGAATATACTGTGCATTTCAAACAATGGCTTAGTGCTTTAAACATGATGTTTTAGCAGATCAGAGGTGTAGAACTATTCAATATAAGACCTCTGATTAGATGGAAAACTGGTGAAAACACTAAATGTTTAGTAGTATTTAAATAGCATCAACAGAAAGCGTAACATCAATACATCACAAATTATAGCTTGATTATTTAATTTACTTTTGGTTTAAGAAAACTGAAAAAGAATAAAAATAAATTATTACTTAATCACATTTACTTGTTGTGAAATCTCTCATAAAAACAATTCATCAAAATAACAGTTCAGTGTAGTACATGTATCACTAAAAGTTGAACAACATATTTGGTTAAAATGTAAAATGGTTTGATTGAAGTGAAATTTTAGAACGAAATAATTGTAAAATTGTAAAAAAGTTGAGTAATTGTAAATATTTTCCAAATGTGCGATGCTTAAATATGGAATTCTAGCTCAGTGTTACCATAACGCTTGGTCGATAATGCTCATTTACATCATTGTTCAAAGCAGAATCCTTCTAGACAGCAAGTCCGTCGTGCTAATACCCCAGTAGGGAATTGTATAAGAATCATGGTTCTTCTTAAACGCATTAAAATTATGTTGGTATAAATATTATGCTGGTGGTCTTAATAAATCAAAATGTAGAATTAAGTGAATGGAGAACTTTAAAAGTTAGTGAACAACAGGACAAATATAAAAAGACTGCACATTCGGTTAGGTTGATCCTGTTCATTTACACAAACAGAGTTACAAATCACTGACAGCAACTTTAAGCACCGGGCGAGGTGCAACCTATTTTTTTTAGGTTTCTCATAGCGAATTTTCGACTGAATGATAAAAAATAATATACTTCCCTTATTAACTGTTTATGTCAATTATCATTTCCAAAAATGTCATGCTAAATTCTGGAAATCTGACAGTTCCGGATAGATCCACAAATACAAGGACAGGTTAAAAAGTGTATATCAATGCGCAACACCCACGAATTCAAGGCTAAAATAAAAAAAACGAACTAAATACTTCAGAAAAACAACACAACATAGCTTGAAATTAATTTGATCATCAGTTTTCCTAACGCCGCGAAACAACGTTATGAATGTGAAAGATAACAAGAACTTGTCCGAAATTAACGTTAGTGCTAAATCAAGCGTTTTATGTTAGAGGTCTATTTACATTTGTGCGTGAACTAGAAGACAACATTGACATTATTATTAACGGAAAAGGCCCTGCTTAAAGTGAATACAGTGAATAGTAGGCTAGAAAACAGGATAAAAAATTTAAAAGGCATGTAAGCTAAAATTTTCAATTAAAGTGTATCGTTATGTACTTATACCTGTTCATAACTTTAAAAAAGTCAAATGACAAGCTAATGCAGAAAACAATAAATTTTAAAGTGTAAGTGTTACGAATGTTGTCTGATATACTTGACTTTTTACTCTGAGTGCCGCCTGCTGTTTTCGGTACAGTACCGTCGTAAAAGTATTTATGAGTTATGCGGAACAAAAGGTTGCAAGTTAAAAAATGCATAGCGCGGCAATCTCCTATAGCGAGTGCCATATCGTGTTTGCTCCAAACAAGTTTTTAATTAAGTGAAATATAAATACACTGCAGCATAATTATAAGCAATGTTTCTCTCACAGCAGCCATAAATCGCTTTCTTGAAAACGTTTAAGGGTGATTACGACATAAAACGTTCACAGTCGAATAACTGTAATTTATCGTCACTCAGTCTATGTTATGACAAACATATTCATTTATTTTATTAAGATAGTACGCTAGTTGTTAAGAAAAGTGTGGAAGTATGCAGTTATAATCGAAAACAAAACAGTATTCACGTCGCCATTCATTCTGCCAAAATACAAAGACAGTGACGATACATATTTTACCGATTAACTTTGGTATGACAAGTTAAAACCCAACAAAACGAAATAACACATACACATAAACAAGTGCCAACCTTCTGGGTTAAACATAATGACTTTCTTTTATTTGCAGTTACATTTGGCATCATTTAAAACAGAAACACTAACTAATAACTTAATGAAACATATTATGCAATGCTATAGTAACTATAATTTCAAACGACAAAACGTCAATTTAGTACATTTGTACTTTTAGTAATTTTTTTAGTAAATTAAAATAACTGACTGAGTAACGTTTTCTAAGTAGACCAACATTAATAAGAAACATAATAAATATTTTTCGAAATTTCCAAAACTATAGTTTTAATTTGTTGATCGAAAATCACGCGAATTTCACGAAAATAAGTTCCCTAATAACATTAATGCATTGATAGGTTTTGAAGGTATCTAAATATATAAGATTACTAGTTCTTATTTACCTCGCTTTATCAGCGGAAAACTCCGCATGGTTTCTTTTTTTATCTTACATATCTGAATTTCATGCTTTTCTATTGCTGTAAACAGTAATGAACGAATTGAATTTCTCGAATGAACAACGAATAACGAGTGAGTTTCTGTAAGAGTCATTATGTGTCCGAAAATAAAAGAAACCAAGAATGTCTAGAAAAGCACACTCTCGTGAAATCTCGTTATATTGCTTGTTACGAGACCTTCTGATATTTCACCAGTAAATTGCTTTTTTGATTTTGCAAGGGTGTATTAGGTGAACGCTAATATTTTCTTCTGCTTTAACGCATGGGTGGTCTTAAAAATAGTTCACCGACGCCAAACTACTTTCTTCAAAAATTTTGTTTTTGTAGATCAGATTGTTTTAGATAATCAAAACCATTTGAAACAAACGAAAACGGTTTTCAAGAATACATATTTGTTAAGATAAAATCATTTTACGACGTTATAGATGTTTGATTAAATGAAAAAGAAGCAATTATCTACGAGTCAGTGCGATAACAAATTAAATCAACTGCTTACAACAACCTTTCCGACAACGTTGAAACAAAATGCAATTATATAGCTGCCAAGTGGTTACGTGTGGTATCATTATCAGCAGGAAAATTACAATTTTCCGAACAGCAAAAATAACAAAACCTTATTTAAATGTTTGTAAAACGACAAATATTGTGTGAAAATTATCAAATATTGTAAAAAGAATTATCAGATTTTATCTATTTTTGTAACGAATTTGCATGTGCATATCAGGGATAAGTTGTAAGTTGTAATGATATGTAACATGGAAATCATCACCGGTCAAATATTTTGAATACAGTCAAACATGTAATAAGTAGCCACACAATGGAGTGACAAAGACTGGCTGCTCACTACAGGTGGCTGTTTAAGACAGGTAAAATTTAGAACAAAATTTCAGTTTCGGGCAAATTCAAACCGGCAGTTTGAGACAGGTGGTTGCTGAATGCAGGTGGCTGCTAAGACAGGTTCAACTGTAATTCCCTTTTTTACATAACTATCACATCCATCCCCAAACGCGGTTATTCAGATAATTTTTGGCAGGTCACGGATAATGTGTCTTCAGTGTTTATATTTGTAATTTTAGTTGTTGTGTCATTAGGAAAGAATTAATAGTTTTCTATTGCATGTGTATTCTGTATTTTCTCATACAGACCATTGAAATAACTTTTATTTCATCGACCCTTCTTTAAAATTGTAAAGCATATTATTGAATAATCTCATATTCGCCGAACAACTGTCGTTTTGGCCCAGCAAGGATCGTATTGGTCCAGTTTTGTCTTTATGTTAATATAAATTTGATTTTTATAGTCTGTTAATTAAGAAATGTCATTAATCAAATGAATTCACTTTGGCCACGTTAACATCAGAGTATTATAGACTACCCTTGGCAAAATAACAAGGCCGAAATAAATTCACAGGTTTAATAAAATAAAATAAATTAAAATTACGCGGAACGTAATACTTAATGTAGCGCTGTACCAGTATGTTATCGAAATAAAGAAATTAAATCGGTATTTTGCAACATCTGATGTAATATTTCACTTAAAATCATTTTGAAGTGCGTTCAATCAATATTTTCATAAGTAAACTAATGTCAAAAAGGAAAAAAATGGCATATATCCAAAATCTTCAAACATCTGGATTGCTACTGTCATTGTAATACCCAACACCGCGTTTGGCTGCAACTTGCACTAAATAATTTGAAGAATATTCTGTTCCAAAATGAAGTCTTAGCTATGAAGAAGCAAGGCAAACCATTCACGGCAAATTTTCACAAAATAATGCCATATGCATAACATCGTTTGGGAGGGATTAAAATTGTACTTTTTATTGGTGTAAATATTGAGTTGCGCTCAACCCGGGGCTAGGCGGCATGGGCAGTAATATGCATTTACATTACTGCCATTGAACAAGCTCAATCAAACCGAGCCTGAAATATTTTCATGTTTGTCGTGTTCGTCGGCTTAAAGTTCCCTTTTTCATCTATTTTTATCAATCGTTGAACTATTTTGTATAAATTTTATAGCGTTTGCAATCAAAACTCGCTAACTATTGAGAAGCGGAGAAAGTCATCTGCGGGGCATTTCTTTAACAAACATAAACGGCCGAAATGAAAGACCACAATGGTACAGAGTAAATAAAACCTTCGTAAAATATCGTTAAATCTCGTTATCATGCTTGATGTGAAGCATTTTAACACTTGAGTTTATTAGCGCTTCCAGATTTCCGCCAGTAAATGGCTTTTTGATTCTGTCAGGATCTATTCTGCAGAGAGTGATAGTTAGGTGCTGGAGTCTGAATGGACTTTGTAAGTGTTTGTGATTTATTAGAGTCCCATGTCATTAAATGGATTTCTCTCGTCCGCCCAAGTCTAGAAAGAAGGTTTTTATTACAATAATACTACGCATTTGCATAATGGAAACATTTTCTCTTCATTGGGTTGACCATTAAACAATTCACTTCCTTGTTGGTATGTTTCTGATAACTGTCATACATTTACAATATTAACATGGGATGTGACTCCGTTGCAATTACTTAAATAATTACATACGGAGGTAACATGATGACAAAGTTACGCGGATTTCAACGGTTTGCTCAGTATTTCCCTGTAAAACAGTTCTGAGTTGACGTCTAAGTAAACACCGTTGTAATTCATAACTAAAGTCAAACATGCTATCCTTGTGGATCCAGAACAATCGGCATATCTGAGGTTGCACTCCCTCTTTTTATTTGATCTGTATTTAAATTTTTTTATTATATTTAGCTTTAATTGTTTTTGACTAAGATAATGTTGAATACGTTGACTTGGATGAATATGATTTCTAAATCTCATAATTACAAGTTAAATCCTTCAAAATTTGTCAGAACATAACATACAGGAAAGAGAAGTAATGTTGAGAGTGAAGATGCTTTATAGAATAGGCCTTCAAGTAAAGATTATTTATAGAAACCGACATTTAAATTAAACGTCCGTCTCTAAGACGTTTCCGATTTCCCCATAAGCGTTTCTCGTTTTATTTTGTGTCAAAACGAAATTGATATTAATAAATTGTTAAGCAAAAGCTATAAATTCTACTGTAGAAAAATTAATTGATTATTTATTGATATTTCCCTTGTCGTGAACAATTTATAGTCATATTTATAGACACAATTTGTCATGTAAATTACAAAAAAATATATTACGAGTTCAGAAAAAGTGTTTTTATCGAGCTTTTTGGGAGCTTTTTAACGAATTTTGTGAACGAGTTTAATATTTTTTTTTTTCTGAAATAGATTTAATTAATATAAAATTGCCACATGTACAATATGTATTTCTTCAGAGCCCTTCGAATCCGTTGTGGCTTACCCATCCGCTTTGTTCGCACCGTTTACCTTTTTGATTGGCCATCGGTTGCCGGAGATAGAAAGTTAACAAAACATTTCAGGAACGTCTCTGAATATTGATCAAATTCTTTTGCAGATTTAATTATTGAATATTGACACTGTCATAAGCTAGTTTAGCTTTTTTGGTCTGCATTTGTCATACGTTTTTATATTTTAGGTTAGTATAATTAACTAACGCATTTGGTGCATGGTTGTTCCTATCCAGGATGCTTTAGATAACTAACCCTAGACTTTCAGTCTCAAACTGGCATAAATGTATGCGTTTTGCGAATGACCGTTCTAAACCGGTAGCTTTTGTTAATTATGTATTGTTACAATGTACTTACTAACAGTTTTTTTAACTGGTTCCATATCTATGAACTTATTCTATCATGATCTCACTTGATCTCTACATAGCCGGTTATGTCTGTTTCTGGGCTTGGAATTTTCCCTGAAATGCGTTTATGACCTTTTGTTTGTTCTATCTTAGAAACAATTAATAACTGGTTGTTACGTGCTTTTCAACACTATTGGTATGCTAATTTCATTACCACAGTAAACTAATTGTATCAACATTGTTTACGTTTCTGAAACGTTTCACTGATTGCATGTGGCAATTTATTTGATTCGCTAGAGGAAAGGTTTTCTAATGTTTGTTTTCCACCTGCAAAACGAAGCTTTTACGACTCTTATCATCACCTTAGTGCAAAAACGGTATAACCCCATCTTATTGTTATGGTACTTAAACCGTTTATGCACTAAGCTGACGATATATTGATGAATTTGTTGTCATTTTTAAATCATGCAAACTAATGCAGTATAACCATTTTCACAAGATGGATATATTGCTGATATGTAGTATTAAGTTTGAAGCTTAGTTAATAAATCTGCCATATAATTACAATGGGTGTTCTTTTGAATAACGCTAAACACGCAAACCACAGCCGGCACGGAAAAAAACAACTTATCTGAAATAAACATGCAAGTTTGGTAATATGTCAATATTTAAAATGAGCACTTATTATATATGTGTATTTTATTTCAGGAAATATATTAATTAAAATCCATTCATTCTGTAATTTTTATTTTACAATAAGTAAAATGAGCAGTAACTGTTATGATATGTGTGTATGGTATTTGAGGGAAATATTATAAAAAAATCCATTCACTCTGTATTCTCATATTTCAATATTTTAAATGAGCAGTTATGATATATTAATATATAAATAATAAATGTTGTTTGAGAGAGAAAGTTTGTTATTAAAAAAGCTATTAATTCACATACATATTTCGTTACTTAAAATAATATATGTTTGGTATTTATGGAAGTATTTTATTGCAAAGCCATTTATCATATTGTTCCATTTTACTTTATTGTTACTTTCTTTATGTAGTGTAGTCAAGTTTCATATTATACAATTTTCATGGGGACCAGTGTAATACTTGTTTTACCATTTAGTCTCCGTTAAGACGTATGACAACAAATTCTGCCTATTGATATTTTTCCGATTGTAGTAGGATTTTCTGATAAAATACGAAGTTTTAATATGAGATGACCCATAGCTTAATTCAGACGCCCTTGTGCAAATTGTTTCTATAGACAATCGAATATATTTATGAAATTGATGTAGACAACATTTTTTTTTCATAACGCTAACAATGACAAACTATCGTTTTCAATAATGTATTTATTGTTTGTGCAACGGGAAATTACGATTTGTTCTTGCTTTCGGAAAAGGCAATAATAGCAACATAACATTTTATGTAAAGAAATAATCAAAACAATACCCTGACTACTTGGTGAACGTTTCATAAACAACGCCCTTGAAATAACGAAAACAATAACGAATATCAGATAAATCTATTGAAAAATTCAAGTTTATTTTTGAGCGTCATAACAACGAACATTTCCTGTGAATTGTTTAACTTGTTCTAGTTTAACGATTAATTTCTTATTTTCAAGTGTAGAGATTCACTTCTCTATTTAATCGCATTTCATCAATAATACCTCATGTATAGAAATTTAAAATACAAACACTCGCATTTTAATAGTTCTCGTATAAGTAATTAACTAAATGCTCGGTATTTCTTGGCATCAAAAATTCAATACAAACTTCGCATTTGATCCAAGATTTGGCTTCATATCCTAGTTTTTATTAGACGCAATGCATGTTAGTTTTTAATATGTTTACTGTCCATGACATTCTTGCACCCAAATATGATTAATGTTCTCATGGAGCATTCCAGTTAATCAATATGAACATGTGTCACTCGAATTAAAATTAAGGGTCGCTATTAAATCTACTATAGATAGAAGAATCCATCTTAGACCTTAGCTGTAATTAGCCACTGTAATGAGACAGTCAGCATGATTGAAAACTATCTGAAATTAAGCCTTTTTTTCAAAATCAAGATAAGCATTGGGATGATATGTTTTCGAACAGAATCTAAAATTCAGTGTATTCACGCTAAACGCTCATCATAATTAGTTATTGACTTTTAAATATTTTGTTAAGATCTGCGTTCAATTTCTTATCTTTATGTTAATGGTTGAGTAGTTATGATTTTAATATGCGTGCAACTGGGCTGTATTACCGTCTTCATTACAGGAAACCAGGAACCATAAATAAATATGTGTCAATTAAATCACAACATCTCTTGGCATATTAAGTCTTTTAATTTGCTTATCAATATTACATAATCTATCGTTTTGAAAAACATAATTGCTTAATTAAGATAATTTTAAGATTTGCAAAACCCTAATACAAAACAAATTATAAAATGTAACGTAAACAAAACCAGACAAACGTGTCACATGGCAGTTAATTTAAATGTTATTTTTTATTATCATAAAATATATTCTTTGCGAAAGTAGATTACTTATATTATAAAAACAGAAAGAGTTTTAACACAAATGATTTTTGTTTATTTCAGAAGTTTTATTTAAACCAATCGAACGTTCATCTTTCAAGTCATGGTTGGAAACAGAACACTGCCGACAGGCCAAGACAAAGAGAGTTTCCTCTTTTACAACACCTCGGATATAGAGTTGACCGTACCCGGTACGAAGATGCATACGAACAATACAAACAGATGTGGGGAGGTGCACGACATAGACCTAGACAAAACTACACGACTTTTCATTCTGTATTTCACCATAATTCTCGGCGTTGTTGGTTGCGTACTTGTGCTAATGTGGATGGCATGCAACCGTAAAGTGTCTCCTCGGTTCAACCACTTATCTCGTGTGAACTCGTTCATTTTGAACCTTACGTTCGCTGACGTTCTTGTGATACTTATTGCTGTGTTTCCACAGCTTATTTGGGAGCATGTCGACCGTGCCTGGCATGCAGGACCGGTCATGTGCAAGCTGGTCAAGTTTCTTCAAAGTTTTTCTATGATGTCAAGTAACTACATCCTGGTAGTAATAGCTGTAGACAGGCATCAGGCTATACGAGCACCGCTAAAGGAATCATGGCCGGTATGTATAAAAATTAATATGTTTATGTAACTATTAAATATATAGATAACTCCAAAGCCATAAAATGCATAAGAAGCGACTAGCCAACCATGCAAAAGACAAGCTCTGTAATTACCCTCCGTAACCCCACAAAAAGGATAGTGTAGGTATGCCTATACATGTATACTGCCAACCACAATGATTGACATTCTTCAAGTTTGAAATTATGATATTTACTTTCAAATGAGCTAATTAAAATTGATTGCTACGCTGAAGTAAATAGGTATGATTAATTCAAGTTCACGAGTGTAAACATATAGCATGTTTCATTCCAAACGATATAGGTGAGATAAAGAGATGTTGTTTACTTTTCATTCGATATAAACTGATGATGGAATACAGCATGACGTTATCTGTAAAGTTCGGCTGTATTCACTTGTTTGATACCAGTAATCAGTTAACATTACGAAAAGTAGACTTTGGGAATAAGTTTTTACACGAAAGATATTTTAAAACAGAGCACACATTCCCTGTAGATATTGCAACCACCGGTAAACAGATTAAGAGAAATAATACCAATTCAAAAAATTAAACATTCATAACATGAATAAACCCCCATCATAAAACACAACATCTCCGGCTTTGTGCCAAAGAGCAGGTGAAAAAGATCAAAACACTACTTCGGATTAAAATCAGGTTATAGGATGAACCGGCCTCACACTTGCCATATCAAGAACAAATAAGAACAAGTTGTCTGGTGAATAAGCTCCAACCCACCCTCAATATCAATATTGACACCAGTCAAGCTTGCGCCTATAATGAAGCGACAAATGATATTATCAGTTTATGTGCATAAATTATTGTTTTAAATAATACTTAAAATTCCTTATAAATAAATTAATAATTTAGTAGGAACTCAAAAGAGATAATAATTTATTTACATTTGTAAACATTATGTAATTACATAGTTATTGTAACTGTGTGTTAGCTTAAATCTGATACAGTCCTGATGCCAAGTGATTACAAATCTTAACGATGGCATTTTTTTTAAATTATTAAATCGATATTTTGCCGGACTGTTCAAGCTGGACATTACGGGTGTAGAAGTCTGATTCTTTAGAACTTCGCAGTTGTCTGTGCATTACATTCAAATCTGCCTGTTGTGTAGAACAGAAGACTTACATGTAACTTATTTACATATTATTTTGCTCTTAGTTTCACTGGCTTATATTCTCTAATCTTAGTTATAGACATATTTTATTATAAAAAAGTGAAAAAGTGAAATATGCATATCAGGAATCGCCACACTCACAAAGCACAGCCTCCCCACGCAGCGAAAAAGAAGAGAGGAAAGAGAGCATGTTGGTATAATTATGTCAATTCAAATAAGACGCCACAAACAATTAACTACATACTAGGGAAACCTTACATATGCTATCATGAAGGGATGGCCGAAGCCCCCACACAGTCAAAACAGTACAGTGCCCAAGGTTATAAAACTGAGCATGGAAACCAGTCTCAAATCTCAAGGATCTGATTGGCTGAAATGGCGACCAGTCGCCATTTCAGCCAATCAGATCCTTGAGATTTGAGACTGGTTTCTAATTTCAGCTTTATAACCCTCAGACCTGAGGAAAATAGAACATGTGTTAAATAGTGATCAATTTCAAAACAGACACCAAAACCAATTAACGAAAGACGAAGTTCTTTACCGAACTCTTCGATCTCTTTGTAAAAGCTGAACCAAACCATAATATAATTGTAAACATGCCTAATCGTTTGATGCAAATTATTTTAGACTAGCATTAGATAAAGTTTAATTGCTTTAACTTAAAAAGTCTCGGAGCAAAACTGCATGTTACTGGAATTTCTAAGTGAATTAATTCGGTCAAAACCCTAATAATTCAATGTTAAATGCTAAGAGTTGTAATTTGGCAATTGTTAACTGTATAAAAGTTATGAGGAACTCTCTATGAGGAAATAACTGTCTTCGTGAATTACTGGAATGTGAAATATCAAACAACACGCCTGCAAATCATTCAGAGCTTATATTGGCTTATTGGCAAAATAATAAAAGTTTGAAAATATGTTTAATACAAACTAGCTGGTTTAATAATATGTCCAAAATAAATGTAAAATTGACATTGAAGTTTTTATATACTGCACACAGACAACAAATTAAGGAACTTGAAAATCGTTTTCTTTTCTTTTCAGTTGGATGCTTATTATAATTAGCTTATATCTAATTATACTTTTAGTTGTAAGAAGGCCTAATTAATCAAATAACGCAAATAATGATAGTAGAGTCGAAGTCATAAAAGTCGCTTCGAGGTGTTAGACATGCTGCACGCTAATGACATTTACAACGATTTTACACTCTTAAAGTCAACAGGAAGGGTTCTAAAGACGTAGAGAATCTTAATAACCTATCATGACATAGAAAATGATATATGCATATCAGGAATCGCCACGTCCACAAAACACAACCTCCTCACGCAGCGAAATATGCGAAATGAAAGAAATGTGTTTGATGTCTTTCTTAATAAGTTCTAATCAATACTTTACAGCTTTTATATTCTAGATCGGATATGTATAATAAATATTTATTATGTATATGTTAGTATAAATATATATATATATAGAATCCGTCATTAAAATTTATGAAATCAACACATATTGAGTACTTTCCAGAACTAAAACTTCTATTTCAGAAAAAAAATTACATTGAATTTCTTGGTAAGTGTGTTAAAGCATCTTTTTGATCACAAGATGTAACTCAGGGGTTCTTCTTTGAGCACGTTTTTTTATTCAGATTTACGTAGTTTTTAGATGGCTAGTGATATGATAATGCCTAAACGATACCAAATTAAACGACAGTCTCCCATCCAATAATAAAACCAACAACTTTGACATGTTTTCTTAGGGTATAGTGGTATAACGTGTAACATCGTAAACCGTAATTGACATGTATACACATTGACTGCATTTAATTCAAAGCCTTGCATGTATCAATTAAGAAGATACGAATATACAAAACAATTATGTTATTTAGTAATGTGAATGTTTGAATATCGGTAAATAAATGGGTACAGGAATACAATAACGGACAAATTGCTGTTCTCAAATGATGATTATAATGAAATAGATGAAAAAGAACATTGAAACCCATAGATAGAGCACGACAAATATGAAAATTGTGCAGACTGGGTTCGATTAAGCCCGTCGGCGGGTAGTAATGGATTTTCATAATACCGCCCCGTCCCCGGTTGAGCGCTTCTTACATTGTAATATTAACACAACTATAACTTTATATGATCGTGCTGAATACATTCGAATCGACCGTTGGGAAGCAACACTGTATTTTAGAACAATTGAAAGCGGCAGACAACAAAAAGGCACAACTTCTTTACATATTCATGTTCGCTAAAGATACCAAGAGACATAAGTCATAGTCTAAAGAACGGTGTGTTAATGCCTGCATATAAAACATGATAAGAACACGTCACTCAGTATGAAAGTCGCAATGACGATCAAGGCCTTGCTGTCAAATATAATCCTATCGCCGCATGCTTTAATATTAAATCGTCAATATTCTTCTCATGTTTTCTCATTTGTCTAAAATATAAGTTAAGTCTTGGCTTTAACGCTTGTCACATTGGTCTTCTTGTAATAATATAGGTGTTGTCCTGTTTTACAATGACCTAAATACATAACCCAGTTTGTGTATGAATTTCCTTCGTTGGAAAGAAATAAAATCGGTAAAAGAATAAGTTTTTCTTCGTGACTTTAGATATACAAGACTTAAGATAAGAGAAGCTTTTTGCAATTTTACTGTTTAAAACATGCAATTTCTATAACAAATTATAACATAACGCATTCGTTCTAAAATAATATGAACATTTAGATATCTCTTTTTGTTATAAATAAAAAAATCACCATCGCTTAGTGACTAAATAATCCAAATTAATGTTAATGACATCTTGAAAGGGAACCTGTGTCGTTGTGAGGCAATAACAAAAAGTAGGAACTCGTTTAATGTATCAATCAAATGTCCATGTTAAGAAATATCTTGTTGCAGTAGTGATTTTAAACTGCAGCCATACTTTACTTAAAAATAGTCTGGGTACAACTTGCAACACTTTTTAATTTATGGTACCTATACCCCTGTTTTAAATGTTTTCTGCTACATGTATGCAAAGATAATTGTCATTGAAATCTTTACCATTTTTAAACATCTACGCTTTGTAATTCACCATTTAAAAACGGAAAATTGACAGTATTGAAACCATCTATTTAAGTCATATAGTTAAACTGTTACAAAACCGTTGAAAAATAAAAAAGATAAAAAAGCTTGCGTTTTCCGAATTGTTAGCTTTGTTAAGTTCATAAAGAGTATTTAGTTGAAAATGGTTATTATCTTTTTTACAAGTTGTGAACATACCTGGGGGTATTGTTAAAGGCTGCAATAATGTCACCTTGATGTTCGATATAAAGAGATAACATTAAGTATAGTTCATTTGTAGCAGTTTAAAAATAAAGAATTATAAAGGTACATTAGTTCCTACAAGTATCATACGCAATGACAATTCGAATCATTTGAAGATTTTTTAATTGTGTCTCAAAGATTTAACAACAGTTGACCTTTTGCCAAACTATTCAAGTATGTGTCATTTGGGGCGCGCCACGGGAAAAGGTACCTTCGATCATATTTTCTGACATTTTAGTTGTTACTATATTTAGAAAGAACTTATAACTATTTTTAAATGTCTCATAACTAATAAGTGCGTTTCTTACACATTTTGACAATAAAATGATATTTTTTACGCAAAATGCATAATAAGTAATGTCGTCTGCTCAACTTAATGACGTCATTTCAAGAATTGACGTCAAATGCACGAATGTACCTTTTCCCGTGACGCGCCCCGTTTAAAATGTGATTGTAGACAACCGATTGGTGTACTGCATACCTGAGTGATTTATGAAATTGATGGAAAATCCATATTGAAGTCACTGAACACGACAAATATGAAAATATTGCAGGCGAGGTTTGATTTAGCCAGTTTATTGGCAGTAACGGGAAAGCATATAACTGTCCATGTCCGCCTAGCCTCCGGTTGAGCGCTACTTAACATTTACACAAATGTATGTTTCTTGCTACAAGGTTGGTTAATGATAACAGTACTGATGTACGGGGAGACATTTTACAGCTGTCGCATTTTTATTTAAATAGATTGAATATTCATTTTAGTTTGCGATCAAGAATTATGCAGATTTGACGGTAAAAATATGCATTCTCATAACTGTCCATGAATCGGCTCAATCAAACAAAGCATGCACTATTTTTTATATGTTTCGTGCTTCCAAAGCTTTTATTCCATCTAAATGTCTATATGTAGTATAATAAAGTTTAATATCATCAGCTAAAATTTGAACATGCAAAACAGTCTTAAACTTAAGAATCTTATTATTTTAAACTTTGAATTTGATCGTTGTTCAGTTACATGTACATCATAACTTAATTAGGCAGTTCTTATTTCGTTTGAATAAATTAGTTAAATGACGAGATATTATATAAACATTTTGTTGTTAAAATTAAACGGTTCTGACTATTTGACAAGCATCATGGCAAGATTCAATGAAACACATTTCGCTTGCTATCAAAAATCTTAAAAAAAACGTGATATATATCCTTTCTTAAAAGACCCGTGATATATATACTGCAGTATCAACAAATAATTCTACTATCAAACTATCTACCATTACAAAAAGATGTGCAAAGTATAATTGAATTCACCTGAGTTTTTTAAGGATGGCTTTATTGCAAAACTTAAAAGCGTTTTTCATCTTTCTGCTGACTCGTCATCATGTGTATCAATATTTATTAGTTTTATATTGCAGTTGCAATGATTGTTTGAAGTCTTTCAACTTCCTTGGCAATATCATTTTAGTATCTATTAAAAGTACATAGATATTGTTGAAGAAAAAAGTTTGTATCGTAAACAGAAATAAACTAAATATTCCCCCAGTTTTGTATTAAATAAAATCACTACATCGTTTGTATTGTTATTTATTAGTTTTGTATTGCCTATGTAGGAATTGTCTTTCAAATGTAATTACATCCCTTGTTCATTGTAAAAACATTACAAGAAAGACTTGTGTTAATGAAGAAGTTTGTATTTTAACCATTATCAGACAGATTGATGTCATGGGAATTTTATAAAGAATAAATTGTGCTTAATCTATTATAACAATTGCGGATACAGAGGGGGTTCAGTGGGTATGCTTAAAGGCCAAGTTTTGGGTATCAATATATATTAATTGCATGGGGGATTTGGCCGGAACATTTTTAATTATCTTGTCCCAACCCTAAGATTTTCACAAATGAACTATTTTCATAAAATCTTGCATCCAACTCTAAATATTACACAAATATTTCAGAAATATAGTTCTTTTATTCTCAGATTATTACTGAAATAAAGTATTATATCATCTATGTCTCTGTATGACGATTATTTATACCAGTATGTTGACGTCTATGTCACCAAACGCAAATCTTTGAAAGTAATCAATTGTCTAGTAAGGGTGATATGAGATTCATATCACGGAATCGCTAATCCTTAACTACTCATGAAAGTCAAACAATCGATTGCTATTCGTCAAAAAAGATTAGCAACTGCTCTTAAGATTGACATTTGTATGGAAAGCTGGGTCTTTATGTAATTTTTTATGCCATCACTAGAAATAAATTATGAATTGACATAAGTTGGATCCTGAACACTAATATAAAATTTAAAACGGTGTATTGCAAATATTGTAAATGTCTAAGCTTTTAAGCGCGTTTGTTAAAACAAAAAGGGTTTCGTTCAATACGTTCATATGGGTCATCTAATCAAATTCCGAAATATCCCTCTCACTCTCCCTCCCCCACCTCTCTCTCTCTCTCTCTCTCTCTCTCTCTCTCCTCTCTCTCTCTCTCTCTCTCTCTCTCTCTCTCTCTCTCTCTCTCGAATACACGTACTTTGATATTTAGTTTCCTAAATTACTGGACAGTTGACAATGAATTTATCAAATCTTCATATAGAAATACTTAAATGTACAGACTAAGTGATAATTGTAAAAGATACAGATGATATTTAATGAGCATGAACATTTCGTTCATCAATTTGTCTGTAACAACTAACATGGAGGAGGTTTGACAAAAGAGACTGGTCTATAATTCATCCTCTAGACATTCTATAATAAGATCCGAGACATATTTATCAATGGATAAATTATGCAACAGGGAAATCTCGTTTTTGCTGTTACAGTAGCGCACAATGCACAATTATCTTTCGTTGACGCAACAAATGTGTCATAAACACAAAATCACGATTTTATGCCTCAATAATTTAAAAGTCAGCGCCATTCGACTGTGAAATTTTTATCTTTAACTTCATGATTAATCACACATTAGTTAACCTTTTACACATCAACTTTTTTCTCTGAATCTATGGCTAAGGGAATTTGAAATCACTTATGTTTCTTCTTATTTTACAGGTATGGAAGATGGCGGGTGTCGGTTGGGCATTAGCAGCTATTTGCTCAGCCCCAATGCTCGGCGTATTTCAGTTGAATGAGATTGAAGGAGTCACAAAATGCGAGAACATCTTCCGAGGAAAGCCGCCATCACACAGACAGTACTGGGTTGCTTACATCTGCTTTGCCGTGTTCTTTGTACCCTTGCTAATACTTACGATCTGTTACACTCGTATTTTCTGGAAGGTCGCTCAGAAAGCCAATGAAAACACAAACAAAAGGACATTAAGATTTAAAAGCCAAGGCGGGAAAGTTCATCTCCAGAGCACAAAGTCTACATCATTGCCAAGAGCTAAAATTAAGACATTGAAATTGACATTCGTGATAATAATGACATTTGTGGTATGCAGTCTGCCTTACTTTATTATCGAAATGATAATGTCATTTGGTAATCACTGTATTATCTCCCGGAAGATGTATGGGTGGTTCGGCGGAATGGCGGCATGTAATTCAGCGGCAAACCCGTTCATTTTTCTTGGATTTAACGTCAGCATTTCTTGGCTGAAAGAAGTGAAAACACGCTTCTTTACTTCAAGAGTTCGGCACCCTGGCTACATCTATTCTGCGACATCAAGCGTAGACTCGCATCCTTCTTTAAAACATTTTGGGAACGGTCACAGTACGCAGACGTTCATTCATACCTGATGAGATTTGAATGTAGAGACGGAAACATAAATACCACATCGCATCAAATCTAGGGCAATGAACACAATATCTGTGGCAAACATAAATAAAGCGTGTTAAGCCAAAGCCAATAGTAAGCATTGCTCTTATCATATTGCATAAATATGATTATAAATACCTGATGGGATTTTTATTTAGAGGCTATCAAGACAAATTATCCATGTTGGGCTCGGAAGAGCCATCGGCGATTGAAAAAAACAACAATGGTTCTTAACCGGTCTTGCTTTCCATAGACGAATAAAACTTATCAACTCGCTGCAGAAATATCAGACTTGCACACACTAACTTTGCAAAGCATAAATAACGTATTTGAAGAAAAACAACAAGTATCGTCATTTAAGTAAAAATATTGCCAAGTCATTCAAACAGTGAATCGGACAATGCACGCACTGTCAGAAATAAATAACGCATTTTTTGGCAAACAGCGATCATTGACCTTCAAGTAAAATTTGTGCCAAGTTATTTAAAACGGGAAATTTGTCTTTAGATCGAAGCGTCAAAATTAAGCCAGTATTTTTCCTATAAGGCTGAGATGTGATACAATGTTGTGGATATAAACATAAAGCACACACAAATGTGATCACCCGGCGAGGGATAAAATATCAACAATAAATATGTGATTTTCGAAAAGTTATTACTGATCCCGTATATTGACTGACCCGCAATTCTCAACAAAAAACACTTTTAATGAGTTCGTGTAAGCTGATCATTTGTTGGAGATGTAGTAAGGGTAGGAATATGTTTTTATCGACAAAATGTTTTTGCTGGGAAAAACAACAAAACATTTTTGATGAATTTTGATAATATAAAATGTCAGCAAATAGATTGAAATATAAATTGTCGGCTAATAAATTGGTAATAGTATCTTAAAATCTAAACAGATGTCATCATTCTCCGTGCTGCTGCAGTGCTAATACGAAACTTATCTATGAAAGGTATTTGATCGCTTGATTGGGACCACATGATGACTTCGTTGTCGTGATTCGTTAAGAATGTTTGTTTTGTGTTATCAACAAGATCGTTCGTGATTAATAGAAAAAGTGTATATCAGCTGCAGGCAATTTGTCATGCAATATATTTATTTCTAAATATCAAACAACAAACAACTTATACACTTGAGAGGACTTAGTTTCTTCTTATGTACAAAGCTTCAATATATGGTAATAGGCGAAATTATTTGCGACTTGACAATTGAGAAGAAATGCAGCGGATTCTAAATCACGACTTTACAGATTTTGTACCTTTCATGGAAATGTGTCGACCTTTTAAGAATGAAGCTAGTTTATGACCCTACAGCACACATTTTCTACCCCACAGTATATTTTGAATGAGCCTCGCTCTGTGAAAATCTTCGGTGATATTTGTTTTACTTTTTAGTTGTCAAAATTGTAGAAATTCTCTTTCAAACTACCATATCTTTAAAGTGATATTGTTATTTTTCACCCATGTTTTCACAATAATTATAAATGCATTGTTTACTGCTAAATGTTTTCTGCATAGTTTTATTACAACAATTATGTCAAGTTCCAGAAGAAACATTTTCACAAATTAATACACAGTTGTTTCAATTACAAATGAGGCACGCCACGGGAAAAGGTACCTTCGGTCGTTTTTGTGTCATTTTTGTTGTTACTATATTTAGAAAGAACTTTCAAATTTCTATTATTTTCTCGTCGCAAAACAGTGATTTAGTTACACATTTTGACAATAAAAAGGTATTTTTACCGCGAATTGCATAATAATTAATGTCATCTGCTCAACTTTTTGACGTCGTTTCAAGGATTGACGTCAACTGCCCGAAGGTACCTTTTCCCGTGGCGTGCCTCAAATATAGTAATCAAAACTTGATAAAGGTCAAAGATTGCATTACATATCATTTGTACATACACAACTTACAATGGTTTTATTTAAACTAATATTTTGTGTTATATCTAAGAATAGATTACTTCAATAAATATAATTAATTCGGACGTCATATAAAATCGACATATTGAAATCAAAATAATTGTTTCAATACGAAACATTAAATTAAATGTGTTTGTCTTGATAATAAAAAAAGCTGATCAGAAAAACGTTCGTTTACTGAATAAAACTCGATTCGTGTATTATCTGCAACAAGGCATTCGATCCGGTGGTAGACAGATATACTAAAACTAAGTAGACGCTTTTATACGTGAGCAAAACAGTTTAAAAGTGTTAATCTGCAAAAGATGTGTAAACCATTCATGTCAAAAACATTCAGGGAATGTTTTCGTTATACAGATAACATATGTTGACGACTTATAAAATATTAACACATTTTTACCAGCTGATGACATTTAATTGAGCGCCAGGGAGAGATCAGAAAAACTACTCAGATGTTAGCCTATCCTCAATACTACAGTTACTGCATAATTAAATGAGTGTATTACATAAATTATTTCGTCTTAAGAAAAAAAGATAGTTAGCTTAATGAGAATTGTATTCACAATTATACATTCTTCTAAAAAAATAAACAATAATCTAAACTGAAAAATTGTTCGTGTTTATATTCCTAACTGTTAACTATGACGTTAAATTGTTGTTGTTGTTGTTTCTGTTTTTGGTTAAACAATGTTTAATGGTATCATCGTTATTAAAAGTTATCTAATAAAATGATGTAGTTTTGCGTATTAGTTTTCAGAAGACACGCCTGAAATAGAAAATGTATCGTATTGCTGATTTTATAACACATGTTGCTTGACAAATTGAAATACCTCCAGGAATAGTAAATGATTACTTATTTTACTGTCAAACATTTGTAACAAGAAAATCAGTCACACTGCCATGAGCGTTTGACAATATAAACATTGAAAGTTACATGCTGTTAAGCTGTGTTATGACCTGTATGTACCTTAACTGTACTCATGATAAAATCCGTAGTTCATTGTGTTCACTAAGGTATAAACAAACAATAGGATCGTTAAAAATGTTTCTTTTGATGCTCGAAGCTTGCAAGAAAATACTCAAAGTCGTATATCCACCGAGTCCAATCGTTCACTATAGGTCCCAGGAGGAGAACACATGGATAGACCGCTTTTTCAGGAGGGAATTGGGTACTGTGATTAGGAAATCGTTTCGCATTTCTTTGAAAATGCATCTATCACTTAAAGATATAGCCTATGCTGATCTCCTATATTAACTTTAAACGATGGTCATCGCAAATCCGCCAATGTTTCGGTAACTTCCTTCTGAGAACATTCACAACAACTGCACAAGAAAATCGCAAAAAATGGCAAAATCGCTCTTTAAAAGTCAATATTTCTACAATAAAGCATATCCCTGGGCATTTGTTTCGCCCTAAAGATTCGTTTAGAACATGTCTTCATATGCTATTAACCTCCAAGATTTTACTTACGTATTTTTGGATTTAAACCACAAGTTAGAAAATCTTCAATATCAACGCATGGGTCGAAGTTTTTATCAATTTACAACGTGAACGCATGGGCAGGAGGTGTTTTTTTTAAGCCCACGTTTTCATGTTTATCTCATACAATCGACAATTTGACGTCATATTTCCGAGTATTACATCTGAATAGCTAAAACATTATTTCAAATTAGTCTCCGCTTTCGTATCTCTTAGATCCTTTATTGTTAATATGCAATATTTAATATACTTGCTTAAATTAATTTGTAATTACTTATCATGCAAACATCTCATAATGACTGCTTTTCTTACCAAAACAAGACATTTTTCCCCGTGTCCGATGTAAAATATTGCATTATATTCACTTAATATTGTCACTTTAGAACAACACTTGGCATAAAAGGAACAATAATTGCTTGACACTTAATGATTAACACCCCCACCCGCCTTTACGCACACACCCTTTTTATAGGCTCCGTCATTTGTAATGTTTAGGAGCCACGGAAAAGGTTAAATAGATGCATTTTCAAAGAAATGCGAGACGATTTCCTAACCACAGTACCCATTTCCCTCCTGAAAAAGCGGTCTATCCATGAGTTCTCCTCCTGGGACCTATAGTGAACGATTGGACTCGGTGATATTTAGAATAACGAAATAAAGTATCGACTGATTTCCGATATGAACATTTTTATATGTAAGACCCATTCGCGAGAACACAGATGTTTGTACAACGTTAACAACCAAGCGAAAAAGCCTCATGTTTCTTATACTGTCACATCAACAGTACAATAAAACGTGTCTTCGGCAATATCTTTTGACATTTTAGTTTTTACTAAATTTGGAAAGAACTTATAATTATATGTTTTGTCTTCATTTTAGTGCAAAACTGTATATTTCCTGCATATTTTTATGGTACTTATACCGTTTTGCACTAAGTAGACGATATATTGATATGGCAACAACTTAAATTTCCCACATATCAAGTTTGATTTATTAATATAAGGCATTCTTAATATTCTGCACTGCATAATGTATAACAAACGGTATTTTTGACAAGGTCATGCTGACATGGTTTTCTGATATTAAAGAAAAATAATTCATGCGAGTATATTGAGGTATTTTTTTTTCCAGCATTGCATGGACGGTTTTGCCTGTAATGATTTGATCTCCGAATGACAACATTAAAATACTTCTGTAACATTGGGTCCAAGAGGTACCATGGTCCACCATGTTGCATTGTTCAAACCTAACTCTTTTATCCGATAGCTTAATATGAAATATTCTCACGATTTTCAAAATATATAATATCTTTTATATGATATTGATCTTAACTATTTTAATCATAAAATAATTACTGCAACACAGTTAATAGTAAACTCTAAATCTGATTTAATTTAATAAATTCTAAAGCAAAATTTAATTTATTTGAATATGTTTTTGCCAATCAAGTCGTGCACATTTTTAAAAAATTAATCTTGCAGACATCTAGTATATCACGGTTAATAAAGTAAAGACTCCGAGATAATTTACACTGTCAGGTGTCTGCTAGATTTTTATAAAGGGCAATACTTGGATGACAGTGATGTGACATACTAAATTTAAATATGTTTTGCTTAAAAATTACCTACGAGTGATGGTTATACTCCAAGGATTGTAGCTAGCATATATACATTAAGAAATGAGAAGCGCAACTTCTTTGAATTTATTTCGTGTTTAAAGAACTTCAAGTTACATTTCTAATTTCTGTAGGTATACGACGAGTGTTCGAAAAGTAATGCACAATTCATTCCGGTTTTCATATTGATGCATCTCAGAATAATTGAAAACATTTAAAAATCGAGATATGTTCTGCAAATATAACTGCATCACTTTTCTAACAGCCCTCTTAGATTTGCAATCAAAGCGTGTTGTCCGTATCAATTTTCCAGTATCACACTAACACTGAATGCATGTTCATGATGTCACGTCTTGTTACATTCGAACTTTAATCATTATGTTCGGATTACCTGTGTTAAGAATATATGGGGCGCGTCACGGGGAAAGGTGCATTCGGACAGTTGACGTCAAACGTTGGAATGACGTAATTAAGTTAAGCAAACGATATTAATTATTATGCATTTCGCAGTAAAACACCATTTTATTGTCAAATTGTGTAACAAAATCACATTTTTGTCATCATAAAGTATAGATAATTGTAAGTTCTTTCTAAATATAGTAACAAATTAAATGTCACGAAATACAACCGAAGCTATCTTTTCCCGTTGCGTGCCCCATTTTACACACAAAAGAAGTTATTCTCCTGCTTCTCTAATGTTCAAGCTTACGATGGCAGAAGCGGCTAAATATAAGTTTCAATAATTGTAATAGGTCAAACATAAGATCCAGATGTTCTGTTATGCCTAAATATTACCTGATTATACCAGAGATATCTGCTTGACTGTATAACCTTACGTTACAGTTTCATTTTTCGGCGTTAGCTGTCTAAGCTCACTTTTGACCTAGTTTTTCGACCAATGAAATGTTGTAAATAATACTCGTATTCTCTTATTATGCAGAGGGAAAATGAAATAAACTATTTCGATTGGTAGCTATTTACACCAGAGAGGCATCTAGCAGGCTGGAGAGGTATCTAGTGGGATTTTATTATTATGCAGCGGAAAAATCAAATAGATTAATTAGATTGGTTGTTAGTGGGTGTTGTATTGGAGGAAAAACATATTTACGATTTAAATAACCAGTTAAGTCAATATTGATGGCTTAAATATAATATTATATGGAATATTCTTGGGTGTCACTTGCATACAATACACAGTGTAAAACGAAAGAGAAGTGTTCTTACTGGTTCCTTTCTAGTTCCTTTGATACTGATTGTTAATTTCAAGTTCGTAAGACAAGTTCATTATAGTGTAGTGGCTAACACCCTCGCCTCTCAAGCGGAGGCCCCGGGTTCAATACTCAGGACGGACACTTTTTTAAACTTAATATACGTAAAAGTTGGAAGATTTCGCTCTTGTAACAGGCTGTTATTATTTATATTTTTATTAAATTTCAAGGACATTTATTCATCATGAATTCTCACTCTACACGAGGTATTTTATTGAAACTGAATATTTTGCTTCTTTAATCGACTTGTTATCACTGTATGAAATTGTTGCAACAGCTTCAACATTTTTTTTGAAAGACACTTTCAATGAATTTATGAGTTGTCATGATTCGGTCGCTTAATCTCTAAGTCATACTAAGAAGGCAGGGAGGGTTCGTCAACAGCTATAACAAATAAAAAAAAAAAAACTAAACTGTGTCTGCTTTGCCTCTCTGTATTTCTTTCTTTCTTATATACATGTATATATAAATCTTTTCCATCAACGCCGTTTATCTTTTTTAAAGATATTTCTTGTTTAAATACATCCCTAAACGAAAACAGTGAAATAGACATATCAAGGAAAACATTCATAAATTAAAAATGCATCCTTTGAAAAAATCCAAAATGTAAAGATGGTTATAAAGCGTAAATTTATAACTTGATCAATTTTAAAAACATTCCACTAACAAGAAAGTTATTTCGAACAATCTTAGAATGACATTTTGCTCTATGCGATTAATTAATAAAGCACTTTATTATTAATACGGAAAAAAGATGACGGCACAGCAGACGATATATATTGCAAATTATACCAGAGCATAGTTATTCTTTGTTTATTCGTAAATCCTCAAATCTAATTTTTTTTCTGCAAATAACAAAATATCAATGATTTACGATGTTTATAAATGTCAGCCTGGAACGTTATAAAATGATGTATTTGCCAAAGACAGACACTGAACATTCTTCCGTAATTTCTACAGGTTTATAGTTAAGACTGCAGGCAATATATTACATTGTATTTATGATTTTAGTTCAATCGGTTTAAATAGTATGGCGAAACCTCTCTATTAAGACCACCTCTTGGACTGAACCAAGGTGGTCTTAAATTTGGGGTTGAAATTAGAGCAAAATTGTTCGGGAACTTTCAAATAGTCATTTTATTATGGGGGTGGTGTAATGTTGTCATAGTTTAATAAATGTCAAAGTTATTATTTCGTAAAAATAGTTCTTTAAAATTTTTAATTTAACTAGATTTTTGTAGTTTAAAGTTACCCATCAATAAAAGTTTATACCAAAATAATTTTAAGTTGTGTCGGCTTAACAGACATAAGGGATGTCATAATTTTGTAGAAAATTAAGGTTCCACACATTTTGCAGTGCTGCAATCATATCACTGCTCATTTAAGAAAGGCGACAGAATGTTAAGAAATAGCACTGTCCTCGAAATGTCGTCATTCATTTGACCTTCTATATAGAGAATGCCCCTTAGAGATCGGGAATGTTAACGAATTCTGACTGAATAAGGTTTTACCGAATATTATTTGCGGTTACCGTAATAACCAGTCAACAAGAAAGATAAAACAATGACTGAAATGTGTAACATCCAATTTTGTCGACGTCTATAGTGTGAAGATACGGCTGCACTTTTATATTTAAGTGTATAATGCATTTAAACTATGCTTGTGAGTCTAATGCATTTTAAATGATGAAACAATACGACTGTTCTTATGTTTAAGCGTTTAATTCACTAAAAAAAGTAATGTATGGATGTAGGAATCGCTACACTCACAAAACACAGCCTCCCCACGCAGCGAAAAAAAGAGAGGAAGAGAGAGAGCATGTTTTTTATAAGTATGTCAATTCAAATAGGAAGCCACAAACAATTAACGAAGAAGAGAACCTTTGGGGATACCGCCTTGGAACGGTCAGTGGCAAAACAAATTGCCACTGGGGGTTTTAACCAGGTTCTAGGGTGCACCAACCTCACATATTATCACAAAACCATATTTATTGAATGATTGTATGTGTACACTCAGGCACAATGAATTTAATTGCCACAGCCGCTGTTATGTGTAACCCTTTAAATATATACTCACTTTATCGCACTCGCACGTAAGACCAGTGTAGATCCAGATCAGTTGTACATCCATGCCATCTGATCTTGATATTAACTGTGCACATCTTGGTAAGAATTAAAACCTAATGAAACTAGGAACATACAGTGTAAATTATAATTATCATTGTTCGCCTATGCAAATAAGGTGTAAATATGGAGTAAAAGGTGTAGCATATAGTGCATTTGAACGTCTTCTGTAGCAGTAAGGGCTAAGTGTTTAGCGGTTATGAATTCCCAGTATTCTATGATTATCAGTTTTACAACTGATAATTACGTGAGGTGTCATGCTGCACATTATCATGTAACGATATTTTTTAAACATTGCTTAAGTTTTAATTCCTTTTGCCAAACTATGAGCCCCGTCATGCAAAAACGTGCCTTCGGATACTGGAACAAAACCGAAAACTATTCGTTCAAAATGTCCATCAATTGACGAGGAAACTGCTGATTTGGAGTGAAAGAAGGATGCTGTAAAAAGAGTCTGCAGATGTTCAGTCCTTAAACAAAAACTGACCCCGTAAGAATGAACATTCTTCGAAAGGAAAGAGCTACTCTCTAGCGCTTGGACGTAGAGCACTGGAGATTCTCTGAGGCAATTTAATGATGGTTATTGTGATGGCTTAAACGGTGAATTTACGTTAAATTTATATGCGCGTTTGTAATGATGATTATCGAGATGGTTAAACAGTGCGTTAAAGTTGATATTTTCCACTGTAATGATGGTTATCGTAAAGGTTTAACAGCGCGTTAAAGTTGATATTTGCCACTGTAAATATGTTTATCGAGATGCTTTAACAGGGCGTTAAAGCTGACATTTGCCACTGAAATGATCTTAATCGAGATTGTTAAACAGTACGTAAAGTTTATATTTGCCCCTAAAAGAATGTTTATCGAGATGCTTTGACAGTGGGTTAAAGTATATATTTGACAATGTAATGATGTTTATCGAGATGGTAATACAGTGCGTTATAGTTGATATTTGCCACTGTAATGATGGTTTTCGTGAAGGTTTAACAGTGCATTAATGTTGATATTTGCCACTGAAATGATGTTTATCGAGATGGTTAAACAGTGGGTTAAAGTATATATTTGACACTGTAATGATGTTTATCGAGATGCTTTAACAGTGCGTTAAAGTTGATATTTGCCACTGTAATGATCTTAATCGAGATTATTAAACAGTACGTAAAGTATGTATTTGCCACTGTAATAATGTTTATCGAGATGGTAAAATACTGAGTAAAAGTTGATATTTTCCACGGTGACTGTAATGATGGTTATCGTGAAGGTTTAGCAGTGCGTTAATGTTGATATTTGCCACTGTAATGATGTTTATCGAGATGGTTAAACAGTGGGTTAAAGTATATATTTGACACTGTAATGATGTTTATCGAGATGGTTTAACAGTGCGATAAAGTTGATATTTGCCACTGTTATGATGTTTACCTAGATGGTTTCACATTGAGTTATAGTTGATATTTGCCACTGTAATGATGTTTATCGAGATGGTTAAACAGTGGTTTAAAGTATATATTTGACACTGTAATGATGTTTATCGAGATGGTTTAACAGTGCGTTAAAGTTGATATTTGCCACTGTAATGATGTTTACCGAGATGGTTTAACATTGAGTTATAGTTTATAGTTGCCACTGTTATGATGGCTATCGTGAATGTTTAACAGTGAGTTAAAGTTGAGAATTGCCACTGTTATGATGGTTATCGTGAATGTTTAACAGTGAGTTAAAATTGATAATTTCCACTGTTATGATGGTTATCGTGAATGTTTAACAATGAGTTAAAGTTGATATTTGCCATTGTTATTATGGTTATCGTGAGGGTTTAACAGTGTGTTAAAATTTATATTTGTCACTGTTATAATGGTTATCGTGATGGTTTAACTATATATATCGGGATGCTTCAAAGAATATTTGACAGTGGATTGAAGTTTACGTTTTCAACAAATTGATACTGTGTCGTTGATTAGAACCAAATTCGTGCTCAAGATGGGATTTAACCTCTTATTTGTATTGGTTTAAAACGGTCACAAAAGACGTCAGGTTTATGTTTGAACAACCATTAAGATGTTTTGTTTAGTTTACTGGTTTAAATTCAAGTTATCATCATAAGTACAGTGATTTTTAATTCTGTCAATCAATGTTTACTGCTTGTAAATGGTGTCTAAAGCTCTCCGAAAACGTACATGCATGTGTCGATGATGTTCGTTTAGATCACGAGTTTTAACGGGCTCAAGTTATAACATGTCATAGTATTTATTTTGATTGGTATGTTAACTCTTCGCCGATTTTGTTTGTTTAAAGTTTCACAACCTCACAAGAATGTTGGTATTTTGTTAAGTAAACTGGTTTAAACGGACGTAAAACAATCGAATACGTTGTAATAGCCACTGGAATGTCGTTACGATCAATGGTTTTTAACGTTCAAGGTAAATTTGGTTAAAAAATTCCAGTAAGTCACTGTCGAGTTGGCCTAAGATTTCAACTGTCTCACTTTTAAGATCGTGGTGAATTCCAGGCATGTTCAAAAGTCAATTAGATGCTAATTATATAGATCTTTGCAGAGATTGTGATCGTAATATTTATTGGTTAAGATGTTTGCTCAAGTCCTTTTTTAATGTATTTATCTAATTATAACTTCATTACAAGTTTATTTCAGGTAATATCAAGCATGTTTACATCATATCTGGTTCGCGATCTGTGGCTCATGAATGGATTGTGTCGATAAGAAACGACGGTAGGTTCAGCACAATTAAATTGTATCATGTTACAATGTACAAATCATTTCTTGTATTACTGTATTACAAACTTACGTATTCGGTCTTCCTGAAACTTTTTTCATCTCAAATAAAAAATTAAACTTGTTTAAGAAATGAAATTAAAAGCTCGTCTTTAAGCTTTTTCTTAAAATTTGTTTATTACAAAGCGGCACGTGTTCGCATTGCGCGTCTCAAAACGTTTGTAAAAAAGTGAAACTATGCAGAAAAATAGTCTCTCGTGCTCGGATAATAAATTACTTGTTACAGGAATTCCTGCTGGAGCGTATTTTCGATATTTGAACAACGCCTATCGATATTTGAACAACGCGTATTGATACATTGAAAAAATGTGTTAAACTATTTAACATTTTACTTTGTAAAAATAGTGGAGATAAGATTTGGTTAAAACACGAGTTTCACATTTTCAATTATTTAAGGAGCTAATTGCATGTTTTACTCAACTGCTTTTTTATGAACTTAAATTTATTATACAACTGTTATAGAATTTAAAAACAAATACAATATATTGACAACAGCTTGTATTGACCTGATCACAAATTCAAACGTAAAAAATGAGAACTATAATTATTCTTTATATAAATATTTTATTAATATTTTTATTGTTTTAATACATTTAATGTACGAGACTGTGGGCTATTTATTTTTTGGTTTAATGTATAAATTTAGATTTGTTTACATGTTTTTACGAACTTTTGAAATATATTTAAATAAAAGGAAGCAATTATTTTTTGTTAAAGTGCCAGTTAAAATCGGTATCCAATACATAATAAACAATTGAATTCAAGATATAACACTAAGACGTTCATTTGCTTTGTTTTCTATTACGAGTATAATGTCTTTTTTTCTAATGTTGTCACAATGAAAATTAAAAAAATAAAATGATTTTTGAAGACCTATAAATCCAATGTAAATACACCTTAGGTTAAACGACTGTCTGATAAGTTTCTGTTCGAGCTCTTTTATTTATTCATTTTTTTTTATTAACTGTGTAGGTGGCTACCCTTACTTTAATAACCATTTTTATTTTATTTGCTTTTAAAATACTTCATTTTGTCAAAGGGTTATACAATGGCTTTAAAATGGATTTTTTAAAGGAAATTTTTTGCATATAACTTTTGAAAATTATTTCAGGAAATCTTGCTTTCGTAGAATAGACTAAGTGTATCATTAACTTAAGTTAACAATTTCAACTAAAAAGGTTAAATTTTTAGCTTGTAGAGTCAACCTGTTTATTGGCCTTAATGAATCTACATGTGAGATGAAACTTAATAAAAAATAAAAACTCACGAAAAATTTAACGTTATTGTCTACATTTTTATAACATAAAATATATGAAACGAGAACTTTGAAAACCACGGAACACGCCAAATATCGATCTATTGCAGGCTTAATTTCATTGACCCTGTTTATGAATGTAATAGAAATGTGTATTACTATCCTTACTGCCTAGCCCCGGGTTGAGTGAAACTCAATATTTTCACTAAAATAAATAAATATCGTGCTCAACGGTCCCCAAAGGTTGTAGTTGTCAACAACATTGATGAAATGTCCGGGGCAACGTTTTACGGCCACCACACAGCACAAACAATGTTTTTGAATACAGTCGAATTGCGATAACTGGAAGTCCCAAGGGACCGACGATTTACTTCGACTTATCGCGACTTTGACTTTTCCGTAGCACCATTCGAGTTAAGAAACTGACGATGTGCAATAAATACGGTACCATACGGGAAGTAAATAACAAAATTAATGTTTGTTGTCAAGTTTGCTCAATAAAATTAGATTATAATTATTTTTAAAAATAATATTATTACTCAGTTTTATTTTCGTGATTATATAAATAAGATCGATGAAGAAACAACATTTTTCTAAATTTTAACAAATATCATGGTACGAACATGAAACATTACTCGGAATAGAAAATGTTGCTTTTTTATCAAGGTATCCTCCCAGTAACCCGGGTCCTTCATTGCATCACTCGGAAAAAATGATATTAATATTTTTTTATTATTATTATTCGTTATGCCATATGCGAACTGTTGTTTGCTCATTGATACATTAATGAAAGGCGTTTTATATAAATGAACATTAACAACTCCAAATGTTTTTGACACTAATTTGAGGCAAATTACTCTAATTGTTTGCTTCACAAACATATCATTACAATGACGCGCCACTATAAACTTTTTTGACATGTTGACGATAAACAAAAGACTCCGAACATTCGCGCGGGAAGTGTGAAAAATTGTGTCAATACAAGTACTTTGAGTTATCGCGATCTATTTGTGCTTATTCATTATTCAAGGGACTTATTCATATGTTGGAGGTATCGAAAATTTCGAGTTATTGCGTTTCGAGTTATCACAACGTTTTTTCAGTTAAATATATAAGGAAAATTGACGGGACCGGCTGCCGACCTCGAGTTAAACCGTCATTTCGAATAATCGCGTTTCGAGTTATAGCAATTCCACTGTAATTGAAATGAATATGATTTCAACTTTGAAAGTCATCGAACAAACACGTAATTGGAAATTCGTAATTTTGGTGCTATCAAAATGGCAAGCGTCGATGCATCTTTAAAAAAATCACAATCGCCCTAAATGCAGTTCATGATAATTTTACCAAAATAAATGGTTTTAAATTTAATGCATCTTTTTGACATACTTAAAGAAAACAAGACAAAGAACCTACTACTTATTGGTTGCATACTAAGCATTAAACATTAATTATAGTATATTAAAATGTAAGATTTATAGCTAAACTTAGATTAATGTATCAAACTATCTCTGCTACATGATAATGTAATATCATCAATCCATACAACAATTTAAGTACATGTTTAGGTGTTGAGAAACAATTTTTGGAATCGCAGGTTATAATCTAGTTTCAATTTTGGTCTTGTTCTATTCAAACTCGGCTGACTTTATAAAGCTGAAGTACAGACATTATCAGCCAAGCTTTTTCTTCACTTCACAGCTTTTTTTGAGACAAGCTTACAAGTCTCAACAACGTAAAGAAAACAAAATATATTCATTTTTGGTAAAGTGTGTTTCATAGTCGTGTCAGGAAGTGATCAACAGTTTCATTTTTGACGTAATATTTATTTTAGATTTAGTATATATATATTTACAAACATATAATATGTATTAATATAATTATATTTCGCAACCTGTCAAATATTGCTAGAAATACAGTACATGATATCTGTTTCCTTCCAGATCAAGATGGCATTACAGTCATTCGCTGAATTTTCATGAATTGCTTAAATTAAATATAAATAATATTCATCTCCCAGAAACGTCATCAATTTCTACTTTGTATTTTTTTATATTGTAAGATGATGCAAAGCGTGGAACATCTTCAGGGGTCTAGGTTTCCCAGCGCGCTAGCTATAAATTAAAGAGTCTATAACACTATTAAAGATTTTACTGAATACATTCTTTCTACAACAAGTTATATCTAGGAATCAGGGATATCAGATCCTCCAATGAAGACAAACGTACGCCATGTGTAATTGGCATAAGCGTGGTTCAAAATACAGTTGCAATATAGATAAATGCAGATGCGACAAGATATATTTTCAAATAATGTTTATAAAGATTTGATTTCAAATTAAATTTTGAATTTCTCCACGTTATTTATAAATAAAAAAACAATCTGCTTATTTAATAAAACCTATTAACATGATATTTTACAGAACTCTTTAATATCCTTTGTGATTAACTTATTTGATGACTTTACTAAACTGTTTTTATTAGTTAAAAATGAAATATGCATATCAGGAATCGCCATATTCAGAAAAAACAGCCTCCCCACACAATCAAGAAAAAGAGAGAGGGAGAGAGCATGGTTATTAAAATGATCAGTTTCAAAAAAGACACCACTAACAATTAACAAAAATGAGAACCCGAGGGGTTACCGCCTTGGAACGGTCAGTGGCAAATCAAATTGCTACTGGGGGTTTAAACCAGGTTCTAGGGTGCACCAACCTCACACTTGCCTCAACAGGTTCTCATATCACAAAACAATTTTTAAAAGAGAATTTAAGACCCGACCAGGTTCTTGATTCCTGGCATATACATGTACACTTACATTTTGTACCATACCATTTTATTTAAGTCTGCTCTTAATATAGAAATTTACGACTAAAATATTTTATTCTAACAATTGGCCAAGTATTAATAACTCTGAACAACTTATGACAGGGAATTTAAAAATGACTTATAATATTGCGAAGTTTGTTTTTTGGGCTGTAAAAGACAAACAATAATATTTTGAAAATTATATTGTTAACATTCAGGTTTTATTACATGTGTGCCTCTCAGATAAATGTCTACCACTTAATATGTAATATTATATGTTTGCTTTACGCATTTTGTCTTTATTGCAATGAATGTTGTTGTTGTTGTTGTTACTTAACTAATGTCCTAACAAAAGCGACCATAAAATATTCATTTCTCCGCATAAATGTAATCGAAAATTCAAATTTGAAACATGAAACACACTAAGATGCATCCTTTTTACTCCCTTTAATGAAATAGCCATTAAAATTCCCTCGTGCGTTCATAAACAAAGGACATCATATCACGGTTAGTGTAAAACCAAAAGTCACAGAATCGACCGAAGCTTTTGTAAAAAGGATAATATGCTGAACCCGGCAAAAAAGAGCTGAAAAAATATTCTGTGTAATTGACAATGTATACTGTAAATAATTGTTTTAAAATTACTAAAAATCCATATTTAAATAAGGTAACATGAATTTTCGTTAACGGAGACCATACCTATCACCAAAGATCTTGTGAATTACGTTTTTACATGTCCTTGGTTTTCCAAACGCATTTAGTAAATTCAACAATTATTTCGTTAAAAAGAAGTGAATATATACTATATCTAATTGTGTTTTAAGTTTGAAAAATACTACAGAATCCATTTTGATGAATTAAAACCAATACGATAGGGTTAGTTAGAACATTGGTTAAGTGAACAACATTGTCTGCTACATGTACATGTAGGCGGTTGAGTTGGATTAGTTTACCAAAACAACTTGTTTAAAAACCTGACTGAGCAAGTGTGAGCACTGTGCATCCAAAAACCCTGTTACATTCATAAACCAGAATGAAACCACAAGTGGCAAAGGCAGTAAATCCTACAGTCTCTAAGCCTATGCTCTTTTAGTCTTTGTATAACTTAAATGTGTAGGTAGGCGGTATTTTCTCGAATGACTTTTCTTCTTTTGAATCTTTTACTATTTTTGTCTTTTAAGGCTTTGTCGTTTGTCTTTTACAAACAAAGAAGCACGTTAATACAAGAACATTATAACTATATATCCAAGGAGGAAACGACAAAAACATTATTCAATTTTCAAGAATTCTCAAGAAATATCAGTTATTTCAATGAGATGTGAAGAATTGTAAAATGGCGCGGAAGTCATAAACATTTTACCAGATACCATAAGTTAATAAAATTCAACTTAAAAGGTTTGATAAATAAATGTCAACTGGATTAAAACAGGATACATCAATAAAATAATTACAAAAACCAGCATGCTCGTAATTTTGAGACAAATATATGCTTTCACTATTTTAAAGCATCAAATGGATCATAAATTACTTCGTATGATGCTTCCATGATAGCTTACAATTACGAAATGAACACAAGATTCAGTTAAGTCGATGTACATGTAAATCTCTTTACAAGCGTGAAGTCCGATTTCTGTTTCAAATAAAAAGTAAATGTTAAAGCATAAATGTACGTAAACTATAATTAAGCATAAAAACAAACCTTTACTTTATGTAATTGTGATATTATTCGGCTTTTAATATCTAGGTTATTTGTTATTTGACCTAAGTGATGTCAAAAAGGTGTTCGCATAAATTTCAAAAGCCAATTGCAGAAATATTTCTAGTAAATATTTTCTTAACACAGTAGTAGAAATTTATTATTGTAGTAGTTAAGACCTTCGGCCTGTAATTGTACTTGTTTGTGGTTTGAGCTTCGTCTTGATTGTACACCAGTATCAGGTCGAAATTTTCGGCACATTACATTGCCACACTCCTGCCAATCCTATTCATCGATAAAAAGAAAATTATCAAAATCTCAATAACGGCAAAATGCTGTTAAATGAAACTTTGCACAAATGTATGTTATTCATGTATCTTTATTTTGCAGATGGTAAGACACGTTAGAACAGTAAAGAAAAATAGCGAGATTTAACAATTCCCTCAACTTCTATTTACATAAATTCACAAAAACTAAAGAACACAAAACATCATTGTCGGTCTGTTTAATGTAGTTCAACATTAACAGCACGCACATCCACACAATTTCCAGTGTTTGATGATCTGTAGAATCTTATTTGATTTTGGGTGTCTCAAATCTCAAGGATCTGATTGGTCGCCATTTCAGCCAATCAGATGCTTGAGATTTGATTGAGTGTTCAAGGCTCCGTCTTTTTATTGTCACTCTTCTAAAGCTTTTAATAAAATAATGTTGTTTAAGGTTTCTAGCTTGTCTGTTAATTACCAGCTGCATAACTATCCATCTTTGTACTTAAGCTTCTATGCCATGCTTTCTTTTCCTCTCTACTGTTTGGCTGTGCGAGTACGCTATGTCTTCTGGATGTTGCCATGAATTTCTTGCACATTTCACTTGTTTACCTGTACACAGCCACAATTACATCAGTACCACAAACAGAATGATATCATGCAATCAAGCGGAAATCAAACTTAAATTTCAGATAACAGATACGATTTCTGATTATTAGTTGTCGACCTGCAATCATAATACAACACGAGCACGTAACGCTCATCAATTTGAAACTTAGTATTGACGTTTCAATATTCTGTTAACAACAGCATGCAAAGCTTGTCATGTTATTTCTTATCTTGATGTTTAAGGGTGAGTTGTTACCATTAAAATCTGCATGTAACGAGCGTATAGTTCATTGCAACATGTGTTATCGCATCCATTACAGGAAATGTCTACGCAATAAATAAATATTTGTCAACTAAGACTCCTGTAGTTATTTAATTCATGCGTGTTTAGCAAGTTTGTTTCTTCATCTGAATATGGCAATTTGCCCTTTGAAAAGGCTTTAAATTACTTTCAATTGCTGTAACAGCTATCGCTCAGGGATTGCATTTTATATCCACTATTTATACCCCTCCCTATCCACTCATACACTCTCAAATTCCTGTACTTAGATGTGTGGGGTGGCTGAATATGGAGACTGTGTTGTCTGAATGAGTTAATCACTGAATCAGATATGCACATTTCACTTAATATTTAAAAATCGCATTGTAAAAACAAATTAGAAAGTAGCATAAAAAGTATTTATTGAAAACTATTTATTCTTGCTCCTCGCTCCAAAAAGCCAATTTTTAACAAAAGAAGATAGATGTAGATTTCCTCAGGAATAGTTGGAAATCTATTTTAGGAGGCCGGCCAGTTTAATCAGACGTTTTATTTGTAACTTTCCTTAGATATTGATTTCAGGGTAACAAACATATGCAAAACGTTTAAATCATTAAGACTCATAATGTATCAGATATTCGGTACCCTGGCCTGCCTGAAAATTTCAATTTCTTATATTTAAAACAAATACTGTAATAAACAACTTTTTTAGCTGTTTGACGGATTTTATCTAACAAAATTAGATATCAGCTTTGCTTGCGTGGATATTTACAAAAATGTATCTATTCAGCATAATCTCTACTTTTTAAGATAGAGGCTGATGATAGTTCTTTAAATAAAATGATACAGATTAGACATTGGCCCAAGATCATAAAACTAAGTTTTGAGATCAGTCTCAAATCTCAAGGATCTGATTGGCTGAAATGGCGACTGGTCGCCATTTCAGCCAATCAGATGCTTGAGATTTGAGACTGATCTCCAGATTTAGTTTTATGATCTTGGGCAATTATTTATCGGTTATTTTGTGCCTACACATTGTCGGTAAGAGAGTGAGAATAATGCTTTGATTTATCTTGCTTGTCAACAGGTGACATTTCTGCCGACATCTGATGTACACAGTGGACTGTCTGTGACTAAATTATGTTCTTAACGTCGTCAACAAAAATCCCTTTGGGACTAATTCTCCAAGACATACACATACAGACATCCGTAATATTCTCGTAATTGTTTACTTGACCTTTTTGTACAAGATTTTTTTGAGAAATTTGAAAATGGTATTAAAATATTCAAAATATGATTTAATTTGCAAATGCGACAAACGAACTGCACGCTGTACGATGCATGTTACATGTAGGCGATAAGACTCACGATAGATGTTAGGCGGACGCACGATACACGAAAAGCTGACGCAATATAGATGTTAGACAGATGCACGATGCACGCACATTTTGTATCTTCAAATGTTCACAATACATGCACTTTGTGTTCTTTTTATTCCAATATCAACCATAATATCCAGATAAATGTTGTTTTAACAATACACATGTTTTTGTTAATAGTGGTTAGAGATCAATCTTGAATATATATTTTGTTCTTTTATGTACATTTGATATTTTTGAGGCGTAAGTTTTTTATGAGAGGGTGTACATATAACAATAAAAAGTGTGTATATGCAATTTTTAGTTGTAGGGTGTCTTTTTGTGCTGAGTATAGATTAAAGTGTTTGTGTTTGGTAATAAAAATGTATCAGTGTTAAAATGTAACGCATTTAAATGTCAGTTTGATTTCCAAAACGGAAATATTTCATAGACTCTATATGTGGTCTGAGTCAACGACAAATTGCAGATCGCTACAAATACAGCATAATATTCTTTTTAAAAACGGTAATTTAGCGCCTAAGCGAACAGGCTCAATCCAACCGAACCTGTAATGTTTTGACATTTGTTGTGTTAGGTGGCTTTCAACGTTCCATTTTCATCTATTGATACATGTATACAAGTGAATGGGTTTTAATAAAAAACAAGAAAGTGTCCATTGCGATCCGAAAGGAATTTTAAATACAGACGGTTGTCTTAAAATCATGTGGGATGCACTTTTGATGCAATGTCTTCAACATTGCATTCTCACCGTCAATGTTGAATGACGATTTGAAATATAATGACGTCCATGTAAAACATTATCTCTAACGAAATGTAAAACAAATTGCGCATCGGGGAGGCCGTGAAAGATCATAAAGCAAGCAGCTAGCAAACAGTAATATTTAAAGAATTATAATATCATTTCACGTACATCGTTTCATTCCTTTCATCCATTACATGTGCCACATCAAATAATTGTTTTCTAGAAATACATCAAATGAGTCGAGTTTATTTCCTTGTAAAAAGACCACTTCAAATGATTTTTATAAAAAAAAGTAATTCCTTATAAATATAAAAACTTATATATAACGTTATTTGCTACGGTGAGAAATTATTATGTACTCTTGAATATAATTTTTATAAGTGGGATATGTTCACATCTGAGACTGGGTGTTTGAAACATTATCTGCAGGACAAACTAACCTAGGATTAGATTAGGATTGGTTGGAGTTATTTCACCAAGACAATTTGTTTGTGATATGAAAACTTGTTTTGGCAAGTGTGAGGTTTGTGCACCCTAAAACCTGGTTAAAGCCCCCAGTGGCAAATTGTTTTGCCATTAACCGTTCCAAAACGGTAACCTCTCTGGTTCTATTTTTCGTTAATTGTTTGTGGCATCCATATTGAAACTGATTTTTGTATAACCCTGCTCCTCTCTCCTCTATACTTTTTGGCTGTGTGGAAAGGCTGTGTCTGCTGCATGTGGCAATTTCTGATATGCATTTGTCACTTTTTTACAATAAAATATTGTTTTCACTTTCATTTTATACGTCTTGTACACTAATAAGGCACGTGTCTTACGTTTAAAATATTTCATACAACAGTCCGTATTCCTTTTGGAAAATCAACCTCTTTATCATCATTGCGAATAAGCGAAAGTTTCCAACATGCTGAATCGTATTTAAACTCTAGTTGCCTTTTTATTGCAATTGTCGTTTCCAATGCGATGCCCTTCTATAAATTAATGTGCTTTGTTAGTTTCCTCTCTGAAGTGTTTGTTATTTTCCTTGTTGGTGAACGTCTGAAAAGAACAAAGATTTTGTTAGTCTCAGAATTTCAGTAGATTTGGACATGTTGGAAAGAAACATATAAGATGCAGTATACTCTGTTAGTGTAAAAAGGAGTTGTTCAGTAAATAGAACAGTGTGTGGTTAACAAATACAATTTATATCAATATTTTTAAAGAAAACAAGTAATGACCTACATGTACGAACACTTTTATGAAACAAAATTATAGTGTTTTATATGCGAGGAAACATAGTTTTCAAAAATGGAAAATAATAAACAAAACAAAATTAAAATACTCTTCACAATTATTCAGTAGACTTGCAGTTTTGAAGTTTAATGAACGATGTTTAATTATTTACTTTTGTCTTGAAATGACAGAAAACGTAGTCTCTTACATATACCAATTATACTAAGTGTTGCCCAACATTAACACACACTTTAATTTTTTAATGCTATAAACATTTTAAATATTAGCGGAATGATTTTTTAATGCTATAAACATTTTAAATATTAGCGGAATGATTTTTTAATGCTATAAACATTTTAAATATTAGCGGAATGATAGTCTTCAGCACTACTGAGTGTTTCCGTCATTCAAAAAAATAAGCAGACTTTCTGGACGAGAACAAAACATCTAATTAGTAAGACCTTAACGTACTATATTCATGTTATTTAAAATCAAACATCCAACTTTCATTGACAGTTGATAAACTTCTATAGTTGTAATGAACTGTACCCAAGATCATGAAACTAAAGATCATAGAACAGTCTCAAGTCTCCAGATTGGACACCGGTGATACAGATGTCTCATGATTGATTGGAATGAAAAGGCACAACGATCGCACATGATGGTATTACAGCACATTTCTAAACATCAACAATGCAATATTGACACTATCGTATTCCCAAATGCGCTATAAAATGCAGAAGTTAGAATGCATAACTTTAAGAGCAGTGTCCTTTTATTTTCAGCAAATAAAGATTAATAATCAACTGAATACCCATTTGCAAGTCTCAAAGAGACCAAAAATTAGCATGTGGTTCTCTTGCAAACATGACCGTTCTCTCAAAAATAGACTGACTTATTTCATATTAAAGGACATTTAATAGAAGATTCCAGTATAAGGACTATGTCATGTGCGTAACGCTTGTTAGATTTGCGTGTTTCAATAACACGAATAATCGAGAGCAAAACAAAATAATCTCTGCCGACATCCATACAAAAGAGATTTATAGAACACACATTTTTATATGATAAGTTCAAAATAACATAAAATAATCAGTTTACGAAAATGGGAACCTGATCTGTTGCTGTCTTGGAACGGTAAGCGGCAAGACAATTTTGTCACTGGAGATTGATACGGGGGTCTTATGTGTATATGTACAAAACTTCACACTCGATTGGAATGATATCGGAAAGATCATTTCGTACCCGACTGTTTCTGTGCAATTAGCTTCTTTTGTTTTCTATGTGTTTCTGCATCCAACATTGTTGAGCTGATGGAAGATTGGAGTCATTTCACCAAGACAACTTCTACTTGTTTGTTCATATGAGAACCTGTTGGAGCAATTGTGAGATTTGTGGACCCTATACGCGATTTCAACTCCAATTGGCAAATTGTTTTGTCACTTACCGCTCAAAGGTGGCAAACACTCGGGTTCTCACTTTCGTTTATTGTTTGTGGCGTCTATTTTGAAACTGACCATTATATCGTTGTGTTCTCTTTTCCTCTCTTCTACCTTTTGGCTGTGTTGGGAGACTGTGTCTGATGGATGTGGTCATTCCTGTTATGCATATTTCACTTTTTAAGATATGTAATATAACATGAGGCATTGTTTAATGACAAGATGCATCCTCTTCTTTGTTATTATTGCCTGTGGAGTCCACGGTGATGAGTGAGATTTAGGTTGTCAGATGCTCCGACGTTATTTTATCCATTTAATTCCCCAACTGACCCATTTGTGTTATCTGGGGGATAATTAAGCAGCGATCTTCGTAAATACGTTTTCTTAAAACTTAACTAGGTTGTCGGTAAAAGAAAAGTGGTCGTGATTATAGATGGAAAATAAAATTTGCTTCTGGTGTGTGCGTTTCAGTTTTTTTGTTCTACGTTATAGAGATCTTTTAAAATTATTATGATCATAAACTGCCACAGATGAACATTATATGTTCTAGCATTACAACATATAAAAATGCGATTCTTATTTCAGCTGTTATATTGTTACTGATGAACTGTACGCAACATTTATTAATATTAATATTATAGATATTATAGATATTATATTGCTAAAATGTTTGTATATTGTATGTATGCATCTTGTTCATACTTCTATTTTGTGATTGTTTATGTGATTGCTGTATTTTGTATAATCATATGATGAGCCAAAGGCATAACTTTGCCGAGAGCTGAATAAAAAATTGAAACTTGAATTATTAAGTTTTGGTTTCGATACTCGAGCATGTTTTTTCCAGATAAAGTTCCACCGCTGTAGGAAAGTGAATGTAATATATTTGAGTAATGCTGATGTCGCCTTTATTGACAGCAACATGGTTTTGCTCTTACGATATGTGTATATTATCTTTGTCATACTTCTATTATTCTTAACACAAATGTCTTCCGTACTTCTCAAGTATATACCGGTCTTATAAAGGCTCTCTTTGTCGGAGTCTTGCCAATCTTGTTAATTATGTACGACTAAAACTTCACTTAGTCAATGTTCTAACTACACCAATCAAAAAAATTAATTTCTCCGTATATAACTGGAATACAGTCTTCAATTTTGAAACATAATATGATGAACATTTTTTCTTATTTTCTAAAATTTCTATTGAAATCTCTCCGCGCGTTCTTTAACCAAGAACATTTAATCAAGGTGAGTGCAAAACCAAAAGTCACGTAGCTTTTGTATAGAAGATATACTGAAACCGGCAAAAACTGTTGGAAAATCTTCTGTGTAACAGCTCAACAATCGCATTATTGCAGAATTGCATAGAATTGTTCACAATTATTTAAAAATCCATATGTAACAATGAGACATGAATTTTCGTTTACGGTGAATATATCCCCTACCGAAAATTTTGTGACTTTTGGTTTTACCCTTACCTTGATTAAATGCGTGAATATGATTTTAATATTTTTTCATACAAATATATGAAAATTATGTATTTTATTATATGTCAAGTTTCAAATGTATATCCCGAATCCATGATGAGAAATTTAAGAAATATGATCGGTGTAGTTACAACATTGGTTAAGTGTATTTACAATCTGAATAAAACCCGAACTTTCATGAAAGATGAAGCGCGCGCATCTGCTTGGTCATTTCAATTTTTTAAATTATGATAGCGTTTTATTGAAATGTAAAAAGGTACACAAATTCACAAAGTAAAGTTGCGCATCTGTCATGAATGCATTTGTAAGTACACAAAAATCGATATCTCCTATTAATAAATAATTTCAATGAACTGTCCGAACCTCGTTGGATTTAATGTGCACACGCAATTCAACTACTACATTCTAAATCAAAGCAGGTCTTTTTTTACGTTTCTAATTTCTTACGCAATGTTCCATTTCAAATAAAATCCCTCATTATTATTATTAGTATTATTATATTTACAGCTTACATTCACACATTTAATGTATATATGTATCATATTATATTTATGCTTTAAAGCTTCATTGTCAATGCGTGTCGATGCAACTGAATCCTACGTCCTTTGACAAAACGCTTAAAGAAACATTATAAATATCAAATCAAAAAGCATATCTTGGTAAAAAGTGTAGAATTCATATCAGGAATAGCCACGCCTCCCCGTACTGTCAAACTGTGGAGAGTAAAAGAGAGCACGAGGATATTAAATGATCCATTTTAAACCAGAAACTACTAGAGTTAAAAAAAATGAAAACCCGAGAAGTTTCCGTCTTTCGGCGATCAGTGACAGATTAAAATTATAGTGATTAGTTATTTAAGTATCCATTTTGATGTAGATAAACAATAACGTAGTTCGTACTGAACTTTCTCGCAATTAGATCTCTTGATTTAACAACACTAATTATCTAAGTAATTTGAATAAGAACGCGTGAAATCAAATGTTTGTTTTTTTCGTCAATGACATCATTAGTTCAACAAATAAGACTTCTCTTTCTTAGATTAAAATAAGTTTGTAAAAAGTAAAATATGCTAACCAGGAATCTCCACCCTCAGAAAGCACAGCCTTCCCATGAAGCGAAAAGGTAGGGAGGAAAGAGAACATGTTTTTATAAGAATATTAATTTCAAATAAGACACCACAAACAATTAACGAAAAAGAGAACCCTTTGGGTTACCGCCATGGAACAGGCGATGGCAAATCAATTAAAACAACTCAATCTTGAACACATATCTATTTAAGGCGTCTATTTGTGCTAATCTGACATAGTATACCTTGACCTCTCTGAGACAACTTTTCAATATATTCCTTTTAGTGGGTTAACGAATTAACATCATAAGTGATTCAACCCTGTAATTGAGTTCTAGGGAAACAAATCTAAAGAACTGACCTGGCCAACGTTCAATAAATAAGCAACTGTTAAAGTTACTGACTGGTGTTTGAATAATGTACAGTCTTGTATTCTTATCGATGTCGCATCTACTGGATTGTTAAATAGATATAATAAAGACAATATAACTGTTTAGTGGTTTGTGGAATGTCGTATCAAGGTATCGAGATAATTCTCTTTTAGGCAAATCCGTCCATGTATCCACTCGTGGATTTGAATGAAATTTTAGCTGTATCTTTCTCCAGTTAGATGGGTCACGTCCAGTACATTGTGTTCCTCAATAAAAATTGTTTTGAAATGGTAACAAAATTTAAAAATAAAAAAGGTAAACAAGACACGCAATTCTGGTGTATTCGAGCCAATAATCATTCCAATGTCACAAAATATTGGCTTTGAACTAGGAACATTTGACGCGCCTCTTATTATCATGACACTGTTTTTGCAGAACAGTTAAACAATACTTGGTTTTTAAAGATTGAAGACTGTGTTGTTTTTTTCTAATGAAACATTTCTTAATCAAAGTCATTATTTACAGTAATTTTGTTTAAAGTATTCTTTAGATATGGAGATATCAACTTGGTATAACTTTTCATTATTCATACGAATTAAAAATAGAACATGAGGCTAACCCAATAAATAATCATTTACATTTCGTTTTTTTAATTGCACTTTTGCTTTAGCTTTATTTGTTTTGACTTCATTGACGTATTTTCTCATGTTATGACTTCTATACGCATGTTTGAAAGACAATATTGGTGTACATAATTTCCCAAGACAACCGTGAAGAATTGAAATATGCATATCAGGAATGGCCACATCCAGCAGACACAGCCTCCCCACACAGCCAAAAAGTATAGAGGAGAAGAGAGCATTGTATTACAATAAACAGTTGCAATATGGACGCCACAAACAATTAATGAAGGTGAGAAGCCGAGGGTTTACCGCATTGGAACGGTCAGTGGCAAAACAATTTGCCACTGGGGGTTTACGTGAGGTTCAAATTAAAAAAAGTAGTCATATACATGTACTTACTTAAAAACTGTTCGTAGAGACATCTTATAACATTTTTGTTCGACAGAGAAACCAACGGGTACATGATGATCTTAGAAGACAAGCTAATTATCTTAAACAGATTCAGATAATGGTTAATGGAAATTCCAAGCAATACGTACAAGGTTTTACCAAGCTCTTGACTATACATTGTACTGATTTGGCTTAATTTGAGAGGAAATAATGTCATATGACATTTATTGGATTATTAAAGATTTTGGTAACCCGCTAAAAACAGACATAAAATTTACGCTTTTGACAAAAGTGTCTACTAAAGAAAATATGCTTAGTGATTTCTGCTAGCTGGATAGTAACAACTTTGATCGGTTTCCATTTAACTGCCGTATTGGTAGCTATTCGGAAGCATTTTCTAACGCAATGGACCGCGATGACTCAGTGTCTGGTGAAACATGAAGATTGTGTACTCAGTCTTATGGTTCGTTTCGTTAGAAATGCTTTATACAATGCAGCAGCAGCAGGCAGGCTTATAGTGAGGCTGTCACGGCAAAACAGACCTACAATTCGTTACACACTATTTCGTGTTATTACAGTCTTCTTGTTATAATTATACAAATCAAGTAAAATACTGACGGCTTTTTGCTCTAATATTTGTTTTTCAAACTTTTCCAAGTGTTATTTAAAATTTGGATCTTTTCCTGATCATAAAAGCATGTTCAACAAAAAGACGAGAGTGATGTAATGTTGTATCATTTAATTTCGCGGGGACGAATTTTCGCGCAAAACCCGTAAATAACAAATGCGCGGGAGTAGGAATTCGCGCAACTGTGTTTTCCTATAAAGAAACACTGTTAAATGGTTTAATTTCGCTGGGGTTGTATTTCGCGCTCATGCTGTAGCGCGAAATACGCGAAAAATAAACCAGCGCGAAATTAAATGATTTAACAGTATGCAGACTTCATTTCGGCATCAATGAATCTTAATAATTACGGTAACCTCATTCAAAAATAGAACAAGGAGAAATTGTGACAAGCTTAAGGTATCAACCGTTTATGTGTTTTTACTTCACCACAATCCAGACAGTGTGTAAATGACCTACAAGATACTATTCGGTGGAAAATGTTAGGTATCACACTTGACAAAAATCAGATTTAAAAAAAAAAAGTTTTATTTCGAAACGTCAGTGTTCATTTTCTCACCAGTTCATTCAAAGATTTTAGTTTATTGGATTTGTGGGTTCATATTATTCCTATAATGCAAGAAAAATGTATGTTTGTTTGATTTAGATAATGAGCAGAAAAGCTACACACAACCTTTTCACAAAGTACAACCTTAAAGACAGAATTTTAAAGAGAGTTTATTTGATAATTTCAAAAAAAGACAAAAGGAATAGTTAACGAAAATTGGAACCAGACGGCTTACCTCCTTGGAGCAATAGAGTCGCAAACTATTTAGCCAGTTTGGGTGTAAACCTGGTTCTAGAGTTCAAGGGTTTAGTATGGCATTGATCAAATGACTTGTCACTATGTTGAAGTGTGTTAGCTTGCCCACACAATACTGTAGGCGTAATGTAACCAGAATTTTCGACTTAACTTTAGAGCTGACAGACGTTAAGATGTTTCGATTACTACTTAACTGTTTATTTTATGGTTTTGTGTCAGAAAGTAATTTATTTTTAAGTGTTTTATATTTGAAAACCGAAATAAAACTAATGCGAGAAGCCTCAAATGTTAATTGATTTTCTATTTGTTTCACTTTTCATGAGACTTTGAAATCAGCTAGTTTTAGCAATGATTGTGCGTCCTAATTAGAACTGATTTAAATTTTTAGTAACTGATCAAAATGAAACAAGCATCTGTTAAAGTATATTGAAATATATTTGTTAAAACAATCTTTGTCGAAGATTTAGTGAAACATTTGACAAAATTCTTACTTTACTTAATGTTTGAATTATAAATTTTATAAATTTTGAAATATAGAAAAGAAAAATCCATAGAAGTAAAAAATGAAATACTGATATAATCCATATAGTTTAAAAATTATTCATTATTTTATTACGTCCATAATTTTTATTTCCAAGGCTGAAATTTCAATGTGTTGTGAAATCTCAACAATATCACTGATAAGGAATCTTGAAAGATTAAATACACGCGGAATGCTTATTGTTGGCTCGCCCTAGTGCATGTTTACATTTATGTTAATCGACCAACAACTGTACGTTTTCAATATTATTATTGTTTATTATATAAAACGATAGTGTAAGCATTTACTCAAAAAGGTTTATGATTTATATTGTGCTACTGTCACACAGTTCTAATATTCTACAAATGTGACATCTTGACCTACAGACGATGACAGACTGAGGCGGTATCCGCACAGTTTCCCTTTTTGCTAATTGTTTGTGATGTCTTATTGAAATTGGTCAATGTATAAATCCATTATCTCCATTCCTCTCTATAATTTGGCTGCGTAAGGGGGGCCGTGTTTTCAGGGTATGGCAAACCTTTTTTAAAACACATTATACTGTATTTTAACGGTTTTTTTTAAAGTAACCTTTTTCTAAACATAAACTTTCACAATCTGTCTTAACCCCTTATCTTGTGATTTATATATCTTTGATTGATCAGTTCTGATTTCTATATAGATTACTGCAACGTGGGTTAAGGAAAAATATTATATTGAAATATCGTTTACGGTTTGAAAATGAAATTGTTCATAACTGAAGGGTTCCGTAATTTCCCAAGCTTCTCTTAAAGATAACAATTTAGGCTAATTGATGAATAATCTTAGGCTTGTACAAGAATCTGAGAAGTTAGTAAGACGTATGTCGTAGTACAAAATACAATTAAAAAGACCATCAACTACAATAATAAGGAAAGTATTTAATAAAAACTCTTTCGCGCTGAATACGTTGACACTTAACTGTAAATCATTTCGCAAGTTTCTTTTGCTGCTAGCATTTTAATTCATTATAAAATCTTTCTTAAGCGTTCAATCTTTTTTTTTGAGATTTTTATTAAGTTCCGAGTGTGTTGGTCTCGGCTTATTATGACAAAGTGAATGTCCGTTTCCCCGAGTTGTTTTGAATATTTTACGTTTTATGTTATCAAAATATCGACAGGCTGAATGAAGTTATATCAAATGCATTTTGTTGTACAAACTTATGAGTGTCTCTTACAAACAGAATAGATAACAAATGAAAAGAAAAATCTAACAATTGTATTTATTTTTTTTAGAAAAAAGTTATCACAGCAGTGCGTAAGTTTACCAATTTCTTCCTATGTTTTAGTGGTTGCCCCAACCCTTTTCAAAAAGCATTCATTTAAAGAAAAATTCATCTATATATAACTGTTAAAAGCATAATGATATAAATGCGAAATGATTAAAGAGGGTTTAATCCCCAGACTCATTGGAATAAACTTTGCTTACTTATGCACTGTTATATTTCTTTACAGAATTCTTATTAAATTGAAATTTTAATAAGAATTCTATAAAGACCCTAGAATGAAAGTCAGTGATATAAATGAGCTTGAAGTGATTTGACAAAACCACCAAAATGTCACAAATTAAATATATCAGGCAAGATTCCACATTCAATTTAGCTTAAGAATACTTGCAACTGCTTAATGAGTTTATAAAAGGATTATGTCGAGGCAAAAATACTGAGACTCGTAAGTCATCTTACGGGACCGACATCCAAACGATCATCTTCTAGGTGACATAGAGTTGTCTGCATGTGAAGATGCATCTCTACAATAGCTTGTGGTCAGTATTTTACTAAGCATTTCCATTACTGCCCACCTACAGGTTCAATCAAACCGAGCCTAGATTATTTTAAAATTTGTAATGTCTGGGGACTCTCAGTTCCCTTTTTATCTATTTAAAGTTCATTTCTGAATAAAGGCATTCTTATTCAATTATAATTTTGCCTTGCATAAAATATGTTATCAATTTAAATATTCATCTGGTTTTCGCACTTGACTGTTTGTAAACTAAGCTGAATTTTATCTCGATTCAACAATTGTGATAATTTGTTGTCGACTAAAAAACACCACACTTGTTACATGTACTGATATTTCAAGATTTTGTTAACATGATTGAGCATGTAAACATAAGTCGCTTAGCTTTTTATTTTAATGTAAAAGGGTGATTTGTTATCATTAAAAATCGTGTGTAACAAATGTAAACTTCAAAACATTCGCATACCAGGAAATTCGCGCACCATTATTTTGTTCTATATTTAAAAACCATTACTATGTTTTTTTTTTACTAAGGTCAAGGTTACATGTATCTCTTTTCTAAATAATGATGAAATCAATCAGTTTTAACATTTAAGTCTCAATAGCTTATTTGACTGTTAAATTTAAAACTTTGTGGCATGTACAGAAGAAAAAACACACTCTTTAAAGCCCAAAGACATGACTGATGCAAAGAAATAAGATACTGTTTCTTTAATATCTGCTTTTGCAAATTACCTCCCGTTTAATTAAAGAAAGAACACAATTCATCTTTAAATATTCCGAAAACACGTAACTATTTTTTTTACTTTTTTTTTAAAGTGACAGATAGTGAACCGACAACTTCCAAGTTAAATATATTGGCTCAGTATATTTATGTCGGTTAGTGTGGGTCTTAATATTGTTGATAAATCTGTAATTTTAATACTTGATTGAATGGTTTATCAACAGGTGGGAGTTTTAGTATCCGCCCATTTGGCTTTTTAGTGCTATTAGCGTTTTATGTTTTCTATGTTTGGGTTCTCTTGCATGCATCATTAATTTATTGAGTTGATGGGTGGTTGGAGCTACAACTGTACCACTTCTTTGTGTGAAAAAAATATTAAATTCTCTTTAAGCGTTTAGAAACCACTGGCATTTAATCAAGGTAGGGGTAAAACCAAAAGTCACAAAATTGTCGGTAGTGGGTATATTCTCCGAAAACGAAAATTCATATCTCGTTGTTTAAATATGGATTTTTAAGTAATTTTGAACAATTCTATGCAATTCTGCGATAGTGCGATTGTTTAGATGTTACACAGAAGACTTTCAAGCAGTTTTTGCCGTTTTCAGTATATCATTTATGCAAAAGCTGTGACTTTTGGTTTTGCCCTCACCTCTGTTAAATGTCATTGGTTTAAGAACGCACAAAGGGATTTAAAGGGAAATTTCAGAAAAAAGAAATAAAAATGTTGCAGCTTGTTATGTTTCAAATTTTAAGACTGTACTCCATTTCTATGCGTAGAAATTTAAATTTTTTGATCGGTGTAGTTAGAACATTGGTTAAGTGTATTTACCAAGACAACTTGTACTTGTTTGTTCATATGAGACCCTGCGAGGACAAGTGTGTTGGGATAAGTGTAAGGTTGGAGCACCCTAGAATATGGTTTTAACCCCCAATGGCAAACTGTTTTCGCACTGACCGTTCCAACGCGGTAACCCCTCAGGTTCTCGTTAACTGTTTGGTTCATTGTGTCGTATTGAATAGGTCAATATCTTAACTCATGCGTCTTTTCCTCTCAGCATTTTGGATGCTTAGTCAGACTTTCTTTTGGCTGTGGCAATTCCGAGTAAACAGGTTTTACCTTTTCATATAAGTCATAGTCATGACGTAATCCAAATGTATACATGTATATATTTCTGGCGCGTCATGGGAAATGGTATCTTCGGTCATATTTTGTGAAAATTTAGTTGTAACTATATTTCGGAAAAACTAACAACTATTTTTAAATTTCTCGTAGCTAACAAATGCATTCCTTACACATTTTGACAATAAAATAATATTTTTAACGCAAAATGCATAATAATTAATGAAGTCTGCTCAACTTTATGACGTCATTTCAAGGATTGACGTCAACTGCCCCAAGGTACCTTTTCCGATGCGCCCCATTTAAAATTTCGTGTTGTGACAGATGAAAAAATGTACCGGTCTATACAAACATACACAATACAAAATGTTATAAGAAATATGTTGGTTATATAAATAATTTTTCAAAAAGACTTAAATGAAACAACATGATAATCATTGCATTTGATGAAGTATGCCATATTATTTCAGCGCAGTTGAGATCATAAATATGCAAAGCAAATCCGAATAACTAAATGAAAATATCATATTGCGAAATGCATTATGAAGACAAAGGAAAACGCATAATTTAAACCTGTGTCCTAATTTTAGCAAATAAAGCGTGATAATCAAACTTAAACCCATGTGTTCGTCCCAGAGAGAACAGTCATTAGCATCTGGTTCTCTTCAACACGGGACCATTCTCTCAAGTATAATCCTATTTCCACGTAATTATGTATTTAATAAACGATTGTCGTTTAAATTTTTTGTCATATGGGTAAAGCTTTTGAATATAATTAGATTACTCTGCTGGTATAACACATTTAAGTATCAGTGCTTCGGTCTGTTGTTTTATTTAAATTCATGGATTCACTTCAAACATATTTTTATGCGTATGTCGGGAAACGCATTTAGCAGAAGGAGACTTCTGATTTAATATTTGTGGGCTTAACATTTATATGTTTTTCGTGCTTCAATATTAACTGTAACACCTGAGCATTGCATTGAAGAAGATAAATTCTCTGTAATCTCAATGCACAATTACCCACAACTGATACCTGATCCTTTACCAAAACAGAAGCTCAAGATAATATTGCCAGCTAGAACACAATAAATTAACTTAACAACTTTTCTAAGTATACACCTGCGTACTGGGGCATTACTGGCTTGATAATTGAACTACTGCTCCAAAACATTCAAAAAAACATGCAATAAATACTAACTGATTTATCAGTAAAACAGAACTTTTCAAAATGACATATTTGCTGCCTCATTGCCACTTGCTTCTAATGTTTCGTAAGTTGGCTTTTACATGCAGCATTGTAGAGTTGGTGAGTTGGTTGGCATTTATTCACAAGACAACTTGTACTTGTGTGTTTACTAAATAAAAAAACATAAGTAGGCAAGTGTGAGGCTAATACAAACTTAAGCCGGGTTTAAACTCCCCCCCCCACCCCCAAAAAGAAAAATTGTTTTGACCCGACCTTTCCAACTCAGTTACCTCCTCAGATACTCTTTTTCGAAAATTTGGGGTGGTGTCTTATTTGAGAATCCCATTTTATAATCCCATGCTCTTTTTCCACTCTGATTTCGGCTGTGTGGCGAGGCTGTGCTTTCTGAGTGAGACTATTTCAGATATGTATTTTTCTCCTTTCCAGAACTGCTTAATATATCAATTTAAAATCGTGTGTGGTTTTTCTAATTAATAGTAATATTTTATGAAATGAATTTTATTGAAATGGCTTGAGCTCAAATGATTCGATTTGATTTTGGTCTTAAGTTTATTTATTTAAATGTCGCCAACACGTTGTTATTTATGACTGTTTCATAAGCTTCTGTTACAACTTCATTAATTTAAGAGCGCATTTGGTAGTGTTCATCATTCTTAAATAATATTTTAGTTATGCTTTTTCACATTGTCAAATAACATTTAATTATTTTGTGTATATAAAGTTATAAAAGCTAATAAATAAAAATATATTCCCGCTTTATCAAATGTCCAGATATTTGCAAATACCACAAATTAAATTAAAAAAATAAAATTTATCATCACTTAACAAAATACTTTAATTTAAAAACTGATAAGTTTTCATTTTTGTTCAGTATATTTTAGTTTTTAAAATTTTTATCTTTCTTGGAAATCGTAAAAATTATTATAACTATTTATGATTTACTTGGATTTGTTTGGCAACCTGTACATCATAATGTAAGTTACTATTAGGATTGATCATTGTAAATGTATGTTAAAATAGCTTTCTGTGTACATTCTAGCGCCAAATGTTTAACTACACCAGGCGTGATAGATAATTAACTGATAAAATGGCTGTATGCCGAATACACGTAAACAAATAAGACGAATTTCGGTCCAATATTTTCGCTTCATTCAAGATATCTGGCATATTAAAAATGCAAGTTAACTACAATAAGGCAAAAAAGAACCTATGAATTTTCCGTTTATAAACATTTAATACATTTTTTTCTCAAAGATCCGATTTCATCTACTCAATAATCGTCAGTTAATGACACTTTAATATGTTCCACTTCATGAGTTATTAAACAGGAAGGTTTGAAGATTAATTACCTCATATATTCTATCACTACGGTTTTAAGAGTAATTGATACACACTGTATTTAATTAGTTCGTCAATTTATGTAATCTATCATGAATGCATATGCAATCTAAAAGAATGCTAGGTCTGGCTGCAGTTTCACAAACGAAATGAAGTTGTCACTCATAGAAACTCGACGTTATAACACAAAAATTTTACTCTATTGTGATAATGAATAATAAAAAGAATATAGCATATTAAATATCATTTCAAGCAGAATTGTATTGCAATGATTTCTATTTTCAAGTACAATTTTCAGATGAATTAGTTAGGGAAAATAAATGGTAAATGAGAAGCTATTATTATGACTTGATGAAGTGTGTAACAACACATGATCATGAGTACATGTAACTGGGATATTTACTAATCTCTGCAGTGCGCTTCATTTCTCTTTGACTACAGTATGTACTAGTTAGTATGACACAATAAGCTTTGTGCGTTTTAGAAAGTCATTGTATTCATGAATATTTATTGCCTATTACTTCGCGTTGTTAACATGTTTCATGGTGATCTGCACGCGAAATTAGGAACATTGTGCACAGCAATTTTCATTATGTTTAAATTTGACGCGTTCCTTCTTTATGTAGAATTGGTCCGATTGACCCGACAATGCCAAACTTTTTTCTTCTTTTTTATCAATGTTACTGTACAAAAAACAATTTGAAAGAAATATATTTAAATCATTTGATAAAAGAACAAAAAACTCTTTCACAAAAATACACGATAACATATTAAAGATATGTTCATAAGGGGACATGTATCTTGACTTAAACACATGCAAAACAAAGCACACGACAAGCTGTACATTGCTTCTGCTGTATACTTTGAATACTTTTGTATTGCTATAATTGCTTTAATTATTGTTTAATAATTACGACTGGTAAATTTTTGCCTTAGAACTAAAAATAAAACAGCTTATGAAATAGATACTTAGATCGATTTAATGAATTCACGAGATGTAGAGGAACGTTATTCAAATCAAATACATGTAGGTCCCCAGTACCGACATAGATACAGCCCAAAGGTCAACTATAAGTAACCATAAGATTCCATAACGTACTACACCTATTCGTACTATTCACGTCACTAAAATTAGAGGCAGTCAAACTTGTGCTTCAGACAAAGCAGTAAACAAAAACCACCTGTAGACAGAGTGCACACTCTATTTGTCCCACTGACTGATTTATGGAACAAATTAACCAGTGAACAAAGACCACCTGTGGACAAAGACCACACTTTTTTGTCTTTTTGACTGATTTATGGAACAAATTTAACTGTGAACAAAGACCACCTGTGGATAAAGACCACACTTCATTTGTCCATCTGACTGATTTATGGAAAAAAATTACCTGTGAACAAAGACCACCTTTGGACAGAGAGCACACTTTATTTGTCCCACTGACTGATTTCTAGAACAAATTTACCTGTGAACAAAGACTACCTGCCTTTTTTAGTCCACTTCTGGATTCTCTCTTGAGCGGTCTTTGAAGACAGGATTGACTGTAATTAAAACAGAGCAATAACTACGGAACTGGTAAAGAACTACATCTCAAAATGTAAAAGATACTAATGGTAAATAATGACCAGTAAAATATCAGTTATAAGATTTCAGCTTCAGTATCTACATTGTATCTACATAACTCAGAGGGAAGTTTGAGGAAGCAGCTGGCCTATAATTCAAATGCCAGACAGTGTACAGTAAACTCGGTGACAGGTCTATAATTCAAAAGCCAGAAAGTCTATATTAAACTCGGTGACATATTCTTCGTTTTTTAGCTAACACATCATATAACATCATAGTTTTAAATCTAATTTAAGTGCGATTCTCAATAGATGAAACACGACCCTGTCATCTTTAGTTTTAAATACTGATAAAATAAATAAGTATACATGTACAAGAAGTTAAAGGTTCCCCGTCATTTCACTACTTTTAGGAAATAAAACGAATTGTCAATAATAAAACAAAACTAAAACGACTTATCGAACAGTTTGAAATTAAATATTTTGTTATACCTTGCAGTAAAATATAGAGGTTTAACAGTATTTTCATTTGTTTTAAACAAAACTTCATAAATATTCAATTCACAAACAGGGTTGAGAAGAAAGTTACAATGACGAGCAGCAATACGCGTTTTTATTAAGGCTCATAAACAGGCTCATTCAAACCCTGCCTTTCATATTATAATATTATTAATCAAGTTAATTCAAATTGGCTTGTTCCAACTCGGGCATATATGACTGTCCGAGTGTATTGCCCGAGGCCCAATAACTTGTCCATTGTGAATTAACTTGCATAATGAAATTGGTATTGATTAACATAATAAAAACATCATGTTCAGTTGTTGGGCAAATATAAGAAAGTTACTTAATAATTGTCGTTATTAGTGGTTTTCAAAGTTCTCTTTCCTTTATTTGTATAATATCTCTCCAGGTCAAAATGTCCAGAACGCTATAAATTTCATTGCGGTCTTAGACCGATTTAGGAGTAATTATGCAACAAGCCATAAACAATGTAAGTTCGTAATCTGAGGAGCAGACATATGGTTTCTGTGACTACCAAGACAATCTGCATGTAATAATTTATTTTCCTTAGAGAGACCGTTTTCAGAAAGAGACATTTGATTTAATACACCGCTTGAAAGCGCCTTATTATGTATACTTGACTACTGGGCATCGTTTTCCCAAAATAATGCTTTTTTTTTTCTTTTTGGAATTGCCAAAACGACAATCCATTTATTTAATCATAAAAACAGTAATATAACAAAACAAAATAATGCATTTTATATATAACGTACAAGTATAAAGATAATTGTTGGTCCATGAGCCGCTTGCAATAACGTTAAACTATTTTCTAGATTTAACAAAAAATGAAATTCTATTTTAGAAAAACCCATTCCGAGAATATGTAAAACTTCTTGCATTATAGCGCAATTTACATTATTACTGGTTCTTTGTTTCCAGAACAATTTTTCTTACAATTAACTATGTACAGGTTGAATTAAATTCAATAAAAAGTATTTTCTACAACTGCATAAATTTCGCCGTAACAAAGATAAGAAATAGTCTTAGAGTATATTCTTGTTTTGTATCTTATTACATGCACAATATTAACTGTACCAACTAAGCGTGAAGATAAATGTATTGTATTAACCTTCGTAAGATTTACACATGACCGATATATTCGCTCTGCTACAAAATCAAGAAGCACTAGCGAAAATATCATTTTGTCAGACCAACGCTAAAAGAGTATGTATCTTATATATTGGAAAACGTCCATCAGGAACAAACAACCTAATTCAGAAAACACAAATTGTTCACTGGCCAATAATTATGGAAAGAATGCTACCAGTAAAGGTCAATAGAGTTTGCTAGTTCATTCAACTAAGGCTGCTTATGCACTGCTCAGGGTGGAAAATTTCGATGTCTTATATATTGTTAGTATTCATTGGACTACTAAATAATGCCTATCAATGACTGAACAGAAGCGAACTCCGCCATAGTACACTTTGGAATCTGTGTGTGTGAGTGAACTTTACTGACGCTATAGCAAACTTGTTTGTCTACAGTTTAAATAATAAACGGTGATATATCTTAACACGTTTTATTAAATTTGTTTCGTCCTTATCAGGCACCTTTAAATGAAAGTGTTTGTATGTCAAGTTTGTATCATTAAACGAACATGTGTCAAAAAAAATTAAAATGTCGAATCGGATGTGTGTAAACTTTATTTCAAAAAGTTAAAAAAGCATGTAATAATCACCACAGATTAAACAGTCTTTTGGTACATTGTACATGGAGAAATGTTAATCGTACACAATATATAAATTAATATCACAAGCCAATTTGAAAGATTTAAGAGGCCTTATTCGTAAGGGTTCACTTTTCTAACCATAAAATGACTACACAGATACCTGTATGAGATCTCGAAACCAAAGTTCGATTCCATAATAAATTCGATCCAACAATCTTAAATAAAGCAGATTTTCAGACATTGAAATCATATTGCCCCTACTGGGGAGCGAACCCAATTGAATTTCACAAACTTAGTTGCGGTAAATTTTGGCTTTGCATCCATGACTTTACTTCCGATCATATTAAAGGTGTAATTGAGAATAGAAATGATATATTAATATCTACAAAAGACGTGACTTTGCGTGGCGAGGAAAAGGATTTCCATCAGCATTCAGTACCATTAGTAGCAAACCACACTGGTGTGGTAATCTTTGATCTCTCTTGTTGGGAGGTGATCTTCGTAAATTGCTTTTTTTCTCTTATTTTTTTAAATTGGCGTTGTTGTCAAAAACAAATGCGTTTTAAGGTTTCCAACGTCCTTGTTTTAATTAAAAACATATTTAGAGATTGTTTTACAATCAATTTTATACCGATAGTTTGTACTCAATTTCTATATTGAGTGAATTGAATGGCTTCTGTCGATTAAAACGTTTTACAAATAAGATGTGTTTTCAATCTATAAACTTTAGTCGAATAACGATAAATTAAATTCGTCTATTAATAACCCTATCAACATTGATAAATTAAAGTGTAGAAAACAAACGAAGCATTTACCTTAAACTTAGTTATAAACCAGCCAAACACGAATTAGCAACAGTTTTCTGCAGTAAGATAAAATGTCTGTGCCCATGGTTCAATATGACGCTATAAAAACAGTTAAAATACGAGTACAGTGAATCCTCTCTTTAAGGACCATCTCTGGGACTGGACAAACGTGCTTTAAGTGTCTTGACTGTGGGGAAGAAAAAATGTGAACAATTGGTAATGGTGCTCTTATTATCGATGTATTCTTAAATTTGGTGTAGTCTTCATAAGGGATTTTATTGAAACTTTTCAACTCAGAATAAAAGCAAATCAATAGTTGTTTTGAACATTTTAGACAGTTAAACTTCCTACCTTTATTATGAGGCACCTCACGGTAAAATGAGTTTCCAGTGAAATCTTTTGAAATTTTAGTTGTTACTTATTACAAATTTATTTACAATTATCTATGATACTTTTTCTCGCTGTGTTACATATTTTGACTAAAGAACGTTTATTTTACTAACTTTAAAGCAATTTTGTCTGCTCGTCGTGGTAAAATCCTTTCAAAAAAAGGTGAAATATGCATATCAGGAATCGCCACATTCAGAAAAAACAGCCTCCCCACACAGTCAAGAAGAAGAGAGGGGGAGAGAGCATGGTTAATAAAATAATCAGTTTAAAAAAAGACACCACTAACAATAAACAAAAATGAGAACCCGAGGGGTTACCGCCTTGGAACGTCAGTGGCAAATCAAATTGCCCCTGGGGGTTTAAACCAAGTTCTAGGGTGCACCAACCTCACACTTGCCCCAACAGGTTCTCAAATCACAAAACAAGTACAAGTTGTCTTGGTGAAAAGACTCCAACCCACTTATCTGCTTAACAATGTTGCATGCAAAAGCACACAAACATATAGAACAAAGAATGACGTCATGATCCCAACGACAGCTTTTCCCGTAACGTTCCCTGTATCATAATCATATGGATCTGTTTTGTTTTGTAAGTTTTAAAACTCAAATTTTAAAGAACTATACATAAAAAAGCAACATATGCATATCAGGAATCGCCACACTAAAAAAACACGCAGCGAAAAAGAAGAGAGGAAGAGAGAGAGCGCATGTTTTATATATGTATGTCAATTCAAATAGGACGCCACAAACAATTAATAAACAAGAGAACCTTTGGGGATACCGCCTTGGAACGGTCAGTGGCAAAACAAATTGCCACTGGGGGTTTAAACCAGGTTCTAGGGTGCACCAACCTCACACTTGCCCCAACAGGTTCTCATATCACAAAACAAGTACAAATTGTCTTGGTGAAATAACTCCAACCCACCCATAAGCTCAACAATGTTGCATGCAAAAGCATACAAACATATAAACATAAGAATTTAATAGCATTGCAAATAAATAAATAAAATTTAAATCAGACTGATCTCAGTGACATAATCTCACACAGTAAATGTTGTTTCTACTTTCTCTAAACAGGTCGAAATTCCAAACAACTATCTTATGGACTCTGTACAGAGTATTTAGGACTTAACATCTTATTAAAAACCAAAATAAACTGGTAAGCAGCATTACAAATAGCCTTTGTATCCTGGCAGAGTACTGTTCACATTCTTTGAAATCTTTCAATTTAAAAAATTGACAAAGTTCAATCAAATTATATGTCAGTGATATACTTTAATATAGAAATTGTTTCACATTCTTAAATTCATTCTTTAATCATTTAAAATGTCCATTTTCATTCTCGCACCAACCCTAAAATAATGAGACACGATATTATGCATATAAGGAAAAGCCATATTCCGAAATGAATTTCCTCTCACCGCTAAAAATATATATATAAATAATGGTTATATCATGATGTGTTTTTACAAAATACCCCTCAAACAATTCACAAAAAGAATACTTGGGGAGGGGGAAGGATATTGCCTTGTAACGGTCAGCGGCAACAACTTTAAACAAATTTCTATTACATGTGCATGTACATACTGAACCCGAAAACGGTTAACTTAAACGATTAAGTAATTTGAATAGCATCTTATATATTAATTAATTGCAACGTTTAAAAAGGACTTTAAAAGGCTAATGACAAGCGAAATAACTTTAGACAGTCTTAGACTCTTACGGGTTTCCTTCATGACTTTCATATTATGTTTTAATTGCAACTCAACATATCGCTTTTAGAAACAACGTTATAAAAGGTAAGCGAAATGAGTAATTGAAGATGACTTGCTGACATTTTATTCATTAAAATGTCTTTCCATATTATCCATAGTGTAAATGTTAACGATTTTCTTTCACTTTAGTTTTGGGGGTTTTTTGCTATTTTTTTTAAATGTGTAGTTTTCAACAGATTTTCAGAGCAATCTAAATGACACTAATACATGTGTGATTTCACTTGTAAACGTTTTATATAACGATTTAATAAATGTAAACAATTTCCGTGCCATGTAATTCATTACACTCATTTTCAGTTGGTTAAGTAATATAAATTTGTAATATTTTTTTCAGTGATTTTGGGTTTTCATCAATACATAAGTTTATTAGGTTCTTTTTTAATAAGTATAAATTTTGTTTGTACATTGTTCAGAAATTCAAGAAACTTATTAATGCAGATTTAAGTTTTAAAATGTATAGTCCATAGATTTATGAAGTGACAGTCTCCCTACGTATTATCTATTTATGTTCATGATGAAAGTTGAATAGATCGACGATCTTAAGAAAAAGTCACAGAGACTCTCGCTGTGACGGTGCGGGTTCGCTCCCCAGTAGGGTCAATATCATTTGGAAATCACAATAGCGTTAATTGTGCAACGTCGCGGCCGTAAAAAGTCGCCCATACATATTATCAGTACTGTTACAAGTATCAGTAAAATAATCCGTTAACATGCAGTGCTAATAACGTATATCATGGCTATCCGATCATTTTATGGGGGGGGGGCTGTTAGCTAAATCAATTGCGTTTTCGGAATAACATGGCTGGGCGCTATCGCTTCGACGGTGCGGGTTCGGTCCCACAGTAGAGGCAATATCATTTGAGATAGAGTGCAAAACAAATATTCTTCACAACTTTTATGTTTACTATCTCCGCAATCAGCATACACACATTGATATACTAACTATCATATTGAATTTAAAGTTGTTCACAATTTCTGAACTTAATTATATATTTGGAGATATTACATTTACCTTTAAAAATCAGTCCACCACTAACACTGTTCTATAGCAAAGTTTTGACCTATGTAATTCGACTGTTTTCGCATTTCCCATTAAGAATTATTATCTGAGTATGCAAGGATATAATAACTAATCACGATCATATTATTTTGAAAAGTCTTTCATTAACAAACAACTTGTGTGTTTTACATTACAACGGTAACAAAATTCTTGGTAGATTATTTTCAAGGAATCCACTAAATAAAAAACGAAAGCAAAAAGTGAAATATACATTAACTGGATTCGCCAGACACACAAAACGCACCCTCCCCACACAGCTTTGCCAATATTTGAGATAAAAAGATCGCAGAAGTTTATAAAATGATCAAATTCAAATGAGACACTACAGATAATTAAAACAAAGAACCTGTGGGTTTTCGTCATGAAACGGTAAGTGGCAAAACAAACAAAGAATTTACGAGTCTCTTTGATTACCAGCTTCTGTGAAAAGTGAAAGGACCTTAACTTGGTACATGTACCTTCTCCCCCTTTCTTCTGTTTAACATAATTATGAACATTTTGTATGTTATAAATTTAAGTTACCAATATCTCTTACTACTCTTGGTCAAACATTTACAATTAGTGTGTTCAACCACAGCAATACAATAGAAACTATAGTAGAAGCACATGAACGCATATAAGTCAAGCTACAATATACTTTTGTTGCTTGCTCCCCCCAAAGAAACACCATCGCATTTAACCATACTGTACAGGTGGTCAAATCGTGGTTTCATATTTAGAAAAAAAAAAACAACATTTGTTACAGTAGAGTGTTCAATCTTTTTTTTTTGCGAAAAGCAAACTTAGTCTTTTGTTTGACATATAATCGGTCGTACTTGAACCATAGTTACAATAATTTGTTGATCAAACTCAGTCATGGACATCGTGATTATTATTATTCCATAGTTACAATAATTTTTTGATCAAACTCAGTCATGGACATCGTGATTATTATTATTCCATAGTTACAATAATTTGTTGATCAAACTCAGTCATGGACATCGTGATTATTATTATTCCATAGTTACAATAATTTGTTGATCAAACTCAGTCATGGACATCGTGATTATTATTATTCCATAGTTACAATAATTTGTTGATCAAACTCAGTCATGGACATCGTGATTATTATTATTCCATAGTTACAATAATTTGTTGATCAAACTCAGTCATGGACATCGTGATTATTATTATGATTATTATCACAAAGATCGGACAAGGCTTACATCTCCTAGCTTAAGTAAAATTTATCAGGTTTCCTTTAGATCCGTTAACAGTAACAGCCGCTCAATGAAGCTAATGATGAATAAGTCACAAACTTCATTAAATAATGTCTAGAGTTTGAATTAAAGACCAGTCTCTTTTCTATAACTTCCTGAGACTAAAGTAGAAAATAACTGAAGCTGAAAACTTATAGATGACATCGTAATGACCAGCATAACTCACTAGTGAGCTGAAAATTGAGAGATAACCTTATATAATAGAATTCTGTAAGGACAATTAATAGTTCCTTAACTATTAAGTCACACAGTTCTTAAGATCGTTTACTTGAGTGCAGTGAAACTAATGTGACATACTCACATATGTAGTGCTAAAACGGCAGTCTAGTGTTTCTGTTACCATGATGGATATTTCTAGTTATCGAGGATACATTCCGCTGATGCGGGGCTAAGGGGTTATCGTACAGTGTAAGGGTGTAGTAAAAGCTACAAGCGTTGTGTTCAGGTTCGACCTTACGTTTATTTACTCTGAAGCGTTAAGATGTACTAACAAAAAACAATAACAATGACGTCGACGTAAAAGTACGTCGACCGCGATGTGGCGCCAAGACGTTACGCATATACATACTTTCATTGACAGGGGTATTATTAAAGTGTTATAAACAACATAAAAAACCAACAATAAATTCACAACAAGAGAGCTTACAACGTTGTTCGTGCCTATAAATAAACCGTTCTACAGATGAACCCCTTTCGCCTGCTGACAGTGGCAGGAGTTTAAAAAAAAATATATGAATATTTACAAACTTATACATTTTTTTCTTGTGAAATGAAACCCTGTCATCCTGAACTTAGTGATGCTACTCACATCAAATGATAACATTACAACATTTTTCGCTTTATCGGGTGTCCAGATATGTTCGTATACCATTTTTTTAATTAAATCAAAACATCCTTGACACTGACTTTTGAGTTCACACATTGGAAGTATATCTCTTTTGTTCATTACATTTTGTACATGTATAATATACATGACATTTAACAATTGAAAGTCATGATTAAGTCAATTACATGAACAGGAAATGTTATCCGAAAAGTAGACACTTTCATCGACCAGTAAGCGACCAGTTACAAATTCTGTTACAACTAATTCTGCAAAACATTTACAAGAGTCGTTATGTAAATATATATTTGCCACAACAAGAATAAAACAAATTCATCACTATCATCTGATTACGACAGACATGTTTAACCTCGGATGTAGTTTTCCATAACGACTGTCAGTCATTGTAACAATTGCTGATCCTTTGGACGACCCGCTTGTCGATATTGTGAGGAATGTATTGTTTAAGGATTATGGACATCGTATTGAGTATCCTTGAACCCACCAGTACTGAGTCTCGCAGAATTCAGACATAGCTTATATTATGTGCTATAATAGTCGCAGTCTTGTAAATATATTTTCTTTTTACGATTTTTAAGGTAATATCTTGAGCAAAGGGTGAAAACACCTTTTAGAATACTTCTTACTGTAATGGATGTTTTTAAAAAAGTAAATTCTTTAAGTGAATTAAACTTAATACTTTAAAATTTGTATTCAAACTCAAATAATTTTGTGTCATTCTGTGAAACTTTACCCCGGACTGCAATTATTATACATCTATGTTGCAACAATATCGCACATGCGACTTAAAATGTTTTCGAGCACTCCTTATAGTTACTTAAAAAGGAATGACCAATTAGCTATCTGCAAAGCTGATTTTACACTTTAAATTATTAAACAAATAGTATTATTTAATTTATTTATTTTAGTTTAGTTTCATTCATTACTTAAATTTAAAATAAATACAATTAAGATAAATAAAATTATATCGATAATTATTCACTGTTCGCCATGTCATTTCCAAGTAATTGTTGTCAAATAGTTTGGGTCATCCCTAGTGATCAAGATAATTCGCCCAGCAAAAAAGTAATCGTGAATATCGTTAAATATGTTTCTATGACAAAATTGTTTAAAATAACAAAAAAAATGTATCGGCTTCACTATAACATGAAACGTTCATGACTCTTTTATCATGTTTATTACAGGTCTAAGTGAATTTTGTTACTCATCTTGTTAAGTATAAGTTCAGTCCGCCTGAAAGTCTATATTCTTATAATGTAATAAAAAGCGCTTTTTAACTCGCAATAATTAAAATATGACTTCCTTATGAATCAATTAATATAATGATTTTAGTTGATGTACTAAATAATTTGAATTTCAATGTCTAAAATTCCATCAACTAGTAGAATCGATTCGACATAAAAGAGTCTTTTTAACGAACACTTAGTACTTCATTGTAGCTTACTCGGTACTTTATTTATAACTAATTTTTTTTTCTAATAACTGAATATGTATACCAGACATATTTATATTGGTTATCGTGTTAGACATTGATGATATAAGAACGGTTATGCTGCTGTTACAAATCTTGCTTGACAACAGTTGATTAATGTATCTACGTTTGATGTACCCAGTGGACTGTCCGGGACTAAATAATGTGCTTAACATTGCCAAGCAATCGTTCTCAAGGCGAATCATTCTCCCACAGTGTACTCGAACAGACATCATCATCTCGATAGGCTCATCAATTTAAGCACAAGATTTCTCTGAGGTTATTCATGAAATGTATGTTCTAACCTTTTAAGATTACTTCACATTTATTGAAAAAAAATTTTAAGATGAACGACGAGACAGTCACTGCCCATATTTTAACCTATCCCAATTAAATTTACCTTCTACTTAATCATACGGTAGGTAGGCAATTTACTTGTCTATGGAATATATCAAAACAAACTCGGTATAATAACTGAATAATCTGTCTTTTGAAGAGTGGGTAAGACGTTGTCCGTTTGGCTGTTTTGTGTTATAGGAAATTAATCAGGATGCACTTGCCGTTGGAAATAATGTCATACACTTCCCGCAAAAGTTTAAAATTGGAAAGTGGAGTTTCTATATAACTGAAAAAATGGATTGATGTTTTTTTTTCAAATTATTCTAATATACTGTATGCTTCAAAATCTGTGAGGTATCCGCCAAGTATATGTAAAAAATAAAAGATAAAATTTTCATGCCTATTTGAATTGCTTGTTACTATAATATTAACTTTACATTGTGACATAAAGAAACAATGTCATTTTTCTAAAATATGAAATGACTGTAAATCGTTTGCAGTATGCTTGGTTTGAGAATGGGGCATCAAAACTTTTTCAGAATTTGAACAAACAAAATGATCAGTTTATATTTTAACACAATTTAACAGTTACGTGAAATAGTTAATCTAAAAAAGCTTTAGCAAACCAGAGGTTAATACTCAACATCTGCAGTTTTCTTTCGGAAAGCCTGATTTTCAGAAAGCGGTATGTCATTGGACGGGCGGGTGGGAAAACGGGCGTCAAAATTGGTTTAGGTTCTTTGATTAAATTCACCTTTTCTCATTAACCATTCAATGTAGAGCTTTGAAACTTACATAGGTGTCAGATATCACAAAAGCAATCATCAGGACACATTTCATAACTAATGACCTATTTTGTCATTTTCACAACTTTTTCACTTAAAATTTAAAACAAAACCCAAGTTTCGTAGCATCGTGGCGGCATCTTGTTTTAGAAATGTTTTAGCAGGAAATATTACGGTTTCTAATTAAATTCTACTCTTTTTTTTGGTTTAATGAATAATGTCAATTTCAAACTTCGTACGTGTACTTTACTTTTCTCGAGTTGAAAACTTTCAATGACATTAATTTTAATGGTTTATTTCATTCATTTTTATGTTCATACGTATATCAACATGAATTTATTATTGTATTCTATCTTAAGTTCTATTTTTCCTGAGAATTTAGAATAACATTTATAAATTAATAAATTTATATTGTTTCAATGCTGATGTCTTTTTTCCTCGATAGCAACATGATTAAGCTTTTATAACTGATGTAGATAACTAAAATAACCTTCCTGTTTCACAATCTGAGATAATTCTCTGTTTACTCCAAGACAACTTGTACTTGTTTTGTGATACGAAAACCTGTTGGTACAAGTGCGAGGTTGGTGCACCCTAGAACCTGGTTTAAACCCCCAATTGCAATTTGTTTCAAGGCGGTATCCCCAAAGGTTCTCTTCTTCGTTAATTATTTGTGGCGTCCTATTTGAATTGATATACTTATAAAAAAAACATGCCCTCTCTCTCTCTCTCTCTCTCTTTCTCTCTTCTTTTTCGCTGCGTGGGAAAGCTGTGTTTTGTGAGTGTGGCGATTCCTGATATGCATATATTACCTTCTTATATTATAACACATTCTGAAAGTCTAAAATCATTGGATGCTAATGACGAGGAAGAATGTTCAGTTATCAGATAACACTCTTACAAGTCTTACACGAATGCATTAAATACAATTACACACTTATTCAAATTATGCCATTTATCACAACTCTGTGGTAAATTGGTTATTTGGTTTAAATGAATTTTAACATTTAGACAGTTAAATAGTATTGAAGTATTCCATATTTGTAATAAAAAACCTGCATTTACAATAATCCAGTGAATAGAATCAATCAAACCGATCCTGCAATTTTTTCATATTTGGCGTTTTTGGTGGCTTTCAAAGTTTCAAACTTTGTTCGAATGTGAACCTGCTGGACAAGTGTGAGGTTTGTACACCCTAGATCCTGGTTAGAAGTCCCCAATAGCGCATTGATTGGCAAATGATCGTTCCAAGGCGGTACTCCCAAGGTTCTTATTTTCGCTAAATTTTAATTGTCAATGATTATTCAACCTATGCTTCCTTTTCATCTCTACCTTTTGGCTATGTGTGGGAGAATGTGTCGTCCTTATTTGGCCACATCTGATATGCATTTTGTCAAGTTTTGTTAATTACAAGTTACTGTGATATACTCATTCAGTATGTTCTTAAATTCCTTAAATGTGTCTACCTTTCTTTCAATAAGCCTATAAGGCAATATTTAAAAGTATACCATTATGTTACGACTAGACTAGTGAAAGAATTTATTTGGCTACATTGCATTTTCAAATCAAAACAACTAAAAATCATAATTTCATATTCTTCTCAACTTCCCCTTTGCACTCCAACTCTTTAAAAATTCAACAACACTATATTTAAAGTTTGTTCAAGCTTATTTGATGACGAAAATACATTAAATTTCGTAGATTTAATTATTTTATTTTCTACTTAGTTACATTTTCATAACGAACAAAATTTTGAACATCATCGCAGTTGTTTTGAAATTCCCTAAATCCTCTCCTGGACCAATGCTTTTACAGTTTAATATTTCGATCATACACAGATTTGGCATTATATTCCCCCAGAGTATATTTACATAACATCACTACATCATATGAATTGATAAGTATGAGCTTCGTCCTGCAGATGCAGTAGCTGTCTGTCAAATTTAATTAAATAAATGTCAAATGCAAACTTTACTTTAATTCGTCAAGCCAACGACTTATCTCACTGAAACAGTCTGGTCTAAACCTTTTCAGTATCTTGGCTTATTTGATTTGTGTGATAGAGTCTTTCTGGAGGTATTTTCAGAAAATACAATCAAGTTATACAACACTTACAGTGACAGTCCACAATATTTTATTTATGTCTATACAACGTTAAATTAAATGTCATTTACACCATCAAGTAATTTAAACAAAAGCTCCAAGTGATACGATGTTGTTATTATTTACGTCCAAATTTCTGGGGTCGACATTATTTCGGAGCGAAAAGACGTTCATTAATATTCAGTTCGTCACGTGATAATTAGTTGTGATAATTTTCCGTAACAAAACCATGACGGATAGCGAAGCGGTAGAGCGTTAAAATGTGAGAGATATCTGTCTGCAGTAGAAATGTATGGCATTTTTGCCATGTTCACTCTTCCTTAACGGGTTATTTGTTTCTACTCTGGCGGGCCGGTGATAATTTCGTTCTGTATACGTAAGACTCAATCGGAACTACTCGGCCAATTCCGCCTAATCGGCGATCGTGCCTCGGATTTATCTGGTGGAAGGATATGTCTAACCCAAAACGCCTACGCTAAAATATAGTTCTTTCGGATAGTAAACAAACATGGCGCCGTTCGAACAATGCGTTCAAGTTTCATTGCAGAGATTCCTTCCGTGGTGTTGAAAACATGTCGCTCTCTAAATTTGCGATGATGTTAAAAAAATAGAAAATATTTGAGAATGACCATGGGGGCCGCCATCTTGTTGCTAAAAGTAGTCCCAAAATCCAAGATGGCGCGTCCCTACGTACATCAGAGAGATGGTGTGTAGACACTGTCCGATGAGTTCAGATTGACGTAAGACTGTGCATGCGTACACATAATAAATCGGCACTATTCGCATTTTTCGCGGAGGCATCAATTTTCGCACTTAATAGTTATATTCGTGTACAATAAATTAACAAGTTAAATTTCTTGGACCGTTTTGTCTGTGGCGTTATACATTCTTACAATTTATTCATAAACGTATTTTATTAATATTTTACATAATCTATAGAAATTCGGTTTAACAAAATTGAATGTTCTAACTACATCGATCACAAAACATTAATTTCTCATCGTGGAATTTGAGTGCACTCTCCAAACTTGAAGCATGATATAATGATATTTTAATTTCCACTCTTTTTATGAAACTGCCATTAAAATCCCCTCGTGAGTTATTATTAATCCAATGATATTTAATCGTGATAGGGGTAAAACAAAACAGTCACAAAATCGACCATTACTTTTGTAAAGGGGATTAACTGAAACCGGCTGAAACTGCTGAAACATCATCTGTCCAACAGCTTAATAATCACGTTTTGCAGAATTGAAAAAAAAACAGTGCTGATGCCGGCCGTTGCATTATATTTATTTTATAAAACGGAAAATACCATAAAATAAAAATAAATTCTACAAATTATAATGAAATTGTCCATGATTGGCGAGTTTTAAAATAAGATATTTTATCGACCTATCCTTAAAGGAAAGGCCTAAGAGATCTTGCACAAGACAGCAGTCTGTTCTGAGGACCTCCAGTTCAACTTTCAGTCCATGGAATATTCTGAAAGTTTTACAATTTGCCCGATGTAATGCGATTCACTTTGAGAAAAAACCTAAGAATCGAATATTAAATTGAAATTAAAGATGAAAAAGAAACTTTGAAAGTCACCAAACTCGACCTATAATTATGAAACTATTGCAGGCTTAGTTGGATTGAGCCCGTTTGTGGACAGTAATGAAAATGGACATTTTGTGCCTACGACGCTTAGCTTTGAGTTTGGTAACTTATTTTTTAAACTTAAGTTCATCAACTTATATTTAAAATTTTTAAATCCTAATATTTAGCATTTTGGTCTCCCATCAGTCTCTAGCTTAAGCATAAAGAATTGTCGTGCCCAGTTTTATTTAAAGATTACAATATTGAAATTCAGAAATGAAAGACATTCTTGAATTAAAGCCAGTAGTTGTCATGTTTCCGCTAAAAATAGGATCTGATATTAATCTATTATTCAAAGTGGCAGTTAGAAAATGAAACCATTTTAGAAGTCAGTGAACCTGACGGGTTTCCCTTATTAGTATTATTCGTTTTTAAAACTAGAAAAGACACGTTTAAGAAGACTAATTGGAATCGCCTTTTTAAAATGTCAGACAATAAATTTAAATTTCTCTCTCTATTAGGCATTTCGAACATGTATGAAAGATGAAACATACAATTTTGACTTTGCTAAAATACCTCAGCCCAGGAAGTAATTTATCAAACTGAAACATGAAATCCCTTAAAAAGGAAAGAAATAAAATATGCATATCAGAATTTGCCACACCCAGAAAACACAGCCTCCCAACGCAGCGAAGATAGGAAAAGAGAGGATGGGTTTGTCAAATGATCATTTTCAAAACTTAATGTGAAACCACATAGAATTAACGAAAAGAGAACCTGAGGGATTACCACCAAAACAATTTTGCCATTTGGGGTTTAGGAACATGTGAAAAGATGGTTATTTATGTCAGAAATATATTTAGACAAAAGTTATTTTCGTTTTTGGAGCAGTCAAACAAGAAACGACTTTTATACGTGTTTCCGATGCCCCAAGTGCAAGTATTGTCATGAGCGAAACATGTAGAAATCTATTTCTCTTGATGGAAGATTAAACCTTTCCTAGACCAGGACAAAGTTTTAACGTTATTTCGGTTACAATTGCAAATTGTTTTATCAAAGATACGTTGTATTCCATTGAGATACCTAGGTTTCATGAATGTGAGCCCAAGTACCAAACTTTCATTAAACACTTGATCCTACACATGTTCCAACCTGTACTTTATAACAACTTATGTTTGGCAATATATTATTTATTCCAGGCACCAATATAAATTGTTGCATGTATCGTTTGGGTGCAACATTGTCTTCTTATATATCAACAGTTGTAAGAACAAAATCTGCATAAAAGACGATAAAACATACAGTTCTCGCTGAAAACTATTTATAATATTGTCAAAGTTTACCACAAAATCACCTTTTATTCAACAGATAATAGCGGATAATTTTATTATGTCTAAAAGCGCGACAAAATGTAAAAATATCGCGGCTCAAATATTTTATCACGATATTATAGTTTGATAGTCTTTTCTGGAAAAAATAACATGTTTCGTACATATTCCTGCTAGACTAGGGCCTTGCATACCATCGTTTGGGATGGGTAAAAAATGTACTGTTTCTTGGTGTAAATATTGAGTTGCGCTCAACCCGGGTCTAGGCGGCGTTGGCAAATATGCATTCCATTACTGTCCATGAACAGGCTCAATCAATTCTAGCCTGCTATATTTTTCATATTTGTCGTGTTAGGTGGTCTTCAAAGTTCACTTTTCATCTATTTGAAAGAATCAGAGCCTCAATTTGCCGCCGAAACTCTAAACCTTAAAAAAACTCAAGTATCGAAGCATCTTTTCATTATATAACAAGCATGAATAACAATTTGTTTGCTCTTTATTTCTGTTTTATCTCTGATAACAACTGACAGCGAAAAATGCTTGTTGTTTGTAACAGAAATACTCCTCAAAATTTGATAAGGGCCACTTTTGTAGTCTGTAAGTTTTACCGCTAAGATAATTTTAAACTCATATTTGAGTTTAATAGTTTACATCTGATGACTAACTCTTCGGTTTTTATTAAAGAAAACAATACAGACAAAACTTAATGTATCATAAACTGTTCAAAATGTAAGCCTTAACAATAATAATTACAGACAACAAAAGTGGCCCAAATCAACTTTGGATTAGTGTATAATACGTTCATGACATTATTATATGATCTAACATTTAACGAAATATTGTTTTCCTTCAGAGAAACAGTGCAAATATGTTTTGCCACCTTGTTGAAATAAGTACCTCATGAATGCTACACAATAAAAAAGTATTTTCTCTTTGAATAGTTAGCCTTGGTTGAGATCAAATTCAGATTTTTTTTATTACACACATAATTTTATTTTCGAAAATTTTAATCAGAATATAACAAATTTTCAAAAAAAGCACTTAAACAAGAAAATTATATTAACATATTCTTGAAACTAAGATCAGTTAGGTAAGCTGTTTATCTTCAGAATTTTCAATTATATCACTTTAAGATGAGTTTAAACTTTAACTCAAAATTTTCATTATACTTGAGCATGGTACACGAACCACTTAAATTTCAGTTCATTATTCAAATACATTGATATTATTATGTTATTAATCAAGTGAATTCATATTGGCCTGGTTATCGGACCAAAGGTATTCATATAATGGCTCGAGGCCGAAGGCATGAATATTTTAAAACTAACAATTTCACAAAAATCTTTCTGCTGCTTTACCTTTGTCCTAAAATTGTTGGAGTTTTCAAAATAGATTGTGTATATTGTGAAGTAGTTTATTTTCTCAAAATCACCGTTCACAGCAATGCCAATATTATGTGCATAACAGTAAAATGAATTGATAATAAAGGTGAAAGCAAAGAGCATGCTTAACAATAAATCGCCTTTAAGGTGTAATAAACAGCTAGACGATTCAAACCTCTTTAAAGACGTCTGTGTTAACTTTTTATGAAAGATCAAACAGTTGTTCAAACATAGTAAAAACATCCTCCACGAAATGCACCGTCAGAATAAAAGCACAAATTTCAGGTGCAAAATCTAAAGCATTGAATCAAGCAATACAGTTTGCTATTCTTGACATGTTTAGTTTCTTTCATGTTCAAACTTTAAATCACTTTTCCATAATTACAATTATTGTTCGCACAAGAAATTCAATACGTTTACGCCAAAGGTTCGGTTACCAACAAGCAATCAGATTATGAAATAAATTTGAAACGCAGTTCATGGGTGATTTCAAGCTCATAAAGAAAGCGATCATAAAATGTTGATATCCCCGCATGAAATAAATGTAAAAGTACACTCTTCAAATTTGAAACATGATAAGATACATTATATTTTCATCTTTTAAAGGGAATTGCCAATCAATTCCCCTTGTGCGTTCATAAACCAAGGTCAGTATTTATAGGAATAAATAATAAGATCAGTGCAGTTAGGTTTGCTAAGTTTATTTGGGGCGCGTATTTGGACGTACTTTTATTATATAATTTTAAGGAAGACGTTATTTCTAAGAATTTATCATGTAACATAAGACATACATATTCTGATTATTATGTTAGAAAAATCATACATTGATGATACGAGAATAGTTATGATACTTATAACATTATTTTGTCAAATAATCACAATTATGTCAGCATTTGATATACCAAGAGGACTGCCTGTGAAAAAATTATGACATTAATATTCTCCTGGCAACTTTTTTTCATATCAAAACAATGATAGGCATCATCATCTTGATTATCTCATCAACTTTAAGCATATGACATTTCTCTGAAGATTCTCTCAAGACAATTCTCTGACGTTTGGTGATGTTTTACATTACATTATCCAAAATTAAGACATGATTACGAAATGTACTAGACCGTGCTTAACGACCTTTAGTGGACGTAACAGATAACAGCACTAAATGAATGTACGTGAAGATCTTTTTCAGCCGCCACAAGGTACCGTGATATATATTAATAGATAAAAATGGAACTTTGAAAGCACCCGAACACGACAAATATGATCATATTTTGCCTATTTACTCGGTTTGAATTAGCATCATGTTCATGAGCAACAATTGAAAAGCCGCCTTGTATCTGGTTGACCGCAACTCTGTTTAAACCAGTAAACAGTTTAATTTAGACTCATCACAAACGACGGTGTGCATTTTGCGGCAGAAAAGGAGATTTAAATTCAGTTATTTGTCTTATCGATATAAACATTACTTATTTATTACACAAATCATCAAATCACATGTATATGTTAACCCTTGTTGTAAGCGTTTATATTTCTAGTTATAAAAGTGCTATGGACAGATCTTCATGCATTCGTTGTTTGAATTCAATTAACAGAGCCTAGTTCCTGTACCTGTATTATTATTTCTCTCCTCATGTGTACATTGTAAAATGTATTGAGTGTATGAATAAACTTGTTTTTATGATTTACAATTAACTTATCAGTAGGTATTGAAATCAGTAAGAAAAGTCTAAGCCTTGTAATTTTCTGGTGTAATAAACTTTGGTTAAATATGCTCTTGCGTAGTTTAGACATTTAGTGCAAACTAAGGTAGCATGTAAATAAAGTGGGTTAAGCGGATCTTTGAGTCACTATATAAAAAGGAGGGGAATATAGTGCAAAGAAGCAAATGCAGTTTATGTTTAGGAAAGATCACGCTCAGCTTATTTTTTTCATGGAAATTAAAACACATATGTAAAACATATCTGCTGTAAAAAATAAAAATCACTTCTAATGCTGAGAATTAGTCACAGGGCCTTCGAATGTGAAGCGACTTAATATATCCGCTACTGACAATTCTGCACTTTAATATGACTATTGTTCCTAATGAGCGAAATATAACTATAGCTATATAGCCTTACAGTACTTCATGTTACCAATCGTTTAACCTTTAAAATGTCTTTTTATTAATTTCGTACTTTTTTTGTAAACATATTTTAAATTTAATCAAGAGACAAATCGTTTAACTTTTAAAATGTTTAAAATAATTTCGCAAGGTTTCTTTTTAAAGATATTTAAGTAAGCCTACATGCGTTAAAAAATAAAAAAAAATCTATATTTAATTTCTAGAAAATTGATTTTTATTTTTTTAATTTACTTGTTTAGAAAGTAGTTTTGTGCCTTAAGTAATTATCTTAAAATCAAGGAAAGTGTTTGTGTGGAAAATTCAGTAATTATTGTTGGACTAGCTTAATTATCGCAGTTGAAGTCATAAAAACTATTAATTAAAAAAATATATATTAATCCATTGGTGATTTAAACAATTTAATATTTTAAGTAGAAACTAAAATATGTTAACATTTGTTGCCTACATGTAACCCTGTACTTCAACACTAAGTCATTCTATGAGATTTTCCTACCACCTTTATCCGCCCTTTGCAATCCTATTAGATTCTTATGTTTTATATGTTTGTGTGCTTTTGTATGCAACATTGTTGAGCCGATAAGTAGGTTGGAGTTTTTTCACCAAGACAACTTGTATTTGTTTTGTGATTTGAGAACCTGTTAGGGCAAGTGTGAGGTTGGTGCACCCTAGAACCTGGTTTAAAGTCCCAGTGGCAATTTAATTTGCTACTGACCGTTCCAAGGCGGTAACCCCTCGGGTTCTCATTTTTGTTAATTGTTTGTGGTGTCTCTTTTGAAACTGATCATTTTGTTAACCATGCTCTCTCCCTCTCTTCTTCTTGACTGTGTGGGGAGGCTGTTTTTCTGAATGTGGCGATTCCTGATATGCATATTTCACCTTTTTTTAATACAGAGTGTAAAATCGGGCTTCAAATGGCATAAATATATTACCTACGGATTTATGTCTTATTTATTTTCTACTTCTGTTGCTTGTTATAAGGCGATCTGACAACAAGTTAATTATGTGATCCAGTTTTCTGTCTGTAAATAGCTTCTTGATTCTGAATTATTTTATCAAGAACGAAGATTAAGAGGGTTTTTTGCAATGAGATGTCTCTAGGCGTTATTCTGACGCCAGAATATTCAATTTATATAATGAAATTGGTGGTAAAGTTACAATGATCACCATACCACTAAGGCCAAATAATTAGCTTCTGAAGATGGTCTTTAAACAAATGGGTAAAATGACAATCGTGTGCTAATACTATCCTCAGGTTCATTGAAAGTTTAACGGTTAAACACGAGGAAAGTATCGGCCAAAAGATGTATATATCAAATAGAATTAGTCCTTAACGTTACGATTCTGACGTTTCGTAAATGATTTGTGGTGGCTATTTTGATTTTTGATTTTTTTATAATACATGCTTTCTATTCCTCTCTACTTCTATTCTCCTGTGAGGCTGTGTGATTCGACCATTCCTGTAAGCATATTTCACTTTTTTATATAATACAACCATTGGCATCCTAGTCATGTTGCTTTTGGCTGGTTACTTTTATTCCTACTGTATACTGTAATTCACTTGTTTACAAACATAATCGTCTACTCTTAAACATTTTCACATCGGCTTTCAAAACACATTAATTTTTCTTAAGGAGCCATGATTTTAAAAAGTAAAGTCTTAGATAATTTTAAACGTAACTTAGTTTATCAAGTCACGCTATCATCCGCGCAGATTTCTCTGATACGCGTAAGGTTTTTAAATTATTATTTTTTTTTATTTATAAAGCATGAAGATAAATAGATTCTGACACTCATAGTCAGACAATACCAAACGATATCAATCTCGTTTAGGAAAGTAATCATTGGGCTCGCTAGAGGCTCGCTTAATAACCTTTTCCTGATCTCGTATTAAATGACTACTCATGTCAGATCGTATGTATCGGTAGTGTACATTTTCTATATTGGTGATTTCTTAAATATTTTTTCTTTGATTTTCTTTTTAATTTAAAACGTTTCACTTTACTGCGATGATGATCTTTCTTGGAATTCATCAATAAAATATTGATATATAATTTGGTATTTATGCTTGACAATACTAATCGCAGTTACATTTAGAATATCATATGATTTACATATAATTTTAGGAAGAACGTAAGGTTTTTGTAAAATGCTCGGATGTATGAGCTATTCCATGCCGCCGTAGCTATGCTGGTTTGATTCCGGACCTGGGCGTGTATCGAAAAACCCCGAGCCCCAATAACACGATAAATATTGAGTTAAATTTTTAAACTCAACTCAAAATAATTTTGTAACTTCTGATATTACAGAGCTTACTTTATTTGTTTATTTTTTTAAGAATAAAGTGTAAAAAATATATTTCTTGTTTTAAATGCAGTTTAGAAAAACTTTTTATCGTATATTTTGATTAACATAAAACAAATGTTTGATTAAAAACTCAAAAATCTGTGTTTAAACGAAATTATTAATTGTAGAATTTCTCATTAAATTTAAATGCTTTTTGAAATTTACCTGCAGTGGATAATAGGAAGATTGTAATCGTTTTTATTAAGTATACAAAGTAAACAACCAATATTTACCCAGAGTTTCAAAAATGTTCAGTATAAAAATGAGTTGTTTGAGCATCAAGTTGTGTTTGATATTAGGACCAGGCCTTCAAATTGGTCTATCGTGTCTTGTTTGACCTAGAATTCTGAGCACACGATTCTGAAAATGAGAAAGCTATTCAGTTGTTCCGCGAATCCAATCAGATTCGCGGGTTATTTATTGAGAATATGGTAATGATGGGAGGCCTTGGTATCCACCATACCATTATTTAGACAAATAGTATGCTCGAATGCATCCGGAAATATAATTGATTGTTTCAGAAACCTAATAGGATTTTTATTAACTTTTTATGAGTGTGGTCTAGAGGGCTAGAGGGCGTGCGCTTTTCTGCGTGAGGATTTCTTTGATCCGAGTTTGATTTCTTAATTTTGATTTTTTTTTCTAATTTCTTTATTAAGGATATATGTGATAAAAAAGTTTATGTCATCCTATAGTCAGATAATTCATAAACAAATCAATCTCGTTCATAAAATTTATTATTGGACTCGCTAGATGCTCGCTTAATAACCATTTCGTGATCTCGTTACTACGACAACTCATGTAAGATCTTTTATATGTGTACTTGAGTAAGTGACGAATTCTCAAAATACAATGGTTTTGAATTTTGAAATTTGAATCTTTAACTTTACAGCGATCTTTGAAATTCTTAGAATACAATAATTAAAGATGATTTCTTATTTTGATAACCTCTGCATTCATGAAACCTTAGAAACGTCTTCTCAAACAATTATCATTAAAAAAGCAACATATGCATATCAGGAATCGCCACACTCAAAAAACACAGCCTCCCCACGCAGCGAAAAAGAAGAGAGGAAGAGAGAGAGAGAGAGAGAGAGCGCATGTTTTATATATGTATGTCAATTCAAATAGGACGCCACAAACAATTAATAACCAAGAAAACCTTTGGGGATACCGCCTTGGAACGGTCAGTGGCAAAACAAATTGCCACTGGGGGTTTAAACCAGGTTCTAGGGTGCACCAACCTCACACTTGCCCCAACAGGTTCTCGTATCACAAAACAAGTACAAATTGTCTTGGTGAAATAACTCCAACCCACCCATCAGCTCAACAATGTTGCATGCAAAAGCATACAAACATATAAACATAAGAATTTAATAGCATTGCAAAGCCAAAGGGCGGGTACTCAATGATCTTTCCGAGACCAGAGCACCTGGAGTAAAATCAGCAAGAACACGATGACAGGGATAAAAGAAACAAATCGAGCTTTTAGGTTCTTTTAAGAAAAGATTTCCCCATAAACTTTCATAAACTCTTACACCCCTGCCACCGTCGTGCAACCAAAGAGGTAAGCATAATGATCAACTGTAGATGGGTTAATCACCAGGCCTGCAGAGCGCTGTAAAATATCATGTTGGTAACCTTTCTTTTTAAATTTACAGATGGTTTTTACGAATAACCGGGAGAAATTTGCATCGCCTTTTATCTTCGTAAGTTTATAAATTAAATCTCCATAAAAAACTGGCTGTGAAATTCCTTGTTGCAATAGTGATTTTAAACTGCAGCTGTATTTATGAATTAGATCTGGATATCGGCGATAAAACTTGCAAAAGGTTTTCCTTAATTTGTGATACCGATAACCTTGTTTTAAAAGTTTTTCTGTAATGCAAAGATTACGTTCATTGAAATCATTCACATCGTTGCAAGCTCTTGAAAAGCGAACAAGCTGTGAGATATAAACCCCGTAAGAAGTTGCACGAGGAACATCGCCGTCTAGAAACGGAAAATTTACTATATTAAAATTAAAATCATCTCTTTTATCATAAATTTTAGTAGTGACGTAACCATTTTCGATGGATATATTTAAATCAAGGAAGTTTGCTTGCTTTTCTGAAGTGTTCGCTTTGTTAAGCTGTAGTTCTTTAGGATAAATCTTATTAACCAGTGATGGAAAATGGTTATTATCTATATTTAATAAATCATCAAGGTACCTCGAGGTGTTGTTAAAAGCTGTAATAATATCATCTTGATGTTCGGTAGAAAGAGATAACATGAAATCTCTTTCATAACAGTATAAAAACAGATCAGCAACAAGGGGTGCAAAATTAGTACCCATTGGAATGCCTATTACTTGTTTATAAATAGAGGTACCAAATCTCAAATAAATATTATCCAATAAAAATGTGAGCGCCTGGATAAGGTCTTGACAGGTCCATGAAGTATAATTATCATAAGAACCATCTGTAAAGAATGCCCTATGTTCATTACAAGCAATAAATGTTTTATTTTCTCTAGCAAAAGTTTTTTTCAATGAGACTGGTTAGCTTGTCTCTTATTAAATTATGAGGGAGACAAGTATACAAGGTAGAAAAATTATATGTGGACAAACAGAACGCCTGAAAATTATTTGATTTAAGTTTCTTCAAAACGTCATTTGAATTTTTTATAGACCAAAATAAATTTTTGCCAGTAGTTTCAAAAACTTTTTCGCAATACCTAATTACATGTTCTTTTATAGCTATTAGACAAGATGTTAAGAGCACGGATAACTTTGTTGTAGTACAAGAACTAGAGTTAGCGATAAATCTTGCTTTGTACGGTGTTTTGTGCATTTTAGGCAACCAATACATAGTAGTTACTTTGTCTTGTTTAGGCTCAACACTGATTCTAAATTTTGTAATTTGTAGAGTGTGTGCAGTAACAATATCACTCTCAGATGAAGATGTCAGTGTATAAGCATTAGTGCTATTAAGCTCCTTAGTTTGAATATTTATATAGTGTATACGTCACACTATAATAACATTATTTGAAGCCTTATCAGCAGGTGTTAAAACAAATTTGTTGTGAAAATCTTGAATACCTTTTTTCAAATGACGAAAGTTAAAACGAGGTCGAGGTGGTAGTAAAGCTATGTTTCTTTTATAGAAGGATATACGAGTGTCAATTATTTTGAATATTTGTTTTTTCCAGTTTGAAAGAGCATTAGGCTCAGCATGTTCTCGTTTACACCATTTATTGCAAAAAGAGCTTAAAGACTCTGCAATTTCCGCACGACAGGTATTAAAGTCGATGTCCGATGGAATTCTGTATTTTGGACCTTTTGAAATTAAATTGCGGATTCTAAAGTATTTGATAACATTTAGATCCCCTGTTACGATATGACCGGCAGGTTGATAGCAAAATTTTGAATTAGAACAGTCTCAAGATAATGGTGTGTTTTCAACAATCTGTAAATCCGAGGTAATTTTGTTGTAATTGAAAATTGTGTTTCTAATAGGCTTGTTATATTTATAACAAACGATGGGTGTTTCAGTATTCTTGAAATAATTAGGTATAGCCGATTCAACATTTTTATCTTAATTAATATACTTGGAAGGTCAATAAAATCTATGCCTTTATTTAAAAATGAAATTTTAAGGAAATGTCTTTGGTGATCAGATTCCAAGTCAATATGTGGTCTTAGAACATGCCGAGTGTAACACTGAGTAAGGCTTGCAACCTCATAAAGTGGATGAGTTCTAATAACAATATCATCGGCTTCCTTATCCACTTTTTGTAAACTTGAAATAGAAAGAGAAGCTAAACGCGACAGCATAGCATGTCTTCCAGAATGTTTTAAAATATTTTGAAGGTCATGAATAGAACAATGAACACGTGAGTTTTTTTTCTAATAAAGAATATTTATGCTAGGTATAAAGGTACTTTTTGCGTTCAGTGATAATACATTGTACAACCACATTCAAAGTAAACTATTGGAACTAAAACCATATTTTTGCTGCATTTATGACTTGCCTTTCATACAACATATTATGCACGTACTGTAGAAAGACACACGTTTTCTATTTACCCAATGCTAAGTGGTTAATTGATATATAATTTTGAATTTAATGCTTGTCAACACCAATCGCAGCTTCATTAAGAATACCATTATGATTTACTGATAATTTTAGGGAGAAAGTGATGTTTGTAATAGAATGCTCGGATGTATGGGGCTATTCCATAGCGCCGTAGATATACTGGTGTAAGTCTGTATCAATGACACGACAGGCCCTCATATTGGTCGATCATGTCTGTTTGACATAGAATTCTAAAGGTAAGAAAGCAAGCTATGACCATGATCATAAACTTAATCCCGAGACAAGTCTCAAATCTCAAGCATCCGATTGGCTTAAATGGCGACCAGTCGCCATTTTTGCCAATCAGATGCTTGAGGTTTGAGACTGGTCTCTAATCTAAGTTTTATGATGTTGCGCCCTATTTAGCTGTTCCGCGAATCCACTCAAATGCGCAAATTACTTATCGACAATAGGGTAATGATGAGACGTCTTAGTTTCTACATTACCATTATTAAGACAAATAGTACGCTCGAATGCATCTGGAAATATAATTGATTGTCTTCAGAAATATAATAGGATTTTTAATGACTTTTGTTGGCCGATATCTAAATTTGGCTAATACACGCAACGCTCAAAACACTTTTCGACATTTCAATAATTTTTTAGCATCGACACGCAAATCTTGTCATTTCATTTTTGTCTTGATGCAATGGACGAGAAGTTTTGATTGGAAAAATGTAACAATTGTGCCGATCTTACGGAATCATGTGTTGACCTTTTCTTTACACCAATAATTACTGTGTCCGGTTGATCCATAGAGCCACTGGATTGCTCATCGTTAAGTTATCTGGTATTGTCATCTTCATTACATCAACATCGTAATTCTTACAGGTAATTAATGTAACTCTTAAAATTCATAATCCTTCAAAGTCAGCTTAAACTTTTATTTAACATTGTTAATCAACAGAATACAAGTTATTGACCTGAGAAAATATAAATCTGATATACAAAGATTTGAAATGTTTCTTGACTAAGCAAAGTACATTGTAGTATACAGCAACAATTAAAGTATTGCAACGGTATTTGAATAGAACGAGATTTAACGTTTAATAAAGATTGCATTTTTTAAAATTGCCATTGAATTTCATTTTACGTTCAGTGGTGAAAGTTCAATATGACATTCCATATTGATAAACGAACTATCTATTAACTTCTAAGAATAAACTAAACATTTAACAAGTACTCATGTAAATTATTTTATTTTGTGCCATACGCTTTTCATTTTAACAGTCAAAATTGAATTAAAGTCAGTTTATATTTGAGCGCCTAGAGATCTATAGAACAAGCATCAGGCATGAATAATCTTATCGCATCATCAATTGCCCCTGTGTGTAGGTAAGGCAAAGTTTTGACAACATTACCGTAATCATAATCAGGTAAACAGATAATCAGTCTTGAACTTAGTTAATCATATAGTTGGTGACTTCACACCATCAGCACGAATGTATAAAACATAAATGCTTCTTGTACTATCATTTACCTTATTGTATCAGCTTCTTTGCTGAACATATAGCATTTAAAGTATAAATGTACGCAATTAGTAAAGTGAAACATTAACTGTAACATCGGTGTCAAGGAGCGCTTGCAACTATTAAAACAGGACTGCATTTAAAAACTGAAAGAAAAAAACGTAAGCAACAGTACTTTTTTCCATGGTCATAGTGTCCATAGAAACATAGAAACATGTTGAATGTTGAACACGATTTCCTAGTTCTTAATATTTTCGTTTCACTCTTTTGAAAACGGTCATTTACTTTTATCTCGATCTGAGATCATCAGCTAACATTTGTCTATCGATCTGTGAAGAACGTAAATTAACATATTTTAGTGAAAGGTTTTAATGTTGAAATCTCTTCAATTGAAAGCAACATCATTTTGCTCTAGTAGCCGATGTAAGTAAGGTAATTAAATTTTGTTATTCACAAACAAAGACAAATCTTTCGTATTTTATAGACTTTAAAACATTCCGAAAGTCTAGACGCAAATTACGAGTCCAAATATTAAGTTAGTCGGCCATAAACTTACAATTCATTCGCGCATTCGTAATTTAATTAAACAATAGTTCTAGATGTGCGCTGACTAAAGAAATAACTAGTTAAAATGAGGACATTTACACATAATAAATGTCGCGTCGATGACATTTTAATCACAGTAGGATTGAAAGACTAAATTACGCTCTTGGTTAAAACAAAAGACCTTTGGTTTACATTTGCGTTTTCGTGAATTTAACTTGCTGTTAAAAGAATGCTGATTTTGGCAGATTTCACGTGTAGAAACATGAGTAAAAAAAATAACACTACATTAGGTTACTGGTTTTTAACGAATTAAAACAGAAATAAGTAAAATATGCATATCAGGAATGGCCAGATCCAGTAGACACAGTTTCCCCACACAGCCAAAAAGTAGAGAGGAGAAGAATGAATGGTTATACAATGATATATAACAAAAAAGACGCCACAAACACTTAACGAAAAAGAGAATCAAAGGGGATACCAGTTCTATATTTATATGAAATATTTATTAATGATGGTATTTATTATCATGATTAATGGTGATAATTATTTCCCTTAACATAAATGTTCTAGGATTTGAAATGAAGTGGCAGTAAACTTCTTTATGTAATGTAAAATGATTCACACAAACAAGTAGATCTAAATGTTGATTTGGTGAATTAATTCAAAAATAACCATCGACTTGACAATTGTGCAAGCAAAGAACAAAAACGTAAGCATACAGCATTGTCAAGTGAAATGGGTAGGTACTCAACGACCTTTATAAAAACATTAGCAGGAATAAAAGAAACAGATCGTGCTTTTATTTGTCAGGATGCCCATAGAAATAGATGAAAAGAGAACTTTGAAAGTCATCAAAAACGACAAATATGAACAAAATTGCAGGCTCAGTTTGATTAACCTGTTCATGGGCTAGAAATACTATGAAGATAGTACATAAGCATTGAACAAGCTTGTTTATAAAAGCTTTAAAAAATCCTTACACTCAGCCACCACCGTGCAAAAAAGAGGTCAGCAAAGTGATCAACTGTACGTAAATGGGTAAATCAGCAAGCATGAAGAGGGCTGTAGAATATCATATTGGTTTCCTTTCGTTTTAAAATCACAGATGTTTTCTTCCAATGACATAGAGATATTGACGTTGCCATTAATCTTATTAACTTCAAATCAAATTTATAAAAAAACGCTAAGGGAAAACCTGTATTTCCTGTATATTAAATTATTTTATAGCTGGTTTCATTAAGGTAAAATATTAAATGGACTTGTGAAGACATGAACGCGTCCCTCACTATCCAACCGGATAAATATTTATTTTAATTTTCGCACATCTATTTATAGATTTAGTGATAGGCGGCCATCGTTGTTTCGGCTATGACAAGGATTAAAGTTCGAACATGAAGAGGAGATTATCACAGCCTTGAACAACACCTCTCACGTATCTTGACGATTTGTTAAAAGAGAAATATCAGTGCCCAAGGTTATAAAACTGAGCATGGAAACCAGTCTCAAATCTCAAGCATCTGATTGGCTGAAATGGCGACTGGTCGCCTTTTAAGCCAATCAAATGCTTGAGATTTGAGACTGGTTTCCAATCTCAGCTTTATAACCTTCAGCCCTGTTTTCCATTTTGGTCAATGAAAATTATCCTATTCAACTAAAGCAAACAGTTTTGAAAAAAAAACATTTTTGACCTGAGTCTTCTATGCTTACAAAAGTTATTAAGTTATTATAAGAGATGTTTATTTTTATTTTTATTTCCTTTGTTCCGTTTCCGGTTTCCGGTTCAAGTCACACGGGCTATAGATTTATCTAGCATGTTCAATTATCTAGAAGTTGTAATTATGTTGTGATGATGTTAAAGACTTCAATGAACAAAATCTTTGTATAAGAGTCACACTAACGTATCGGCACCATAAGCCTAGAAACCGTTTTGCAAATTGCATCGCAGATTTCTCAAGTTAAATTCAATTACAACTCAAAATCACTTCCAAGCAGTAAACGAAATAAAATGTACAATTTAAGAAATAAAAGCTTATAGGAATGTCTCCTCTTTTTGTATACAACCTCTGTAAATTCAAAAAGAAAGGCTAACAACAAAGGATATTCTACTTTGTTCCTCATGTTTGGTGCTCGCTTAACTTACTTAGCTTACTACTTGAAATACATTAATATTCGTGCATAGCGCATACATTTAAACTGTTAATGAGAAATATCACTAATATATACATTATTATATTTTGTATAAGGTTTGATAAAAATCCTGCGTGTTCCTTAAAGTCTCTTATGTATCTGAATGATGCGTTACTTCAGTTCTCTTCGGCTTTATGAGGCAATGTTAAAACGAACACCATTATTTTTATCTGAACAACCGAATTGCTAATGGGAATATGTTTCTGCAATGCATTAACAATAACAACTTATGGCAGCTACAGATTGTTGTATAGTATATAAAGATCACTGATTATCGATAGCTAGACAGTCACGTGATTACTGTCTGTTCTACAATTGTAACTGATTATCGTGAATGAGACAGTCACGTGATTGTTGTATGTATACAAATGTAACTGATTATCGATAGCTAGACAGTCACGTAATGTTATGCTCTTAGAAAATAAGAAGTACTGTTACATAAGATTTTGCTCACAACCATTTTGCCATTAACGAAATTCAAAATGGAATAAATATATAATTAACGAAATAATCACAGTTATCATTTCTGCTCTGTAAAATTAGTGTGTCACTGTCCACTAAGCGATTATGTATTGTATTATTCCATAGAAATTTCTATTCTACATTTACTCTATGTCTGCATGTTACGGCTGGCGAATCAAATATAAATGTTTAGATTCTATAGCTTAACAGAACATGTCTACATTTTTATATATAATACGTTTTCAATTTCCCTTGATACTCTGTTTTGTATGGTGTGTTAATGGTTTTGATCATACACAGGTTTCGTTTAATGTTTCCCTAGAATTAATCTACATTACATCGCAACATCATAGTTACGTATTGTCGATAAACTTCAACTTCCAAAAGCAGGGACTGTTCGTCTAATGTAATTGAATCACATGTCCGAATACTACAGAAATCACGAGATCACTTTACAAAACAGGCCTAAATTCTCCGTTAATCTTGCAATATAGCTCCCATAAGGAGTTTTTATTCAAACTTCTCTTAATCATCTATCTTGATATTTAGTTTTAAATTATGAATTATTAAATAAAGAATGGTTACGTGGTAGCGTTAGAAAAGACAAAAATTATTCCAAGGATTTTTAAAAACACTGTTTCAAATTATCCATGTGTTATTTTATAAATATATCAACAATTTGAGTGGAAATTATTGTGTTCGATGAAACTAAGATTAGATTTAATATGTGTAACAAATGTCAATGTCTGAGCATGTTTTGTACATTGTCGTTTGCTTGTTTACTCTCACCGGTCGGCCAAATAAAAATACGAAAATGCACTGTTACATACATATTATTTGGCTACGCGGAGGCTTTGTTTTCTGGATGCTTCAATTTCAAATATTTGCATAGTTTTACCTTTTAACACAAATATATAGGGACCACACAGATAACAAGTTATGCTATATTTATTGTAAATTAGCTCTGTTATTTGTAACAGAATTACGTTATGCTGCATAAGGCATTTTCATGGTGTGCTACGTTAATCTTTGATCTTAAAATCAACATTGATTAAACTGATATACTGGTGTCCTAGACAGCTCCGAATCGTGAATATTATCCTCAAATTTATTTTATCCATATTTTCTACAAAGTACATATTTATATTGTAGTTACAAAATGGAAAAAAATATTCACAATTATGCTTTGAGAAAAAAATGCTACTGTGCCAACAATTCTTTGAGTGAAACTGAAGAGCATTGTAGGGTTAACATATTCACATCACGATCTCTATAATTCTAAAACAACGAATTCCATGAATACAGTTTTCAAGCTGTTCGACTTACTTGTTATCTAAAAGATTAGCAAACGCTTTCTTGATTGACGGACGGTATCCTATGGCTGAACTTTACTGTCATCATCACAAGTAGATGATACATTTATATATATTATGACTGTCTCAAACATACATCAAATGCAAAGATTTGAAGAATTATGTGCAAACTATGTCTAGCCGAAATCTGTACAATTTTGCATCAGATTCTGTCTAAATCAGTATTGACACTATTTCAAGACAAATATTCATTTTTATCGTTTACTGATTATATGTATAACAAATTCTACATTTATGATATGCCTTAAATGCATAAATTGTATTATTTTCTTAAAAAATGACATGAAATTTGCCAAAATGATAACAAAAATGACGTCATATAATTACCCAAATTTGATCTTGTTTTTTTAACGTTCCCATTAGGAATGTTTAATATGCATGTGGATAGCAGCGTGAAAAAAATGATATGCTACAGTTTTAAAACACTGGATTACAATTTTTATTTCACCCAGAATATTATATAATTTTATCACTGTAAAACATACAATAAATATCAATTTGATTGTTCTCTCTTTGTAATGAATTGTTTAATGAATTAAGCGAAAATTGTGCGTGTTTAAAATTTAAAACAAAATGATTTTACTGCTTGGCGATCCATTAAAGAACGTTTTTTTCAAATTGACATGGAATTATTTTTGACAGGTCACGCATCTTCGTTAACCATGATGAATATCCTTAACTGCTGATAAAACTGTAGATTAACAATTCAGGGCGATCGTGTTCACGCTGATATAGAGGAGTTGACGTGCTGAGATATTTAAATGACGAATCGAATAAGTTAAACCTGGAACCAAACAAATGCAACAATTATAATTATTTATGCCCAACGTCAATAGGAAAATATACTGCGTTGTTTTTGCAACAACTATGATTCATATATGGGTGGGTTTCAAAATAATGAAGACATTCCTTCTTTTTCATATAATGTGAACGCTATAGGACATAAGAATAAAATTTTACATTCAAAAGTTGTGTTTTCGTGTTGCTAAATTTATTGCAAAGTTTCAACTTGATTGTGTTGTTCGTTCAAAAGTTATAGCTAAAAAACAGTTCAAAAGTGTCCCGAGTGTAACACTTTTAGCGTGATATTTATTTTTTTAAGTTTTTTTCTTGTTGAATGTTTCGTTCATATTTGGTCTTAGTTGTTCAAGTTTATTTTTTATTGAAATGTTAAACTGTTACCTTGAATATTCAGTGTATTTTGTACAAATATTATAATCGTAAGTCATATTTTGATGTCATTTAATTAGAGCACATGTACAGAAAAATGTTTTTGTAAAAAACGGAAAAGTTTAATTTAAGCTGGTGCTGAACGTAAACAGATTCTTAAACAGTAAATAAAGTTTTATAATAAGATAAATACATGTGTCTACTTTATACTGGAAAATGTGATTTAAGTAAAAACTTATCGTTCAAAAAATATCCCTGTATCCGCCTTTCCAATAAACAGTTTCGCAGTCCTGTACGAGTTACTTCCCGTGACCAGATATCAACCCAAAACGAGGCTTCACAGGAAAGCTGAACTATCGGACTATGGCTTAAGCACATAAGGCTTAACATAATCCATTAAATTTCAGGTGTGTAATCGTCGCCGCCGGTCGAAAATAAGTTACTGGTCTGTTATTCTAGTCAGACATTTTTATTTTCACTATTAGATATTTGCATTTTTAATATTGTAAGAACATGTACCATTCTTGTTGATAGTGGGCAGAAACGCGATTCGGATAAACGTTAATATTAATGTTACGAATTTCTATACAGAATTTTCATCTTTATGTATTTTATACTTAAAATTATATTTAACTGGTATTTAACTGGTATGAAATTCGCAAATTGCTAAGACTGATAATGTACTATACTCCGGAAATCGTGACATGTCAACATTCGGTTACAGTATCTGTACGTTATACTTGTACTCATCTATTACTTGAATTCATCGTACCGTTAATGTTCAACAAAAATAATTTTGAATTTTTGAAAACGTCACGTATACTTCACAAGCAAAAATACGGTACGATTGATTTTGTCTTGAAATTAAGAAGGATCAATAAGGTTATCTGATTGTTCGTATCATTCATAGAATAAAATTCAAGGATTCTGATGCTGGCTTCTAATAAAGATGGAGATGCCGGCTTCAAATAATGATGGGAACATTTATATTAACATTAAGACTGCTAAGGTTTGAAATTCTGTCATTTGGCGTAAACGCTCAATCGCTTGATTGAATATTTATAAAATGTTCTGCTAAGATGAGTTTCTAATTGATGTCTTATGGTTCTACTTGTCGTATTAAGGATTAATAATTCATATAACTGCTATATCAAATACTTTTGCTACCCGATTCAGTAATTAAGGATTTCGATATACTTATTAATTGGGAGGTGGAGGTACATAAAAAAGTAAACCGATCTCTATTGGTCAGTGATATCTTCTTCTTAGTAATTGACAGGGGACCCCTTGTGCGCGACAATTTGGCATTTTTATGACATGCCGCTTTCAAAATCAATCGCAGCCGGCATGTCAGTAGTTGATAAGACACGCTAAGCCGGAAACGACACTCAATTTATCCGTGGATAGAACACAGGCTGTTAGTTTAAGTCGTTTAAAGTAAACCTTGGCGCGAGGAATAATGACTTTACACTTTTAGTCAAATTAGATTTGTTGTTTTATAAACTATTCTTGATAAAAAAATTTCATAACGCTGATGTATTATTACTAATTCAACGATAAACGAGAAAATATATTTTAAAAAAGAAATTTCATGAAAAACGAAAGTTGTAGGTACATGTTCCCTATTACATTAATACAGCGAGCAATAATTTTTCCTGTATAGTAGTCACGTGACTGAATAGGGGAGGTAACCGAAAAATTCACCAAATTATTGGAAAGGCGTATAACTGAAGCTGATCGGAAATGTCCCGAGTGTAACATTTTGTCTTTTCATATGAATGAAAACCACATTCTTAAAGTTTGCAAATTATGTGATTTTCTTGTATTTTTTTAAGCCCACAGATTATAAGTAGTACAACAGAAACAAAAATTGTCATGTAGAACAGCTATTATTTTGTCGACATGGTCAAATGTGTTGTCCCGAGTGTAACACCTGTTTCACCTAGTTTAAATCAGACATGTAACTTACTGAATAACTGTCCTGAGCGCTTTTTATTTACGGTTTCATTACAAGTATGAATTGTATTAATACTTTTATACCTGATACAGTGGAATTGAACATGTTTTTGTTTGTAAAATCAATTAATATTCAAGAAAGAAGCATCATTCAGATAAAAAAAGTGGTATCTTTCAATATTTTGAAGATAACTAAGAAGCTCCAATTTGAATTCATTTACGACAGTTTCAAAAATGAAAGTAGGGCGAAATTTATTTATATTAGTGATATTTTATCTAAATCATACTACCTTCAAATGTAGTAGTATAAAATGTTACACTCGGGACACAAACATATTAATTATGCATTAAATGACCAAATTTGATTTATTTCACAGGAACTAAAGACAGGAACATTTACAAATGTCACAATCAGTGGAACAGCACTGTAATGTTGAAAGTTTACAACAAATTCATTATCTCCAAAATACAACTTTTGAATGTAAAATTTTATTATGGCGGCATATAGGCTTAGCTTTCATATTATATGTAAAAGAAGGAAGTTATACATGCACCTATCCATAACCTCTAACCCCTCACTTTAAAAAATAATCTGTCTTTTATTGTTTGTCTTTCCAAACACACAACAATAGAAATATTTTAGGATCAGGGGTACCCACCCCCCATTGTTTTTTTATTTGTTGTTGTTGTTTGTTGTTGATAAGGTTGATAACGCTATAGCACAAAAAAGATAATCTGTGACACATACTTTGATAAGAAGTGTCAGATGGTTAAGGGGAACGGGGTCATAGGCGGGTTCCAGGTGGGTACAGTACTGTAAACGTTTAAGGTTACAAACGAAACGCACGATACGCGATATACGGACGCACGATACACGATAGACGGACGCACGATACGCGATAGACGGACGCACTATACACGGTAAACGAACGATACACAATATTGCCGATTCATATAATTTGTGGACGTATTTCTAAAAATTTGAAAATGTTTTCAAAATATAAGATGAATGGTTGAAATTAAATCACATAAATTTGAATAAGCAAGTAACTTAATCACGTTGCATGATAAAATTAAAAACATTTGATGCACGATACACGATATACGGACGCACGATGCACGTTAGACGGACGCACGATACACGTTAGACGGACGCACGATACGCGATAGACGGACGCACGATAGACGCAAATTTTGTAACATTAAACGTTCACAGTACTGTACTTACAAAAAAACACACACACGCAAACTTAATTTTTTGATTTTATTCAATCCAACAAACTATTTTGGTTGTTTGGGGAGGATGAGCGGTCATTTTTGGTATTCAGGCATTTATTCACCGTCCCTCCAAGCTCTCTTAAACCGTTTTTTACTTTTGGAATATTTCTTTCAAAACTCCAATTAAACTTTTAGGTGGTGGGGTTGGAAATTATCCGGGTTACCCTCCCCTTCCCTAATCTTTGAAATGACCTCATATTTCAGCAGACGACATTAATTATTATTGATTTCGCGGTAAAAATATCATTTTATTGTCAAAATGTGTAAGAAAAGCATTTGTTAGTTACGAGAAATTTATAGATAGCTGTAATTTCTTTCTAAATATAGTAACAACTAAAATTTCACAAAATATGACCGAAGGTACCTTTTCCCGTGGCGCGCCCCATATAATAACCCCTTTTGACAAATCAATGTAATCCCAAACGCTTTAAGAAACGAAAAAAAATATGGAAATATCAATGCAGTCATTTGCTTTAAAAACGAAAGTGTATTTAATTGCTATAAATAAAACTCTTAGTGGGCGTTAAAGAGCGGTCTTAATCTTTATTACAAGAATGGAATAACTTTAAAAATCAGAAGACTTGAACAAGATTGTATTACTGTAAACCTTTTCAATAAATACTAAATTGTGAAATAAATTGCAGGGGTGCAGCTGTTAAAAAACACGTTCTCTTGAAATGGCTAATATTTTCAGCATTTTTCCCATAATATTATAATATATGAAAGGATGTTTATTATGGCCAATATCCTTAGAATTAATGTACGAAAATCTTGTTTATTATTAATTTTCCAAATTTGTGCACTTTAAAAGCTGTGTGTAGATATTAAATTGCAAAAATAGTGATTCGGGGTGCAACTGCATCGTGATATTGCGTTATTTTTCTTATGTTGTTGTTTGTTTTTTCTTTAGAGTTTTATCCTTCTATTTGTATTTTTCCCAATAATGATATTCATTAATATTTATAGCCAATTATTTCGCATTGTTAACAATTCATTCCGTGGTTACATGCACACGTAATCACCGGTTGAGTATTCGGTGATGCTGACATTTTCATTTTCTTCAAAGGTTTTGGATATGATTAATATACACCTTAATTAATATTGCCGAAAAACAAATGAGCAATTTAATGACATCAAAGCAATCAAGATACGGGTGAAATTAAATTTCAGTGAAAGATTTGACTAAGGTCAACCAGTTGCCGCATTGGAAAAAGATCAGTTAAATGTTAACAAATACTCTATACAACATATATAATTCGATATATTTTCATTTTTCTATCGTTCCACTCATGATCAATGGTCGTATAAACTAAGAATTAAGCACCAATAATTTAAGATTGATAAAAGGACTAAACGATTCCTAGCCAAGCTTTCCTGATGCTTTGTTGCAAATGTCTTCATTGACATTGTTTGTTTACACATAATTTTTGTTGTTTTTTTTTTCATGGCTATAAGCAATGCCGCACACACACAACTGCATTTCCCACAATGTTTTGACTTGCGACGTATCGCATAAAAGTTTTGCCAAGAGTTTCTGTGAAAAAGCGTGGCGCCATTCGCTCTGTTGTTACGTTGTTTTAAACAGCCTTCATAGCAAGAGCTCAAATTCTAATTCTTTTGAATAATTCGGTAGGTATAGAGAATATTTTGGATAGTAAATATAAGAACTGAATTCATAATTCCATCATTGAAATGTCAGAAACATTTTGACGGTATATGAAGGGACTTAGCCCACTTTACAATTCCCAACTGTTTTCATTTTTAACATAGCAGTAATATTCCAACCAATGTAATGCTTCAACACAACATATCTTTGTTTCAAATTTAAACACCACAAGATTCCATTTCAGTTGCTTGAGATTTGAAACTGGTCTCCAATTTTAGTTTTTTATGATTTTGGGCAGTGACAATGCACACTAGGTTAACATTAAACAAAATCCCATTTTAAACTTAAACAAAAAGTAACATATGCATGCATATCAGGAAAAGAATATAATCAACTCTTTCAAAAAAGAGAAATGCTTCTAATATAATAATTTCGAAAAGACAACACAAACAAATTAAATATGGAAAAACTTGAAGAGTACCGCTTTGGAACAGTCAGTGGCGAAATTACTTGCTACAGAGCACTTAATAGTAGTCACGAGACAAACTGGCCATACTTTAATCTTGGTGACGTCATACCAGCTGTATGACGTGACGGCGTTCTCATCTTGTACACTATCGACTAGATTCTGAAAGTCCAAAAGTGCTCAAAAATGAGTTGAGGTAGGGCCGACAAGATATACTTTTTATTTTGGTACCAAATTAAAGCCTATTGTATGGCCAAACAATCTGGACTGGCCTGCAAAGAAAATTTTATTGCGAATCGCCGGAAAATAAGGGGAGATAACTCATGCCAAATCATACAAAAAATAAAAAATAAAAAAACTGATAAACTCAATGATATGACATAATTATATTATAAAGACTTTTTTTCTGTCTTCATTAAAACTTTGTCAAATAAGTTGCAAGATGCAATTTAAAATCCAAGATGAATAACTAATGTATATAATGTGTGAAAAACAAGAGTTATTCCCCTTTATTTTATTGAAAGATAATGTAAATCACTTATGTCCCATTTTCTTTTGCTAGAAAGTGATATTTCTAGTGATTTTTTTAATTTAGAGAAACGAATTATAGCACAAGTTCTCTGAAAAAGCTTGTTAAACACCAAAAACTATCCAGGTCAGATTATATACATTTAATTTCATACTTAAGAGCAAGCCATTTATTACAAGCCAGTTTGACAAATAGGACGTATTACAGATTCATCGGTGGCAGGAAACGTCCACAAAATGTTATCAACTCTCTTTTGGCAATACTTCTTATTCAAGGTATTCGCAAAAATTGGTTTGAGTGATTACGACACTAATATATTTAATAACGCGTCAGATTACTTCAGTCAGACTGGAGTTATTGCCCTTTAATATCTAATTTTGATCAAATTAGTAATTAAACGGCAATAACTCTATAGTGATTGAAGCAATCTGACGGGTTAACTCCTCGAAAATCTTCAACAAACTTGCTTACTAAGTTAAACATATCCAGTTCAGTAACTTGCAGATAGCTTTGATAGATAGTGTCCTCTAATGGCTGTTATAACCAAATAAGGACTGCCCAAGGCCCCAGTTTGTCAGAATGCTGTGGGCATAATATGTCTGCTAATATCTAAACAAAATATTCTTGATTGCAGCAATGGCGTTGGATTCATTGATATTTTAATGTCATTTTTGAAATCAAATAAGCCATGGATGCTTTCTTAATTAAAATGACAATCTTCATCAAACTTAGTAAGAACACATAATTTTTTGTGTGTTTGTACATAATATCTTAGACAAGTTTGATAGCCAGTCATATTGCTCTTGTCACTCTTAAGATATGCCCTTCAACTGGAAATATTTAACTAGTTACATCTATACCACACAATACCTATAGTTTCTATCACTAAAATTCGTCCGACTGTTTAAGGGGACAATAAGATCTCAGCTATGTATGGTTACAAGCAAGATTACATTAGTCAAGTCACTGAGGAATTTTGCGCCTTTAATTGCCAAAATTTAAATTATTCCTGCTCTCCGAAGGTTTTGTGACAGTTGTGAAATCTTGTTCTTTATTAGTTGTATTAATCAATCTATTAATCATTCGTACATGTTGAGTTAAACAATATGTGTGTTAAAACTCATTTATTTTGTCTACTTTCTAAGTGCAATCAATGCACACGAAATTTAAGACATGTAAATCAAAAACAGGTAAATGAGCAGTGATAATGTGACGACATCAAACTAAATTTTTTTAGTTAACATTTGGTTGAAAGATTATTTCCGAAATTACCTAAATAATATTTTTAAAGTGTTCCATTGACTGCTTCTGCTTTAGAGCCCATTTGAAATAGCACAAGGGGGTCTTCAATACATTATGGCTATTGATAAATATGCTTGTGGCTAGTGCTACACTTAAACTAGTCAGACATACTCGCATTTGTCCTTGACAAAATTTTCAAGCTTCTGAACGACAGCCTAAGTGTACGGTCTGCGTCCATCTACGGGTAGTACTTCCAATAAATAAGGATGGTTCCATTTGGACAGAAACCTCAAGAGTATTACAATAAGTGTTCAATACATGTTTGTTATGGCTATTGATAAATATGCTTGTGGCTAGTGCTACACTTAAACTAGTCAGACATACTCGCATTTGTCCTTGACAAAATTTTCAAGCTTCTGAACGACAGCCAAAGTGTAAGGTCTGCGTCCATCTACGGGTAGTACTTCCAATAAATAAGGATGGTTCCATTTGGACAGAAACCTCAAGAGTATTACAATAAGTGCAAAACAAAACAAAAAAAACATATTCATATCTATGGTTTGTTATGTTTAATTATTACAGCTTCATCTTGATCATTCTTTTTTTTGCTCGAAAAGATGAATCCATTTTCATTCACATGGAACAGGTTTTAATAATACTCAGCTTGAAACTGGTTAAAGAACCTCATGGAGACTATGTGTTTCTGTAACCAGTTATTGTCTCAACAGTCGCTTTGCTTTAAATATGGCCTTATGTCTTCGTGAAAGGGAAGTGTCAGTCCTAGAAAAAATGCGTAATCCCTTCTGACCCTAAATAGAAACGTTGAAGTAGCAAGTTGGTTTTACATATTCTTTGAAATTGACTGAAAGGCAATCTGAAGCCATTCATGGTAGTACATGTACTCCTTTCTTTGGGTAGGACTTCATCTAGAATAGCATAGTAGACCAAACAGAAAATATTAATAAACCTAACATTGGCCAGAGACCAAGAACCTAGGAACAGCGATATGAAAATAATAGGTCCTATGGGTTATACTCTCAGCTTGTAGTTGATAACAATATTTTAAACTTATTCCAGCACCTGTCCAATTATTGCAGTCCCTTCTGGATACTAGCACGACCCTTGTAATGGAGTGAGAGCCTGGGTCAGAAAGATATTATTCTTTAACAATACAAGTAGCCTATTTACTCTAATAATAGGGTTGATGATCCTAATAGGAAAAGCATTGTCATCAGAACAAAGGAACCAGATTCCTTCGTAGGGTTACCTTATTCTAATTCTTAGATCCTGCATCCTTTTTATGCCCCCACTCTGAAGGAGGAGGGGCCTTATAGGATGCCCTTGTCCATCCATCCCTCCGTTCTTACGAAACCTGTGTCGCACATAACTCAAAAAGTACGAGAGCCACAATCATGAAACTTTACAGGTATGTTGACCATCATGTTTAATTGTGCACCTGGGGTTTTGTTTTGGGCCACGCCTGTTAAGACCAGAGTGATGTTACTTATGCATTTCAATATAATGCATTCAGTAAGTAATCTAGTTGTATGTAATTCCAAAAGTATGAGAGTCGCAGTCATCAAACTTTATTGGCATGTTGACAATCATGTGTAGTTGTGCACCTGGGGTTTTGTTTTTGGGCCACACCTGTTAAGACCATATTATGGCCCCTTATGCATTTTAATACAATGCATTCAGTGTGTAATCTTTTGTCGTAGGTAAGTCCAAAAGTATCAGTGTCAGTCATGAAACTTTACAGGCATGTTGACCATCAAACTGCACTCATATTTAATATTGTGAACTGCAAATTCATGTGTTTTTTCCCTGAAAGTTTTCACCATTATATGCACTTTGAGCACAATATTGGCGTGTTTCACATGACAACTGAGGGGGTGGGGGCATCTCTGTCATATGGACATATCTCTAGTTAGACTTAAGAAAGAGAATAATTGCCTAATTTATTAAATAGTTTTGTTTTCTTTTCTATAAGTCTAGACTTAGAACAACTTTCGAATATTTTTACCTATCTTAAAAAGCGGTTGCTATAACATAGAACTGGTTAGTCACCATTCTATAACCTCTGGATAGTGTTACCATACGTTTCATGGCAAATACACTGGCGTCAAGAAGGTGCTTACACTATTCTGTAGTGTAGGAAGCAAGATCGTGTCATATTTTAATGACTCTGCTAGCGTTTATAAGACTCCCTTGTTCTATATTGGGGCAACGCTAGCATCCAGAAGTGACTGTTTCTCCATTTAACATAAGCAGTCCTATTTCTCTAAGCTTGAACAATATATACATGTATATTTTGACATATACAGGAAAACTACTTTACTTACTATCCTTAAAAGACTTGCGATATTTGGGATTTTTCTCTTTCCTTTACTAGTTTAAGCTAGAAATTTCAAAATGTGCCATTCTATTTCAAAATATGTAAAAATGAAAACATTTACAGGCAATACAATATTATGTTTTACTTACAAAAAAAAAAGCAACATATGCATATCAGGAATTGCCACACTCAAAAAACACAGCCTCCCCACGCAGCGAAAAAGAAGAGAGGAAGAGAGAGAGAGCGCATGTTTTATATATGTATGTCAATTCAAATAGGACGCCACAAACAATTAATAAACAAGAGAACCCTTGGGGATACCGCCTTGGAACGGTCAGTGGCAAAACAAATTGCCACTGGGGGTTTAAACCAGGTTCTAGTGTGCACCAACCTCACACTTGCCCCAACAGGTTCTCGTATGACAAAACAAGTACAAATTGTCTTGGTGAAATAACTCCAACCCACCCATCAGCTAAACAATGTTGCATGCAAAAGCATACAAACATATAAACATAAGAATTTAATAGCATTGCAAAGCCAAAGGGCGGGTACTCAATGATCTTTCCTAGACCAGAGCACCTGGAGTAAAATCAGCAAGAACACGATGACAGGGATAAAAGAAACAAATCGAGCTTTTAGGTTCTTTTAAGAAAAGATTTCCCCATAAACTTTCATAAACTCTTACACCCCTGCCACCGTCGTGTAACCAAAGAGGTAAGCATAATGATCAACTGTAGATGGGTTAATCACCAGGCCTGCAGAGCGCTGTAAAATATCATGTTGGTAACCTTTCTTTTTAAATTTACAGATGGTTTTTACGAATAACCGGGAGAAATTAACATCGCCTTTTATCTTCTTAAGTTTATAAATTAAATCTCCATAAAAAACTGGCTGTGAAATTCCTTGTTGCAATAGTGATTTTAAACTGCAGCTGTATTTATGAATTAGATCTGGATATCGGCGATAAAACTTGCAAAAGGTTTTCCTTAATTTGTGATACCGATAACCTTGTTTTAAAAGTTTTTCTGTAATGCAAAGATTACGTTCATTGAAATCAATCACATCGTTGCAAGCTCTTGAAAAGCGAACAAGCTGTGAGATATAAACCCCGTAAGAAGTTGCACGAGGAACATCGCCGTCTAGAAACGGAAAATTTACTATATTAAAATTAAAATCATCTCTTTTATCATAAATTTTAGTAGTGACGTAACCATTTTCGAAGGATAGATTTAAATCAAGGAAGTTTGCTTGCTTTTCTGAAGTGTTCGCTTTGTTAAGCTGTAGTTCTTTAGGATAAATCTTATTAACCAGTGATGGAAAATGGTTATTATCTATATTTAATAAATCATCAAGGTACCTCGAGGTGTTGTTAAAAGCTGTAATAATATCATCTTGATGTTCGGTAGAAAGAGATAACATGAAATCTCTTTCATAACAGTATAAAAACAGATCAGCAACAAGGGGTGCACAATTAGTACCCATTGGAATGCCTATTACTTGTTTATAAATAGAGGTACCAAATCTCAAATAAATATTATCCAATAAAAATGTGAGAGCCTGGATAAGGTCTTGACAGGTCCATGAAGTATAATTATCATAAGAACCATCTGTAAAGAATGCCCTATGTTCATTACAAGCAATAAATGTTTTATTTTCTCTAGCAAAAGTTTTTTCAATGAGACTGGTTAGCTTGTCTCTTATTAAATTATGAGGGAGAGAAGTATACAAGGTAGAAAAATCATATGTAGACAAACAGAACGCCTGAAAATTATTTGATTTAAGTTTCTTCAAAACGTCATTTGAATTTTTTATAGACCAAAATAAATTTTTGCCAGTAGTTTCAAAAACTTTTTCGCAATACCTAATTACATGTACAACAAGATTGTAATCTTACTTCCGTTTTCGCATGATGAGGTGAGAACAATGTATAGACTTTTATAAAGTTATGCCTAGCTTCTTTTAAATGTTGTGGCACCTTTCAATATGAAACAAAATTACCCAGACTTATTCTAAGATTAGTGCAGTCCTCAATATGGGAACTTATCATTTGTCAGTGCAACCATATGTAATGAAGTTGGAAACTGTTTCCTGAAGGAAAAGAAGTTAAGTGTGCCAGATCTCATTGTATTTCATTATTTAAAGATACATACCCGCAATTTTCCTGTGATTTAGTAAACGTTAACTTAACATGAGACAAAACATCTGAAAAATCTTCATTAAACATGTGTTTCAAAATAACAGTTATATTTATCTAATGTTTAATTACTTCACTTTTTTTCAAGAAATTAGTTACCATCTGTATTCAGTTAATAAACTGGCTAATTTACCATTATGCTGTCATACGTCATTATGTGACTTTTCAAAAAATACAACAGACACTCTGATTTGTATAACTTGTTAGGATGTTCAAATCATATTAGAATTTAAATGTGTTGATGTTGTTATTTAAAAGTATGGGGGATTACTTCCACGAAGTAGAAGACACTAAAACATGTAAAGGAAGAATTACACAGATCTATTGGAGACATCTGAACTTCGACAAAATGTGTCACCAAATTATCATATAAGAAAATATTATTATATTTTCTTGAATTAACTCTTTTTATTTGGTGTTTTACAAAGCATTTCCTTTCCGGTTTGCTTCTTTAACTGAAGCAGATCATACTCTATATACATTGTAAATAACAAAATAAACTAACATAAAATGTGTTGATTATCCATTTAAGGTTAAATTTAAAAGCATACTTGCTATAATGGTGTGGGTGGGGTAATTGTATACACAATTTTAAGGTTTTATAATCAATAACGCACATTCTTCAATATAAAATGTCTTCTAAAACATCTAAATTAATGTTTACGCGTAGAAGAGTTATGTGAAATATTTGTATAATGATTTACAAGTGATATGAACAGATTATTTTCTTAACTCAAAAAATAGGGGAAATCGTAAATAGTTCAGTTTTCTCTGTATATTTTACCAACAAAAATGTCTTAAGTTACATATTAGTCCAATATAATGTGCTTATAATACATCTTAAAAAAAATGGTTGCTAGATCATATAAAACTAATGTTGATACTAAAATTTCGACTGATATCAATGCAACTCGTCATTATATCAAAATATTTTAAAGTTAACTTATAATTCTATATCAGAGTTATCTCCCTTACTTTTTTACAAGGTTCGCAATAAAATAATTTTTGCAGGCCACCTAATTTCATTGAGACATACCATAAACTTCAATAAAATCGTAAAATAAAAAGTATATCTTGTCGGCCCTACCTCGACAAAATTTTCAGCTTCAGAATCTAGACTACTATGTTTATTTTATTGATTATGTTTTGTGGTACATTATATGCCCGAGAGGATAGATGTGGGGATATGGCGTGTAGGTCTAATTTTATTTTGGTTGAACATTAAAATTACGAACTACTGATATGGTTGGTTTGTCTTGGTGACGTATATTTAACAAAAATCAGGTTATGTGCACCAAGCTTACACTTGCCTTTATATGTTCTCAAACGACCAAACACATACTTGTAAGTTGGTTTCGTGAAATATATACTCCAGCCAACCATCTACTGGAATATTTTGCATGCAAAAATACACAGTCGAGGACAAAAATAGTCAATGTTAAACAATGTCTTACGTTTTCATTAACTTTTATCAACATCCCCAAAAATGCATTTAGCCTACACAAAAATAATATTTTCTCAAAGAGAGTTGAAGGACTTTTCTATACCAGACCAAATATATGAATGAAAAGACTTTTTTATTTACTTACAAAAACACCCACATTGTTTTTATTTTAGTGGCAGACGTAATTTAAATAGAAGATATATGATTACTATGTCTGCCAAGACATGAAAAATGTTTATTATCCTCGTAATTTATTGTATGATGATTTTTGCAAAAGAAACATACTTGCTTGTGTTCGTAACAAAAGACGAGGGTGGTGTAAACTTCAAGTTCGTTTGGTTAATTTGTAGACTGAGTATCACCTGAGCTTTAACCGCACACTGCATGGAAATTATTTATCTAAGAATCATAAATGCCCCAACCTACACTATAAAATAAAGCTACATAACTTAAATTGTAACTGATACCACATATGTTGCGTTTACTGACAACAATTCGGAACTGCACAAAACATTAGACGTAATTTGAAGAGGAGATATATGATTACCATGTCTGAAATGACATTAAAAATGTTTTATCTTTCCGTAATTTATTGTATATTGATTTTGGCAAAAGAAACATCCTTGCTTGTTTTCGTAACGAAAAACGAGGGTGGTGTAAACTTCAAGTGTGTTTGGTTAATTCAATTTGTAGTAGTGATGTTCCGATTGTCGCCGATAATCGAGTAATTTTCGCTGAAGTTTCAAAGTCGGCGACATCGATTCTGACTACAAAGAATCGATTCTAGTCGCTAATTCTTTAAATAGGTAAACCCCACTTTGAAGACAATTGACCGTTGTCTCCGACACGGCGACAGTCCAGTGTATATCTTTTCGCGCTTTAATCGTCTTTGTGTTACTTTTAAATATAACTGCTCTTAAACATGGAGAATACCTGGCCTGTCCGTGATCGAAATAATAATCAACTTTAAAAATGCCCTGGTTATACAACATCAAAGGCATGTCGATATTTTGGTTTTTATATGAAACCAGGGTGTCAGGGTTTGGCGCCCATTAAGGAAAACCTCGACACATCCAAAGCTACCTGTAGAATATGCTTCAAGACTTATTACAGCAGCAAAGGTACCCCACCCACATTTTAGAATTTAATTTTGACGAGCTAAATAATAATAATGTTCACATCTTCGAAATTGAAAAAAAGTTTGAAGGCTCTTATTGCCTGAACAAAAAAAAACAGAACATGTCAATGCAGTACAAAAAGCAGTTGTGTTATTAATCTTGTAAACTAAAATAATAAAAGTAGTCCTATAATAATATGATTGAGACAGGTGTGCTTTTGGTACAAAATGTACACTACAGTACGTCTGATTCCGATTCTTTCCGATTAATCGGATCGGACAGGTATCAGGATCGGACCGATTAATCGATTTCACTTCAGCCGTCCGATTCTCATCACTAATTTGTAGTATCACATGAGATATAACCGCACACTGCATGGAAATTATTTATCTAAGAATCATAAATGTCCTAACCTATACAATAAAATAAAGCATAACTGTAAAATGGTAACTAACACCCATATTTTGGTTTCCTGACAACAAAACCGTTCTGCTCAAAACATTAGACGTAATTTAAAAAAAATGAAATATGCATATCAAGAATGGCCACATCCAGCATACACAGACTCAGAGAAGATATATGAATACCATGTCTGCCAAGACATTAAATTTGTTTTTATTCTCGTAATTTATTGTATGATGAATTTTGCAAAAGAAACACATATGCTTGATTTTGTAACATTGGAAGGAGCATGGTATAACTTTCAAGTGTTTGGTTAATTCAATTTGTGGTATCACCTGTGCTTTAACTGCAAACTGCATGGACGTTATTTATCTAAGAATCATAAATGTCCTAAACTATACTATAAAATAAAGATACATAACTGTTGAGTTGTCAAAACGTTTTTATTGTGAAGTTAATTGGACTATATTTTGCGTTACAGAGGTTTTGAATACATTTTATAATTTTCGTTTTTACTGATGAAAGTGCAATGATGAATGTGAAATTAGTTCACTTTGTAAGATTGGGTTACGTACCATTTGCCTCGTAAAATTAACACAAATTTAAAGTAAATAGAGAAAAAAATATTAGTAAAGGACAAACCGTAAAGATTTAGATAGAAAAGCACAGCTCTTCATAACCGAAATAAATATATACTTATAAACTTATAGGATAGAGAATCACAGACATTACTCGCATCATCTTTAAGCTGGCCAAAATATTATATAATAACAAGAGTAATTTAAGAAGTACTATCAGGTTTAACATATATAGGCAACACACAACTGGTGAGTATTACATGTATAATAACTAGAAAAAAGAGTTTTTAAAGTTCATAAAACAAAGTCTGTTTATGGGTAAAATTCATTGAAGAAGGTAGAAAAAAAAGAATAAATTCAACACATAAACATCCCAAAAATGCATTTAGCCCACACTTGTTCAAAATTAATATTTTAAGAAAGTTGAATGACTAGGCCATCTCCGAAGAAAAAACGTTTTAAAAAAATGAAAAAGTCCTTTTTACATTTATTTATTTCTGACACCTAGATATTTAAAGTTTCGTGACAACAATATGGTACTTCACAGAACATTAGACGTTATTCGAAGAGAAAATGTATTATTACTCTGTCTGCCAATATATTAAATATGTTTAATTATCCTCGTAATTTACTGTATGAAGATGTTTACAAAAGAAACATCTATGCTTGAATTCATTACAAAAGAGAAGCAAGGTATTAACTACAATTATGTTTGGTTCAATATGTAGTACCGCCTGAGCTTTAACTGCACATTGCATAGACAATATTTATCTAAGAATCATAAATGTCCTAACCTATGCTATAAAATAAAGCTACATAACTGTAAAATTGTTAGAACGTTTTTATTGCAAAGTTACATTGAACTACATCTTGTGTTATAGAGATTTTTGATGCATTATATAATTATTTGTTTTTATTGATGAAAGAGTTATGATCATGACTGTGATAGGTCCTGGTTCAATTTGTAAGATTGGTTTAAGTACCATTTGCCTCGTAAAATAAACACAAAAGAGAGAAACAGAGAAACAATGTGTTTAGTGTAGGACAAACTCGTAAGGATTTAGATAGCAAAGCACAGTTTTTTATTACCGAGAATATAAACTCAGGGGATAGAGAAACGCAGGGTATCATTGTTTGCTTCATCTTAAAAGGAGCCAAAATATTCAAGCAAGTGTAATGTTAGAATTACTTTAAGTGTAAACATACACAGGCATCACAGAAAGTGTGAGTTACATTATAGTAATATAAACATAATAGTTTTTAAAGTACAGAAGACACAGTCTGTCTAGGGGAAATGTCATTTAAGAAGTAAGCAAAAGAGAATAAACTGAAAACATGAACGTCCCAAGAATGCATTTAGCCAACACTTGTACAAAATAAACATTTTCTGCAACTCAAAGAGTGGAAGGACTAGCATATTACGACAAAAAAAGTTTTAACAAGAAAAGTATAACACAGATGTGTTATATGTGGACGACATTTAAAGGAAGTTTGATGTTGGGTGTAAGAAATCATGCAGGTGATGGCTTGTTTTGTAAACAAGGAAAGAATTAAGTGATAATATATTGTTGTCTTTTATTGGCGAAGGGTATTGAACGTTGAAGGATGTGCGTGTGTATTAGTTGTAAGCGTTGTATACAAGGACGGGAGAAGTTTGAAATGAAATATACCGGAAATGGTATGGCCAGGGGTTTATGTTGAAATTTGTTTAAGAAATGTACATTTACAAGTTTGCAGTAAATGTAGTGAATGATTTGAAAACAAACTAATTGAAAAGTTTTCCTTTTAAATATAATGATAACTAGCTGGAAAATAGTGGAAGATATGGTTGCTATGGTAAAATGCATTATGATGAAGAATTTCCAGAACTATATGTATTGATATGTATAATTCATTTAAGAGGAGAGAAGATATATGATTTTTTACCATGTTTGCAAAGACATTAAATAGTTTTATTATTCTCGTTATTTATTGTATGAAGATTGTTTGCAAAAGTAACATCTATGCTTGAGATCGTAACAAAGGAGAAGTATAGTATGAACTTCAATTCAATTTGTAGTACCACCTGAGCTTTCACTGCACACTGCATAGAAATTATTTATCTAAGAATCATAAATGTTCTAACCTATGCTATATAATAAAGCTACACACCTGTAAAATTGTAAGAACATTTTTATTGCAAAGTAATAATAAACAGTTGCTTTATTTTCCGCTACAAAGGTTTTTGATACATTTGATAATTTTCGTGTTTATTGCTAAAAGTGCAATGATGACTGTGAAAGGTCCTTGTGTAAGTTGTAAGATTGATGCAAGTACCATTCGTCTCTTAGTCTCTTAAGTCGGCCAGTATACATAATTTGTTTCTTAATAGAATTGTTAATTTATACAATTAGGTAAAAAAATAAATTTCAAAATTACTTTTGGTCTGGTAAAGCAACGTATCAACTAGAATTGAAAGTGTAATTTACGATACTCTACCAAATTTAAGGAATACTCATTGTTCGTATTAGTTTTACACGTAAATATGATATGCAAAAGGGCTGTCACATAAATATTTGTTCAAAACTGCTGTCACATTAAGAAACATTAGCCAGTACACTGTTGATTTTTTCTATATTCGATAGAACAACTCCACACAGTCAAAAGTAAAGAGGAGAAGTGAGAATATACAATGACCAATTTCAAAATAGAAGCCACAATCAATTAAGAAAAATGAGAACCCGAATGGCAAAAACAGCAATACAGTAAAACCACTCAGTAAGACCACCTTGATAATTAGGGCTGAAGGTTATAAAGCTGAGATTGGAAACCAGTCTCAAATCTCAAGCATCTGATTGGCTGAAATGGCGACTGGTCGCCATTTCAGCCAATCAGATGCTTGAGATTTTAGACTGGTTTCCTTGCTCAGTGTTATAACCTTGGGCACAGAACACAATTACAAAGTCCCATTTTACAGTTCTGCACTATAATTTTAATAAAGATCACCTCACTATTAAGACCATTTGTTTCAAGATCCAGATTATAACTGTATAGCGATGTTTCACTATTGTTGAAACCTGCAAAGAAGTCATATAATAAATGGATGTTTTTAAGATTAAATGCATATAATATATTAATTTATTGTCCTCGAATTATATTGTATAGTGTTGTTTTTGTCCATCTCAAGAGATATGCACACATGTGGTTTATGAAATAATTTTAAGTTTTTGCTTATTTGGTAGATTGTTACAGCTGAGCTTGAATAAAGGAAATTTACTTTCTCTGCAAGTCATAGAATTTTAATTTTAAAACGTCTTAGCAGACTTTATACGTAAAGTAGATGTGTACAATTATTATATTTGCTACGCCCACATAATGAGTTAAGGTTAACATTAAATTAACCGAACAATATCCGAACCCGAGCCGATTTTTTTATCAACTTTTAAAACATTTATAAAAGTCGAAATAAGTATCCATTAGAAAACCATTAATCCACTCACAATTAAGACTTGTCACTAGAAAAACATTTTTTAAAAGGTTGAAGGATTCGTTGAAAGTATGGACCTTTCAATTTAGTATAAAGAGAGAACATGGTATAACTGTAGATGAGAATGAAGCTTTTTACTTCTATCTTTGAAAGCAAATACATGTATTGTAACAACGTTCAATATAAAAAAGTCTGACTCGATTTAGATCACAGTTACTTGTTTAACATTTATAATGCCTCAACACCAGTAACACTGGTTTCAGTACCATTAAGTCTTGGACTTCGTTCAATCTCCACCAAAGGGCACACCTGCGTCATTAAATGTTTATAACGCCTCAACACCAGTAACAACTGTTAAGTACGATTCAGTCATGGACTTTTTCAATCTCCACCAAAGGGCGTCATTTGCATTAGTCGGCGAAAGGTTAGAGGCGTAAAAAATCCTGTGCGAGATTAGGAATTTGTCATTTAAAACACCCACTGTTTGCTCGTGTGTTTATGCATTGATCATTGTGAGACTTTAACATCCTTAACCTTTAATTAATTCAATTAAACACACAGGAAAACATTATGAAAAGATAATTGTTCTCTTTGCTTTATATAATGAAGTACATTTTATGATAGATTGCATGTATATGTGAAGCATTGCTACTTTGAAAACGCCATCAAGGAAAATGAAATATCAATAAAATACTAAGATGTATTCGATTCATTACATAAGAAAAAAATTATACGAAAATGAAACTTTCTTTTTGATAAATACTTTCAAAACTTCGATAATTAACGAACGTTGATTTCCATTTAATTTTGTTTTTATAGATTTGGTATCGAAGGATAATTGTGTGTGCGTATGTCAAGGTTTTCAGTAGATGCAAATTCTTGCATTTTGATGCAACCAAGTCAGAATTTTTCCACTTTTGACTCCTCCTTATTCTGAGCTTGCGGTCTTGTTGATGCAAAAGGTAGAGCTTTTAGTTCTTTGTCAATATTGACAAAGAACGCTTCGTAAACCCCGTTATCTCTTTCTTTTGAACATCAATAGCAAGAGCAGATTATCACAGCCACTTTCAGGTACCTCGACGATTTGTTTAAACAGATACATCAGTTGTCACCTTGAGTCAATAAAAATATCCGGTTCAACTAAAAGGTTTTGGAAAAACAAACAACCTTTTTGACAAGAGTTTTTTATGATTGACGATAATTAATGTGTTTTTATTATTTATTTTCTGTATTAGTTTCGCACATCTTACGGGGTACTATCTTTGAAAATTGTTCGCTTATCTAGAATTTGTGATAATGCTGAATACTTCAATGATCACAATCTTTACATAAAAGACAAACTAACGTATCGTTACCATAAGCTTAGAAACCGTTTTGGAAATTCCGTCGCTGATTTCCTGATTTCATTTCAATTACATTTTAAAATCCGCAACTTGACAATATGTTTCCCGATCAGTTAGTGAAAGAAATAAGTTGTGAACAGTTCTACTGAAGCCACGCCTTTTAAAGTAATACGTCACGCGGTTTACCATTAGAAATGTTAACAGTTAAAATATACGCGCTATGCACGATCATTAATGTATGACGAAGAAGCAAGCAAAGCGATCACCAAACATACATTAAATGCACTACAAGCATGAGTGCGAGTTCTTTTTTCTTTATCTGTTAATAGACATTTGCGAATGTAAGTGGAAGTGGGATTAGACACCGGGATAAGGTAAAATTTAAGGGGAAATCTCAAACGTATTTTACATAGACAAATACGTAAGACCAGTTATATTTTCGGGAAACTGTTTTTTACAATCTATATTTGTTGTTTCTTTCAAAACACAGTAATAATTTTTTAAGTATCCGGAACAGCATTTAATAAAAGTAAATCACTTATAATATTATTCTAGTTGATCAAACACTATTTCATGGAAATAGCAGGAAATGCGGGTCATAAGATTAAACTGATGTGCAACAGTTTGTTGTCCCAAACACCGTAATTCTTTATGTAACCTTTATTACCGACGGTCACAGTAATTTGCGTATGTATGTAGTGGTATGACTTATAGCTTTAATAATACTGTTGTTGGTTATTCAACGGTTGGTAAATTTCGTGGTAAATTGAAGGTCTCATATTTGCGGAATTCCGTTAGGGTTATCGCCATTTTCTTCTTTGAAGAAAAAAATATGAAACGTAATTACGAAATCACCAAACTACGATGACTGACGAAAACAAGAAAGTACGATGACGGAAACGCGAAAACACGCTGTACATGTGATAATCCGAAATAATCTCGCGTTTTCGTCATCGTATCTTCGCGTTTTCGTCATCGTACTTTCGTGATTTCGTGTTTTCTTATTTTCGCCTTCCTGTTCCAACAGCACATGCGTATACAGCAATTTTCTGAATACAGTAGCTAAATAACATTTAAAAGGTCAAGACTTCTTCATATTTGTTTGTTTATTGTTTGTGACGTAAAGTTAACGCATGCCCGTTAAGCTAGGTCAACAGGTTCATACATGTATGATAGTTGGTTTGTTGTTAACTGAAAATATAGTTTTTAGCTTTCAAATACAATGATAAACTCATCTAAAAGATTTGGTAAATAGAGTCAACCATTTTACTCATGCGTGCCTGAAGGCGAAACACGAAGACAAGGAGATACGAAGACAAAAAAAGGCAAACTCACCAAAGTACGTTGTCGAAAACGCGAAAATTCGATGACGAAAACGCGAGATAGTTCGCATTATCATCATCATCATGTTTTCGCCTTTTTGTCATCGTAGTTTTGCGTTTTCGTCATCGAAAAGTTTTTATTTCGTGTTTTCGCGTTTTCGTGACGCAACGTTTTCTCGTTTTCGTCATCGTACTTGCGCGTTTTCCTCATCGTGTTTTCGAATCTTCGTCATCGTATTTTCGAGTTTTCATGTTTCCGCATTTCAGATAATTTAATACATTCGCGATGGTCCTATCCGAATTCACGTTGTATCTATTTCTAAGACAAACGGACCTCACACATTGTTGCTTGTATCATACTACTCATTCGGACATTTAAATTGTTGGCTTGTAATTCTTAGCTTTGTGTTTAGATGAACATAGAATTTTTTGGACATTTTAGATAGATCTAGCTATTTTTAATGTTCCAACTTTACGTATCGTATGTAAAAAAAGATAAATTACTAAAATTTAGTTGGACACATTTTTATTGAACCGCATTTTGCCGATAATATAATTATGATTTTCTAGATTTTCTTTTTTTATCGACAAGAGTGCAATGACCCTTAAATGTGTTAATGCATCCACTCATGAAATGAAATAGTGCATGAAAACAGTAATTTTTGTATAACAGTTTTTTGACGAATATGCTGCTGAAATCTCATCATGACTTAGACGTTATTTCCGGATTTTCAAGCGAATAAGGAAATTGATATCTAATTGCTTAGTACAATAAATATTGATAAAATAAGCTTGGCCTTACGTGATGACTTGATACAGAGATTTGACAAGTTTGAGAAAACCCCTTAGTTAATCTCCGATTCGGTCTCCCAACTTCGTTTTCACTTACATTCGCAAATGTCTAATATTATCTAATAGTAAACCGCGTGACGTATTACTTTAAAAGGCGTGGCTTCAGTAGAACTGTTCACAACTTATTGGACGTGGCACAATGTTATGACGTGTGACGTCGCCGATCACGCACGTTTTTCCACGAGTTGCTCCAAAAACAACGTGCTGTCATTCACTTTGTCGTCAACATGGCTGTTCCAACATCCGCCCTAAAAAAGCAGTAATATCACGAATTCTTTCATATTTTTGTATAAATGAGATTATTTATTTGTGTATATTTAAGGATTGAGTTTTTATTTTGGTAGGAAAAAACTGTTGGATTGTTTAAAGAACGCGAGAAGCCATTCGGGCATCACTCACTTTAAACAACCCAACTGTTTTCCATACCCAAATGAAAACCATCAAATATCGATTCAATCCTTAAATATTATACAGTTTATAAAATACATAAAATGTATATTTTTTTCGGACTTGCAAAATGTATATTTTTGGACTTGCAACAGTATACAGTTATTTCATATGTGACTTTGGAACAGTTAATCTGTTGGCCCGAGGTGGAGGGGATAGCGTTTGAACTGTTGCCCGAGGCCGTTGGCCGAGGGCAACAGTTCAAAACATTATCCCCGACACCGAGGGACAACTGTTTGACTGTTCCCAGATCACATACGAAATAACTGTTTTATTACCTGATCAATTCAATGGGGGAATCCTCTATGACTTTAGAGCGGTCGAGGGAAACAGTCGAAACTATTGACCGGTCAACAGTTCGCTCAACAAACTGCGCGCTCAAAGGGGGAATCCACTATGACGTCAGAGCACGCGAGGGAAACAGTCGAAACTATTCACCTGTCAACAGTTCCCGAACAGTTTGAAACCAGTCTCAAATCTCAAGCATCTGATTGGCTGAAATGGCAACTGGTCGCCATTTCAGCCAATCAGATGCTTGAGATTTGAGACTGGTTTCCATGCTCAGTTTTATAACCTTGGGCACTGGACAAATCAGACAAATGCTGTGCTAATCTCTTACATGGTTAACTTTACACATCACCGATTCAGAATCAATTTCGTCAACCACATATACATTTTTGTAATTGCAACTCAATGCGGTAACCCCTCGGATTCTTATTGTTGTTAAATGTTTGTGGGGTTTATTTTGAAAGTTATCATCTTCTAAACTCGTTTCCTCTCTGCTTTTTTTGCTGCGTGTGGAGGCTTTGTCTTCTATTCCTGATATGCAAATTCAACTTTCTTTTTTCTGAAGTATTTATGGACCACACAAGCTGACAAATACAACTATCAACTGAACTATGTTTTATTTATTGTACACTTGTACTGCTACATGTATTTGCAGCGATTGTATCTATGGACAGAGAATATGTTCTGATGCATATATTATTTTGATGGTCTGCTACGCTTATCTCAGATGTTAAAACAAACCTTGATTTAACTGATATACTGTTGTCTTAAATAGTATCAAATCATGAATATAATCTTAATTATTTAATCTGTAATAATTATTTTTTCAATGTTTATGTATATTGTTGTTACAAAATGGAAACTTTTATTCAAAATCTATGCTATGCGTAAAAAATTCTTGTATTGAAACTCGAGAGTGTTAGTTGTTAAACATATTCGCATCACGATGTCTTTAATTCTAAAACAACGAATTCCAAGAAAATAATTTTCAAGAAAAACGACTAATTTGTTATCCAAAAGATAAGCAAACGCTTTCTTGATTGACGGACGGTATTCTTATGCTGAACTTTACTGCCATCATCAGAAGGAGATGATAAATATATATTAATATTATGACTGTCTCAAACATACATCAAATGCAACGTTTTGAAGAAGTATTTCAAGATATGTCAAGCCGCAAGCTGTACAATTATGCAACTGTTTATTATTCGACAACGGTAATTTGGCAATGTTTACATTGGCGTGTTTACATTGACCTTACATGTAAACAATGAAATAATATTTTAATCGTTGTTTAATACAAAGCGTAAAGATCCCATTACTTGTCCCATTAGCCGAGTGGTCTAAGACGCAGTCATTTAAACACTTTAAAATGTAGCAACGCTGTTAAAGGTTGTAGGTTCGACACATGTTTTTGTTTACATTTTAAAAATATTTTTTGCACAATAATTATTTCCGCGATAAAATTTACTGAAGCAAACTACATATAATACTTTGAAATGACTGCAGTAAAACTTAAAAAAAAATATAAATTTATTTTTTTTTCTTAAAAGCCGTGTGTCAGTGTGAATCGAACCCGCGTCGAAAAAAGGTAGGCCTATGGCAGCCGGACGCGTTAACCACTGAGCTATAAGGGCGATGTGATATAAAAAGGCAAAATAATACTTTTAGCGCGTAAAGTTGCCTTAACCCGTGTTTTCATTCTATAAATAATTGTAAACATCGCCAATTTAGCTTGGCCGACCTATAAATAGGTAGTCACCCAGTTTTAAGACATGTGCTGATTTTTGTTGTGACCGGTGTAAGATATAAATAAATTTCACCAAGTGAGATCTTATTCCCACGAGTGGCATAGCCATGAGTGAAAATGCATAATAACGGAGTTCAAGAGTGAAATTCATTTTTATTATTTACTTGTTAAAGAAAAATTCAATTGAATTTTATGTTTTGCATATAATGCATAATTTGCATGAGTTTTACGAAAAGGATATAAAATGGCACCAAAAAGTGAACATTATAACGTCATATACCCGAATTTATACTTGTTTTTAAAATCTCTTTCAAAAGACTTTGTGCATATGGGTAGCAACGTGAAAAAAGATATTCTTCTGTTTTTAGACAGTTTTACAATGGATTACCAATTTTATATAGCATAGACAATTGTATATATCACTGGAAAACATGCAATAAATATCAATTTGAATGTTCCCTCTTAGTAAACAATTTTGTAATGAAGTCAGTGTGTGAAAAATTAAAAATGATTTTACTGCTTGGCGATCCTTTAAAGAACACTTTTCAAATTGATGAGGAATCTTTTTACAGGTCACGCATCTTTGTTAACCGTGATGAATAAAACTGTTGATAACAATTGAGGGCGACCGTGTTCACACTGGTAATGAAGAGTTGGCATGCTGAGATATTCCGATGACAAATTGAATTACCTGAAAGTAAACAAATGGTACAATAATTATTATTCATGCCCACCATAAATGCGTTTTTCATAACATTTGATTCATACTCGTATTAAAATCCCTCCAACACAGCAATGTATTTTTAAAATCTTATAGTATTGCATTTAATGGGAAATTCTGTTTTCACCAATTCGTCTAAAAGTTACGTCAAAATAATTAATAAGATACGTTAATGGCTGGAAATCATTGCATATAACGGGAGTGAAGTAATGAGACGTCATGTAACGAAGCCGAAAATGTCTATAAACAACTGCTATGGGATGAATTGGTTTTATTAGGAAATAGACAGTCAGAAATCGACTTTAATGAAGATTTCTAAAACTGGCTCAGATTAGTCAGTCCTTCAGCACTGAACGTAATCAGATTGTCCTAGATTGGCAAATAGGCACAAAAGTGGTTAAAACAACAAAAAAATAAAACTATTTAAAATTGCTCCAAATTAAAATCTCGGTGGGCGTTGACTTGCTCACTAACGCTTTATTGCAAGAATGAAATTACTTTAAAAATTGAACTCGATCGTATTACTGCATAACCTTTTCAGTTGATACTAAATTATTGTGAAATAAATGAGGTACAGCTGTTTAAAAACAAGTTTTTACTGAAATTCCTAGAATTTTACGAGGTTGCAAGTCTTATTCAGTGTTATACTCGGCATGTTCTCAGGCCACACATTGACTTGGAATCTGACCATCAAAGACATTTCCTTTAAATTTCTTTTTTAAATAAAGGAATAGATTTTATTGACCTTCCTAGTATATTTAAAGATAAAACAGTTTAATCGGCTGTTCCTTTTTATTTTACGAATACTGAATCGCCTATGGTTTGTTATAAATACAACAAACCAACTAGAAATACAATTTTTAATTACAATAAAATTACTTCGGATTTACAGTTCATTGAAAATACACCAAAATCTTGAGAGTGTTTAACTTCTAAATATTGCTATAAGCCTGCCGGTCATATTGTTACCGCTGATCTTAATATAATCAACGACTCTAGAATTCGTAATTTAATTTCTAAAGGTCCCAAATATAGAATATCATCCAAAATTGATTTTAATGCATGCCGTGCAGAAATTGCTGAGTCTTTAAACTTATTTTGCAATAAGTGGTGCAAAAGAGAACATACTGAGCCTAATGCACTTTCTAACTGGAAAAAAACACATATTCAAAATAATTGACACTCGTATATCATTTTATGAAAGAAACATTGCTTTATTACCACCTCGGCCTCGTTTTAACTTTCGTCGTTTGAAAAAAGGAATTCGGTACCTCTATTTATAAACAAGTAATAGGCATCCCAATGGGTACTAATTGTGCACCCCTTGTTGCTGATCTGTTTTTATACTGTTATGAAAGAGACTTTATGTTATCTCTTTCTACTGAACATCAAGATGATATACAGTCCTACCTGTCTCTAGCAGCCACCCAAGGGAGTGACAAAAGGTGGCTGCTGAAGACAGGTGGCTGTTAAAGACAGTAAAAAATTAGAACGAAATGTCAGTTTAGGCCATATTCAAACTGGCTGTTTAAGACAGGTGGTTGCTATTCGCAGGTGGCTGCTAATGCAGGTTTCACGGTAATTACAGCTTTTAACAACACCTCGAGGTACCTTGATGATTTATTAAATATAGATAATAACCATTTTCCATTACTGGTTAATAAGATTTATCTCAAAGAACTACAACTTAATAAAGCGAACACTTCAGAAAAGCAAGCAAACTTTCTCTATCTAAATCTGTCCATTGAAAATGGTTACGTCACCACTAAAATATATGATAAAAGAGATGATTTTAAAATTTAGTATAGTAAATTTTCCGTTTTTAGACGGCGATGTTCCCCATGAAACATCTTGTGGGGTTTATATTTCACAGCTTGTTCGCTTTTCAAGAGCTTGCAACGATGTTAATGATTTCAATGAACGCAATCTTTGCATTACAGAAAAAACTTTTTAAACAAGGTTATCGGTATCACAAATTCAGGAAAACCTTTTGCAAGTTTTATCGCCGATACCCAGATCTAATTCATAAATACAAGTGCAGTTTAAAATCACTTTTGCAACAAGGTATTTCACAGGCAGTTTTTTATGGAGATTTAATTTATAAACTCAAGAAGATAAAAGCAATGTTAATTTCTCCCGGATATTCGTAAAAACCATCTGTAAATTTAAAAAGAAAGGTTACCAACATGATATTTTACAGCGCTCTGCAGGCCTGGTGATTCACCCTTCTACAGTTGATCATTATGCTTACCTCTTTGGTTGCACGACGGTGGCAGTGGTTTAAGAGTTTATGAAGGTTTATGGGGAAATCTTTTCTTAAAAGAACCTAGATCTAGAAGCTCGATTTGTTTCTTTTATCCCTGTCATCGTGTTCTTGCTGATTTTACTCTAGGAGCTCTGGTCTCGGTAAGATCATTGAGTACCCGCCCTTTGGCTTTGCAATTCTATTAGCTTCTTATGTTTTATATGTTTGTGTGCTTTTGCATGCAACATTGTTGAGCCGATAAGTGGGTTGGAGTTTTTTCACCAAGACAACTTGTAATTGTTTTGTGATATGAGAACCTGTTAGGGCAAGTGTGAGGTTGGTGCACCCTAGAACCTGGTTTCACCACCCAGTGGCAATTTGATTTGCCACTGACCGTTCCAATGCGGTAACCCCTCGGGTTCTCATTTTTGTTTTTTGTTAGTGGTGTCTTTTTTTAAATTGATCATTTTATTAACCATGCTCTCTCCCTCTCTCTTCTTTTTGACTGTGTGGATTTAGCTCATCGCTGAGCTTACTATTCGTGGTGGCCCAGGCATTTTGAAACAAATGGCGACGTCGATAGTCGGCAAGGTACACCGAATGCGTATTTTGGTTTAAGTGATCACGTGACAATCCCAAAAACCACCGCGGCTTTACGCGGGAAATACAAAAATAGCTAACCTATGCGCGTCGCATAGGATAGGAAACACTATCTATATATCTTTTTTTATAAAATATTGGTTTGAAATATTTCGGGTGTAAATCAATATTTGAACTTCAAATAATGATATTCAACTGATTAATAACCCTTTTCGCAAATCTGTTCCATTCATCAATCCTGCACACCTCCCTTTAAATTGCTAAATTGGTGATTTGGGTTGATACTGCATCTTAAAAATGTGTGTTGTTCTGATGTTGTTGATTTTTCCATTAAATATTTATGCCTTCTAGACTGACACACGTAAGCTATTTGTATGTTTCCCAATAATGATATCATTAATATTTATAGCCAATTATTTCGCATTGTTAACAAGTCATTCCTTGGTTACATGCACACGTAATCACCGGTTGAGTATTCGGTGTTTCTGACATTTCAATGGTTTAGGATTATAATAATTATACACCTTAATTAATATTGCCACCAAAAGAAATGAAAATTTTAATAACATCACAGCAGTCAACATAATGAGGATATTAAATTCCAGTTAAAGATCTTACAAAATTAAACAGTTTTCAGATCGGTTAAGACCAATTCAATGCTAATAAATACTCTATCGTTCTACTCATGATCAATAATTTAAGGTTGATGAAAGGAGCCAAAATTTATCAAGCGTAATTTTCAAGAGCTTACAACGATGCAACGTAATGTTTTTTTTCGCAAATGTCTTCTTTGAAATTGTTTGTTTACATAATAAATTAATTGTTGTTCATTTTCCATGGCTATAAGCATTGCCGCACACACACTACTGCATTTCCCACAATGTTTTGACTTGTGACGTCAAACTGCACATATGTTTTGCCAAGATTTGCTGTGAAAAAGCGAAGCGCCATTCGCTCTGTCTTTACGTTGTTTTTCAAACAGCCTTGTCTGTGATATGCAGGATCTATATTCTAAGATCCCCTCTCACAATTCTATTCTGATTAGTTCAGCCCATTGTTTTCTCGTTTAGGGTAAACCCATTCTTTTATCTGGGGACCATATGCCGCTGAACATGGAATGGTATTAATCTGAAAATACCGCACTGAAGGTTCCATGTTCGCCGCCATATGCATACCATCGTTTATCATTGTACTATTTGTTGGTGTAAATATTGAGTTGCGCTCAATCCGGGGCAAGGCGGCGTGGGTAGTAATAAGCATTTCCATTACTGCCCACGAACAGGCTCAATCAAACCGAGCCTGCAATATTGTCATATTTGTCGTGTTCGAGGATCTTCAAAGTTCCCTATTCATCTATTCCATAGCAAGAGCTCAAATTCCTTCGAATAATTCAGTAGGTATTGAAAATACTTTGGATAGTAAATAATAACTTAATTCATTATGTTTGCGTTCATTGAGATTTCAGAAACATTTAGATAGTAAATGAATGGACTTAACACACGTAACAAACCCCAACAGTTTCATTTTTAACAGTAAGAACATTAATTTTTTAAACATTATTTGTCTTTGAATGTTTAAAAAATGGCAGTCGATTGAAATTGGAAGCCGATGAAAAAGTCTTGTTAACAGTAGTACGGCTAAAAAAAGTAAAAACGTTACCTGCTGAAGCGACAGATTTTTTCCGGATAGAAATGTGTGCACGACATTTTAAAAGTCAGGTGGTATAGCCACCCTGTGTGGGTCGAGATTTAAAGAAATAGGAAAAAAAGAATAAACTCAACACAAGAACATTCATATTATACATTTAGTCAAAGCTTGTACAAAATAAACATTTTCTGTAATTTAAGAGAGGTGAAGGATTAGCCCATCCCCGACCATAAAAGTTAAAACAATAATTAAATTATTAAAAAGAAATACTTTTTTATATTTATATATAACTGACACCAACATATTTGGCGTTTAGTGACAACAATACGGAACTGTACAAAACATAAGAGGTAATTTGAAGAGAAGATATATGATAACCACGTCTAACAAGACATTTAATATGTTTTTTATCCTCGTTATTTATTGTATGATAATTTTTGCAAAGGAAATATGCTTGTGTTCGCAAAAAAGACGACCTTCTTGTAAACTTCAAGTGTTTGGTTAATTCAATTTGTAGCACCACCTGAGCTTTAACCGCACACTGCATGGAAATTATTTATCTAAGAATCATATATGGCCTAACCTTTACTATAAAATAAAGCTACATAACTGTAAAATTCTAAGAAGTCAACGTTTTTATTGCGAAGTCATATTGAACTTTATTTTACGTTACAGAGATTTTTGCATTGATGACTTTGAAAGGTCATTGTTCAATTTGTAATATTGTTTTAAGTAGTATTCGCCTCAATCTTACTAAAGTCAGATCTAACAAAATGTTTGATCTGATGACAGCCCGCAGACACCGTACATAAGTAAAAGCGGTTTTCCCCGATTACTATTTTTAGAAATTGTCAACGCTGGAAGCATAAAAATTACGCTCGCAAATGATCTGAAGATGTCATTACATTAGAAATAGATGCAATACTACATAAGCACATATATCTTCAGTAAAATATGTTTTACGCAGGCTGTCAACACTTTCCATGGTTTAAAACACTATTTTTACTTTCACTTTTGTGATTTTGTAGCCGACAATTTGATTTGTTGAAAGGGTTAGTGATAAAAGCACGTTTTAGTTACTCGTCGTAAGATCCTGATAGCGTAGTAGTTTTCATGAGATGATTTAAATCAGATTGCATTCGCCTTTAATTTTTTAAGTGTATACATAATTGGTTTATTAATAGATTTTTTTCTATACAATCAGATAAAAATAATTTCAAAATTAGTTTTGATCAGGTAAAGCAACGTATTAACTAGAATTCAAATAAGTGTAATTTACGATACTCAACGATGCTCTTAATTCGATCTAACAACTCCACACAGCCAAAAAAGTAGATATGAGAAAAGTAGTCTAAGAGAGGTAACACAATGATCAATTTCAAAATAAACGCCACAAACAATTAACAAAAATAAGAACCCGAGGGGTTACCATCTTGAACGGGTGGGGGCTTTAAACAAGGGTCATTTCAGCAAGAAGAACTAATAAAAAGGAGACTTATTTAGAATAGAACCCGCACAGACAAACTGTTCAGTTTAAAACGACAAATTAGAATAACGCTGTGGCACAAACAGCAATATAGTGAAATCAATCATTAAGACTACCCTAAAATTAAAACCACCTTGATATTAAGAACACAATTGCAAAGTCCCATTCTACAGATTTGCACCATAAATTTTAATAAATGATATTGCCTCTACCTGGGAGCGAACCCGCACCGTCAAGGCGACAGCGCCTTGCCCTGCAATTCCGACAAAAACATAAAGGACACCCCACTATATAGACCAATTTTTTTCAGTCCCAGATGAGACCTTAATAGCGAAGTTTCACTGAAGTCATTTTATAAAATAATGTTGTTTGTCTGGAGATTACATGCATCTAATATAATTTATTGTCCTCGAAATATATTATATTATAATGTTGTTTTATTTTCATCAAAAGAGACACGCATGCATCTGGTCTGAAGAAATAATTTTAAGTTGTTGTTTATTCGGTAGACTGTTACACCTGAGCTTGAATAAACGCAAATAACTTTCACTGCATGTCATAAGAGTTGAAAACTTCTTATCAGACTTTCCACGTGTAGTACATGCAGAAATTATTATATTTTGTCACCCACGTAAAGGAGTCAATGATAACGTTAATCGAATAATACCCCAATCCGCGCGAATGATTTTTTCTGATAAACTTTCAAAACATTGAGGTCGAATAAAGAATTTAATATTCATTATATTTTTTATTATAAAAAATTATTCTGTAATCATTAAACTTAAACTCGTGACTAGTAAAATAAAACAAAACGGTTTATGTTATCGTTTAACAGAAGGAACATGGTACCCGGTTACAGCTGTAGATGTACGTGAAGCCTTTGAATGATGATCATCATAAGCAGGATACCTGGAATCAAATAAAACATTCAATATAACAAATCTCTGACTCGGTTTGGAGTACAGTAATTCGTTTATTTCACTTTTAAAACACCTCAACATTAGTAACACCGGTTTCAGTACGATTCGGTCATGGAATTTGTCATTTAATAAACCTACATTTTGCTCGTTTGTTCATGCATAGTTCATTTTACGATTTGAACCTTCAATTAAATGCGATTAGAGTACACATGAAGACATTACAGAAAGATAATTGTTCAGTCTCTTTCCTTTATATAATTAGGTACATTTTACATGTATAATGTGAAGCATTGCTACCACGAAAATGTCATCAGGGAAAAAGAAGCATCAATTAATACTAACGAAGATTTATGTAAATCTACTAAGAACATTTCCGACATTTATTACAAAAAAAAATATTATACGTACGTGAGTCTTTCTTTTTGTTAATCAGATAAATGATTTCAAACTAGTTAATAACGAAGATAAAATTCAATTTATAAAAAGTGTAATTGTTGTGTTATAGAGTTGGTAGAATAAGTGTGTGTGCGAATGTTATTAATGTTATTTCTTTATGAAAAAAAGTTATATGACAGAAAAAGTCCAAGCCAGAAAGCAACCGAATCACAGAGAATATAAAGATAGTATATGCTTACAAAAAACGTCCTGTCTTAAAACATTACGTTACATGTACCGCTTTGGAATTTATAATAAAAAAGAGAATTTCTTAGCAAGTAAGTTGCGACTACAGACACGTCATTTGGTATGATTAGAACGAGAAAACATTGCTTCATTCTATTAAAAAGCCATTCTATAAATAGCCACACACTGAAAGCCTCGGAGAAAACAGTATCAATCCAACCTTGTTTCATTCAGCCACACAAAACAAACAACGCTACTGTGATATTGAAATAGATGAAAACTGAACTTTGAAAATAAAGTGAAATATGCATATCTCTAATGACCACATTGAACCTTCAATGTATTTTCAGATTAATATCATGATTCCATGTTCGGCGCCGTATAGTCCCTAGATAAAAGAAAGCTTTTGCCCGAAACGAAAAAACAATGGGCGAAACTAAACAAAATAGAATTTTGACAGGGGATCTGAGAATATAAATGCTGCATATCACAGACAACGCCAAAGGCAAAACTTTAAAAAGCAGGAAATATATCCTTGGGGTGATTAAACAATATCCAAATCTATAATGGCTGGGATATTGCAATCACTATTTACAAAACTGGCCGAAATATTTGAACAAAAGCAATTTTAGAAGTACATAAGTATCGTGCTCGACGACCTTCAAAGAACGTAAGTGATAACAGCACTGATAAACAAGAAAGAAAACCCGAGGGGCAAACGCATTGGAACGTTCATTTGCAAAACAATTTGCCACTGGAGAATTAAACCGGGTTACAGTATATGGTGCACCGAGCTCACACTTGCCCTTACAGGTTCATAACGACAAACACGATTGAAGATTGAATTGATAAACGAGTTACCCTGTGCCGTTCACATTTGCCAATCTGAATCCATTCCATGTGCATGTCATCTAAGGTTCACTTATATTATTACGTGTCTATCATTTGTCAATTGAATGTCAATTTTCATGAACATTGAAATTCTGTAAGAAATAATCATTTTAACCTTGGTCCCGTTCTAGAGGAATGTGGCCAAATTTAGATATAAGCACAAAAATAAATAGCTTTGTCTGGCTCTTAAATAGAAAGTCAATTCCTTGTTCAGTGACTTGCAATAGAAGTGCGTGCATTGTCCGAAGTCATTAAGGAAAGCCATTTGTTGACAGATTCACATAGACATGATAACCATAGTTTTGATTGGAATGGTCATCGTTTGACCAAACACTTTTAGTTTATATAAATCTATTTGTTTATTTGTATATGTTTGAAATAATTATAAACAAGTTTTTGGTAAGTTATTGTGATGTTAATTTGGTTGACTGTATCAAATGCATACTTGAACTATCTTATTTGGGGGATATGGGTGGCATTTACTGTGTTTGTCTCTTGCATGGTTGGCTAGGCGTTGTATCTGTATGCCATTGTCGTTTTCTATACATTTTAGATAATTCGGAACTGATCATCAATATAATTAGAATTTATAAGAAGTTAACACAAATAACTAAAGATATATATATTAGATATATATTGTTCATTCCCTCTATAAATTTATCGATATCTATCTCTTAAAAATGTCTGCTATATTCTCTTAAATATTCCTAAATAAATGTACATGATGGAATAGTAATAGGCAGTACATCATGTTTAGGACGCCCTACACTTGACAACTTTTCTAATTATACACTATTTTCCTTCTGATATTTTTTTTAATTTGTAGGAATATTGGAACAAACAATTTTGACAAATTATACAATGATCAATTTCAAAATAGATGCCGCAAACAATACAAAAAATGGAAAGGTCTTTGGCAAAACAATTTGCCACTGGCGTTATAAGTCAGGTTTTAGAGTGAACCAACCTTACACTTGCACTAACAGGCTCTCATATGAACAAACAAAAGGTTATTCAGAACTGTATTAGCTCAATAAGAACAAGGTGTCTTGCAGTTATACGATCTGAAGGTAGTCATAAGCGTTGTTCGCTGATGTTGTGAATTTGTATTCTGTGGATGCCAGTTTTCTAAATGATTGTGAGCAGTCAGTTGTCTGTCATTTTGGAATAATGTTTCCTCATAAATCAGTTAGTATTTATTGCATGTTTTATTGAAAGTTTTAGAGCAATAGCTCAATTATCAAGCCAGTAATGCCCCACTACGAAGGTGTATACTTAGAAAAGTTATTATGTGTATTATATGACTAATGTGGCAATCTGCGGCCCAATGGCTATTCTGTTTCTTTTTATTTATTTCAATGATCAGTGGTGATTAAACTTCTGCAAATACACGAGTTCACCATGAAGAGTTTTACAATAAGAAAACATTTTAACAACAACTTCAGTCAAACATGTGCAGATACTTTGGCTAAGTCGCAATCAAAACTACTGCGGAAGGTTTTAATGACCAAGTTAATGTGATTAGAGTATACTTTAACCTTTTTTAAAAAAGCTTTTACTTGACATAAATTTCTATTTTACTTGTCTTTTTTCATTTTTATTGCTAATTTGAATCTGTAGTTTCGTGATAAGAACAAATAACTAGTATGCTTCGTCAAAAGAAAGCGATTTCCGTACTGATTTGGGTGGTGGAAGAATAATTCTAGGAATTGTGCGTGTTTTATTCGTGATTAATTCCTTCAATATGAGGAAATAAAATCCCCATACTTCACAGTTTTAGTATCTGTTTGTCCGCGAACACAGGCTTGATTCTAAAGCAGTATAAAAAAAACTATTTTGTATTACATGTAACCACACTAATGGTTACATTAACATCATATGCAAACCCTCGGTATCGGTCAGAGTGCATCAAATTGTTTACTGATTTCTTTACTTCAATAAGAATTAAATTGCGTTTAATAAATCGTGTATGTGATATTTCCACACGTGACTTTAAAGAACCCCTTTTAGCAAATCAGTTATGGCGGTTAATTACGCACACCGGTGGCGAACTTTGTTTATTATATAAATACAATAAATTTCCTTCCAGACGACACTTTGTTATGAAATGGGATTACTTATTTAATATAAAAAAATTATGACATTCTGTTTGCGATTACTAGGACATTGTAGGAAGCATATGTTATCAGCACAATTTTCTGCCACCATAAAGCCTCAGTATTGTATTGGCCAAAAACACGTGGCACCTGATGCTAAATAACATAACCACGAGGTCAAATGTTTTATAAGTTTATCTCTGACTGATATTAAATCGCATAATTATTGTGGTTCCTTTACAGCTTGACTTAATTTGTTTCATTACCAAAATTAATTTAATTTATTTTTTTTATTTTATTATTTATTCTAATGTCAATATATAAGTAAAATTTGGAAAAAAGACAAACCTATGGTAATCATTATTACGCTTATCAAATGTTGGATTTAAATTAATAACTAGTCAACATCTAAGTATAATTGTAAAAATGGTTAAATATTAAACATGTTATATATTAATATTTTTTTTCAGTTGACTGTAACATGATTTTCGTTGCGTGTTAATTATCATCATAGGGTTTAGGTTGCTTTCGGAGGATGGGTGAGGTTCCATTTGACAGTTCATGCAAATACATTTTTAATCACCTGCATTTCTTTCTGCTTTGACATGATATATATTATTTTGCTGTTGCATAGCAATGTTAATTTAATAAGTTTTATATGCATATATATGATAACAGCGGACAAGCATTTATATTACTTTGAGCGTATAGTAGACAATAGTAGTCTTATTGAAAAATGCGCTTGAAAGTTTTTGAATAAACAGTCGTCTAGAAAAAAAGAAAGTGCAGAATTTCGAAGTTTAAGTTCTTTTGCACTTAAAGCCTATTCTTCGAAATCATAAATTATTTTATATCAAACAGTTTTGGCTCACCACAATCGCTTTGAACTTAAGAATCAAACTAGCTTAGCCACATTCCCTGTGTAACGATGATAAATAATTATGTGACACAGGTGACTGTTTTCTGCTGCTGACAATTGCTTTAATACGTTTTTACGGGGAGACTTCCTACGCAGACTTTACTACAATAAATTGTGTCGTTTCAGATTATGATTTAAAAAACAGGTTAATACACAAAATCGAATGAGGAAAGGAACTTTTAAATAATTTGATAAGTGAAAGCCTTTAAACGATAAAGTAAACATGATAGTCTGATTAAAAAGAGTTATTATTGAGGTTCTAAAGAATTGAAAATGCATTACCTAATTTAAAAGTAATTACTTATTTTGCATTGTCCTATTGTCATTATAGCCTAGGTGATTACATAGTAACTGAATCTAATAAGAGTATAGTTCAACATGTAATAGATTAGTGAAACATAAATTTGAAGTGTTAATTAAGTTTTTTAAAGCGGAATTTTATGTCTTAATAACATATTGAGCGTGATGGTTAATTAGATTTTAAAGTGCATTTTAACAGCCAGCGCACGAGCAAATAAATGTCAGCCTCTGTTGAAAGTACTCTAAGAAAGGAATTGAATTAAACATGAAAACAAAACATGAGAACATATACAATGTATCTGTTAATAGAAGTTGTCGTTAAATATATTTTGAGATCAACAACAGTTAATAAACACGCCTTTACAAACATATGTTACAAATTAAAGATATAAATGTCAGCGGTTAAACAATATATATTTTATGAAATATTATAATTTACATCGTTTAAGCATTTTTTTTATTTTAAATCTAAAGCATCGCGCAAAACAGATTCTAATTTTCAAAAGTCCTGACAGTAGATATGCTGACACCTCAGTACTTTCAATGCTCTGCACACAAAAATACACTTAACCAATATTTTAACTACTCCGATCATATTATTTAAATTTATTATTTTAAATTCTCAACATCAACTCAAAGTTTACTCTTCAAACATAATACAATATTATATGGTTTTTTTACATATGTTTTATGAAATAACAAGTCTTCAGCAATTCGTTTGCTTAAGACAGAAGTTGTTTAGCTGGTTTCGGTTGTACACTTGATTTAATGATCTTGTAAGTTTTTATTTTACCTCACCTCGATTAAATGTCCTTGGTTTATAAACTAACGAGGGGGCGGGGTGTAGTAATAATTTCATTAAAAAAGAAGTAGAAGCTGTGTAACTTATTATGTTTTAACTTTAAAAACCATGCGAGAAATTATAATTATACGATCGGTGTGGTTGAACATTGGTTTAATGTTGTTGGCATTGTGACTTTGAAGGTATTTGTTACAAGATTGCCTCCTCATTAAAGTGAAGGTAAATGTTTAAATTCTTGTCACGTTTTATGTATATCATCTGTCTCACTTACGTTTGATGCTTTCTGTATATTAATTCAGATAACAAAACATAACTCGGTTTTTAGAAAATTATGAAACTTAACGCTCATAAAGGTTAAACGCGCAGCTGGTGCTAGATTATAACCGTACGCGCATGCATGATAATAAATGTATGTGTCAACCGCAAATCTGACACGCAAGCAACAATCTCCTGGTCTCTGGTTTCAGTTTTATGATCTTAAGTAACTGTGATTAACCTGAGAATAGAGACTATATAGATCTTAGCAGTCTGATAGCTGACAAAACACAAATTGACCAACTGGAAGCTTAAATCAGAAACAGGGGTAGGGTGAAGAAAGTTGAGGTGGGGGCAGAAGGAGTGGGTGGACCACGAATGCTGTTATACCCACATTTTCTTTAGCTTATATCTGAAAATATATATTTTGAGGTGGGGTGGGGCGGCTATACCACATTCTTTTCCATTCATATCTTAAGTCTCCAAGAACCCCAGGCGTCCTAAAGGTATAAGTTAACGGACAAGATCCCCATCACATTTAGCACAGGAGGGAACCTCGAAAAACCGTTAGGTGTACCGCTAGTGGAGCTAAAAATAATTATTGTTCAGTAAATTTTTGGTGAAGGTGTTTTCAACATTTATTTTGATCAGGAAAGGTAGGTGGTCAGCTTTGGCTCATTTTTATTAAAATTTCAAGCATTTCTTCAGAAAATTGGTAAGGTAGTTCGATGTAGGATCTATCTGCATGCTGGTATGTAAAATGAGACTAATACGTCAAAACATGGTAATGACGAACATTCCTGCTCTAAACTGAGTGAAATTAAACCATAGGTGAAGAGTTTTCGATTTTCCTGAAGTATTTAGTTGTATTCCCGTATTATATCACTGCAACAACAAAATATTTGTTCCGGTGTTTATTCCCAGTTACTGGTTAAACTCTGCAGGCTGCGTTAAGGAAACGTTTGGCAAAAATTTGACACCACTCTCTTGTTTTGGTGATCAAATTTTAAAACTTTGATCAAAGGTGTTGCAGTTATGCTATGAACACAAAATTGTCACCTAATTGGTGACATTGAGCTTTGAGGTAGGGTCATGGTTCTAACCCAACACGCACTCCGTTTCATTAGGTTATATCTGGATGAAATACCTACAGTTGCAAAGACTTTTAGTTATGCTATATAACAAGAAAGTTACAATCATTTGACCGGTGAACTCTAAGTGTGACCTCGACCTTTTTTGTTGATGCGACAATTACCTTTGATGTAGCCCCAAAATTCTTGGACATAATACTCCATCTTTATAAAGTTGTACACATGTATGCAGTTTTGTTGAAATCATTTAAGGATATGCTAAGTTATGCTCCAGAAACTAGAAAATTTCACAAAGGTTGACATTTGAACTCTAGACGGACCGTGACCTTTGCGGTAAAGTGCAATACTCTGCTTTAATAAGATGTACACCTGTGTAAAGTTTTGTTACAATCCCTCGACAGGTTGCCAAGACATGCTCTGGAAACCAGATTTGTGACATCCAGAAAGACAAATGGACTGACGGACAAGGCGATCACTTCATGTACCCGACTCTCCGCGATCTGGGACGTAAAAAATAATCATTTTTTAAATCTCCATAGATTAATTGTGTTTAAAGTTTGATCATGTTTATCAACTTGATCATGTAAATGAACATGTTTTTGTTAGTGTACTCACCAGTTAAGCCAACGCAGTTTTCACGATTCTCATAGCGTCAATGGTTGAAGGTTATAAAACTGAGATTGGAAACCAGTCTCAAATCTCAAGCATCTGATTGGCTGAAATGGCGACTGGTCGCCATTTCAGCCAATCAGATGCTTGAGATTTGAGACTGGTTTCCATGCTCAGTTTTATAACCTTGGGCACATGTAAAACAGTCCTAAGCTGGATCCTTCCAACTTTATGATACTTCAGTCTACAACTAATACAACCATTTAAAAAATATTTACATTCCAATTGATTTCTTCGTTTAAAAAAATTCGGTTCATTTTGCATGAACCGCATGACCCGTAATGACGTCAGTAACGTCATGGCTGTTACTATTGAAAACTCCCACGTATTACTCCCCCTTTTCACTTAATACTAATTTTTGAAAGCGTTCGACTTAAGTTTATTTAAAGAAAAAAATGAATAAAATGTAAATATAAGCTAGCGCGCTTTATGGATTTGCAAGCTCTCGCGTGCACGTCCAATCTGCATGAACCGCACCAAAATAAGAATCATTCCTTAATTTGATCAGAAACCGTAAAAAATGTAATTGTCCATGGTTACTAGTCCCCCCTCATACTTGCATGTACATTAAATGTTTCGCACTCTTTTCCGGTTTCATTTGGGGTGCGTCACGGGAAAAGGTACCTTCGGAAATTTGACGTCAATCCGTGAAATGACTTCATAAAGTTGAACAGATGGCATTAATTATTAGCATTTCGCGGTAAAAATGTCATTTTATTGTCAAAATGTGCAACAAAATCTTTTTGGTTAGGACAAAATAATAATAGAAAGTTGTAATTTTATTCTAATTATAGTAACAACTAAAATGTCACAAAATACGTTCGAAGGTACCTTTTCCCGTGGCGTGTCCCATTTTATACGAACATAAAATGATTTTAGCTTCGAATTGTTTATGTGTTAATCCCATCATTAATTTCTGAACGAATGACGTGCTCTGGGCTTGTGGTCAAGCGAGAATTTTTCATAAAAATGGTACGGTTGAATCTCTATTTTTAGTATGGCACATGCAACCAGGGCCCACGATCATAAAGCTGAGACTGGAAAAAGCTGAGACTCAAACATCTGATTGTTTGAAATTCAGACCGATCTCCTAATCAACCAATCAAACGTCTTTTTTGTTGAAAATGACAGTGTAAGGTCAAGATCGCGCGCATCTACTGTCCAGTTGCTACAGACTTAACTTGTGATTAACTTACGATTTACAATTAAATAAAATTTCATAGCAAGAGTTGTTTCAATTATACGTGTCCATATTAAAAATGTCTGAACTCATTGTCAATGATTTTTATGTTATCAGTCGTTACTTGATACATGTAAGGGTATGATAAGCAGAATTCAAAATTAATCCAATTAAAAAAAGTGTTTTTTTTGTAATAAAAATATCTATGATACTTATAGTAACTTGCTTATTAGCATCTATTTGCCCACGCTATGATTTGTATTAAAACATTGGAGTCAGTCTTAACAAATATGTCTTTGAGGTAAGATTTGGATTTGATTTAAAAATGGGAATCGCGAAACTGTGCATCTTTTTTTATAAACTAAAATATTTACATTAATGTCCCTTCGAATATTGGTTTAAAAACGTTCATAATTTTGATTCAATTTCTCAGTTGCGCCAAATAAATACTAATTTAGAATTATATGATTAAATAATTATATTATATAATGAAATTTGTGTTATGTTATTATTTTGAGAAGCTCAGGTAAAAAAGCTGCAATCATACTATGCAATTTTAAATACTCCAAAAGCTAGAACCTGATCATTTACAATTTTCAATTGTGTATAATCTGATCAAATATTATTGGTAACAGATGTTAAACACTGTATGTACATGCAACCATGAGGTATTATCTGTTCAAGACAGGGGTGTCATTGGTTCCAACCAACTCTTTGTCGCTAGCTTTAAGGACAATTATGTACCTAAAACTAGCATACGACAGATGGGAAGACAACATTGAATATCAAAAGTTTTTATGCTTTGACAAAAATCTAAAAACACAATGATGTTTGTAAAACACATATGCCCCCAAACGCCAATTGAATAGTAATATGTTGTTATTTTACTGAAGGTCACTGTGACCTTGACCTTTGACCTACTTACCTCAAAACTGAACCTGAGAACTGTATGTCAAATCGCCGTCTATTTATTGATCGGACAAGATTGGTTACGGACGGACCGACCGACATGTGCAAAGCAACATGCCCCCGCTCTTCGAAGGGGGCAAAAAAATTCTAGTAATTTGTCCCACATCCAATGTTCGTGCAAGACTCATCCGTTCTGCACCTTTTATTTTCATCAAAACTACAACTCTTAGACGCTTTAGTATATCATCATGGTTCGAACCACGAAATACTTTGATTAACGTAAATGATGTGTGACAGCTGTAAACAAGATCATCGCCTAACTAGGTTATGCAATTTTTCAATCTGGGCCAACTACAAAACTTCATGGCCCAAGATCATAGAACAAAGATTGGAGTCCAGTCTAAAAAATCAAGCAACTGATTAGCTGAAATTATGACCAGTCGCCATTTCAGCCAATCAGATGTTTGAGATTTGAGACTGGTCTACAGTTTTAGATTTTTATGGTCTTGGGCCCTGTGCTCTAGGTAAGCTGATCAACGAACATTCATTTGATGGTGGGAAACTAAAATAATGTAACGTTGTGTTTATTTTTTTCAATCTTAAGATCAGCTGACATCTACTGTTGGAAGAACCATTCTTCAATTATCGGATTCCTATTTCAATTAAAGGTCACTGTGACCTTGACGTCTGACCCCGAAAATTGTAGGGGTCATCTTTTGCAAAAGATATCTTCTCGCCGAAGACATACCCTCTTCCGGTAGTGAATTAAGTTCAAATTGTTTTAGTTATTGATCAGAAATCAATTTCAATAAGAGATCTTTGTGACATTGCCCTTTCACCTTTAAACCATAATGTATTCAAAGTAGTATTGATTCAGTGTTGTTAATATAACTGATTCTTGCTGAAAATGGGTACTTTTTCAGCTTACTTATATGCAGTCATCTCCTCCACGCAAATTCGCCTTCTCAAACACGCCATCTCAACCAGGCCTCTTTCGCCATCTCCACCACGCCTCTTCACCATCTCCACCACGCCCCTTCACCATCTCCACCACGCCACCTCCCAATATCACAAAGCCTTTTTGCCATCTCCACCATGCCTCTTCGCCATCTCCACCACGCCTCTTCGCCATCTCCACCACGCTTCTTCGCAATCTTTATCACGCCACCTCGCAATCTCCACCACGCCTTTTGCCATCTCCACCACGCCTCTTCGCCATATCTACCACGCCTTTTTGCCATCTCCACCTCTTCACTTCACCATCTCCACAACGCCTTTTCGCCATCTCTACCACGCCTCTCCGCCATCAACACCATGCCACTTCGCCATCTCCACCACGCCACTTCACCATCTCCACCATGCCTTTTCACCATCTCCATTACGCCTCTTCGCCATCTCCACCACGCCACTTCGCCATCTCCACCACGCCACACCGCCATCTCCACCACACCTTTTCGCCATCTCCACCATTAATATTCATATCTAATCCGATCATCAAATAAATTTCAAACAAGAACCATGCAACTAAGAAATTAACAAAAATACCACGCCATTTCGCCATCTCCACCACGCCACTTCGCCATCTCCACAACGCCTTTTCGCCATCTCCACCACTAATATTCATATCTCCTCCTATCATCAAATACATTTCAAACAAGGAACCATTCAACTAAGTAATTTACAAAAAATGACACAAACCAAAGTAACAATTCTGCTATTAAGGCTTACTTTGCCGCCATCTCCACCACGCCACTTCGCCATGTCCACCACGCCACTTCGCCAACTCCACCACGCCTCTACGCAAACTACACCACGCCTTTTCGCCATCTCTACCACGCCACTTCGCCATCTCCACCACGCCTTTTTGCCATCTCCACCACTAATATTCAAATTTCCTCCTATCATCAAATACATTTCAAACAAGGAACCATTCAACTAAGTAATTTACAAAAAATGACACAAACCAAAGTAACAATTCTGCTATTAAGGCTTACTTTGCAGCCATCTCCACCACGCCACTTCGCCATCTACACCACGCCACTTCGCCATCTCCACCACGCCTTTTTGCCATCTCCACTACTTATCTTCACATCTCCGACGATCATGAAATATACTAGTAGTTCATACATGAAACTCTTCAACTAGCTTATAAACAAAAAATAACATACACAAAAGAAACAATTCTACTGGGAAGACTTACTTTTCAACCATCTCCACCAAACCACTTCGCCATCTCAACCACGCCTCTTCGCTATCTCAACCACGCCACTTCGCCATCTCAACCACACCTCTTTGCAATCTCAATCACGCCACTTCGCCATCTCCACAACGCCACTTCGACAACTCCACCACGCCACTTCGCCAATTCCACCACGCTTCTTCGCCATCTCCACCACGCCTTTTCACCATCTTCTCCACGCCTTTTCGCCATCTCCACCACGCCACTTCGCCATCTCCACCACGCATTTTCGCCATATCAACCACGCCTTTTCGCCATCTCCACCACTAATATTCATATCTCCTCCGATCATCAAATACATTTCAAACAATTAACCATTCAACTAAGTATTTTACAAAAAATAACACAAACCAAAGTAACAATTCTGCAATTAAGGCTTACTTTGCAGCCATCTCCAAGACGCCAATACGCCATCTACACCACGCCTCTTTGCAATCTCCACCACGCCACTTCGCCATCTCCACAACGCCACTTCGCCAACTCCACCACGCCACTTCGCCAATTCCACCACGCTTCTTCGCCATCTCCACCACGCCTTTTCACCATCTACACCACGCCTTTTCGCCATCTCCACCACGCCACTTCGCCATCTCCACCACGCATTTTCGCCGTATCAACCACGCCTTTTCGCCATCTCCACCACTAATATTCATATCTCCTCCGATCATCAAATACCATTCAACTAAGTAATTTACAAAAAAATAACACAAACCAAAGTAACAATTCTGCAATTAAGGCTTACTTTGGAGCCAATTCGCCATCTACACCACGCCACTTCGCCATCTCCACAACGCCTTTGCGCCATCTCCACTACATGTGTACTAATCTTCAAATCTCCGACGATCATGAAATATACTAGTAGTTCATACATGAAACTCTTCACCACACCACTTCAACATTTCAACAACGCAACTTCGCGAACTCCACCATCCATGCTTCTTTGCCATCTCCACCACGCCTTTTCGCCATCTACACCACGCCTTTTCGCCATCTCCACCACGCCACTGTCATCTCCACCATGCCTTTTCGCCATCTCCACCACTAATATTCATATCTCCTCCGATCATCAAATACATTTCAAACAAGGAACCATTCAACTAAGTAATTTACAAAAAATACCACATACCAAAGTAACAATTCTGCTATGAAGGCTTACTTTGCAGCCATCTCCACCACGCCACTTCGCCATTTTCACCACGCCACTTCGCCAATACCCACCATGCCTTTTTGCCATCTCCACTACTTATCTTCACATCTCCGACGATCATGAAATATAGTTCATACATGAAACTCTTCAACTAGCTTATTAAAAAAAAGCATAAACAAAAAAACAATTCTACTGTGAAGAATTACTTTTCAGCCATCTCTACCACACCACTTCGCCTCTAAGCTATCTCAACCACGCCACTTCGCCATCTCCACCACGCCACTTCGCCATCTCCACCACGCTATCCGCCATCTCGACCACGTCAATTCGCCATCTCTACCACGCATTTTCGCCAGCTCCATCACGCCACTTCGCCATCTCACTCACTCCACTTTGCCATCTCCACCACGCCATTTCGACATCTCCACCACGCCACTTAGCTATCTCCACCAGCCGTTTCGCCATCATCACCACGCGTCTTCAGAACCTCCTCCGACCATCAAATATACATGTATTTCAAACAAGAACTCAACAACTACTACATGTAGCTTAATATTAACAAAAAAGAACACATAAAAAAAACAATTCTACTATTAAGACTTACTTTGCAGCCATCACCACCAATGCAACTTCGCCATCAACCATGCCTCTTCGCCATCTCCACCAAGCCACTTCGCCAGTTCCACCACGCCACTTCGCCAACTCCACCACGCCTCTTCGCCATCTCCACCACGCCTTTTCGCCATCTACACCACGCCTCTTCACAATCTCCTCCGATCATCAAATATATTTCAAACTAGGAACTCCTCAACTAGATTATTAACAAAAAATAGCATGTATAACAAGTCACAATTCGTACCAGTTCATTACCTGACAACCTCAATCGATACAAGATCTCCGTTGGAAGAATTCTTCTGTAAGTCAAACTGTCATCTGGCTGCCTTTGATAAGTCAAAACATCGTAAATCAGTCAGTCTTGGATGTGACAAAAAAGCCGTGTATGTGTCTAACAACACAGTCAAATGTCCGCATTACAAAACCGTGAATAATCTAAACTGCCGGAGAACCCGATTTCAAACCGCAATATTGAAAAACCGACCGAGCTGTCTCCTGATGCCTTGGGTACATCAAAATACCTAAATCAGTCTTGGATGTGACGAAAAATACCGCGTATGTGTGTCGCAACACACTCCAGTGGCCGCATTACAAAACTGCCGAAAATAAAATTACCGATGTGTCCGAATAAAAAAAATGCCAAAAAATAAAATAACCAACATGTCCGCATAATGAAACCGCCGAAAAATAAAATAACCGTTATCGAACCAAAGTAAAAATAGACCGAGTTCTGAAGCACGTGTCTACGGTATGGTTTGTCTTCGGAAAGAAAATACCGGGACTGATCTTGTGTAGGAGGTATTTAACCCTTATATTTCCATTCCCTTTTTTCTTTTATGTTCCTTTTTTATTTTTTATGTTTGAATGGTTTAAGTAATATGTCCTGTTTTTTTTTATTTCATTAAATTCCTAATTTAAGTTTTTCTTTGTTTTATATGGGGTTTTACTGATTTGTCTTAATTACATAATAAATATTATTCATCATTAAGAGTTCACGGACATTTAAATGGTTATGAAAAAATGTACCCAAGATCAGAATGCAGAAACCGGTGACCAGTCTCAAAGCTCTAGCTTTTGATTGGTCATTTTAGAGAGTGGTCTCAGATTCAACCAATCATCTGCTTAAGATAAAAGGCTGGTCTTCAATCTCAGTCTGATATTGGGTTAAGAAGTTCGTGCGGTAAGATTAGCATTAAATGCAAATAAATAAATAACAACATACATTAGTATCTTCATTGTACAGTTTGGGTGCAAACATACAATAAGCAATCCGTTTATGAACGTCATTTCATTTACTGAAATTTACTGCCACCGCATGTTCTAATTTAGCCCAAACTGCTTACACCCACGCTGCACAACTGTTGGAAAACCCAACTACTCACCAGGAGTGCAATGCTTGAGTAAAGGCGCTCTTCTTTGTATTCCGTCCAGTGATCTTTCATTAACAGGCTCTCTCTGATCTAAAAGGCAACGATATATTGTAGGTTTTAAAACAATTCAACCACAGCTTAAAAGGAATTATGGTATTTTTGGACATAAAATATTTATTTCATTACAAAATGGGAATAACGAAGCTTTAGCCATCTATGACGAAGACAATACGCTTGAACACGGCTCATGATAATACAACTCAAACTTAAGACAGTCTTAAATCTCAAACATCTTATTGGTTTAAATGGAGACTGGTCCATTGAAAGGCTGAAGCTAATCAGATGCTTGAGATTTGAGACTTGTCTCAGATTTTTGACCCAGTAGACATTTAATGCTTTGAGCTAAACTCTAATATCTCCTAAGTTTTAAAGAAAGATGTAATAGTGTTATGTAGGTAAACTTACATTATTTTTAACATGGTGGCATCATTCTAGTTGAATCAGAAATATAGCGAAACTCACAATCTCCTCCTTGAAATCGTAACATATCAAAATACCGTGTCAGTAATCTCTAGATACGCTTTGAACGAATTGCGTTATTGTTTGAAATGTCCGATTGCTCTAATGTTCTGACAAACATGCAAAATACGCGATTTTTCACGCCGCCATTTTAAATCACCCGATTTTGCGTTCGCCGTGTTCATGCCTTAAATCTCTTACAATATTGGCCCAGTAAGGGACTTATTTGACGTGTATGTACTCTAAGGGAGACCAACATAAAAGTCTTATCACTAAACAATGCTACAATAACCATAAACTTACATATCATCCTCGCATTCCTCGCCGGTTTCTACATCATTCTGTTGCAGAACAAACCAAGCACCAAGGTCTCTTCTTAAACCATACTTTTAAGTAGATTCTGCAAAAAAAAAAAGTGTCCGAAATTGAATCGAAAATACCGTAATTTCTTTAAGACGTACTTCCGTAATACATCTTCAATCACATTAAATAGCATTTTAATCTCAATTCATCCATGTATTTGTTACACAGTTTAAAATACAGACAAAAAAAGACTGGCACAGAAGGTGCCAAAACATCAGGGTTTAAGGTTATAAAACCGATTTTGGAAACCAGTCTCAAATCTTAAGCATTTGACTGGCTGAAATGGCGACTTGACATTTTAGACTGGTTTCCAAACTCAGTTTTATAACCTTCAAGCCAGAATTTTGGAAAATGGGATCAATCCGGTGAAATATTCTTGAAATTTCGACTCGAAATGCCGACTCGAAAAATTCCGTAAATACAGATGTTTTTGTTAGATAGTCATAAGTTGTGTGTGTAAGGCAACTAAACAAAGTAGTAAACATTATGCTCAATAAACATTGAGCTATTAAACACGTATGCTTACATTTTATCCCATCATTTCTATCCAATTTCCATCTTCTTTCATTTCCTGAACAGTTGCCGCTCAAAAACAAAAGGAAAGGTTTGAATATGCCGATATTTATCAAAACCGAAATGTTCCGTAACGATATTTTGTAATATTCGATGTAAACAATATAACAGACATAATTACCATTAAAACAGAAAATTTATCGAATATCCCACAAAAAGGCCGATCGCAATTTAAAATACCGTAAACCGCACTGGAAAAGACACGTCGAAAATTCTTTCGAAACTCTCGCATTGGAAATTGCCAGAATTCAAAATACCGTAAACCGCAGCGGAAAAGTAACGTCGAAAAATCTATCGAACCTCTCGCATTGGAATTTTCCGGAAGTTATTCGAAATACCCTTAATATCACAGTCAATTCTGTCTTTAACTTTACTCTTTTGCATGTACCCATGCAACTCCATCTTAATTATATCTCACATACAAAATGTCCAATTGTTGTTTAATGTACATGTAGATGATGGACTGTGTGAAGTTTGTGATATGTTTGTGAACAACAAATAATCTCGCTCATAGATTGGCCTAAACTTGTATATAATCTACATTAAAACATGAAGGTCCATAAAAGGTTGGAAACAATCCAGTTTTCTTTAATTAAAGCCTATCTTAGACTACTTCAACATATCAGTCTTTTTGAAATCTGTGAGCGATATTTCAAATAATAACAAGCATGCAGCAACATTAAATTAAATGACGTCATAACCTTAACAGTTAAAAAGCGCAAGAGCATCCGATATAATAAATGTAGGATCATTAAAAGCATTGTTCGTAAAAATAGCAAACTAGTCAGTACATGTATAAACACCTTGGTCGGAAAATTAAATATTGCTGGCCGAAAAGTTGTCTTGAACCGCCCCTGAAAACATCTGTCATTTATTATTTCGGACACAGATGTTAAGAAGCAATAAACAGAACAGTGTGCGTTTGGGTGTATAAATGTTGTTTGTAAGGATATATATCAATCACTTTAAAAGTTGTGTGTTTATCACTTCAAGGAGGAAAAGTCCATGGCACCAAGTGTACCATATTGGACTTTATGTACAGGGCCAAAAGAACATAAACTTTAAACTGTGCAAACAGTGTTAGTTCAAGCTCCTACCTCTTGTCTTCATATCAGGTCCCCCACCAGTCAACCTGCTCCAGTCTCCATTTCTCCAGCTGCAGGATATCTCTAAATACATAACACTTACCTCTTGTACGTAATATGACGTTGAATAAAATTGAAAGTCCACTAAACTACCACGAACTACATAATTGGCAATAAGTAGCAGCTGTGTTGTTGTTACTAACAAGCAGCTATGTTGCTGTTCCTAACTAGCAACTGTGTTGCTTATCCTAACTTGCAGCTGTATTGCTGTTCCTAACAAGCAGCTGTGTTGCTTTTCCTAACTAGCAGCTGTGTTGCTTTTCCTAACAAGCAGCTATGTTGCTGTTCCTAACTAGAAGCTATGTTGCTTTTCTTAACTAGCAGCTGTGTTCCTTTTCCTAACTAGCAGCTGTGTTGCTTTTCCTAACTAGCAGCTGTGTTGCTGTTCCTAACTAGCAGCTGTGATGCTTTTCCTAACTAGCAGCTGTGTTGTTGTTCCTAACTAACAGCTGCGTGGCTTTACCTGACTAGATACTGTGTGGCTTTTCCTGACTATATACTGTTTGGCTTGTCCTAACTGGGAACAGTGTGGTTTTTCTTGACTGGATACTGTGTGGCTTTTCGTGACTAGATACTGTGTGGCTTTTCCTTACTAGCAACTGTGTGGCTTTTCCTGACTAGCAACTGTGTGGCTTTTCCTGACTAGATACTGTGTGGCTTTTCCTGACTAGAAACTGTGTTGCTTGTCCTGACTAGAAACACTGTTGCTTTTCCTGACTAGCAACTGTGTGGTTTTACCTGACTAGAAACTGTATGACTTTTCCTGACTAGATACTGTATGGTTTACCTGACTAGAAACTGTATGACTTTACCTGACTAGATACTGTGTGGTTTACCTGACTAGATACTGTGTGGCTTTTCCTGACTAGATTCTGTGTGGCTTGTCCTGACTAGATACTGTGTGGTTTACCTGACTAGATTCTGTGTGGTTTACCTGACTAGATTCTGTGTGGCTTGTCCTGACTAGATACTGTGTGGTTTACCTGACTAGATTCTGTGTGGTTTACCTGACTAGATTCTGTGTGGCTTTTCCTGATTAGATACTGTGTGGCTTTTCCTGATTAGATACTGTGTGGCTTTTCCTGATTAGATACTGTGTGGCTTTTCCTGACAAGAAACTGTGTGGCTAAGTTGACTAGATACTGTGTTGCTTTTCCTGATTAGATACTGTGTGGCTTTTCCTGATTAGATACTGTGTGGCTTTTCCTGATTAGATACTGTGTGGCTTTTCCTGATTAGATACTGTGTGGCTTTTCCTGATTAGATTCTGTGTGGCTTTTCCTGACAAGAAACTGTGTGGCTAAGTTGACTAGATACTGTGTTGCTTTTCCGGACTAGATACTGTGTGGCGTTTCCTGACTAGATACTGTGTGGCTTTTCCTGACTAGATTATGTGTTGCATTTCCTGTCAACCAACTGTGTGGCTTTTTCTGACTAAATACTGTGTGGATTTTCCTAACTAGATACTGTGTGCCTTTTGCTGACCAGACATTGTGTGGCTTTTCCTGACTAGCAACTGTGTGGCTTTTCCTGACAAACAACTGTGCGGCTTTTCCTGACTAGGTACTGTGTGCCTTTTTTCTGACTAGATACTGTGTGACTTTTCCTGTCTAACAACTGTGTGGCCTTTCCTGACTAGGTACTGTGTGCCTTTTTTCTGACTAGATACTGTGTGGCTTTTCCTGTCTAACAACTGTGTGACTTTTCCTGTCTAACAACTGTGTGGCCTTTCCTGACTAGCAACTGTGTGCTTTAACCTGACTAGCAACTGTGTGGCTTTTCCTGACTAGATACTGTGTGGTGTTAACTGACACGATTCTGTGTGGCTTGTCCTGACTAGATACTTTGTTACTTTTCCTGAATAGATACTGTGTTGCTTTTCGTGACTAACAACTGTGTGGATTTACCTGACTAGATACAGTGTGGCTTTTCCTGACTAGATACTGTGTGGCTTTTCCTGTCTACCAACTGTGTGGCTTTTCCTGATTAGATACTGTGCGACTTTTCCTGATTAGATACTGTGTGGCTTTTCCTCACTAGCAACTGTGTGGCCTTTTCCTGACTAGATACTGTGTGGCCTTTCCTGACTAGATACTGTGTGCCTTTTTCTGGCTAACAACTTTGTGGCATTTCCTGACTAGCAACTGTGTGGTTTTACCAGACTAGCAACTGTGTGGCTTTTCCTGACTAGATAATGTGTGCCTTTGTCTGGCTAACAACATTGTGGCATTTCCTGACTAGCAACTGTGTGGTTTTACCAGACTAGCAACTGTGTGGCTTTTCCTGATTAGATACTGTGTGTTTTTCTTGACTAGATACTTTGTGGCTTTTCCTGGCTATCAACTGTGTGGCCTTTCCTGTTAAGCAACTGTGTTACTTTACCTGACTAGCAACTGTGTGGCTTTTACTGACTAGAAACTGTGTGGCTTTTCCTGACTAGATACTTGTGGCTTTTCCTGACTAGCAACTGGATGGCCTTTCCTGACTAGATACTGTGTGGCTTTACCTGACTATCAACTGTGTGGCTTTCCTGACTAGCGACTGTGTGGTTTTACCTGAATAGCAACTGTGTGGCTTTTCCTGACTAGATACTGTGTGGCTTTTTCTGACTAGGAACTGTGTGGCTTTTCCTGACTACATACTGTGTGGTTTTTCCTGACTTGATACTGTGTGGCTTTTCCTGACTAGCAACTGTGTGGCTTTTCCTGACTAGATTCTGTGTGGCTTTCCTTACTAGATACTGTGTGGCTTTTCCTGACTAGCAACTGTGTGGTTTTACCTGACTAGAAACTGTGTTGCTTTTCCTGACTAGATTCTGTGTGGCTTTCCTTACTAGATACTGTGTGGCTTTTCCTGACTAGCAACTGTGTGGTTTTACCTGACTAGATTCTGTGTGGCTTTTCCTGACTAGATTCTGTGTGTTTTTCCTTACTAGATACTGTGTGGCTTTTCCTGACTAGCAACTGTGTGGCTTTTCCTGACTAGATTCTGTGTGGCTTTCCTTACTAGATACTGTGTGACTTTTCCTGACTAGCAACTGTGTGGTTTTACCTGACTAGAAACTGTGTGGCTTTTCCTGACTAGATTCTGTGTGGCCTTCCTTACTAGATAATGTGTGGCTTTTCCTGACTAACAATTGTGTGGTTTTACCTGACTAGAAACTGTGTGGCTTTTCCTGACTAGCAACTGTGTGGCCTTTCCTGACTAGCAACTGTGTGGCTTTTCCTGACTAAAGATACCGTGTGGCTTTTCCTGACTTGATACTGTGTCGCGTTTCCTGACTAGAAACTGCGTGGCTTTTCCTGACTAGCAACTGTGTGGCTTTTCCTGACTATATACTGTGCCGCATTTTCTGACAAGATACTGTGTGGCTTTTCCTGACTACTGTGTGGTTTTTCCTGACTTACAACTGTGTGGCCTTTTCTGATCAGCAACTGTGTGGTTTAACCTGACCAAGGAACTTTGTGGCTTTTCCTGACTAGATACTGTGTGGCTTTTCCTGACTAGCAACTGTGTGGCTTTTCCTGACTAGATACTGTGTGGCTTTTCCTTACTAGATAGGGTGTGGCTTTTCCTGACTAGATACTGTGTGGCTTTTCCTGACTAGATACTGTGTGGCTTTTCCTGACTAACAACTGTATGGCCATTCCTGACTAGCAACTGTGGTTTAACCTGACTAGCAACTGTGTGGCTTTTCATGACTAAATACTGTGTAGCTTTTCCTGACTAGCAACTGCGTGGTTTTACCTGAATAGCAACTGTGTGGCTTTTCCTGCCTAGATACTATGTGGCCTTTCCTGACCAGATACTGTGTGGCTTTTCCTGACTAGATACTGTGTGACTTTTCCTGACTAGATTCTGTGTGGCTTTACCTGACTAGATACGGTGTAGCTTTTCCTGACTAGCAACTGTGGCTTTTCCGGACTAGATACTGTGAGGCTTTTCGTGACTAGATACTGTGTGGCTTTTCCTGACTAGCAACTTTGTGGTTTTACCTGACTTGAAACTGTGTGGCTTTTTCTGACTAGATACTGTGTGGCTTTTCCTGACTAGGTACTGTGTGGCTTTTCCTGACTAGATACTGTGTGGCTTTTCCTGACTAGCAACTTTGTGGTTTTACCTGACTTGAAACTGTGTGGCTTTTCCTGACTAGCAACTGTGTGGCTTTTCCTGACTAGATATTGTGTGGATTTTCCTGACTAGATACTGTGTCGCATTTCCTGACTAGATACTGTGTGGCTTTTCCTGACTAGCAACTGTGTGGCTTTTCCTGACTAGATACTGTGTCGCATTTCCTGACTATATACTGTGTGGCTTTTCCTGACTACTGTGTGGCTTTTCCTGACTTACAACTGAGTGGCCTTTTCTGATAAGCAACTGTGTGGTTTTACCTGACCGAAGCACTTTTTGCCTTTTCTGACTAGATACTGTGTGGCTTTTCCTGACTAGCAACTGTGTGGCTTTTCCTGACTAGATACTGTGTGGCTTTTCCTGACTGGATACTGTGTGGCTTTCCTGACTAGATACTGTGTGGCTTTTCCTGACTAGATACTGTGCGGCTTTTCCTGACTAACAACTGTGTGGCCTTTCCTGACTAGCAACTGTGTGGTTTAACCTGACTAGGAACTGTGTGGCTTTTCATGACTAAATACTGTGTAGCTTTTCCTGACTAGCAACTGTTTGGTTTTACCTGAATAGCAACTGTGTGGCTTTTCCTGACTAGATACTGTGTGTCTTTTCCTGACTAGATACTGTGTGGCTTTTCCTGACCAGATATTGTGTGGCTTTTCCTGACTAGATACTGTGTGGCTTTTCCTGACTAGATTCTGTGTGGCTTTTCCTGACTAGATACTGTGTAGCTTTTCCTGACTAAATACTGTGTGGCTTTTCCTGACCACAAATGTGTGGCCTTTCCTGACTAGCATCTGTGTGGTTTTGCCTGACAAGCAACTGTGTGGCTTTTCCTGACTAGATACTGTGAGGCTTTTCCAGACTAGCAACTGTCTGGCTTTTCCTGACTAGCAAGTGTGTGGCTTTTCCTGTCTTACAACTGTGAGGTTTTACCTGAATAGCAACTGGCTTTTCCTGACTAGATACTGTGTAGCTGTTCCTGACTAGCAACCTTGGCTTTTCCGGACTAGATACTGTGTGACTTTTCGTGACTAGATACTGTGTGGCTTTTCCCGACTAGCAACTGTGTGGCTTTTCCTGACTAGCAACTGTGTGGCTTTTCCTGACTAGCAACTGTTGGCTTTACCTGACTAGATACTGTGTGGCTTTTCCTGACTAACAACTGTGTGGCTTTTCCTGACTAGGAACTGTGTGGTTTTACCTGACTAGCAACTGTGGCTTTTACTGACTAGATACTGTGTGGCTTTTCCTGACTTCATACTGTGTGGCTTTTCCTGACTAGCAACTGTGTGGCTTTTCCTGACTAGATATTGTGTGTCTTTTCCTGACTAGATACTGTTTGGCTTTTCCTGACTAGCAACTGTGTGGCTTTTCCTGACTAGCAACTGTGTGGCCTTTCCTGATTAGATACTGTGTGGCTTTTCCTGACTAGATATTGTGTGTCTTTTCCTGACTAGATACTGTGTGGCTTTTCCTGACTAACAACTGTGTGGCCTTTCCTGACTAGCAACTGTGTGGTTTTACCTGACTAGCAACTGTGGCTTTTACTGACTAGATACTGTGTGGCTTTTCCTGAGTAGCAACTGTGTGGCTTTTCCTGACTTGATACTGTGTGGCTTTTCCTGACTAGCAACTGTGTGCCTTCTTTGACTAGATACTGTGTTGCTTTTCCAGACTAGCAAGTGTCTGGCTTTTCCTGACTATATACTGTGTGGCTTTTCCTGACTTGATACTGTGTGACTTTTCCTGACTAACAACTGTGTGGCTTTTCCTGACTAGCAACTGTGTGGCTTTTCCTGACTAGCAACTGTGTGACTTTCCTGACTAACAACTGTGTGGTTTTTCCTGACTAGCAACTGTGTGGCTTTTCCTGACTAACAACTGTGTGACTTTTCCTGACTAACAACTGTGTGGCTTTTCCTGACTAGCAACTGTGTGGTTTTACCTGACTTGCAACTGTGTGGGTTTTCCTGACTAGATACCGTGTGGCTTTTCCTGACTATATACTGTGTGGCTTTTCCTGATTAGATACTGTGTGGCTTTTCCTGATTAGATACTGTGTGGCTTTTCCTGATTAGATACTGTGTGGCTTTTCCTGTCTAGATACTGTGTGGTTTTTTCTGATTAGATACTGTGTGGCTTTTCCTGACTAGATACTGTGTGGCTTTTCCTGATTAGATACTGTGTGGCTTTTCCTGACTAGATACTGTGTGGCTTTTCCTGATTAGATACTGTGTGGCTTTTCCTGATTAGATACTGTGTGGCTTTTCCATAGTAGATATTGTGTGGCTTTTCCTGACTAAAATCTGATTGGCCTTTCCTGACTAGCATCTGTGTGGTTTTACCTGACTAGCAAGTGTGTGGCTATGTGGCCATTACCTAATATGCAGTAGTGGCAGACTGCTAGAATATAAGATTACAAAGTAAAACCCTGAAAGTTTAAAGGCATGAAATACTAAAGGTGTAATCAATTTCAAAATTAGTTGAAGGTTATGACGCCATTTAGTTGGATAAAAAGATATTCTGAAATTTTAGCTAAGCGCTATTAATCTTAAAAGTATGTATTAATTTGATGCCATGTGTTGTTTGCTTTATGCCAGAATATCTCAATACCCCATGTAACAGGTTGTACTCACAGGACTTCTAATGGTCTTGCCAATCTTGAAGCAAGTCCTTCCACTGAATAACACAACACTGTAAAGTATGAATATTTTCATACTAAGTCACAATAAAGTATCAATGTCCTTATAATAAGTCACAGTTAAGTATGAATGCCCTCATACTATGTCACAGTTAAGTATGAATGTCCTCATACTTTGGTTACAAACACATCTTGTAGTATACTGGTTCCTGGTTCCTGGGTCTCGACACTTGAAATCTTCCGCAATAATCTGTCAGTATAAAAAAAAATTTAAACAGAGCAATTAAAGATTTTAACTTTTAACATTTTGCAGATAAATAGCGTTTCATAACTATACGGGAAGAGAATTTATCATAAGGAATGGGTTATAGTACGGTTTTGGATTTTAAAAAGAACTCTTACTGTGCCCAAGATCATAAAACAAAATCTGGAGACCAGTCTCAAATCTCAAACATCTGATTGGCTAAAATAAAGACCAGTCGCCGCATGCAATCAGATGCTTGAGATTTGAGACTGGTCTCCAATCTTAGTTTTATGATCTTGGGCCAAGATCATTTAAAAAATGAAAATACTCAGCATACTTGATTGGTGAAGGTTTTAAGAATACACAAAATTATATTTCTTCTTTTAGAAGCAGTTTTTAAAATTTGTTTTATGTATATTCTAGTTAAAATTTCAAAAAAGCTATAGTAAAAACTTAAAATCTGTGTTTCAACATAAAACATTAATTATAAGATTTGAAATATTTCCAATAAATTATTTTAGCTTTTTTATAAAGTATTCTAATCTGACAATAGTCACATGCAAAGCAAATATAATTATTATCTTACACTTACAACTTGGTACAATTAAAAAAGAACATACCCAAAATTTAAAATTGATAGTGCCCCATCATTCCTCGTCTGATCACTCGAACATAGGTGTTTGATTTTACGTCCGGTCAAAATATCAATATGCATGTAGTGAATCACTTTTGTCTGGGTTTTACGGCCGGTTAAATTATCAATAGGCATGTGCATGTAGTCAATCTCATGTCTGGCTGTGCCGTTCCTGTAACGAAAATAACAGTCAGTGTTCAATTGTACCTCTAGAAATTTGGTCGTCTACGGAATCACATAAATTTATTTTAATTGCTTAAAGCCCATTCAAATTTATTCATCGTTGGCTGCATTCTTTATTCATATTTTGAGTTAAAATAACTGATATGAAAAATTAAAAAAATATAAAAAGTATGTTCTTTTTTAACGGACTGGGTACCCCACCCACCTATCCCTGGGTTGAAGTTCATAAAACTGAGATTGGAAACCAGTCTCAAATCTCAAGCATCTGACTGGTCGCCATTTCAGCCAATCAGATGTTTGAGATTTGAGACTGGTTTCCATGCTCAGTTTTATAACCTTGGGCACTGGTCCTCTGATCATCTTTCTCCATCACAACACACCAATAACAATATATAACGAGTTGTTTGTGTGTTTTTGTTGTTGTTTTTTGGTGGGACAGGTTGCTACATTACACTCCAACAATCTCATTCCCTCTAACGTAGAAATTTGTTGTTGGTATAAAAATAAATTAAAGTGAAATCATATGAAAAAGATTTAGAGAAGGATATGCCCCATCCACCCTTTCCTGATAACCCGAGCATCTTTTTCCAGCCTCCACCCCACCACTATATTTTTGTTATTATATAAAAATATTTTATGAAAGAAAAGAAAAAAATGCTGGTTTCAGCATCACGACCAACCCTCCCTTCTCTTTTAAATAAACAAAGTAATAAAAATGAACTATTTATTTATTTTGAAAAAGGGGTACCCAACTCACACACCATTTTTTTTCGGGGGAGGGGGGGCAAATGTTTTGAAAAAAAGTAAAATTATTAGAAGTGTGTGAGTTGGGTACGTTTAAAAAAGTTTGCTGGTTTAAGTTGAGAATATGGGTTACCACTGAATCACCCCATCATTGCCTTTGGGTAGGTTTCAGTTATTTATTTCCGGACCCGCTCCCATTGTTTTGTTGTTGTTTTTTACTTGCCAACAGAATGATTTAGCCAATTTAGCCGCTCAATATTATTATATCCAGTCGTAATTAAAATAACGAAATGCGACTTAGCCGCATTCGAAACAAGTGAGACCAGTATATGTATCAGCCTGAACATTCGTCTTAACAAGTTGAACATTAATTTATTTCGTGTTTCCAAAACACGCGCGTTAGAACCATAAACATGTTAGAGACCCATAAGATCTACCTTTACCACATGTTATTTATTTAAGTAATGACAAAAAACAACAGTCGACCTCCAAAAGATCGAACCGCGGCCCCCTGATTTCCAAGGACGTCCAGGGATCCAAATACCTTTTGCAAGTAGTCAGGCTAATTATCAATGCAACGATGATTAGCCAAACAATCATCCAAATTGATTTGTATTTGAAAAAAACATTTACATTTTCCAAAGTTTTATCCATCAGTTACCACTGTCGCTAAAATTAGTGACAAAACATTTCTTTTCTAAATAAAAAGCTAAAAACGCAATTGCCTTTACCAGCTTTCACAGCTACACATCATTTTCAATAAAGTTTCCACAATTTGCAACTATTTTTCCTCACAATAAATAAATAAATTTTTAAAATCTTACCGTTTAAATTTCGCGCTGCCCAAAACTTTCTTCACCCTTGAAATCTGTAGCAGAAGACCTCTAACTGGTCAGAACCAGATTTCTCAGGAAGCACCTGTCAAAAGGAACATTTTTTTAATTATAGAAATTGATGTTAATTACATGTGGCGACAGATTGGCGGGAATTTCTAACAATATCTTACCTTAAGTTTAACTGGAAACATAAATATTTATAGCAAATATGGAAAAATGCATATAGATGACTACCATTGAATTTAACAGAACAGAACAGTCCTTTTTATAAGTCAATCCAAACAAGCTACATGAGTATAACATACAAATATGTTGCGTCCCAGATTTTGAAAATCCAAAATTGCTTATCTAATTAAGATTTTGAACTTAAAGTTGAAAGTTGCCGCTTTGTCAGATCCAGTGAAACTTGCATTGCCTTGACCAGATTCAAACCTCGGATCTCCGACCCAGCATGCCGACGCTATACAAATTGAGTCACCGAGTCACTTAATCAGCAAATGTCTACAATAAACATTGCGGATTCGGATCGGCGATCCCAACCAATGCTTCGCAGTAGTTGAAGAGATGGTGTTAACTACTCTTCGCCCAATGGGCTGCCAGAGTAAATCATTCAAGACTGGAAACCAATAAAATACTGTGGCATCATAATATTTCGCCTGGTTTTAATTTTCACGTATTTCGCTCTAGGATATCAAGGAAATCTAATCCCAGCGAGAAATTAATCAATCGAATGTCTGATTTTTTGACAAAAATACAACTATTCGAATTTATAGCCGCGCGAAAATGTCATTTATGTCTTGTGCGCGAAATTTGATCCCCACGAAATTAAATGATGCCACACGAGGAGACAAATGTTTAAACACTGAGATAGAAGACCAGTCTCCAAAATCAAGCATCTGAATCACTGAATCGGAGATTAGTCTCCATTTAAGCCAATCAGATGGCTTGGTCTTCAGTTTTAGTATTATGATCTTGGGCCCTGGATTCGAACCTCGGATCTCCGGCTTCCCATGCCGACGCTCTACCAATTCAGCTACCGAGGTCACCTAATACGGGCACGTCTGCAAATTTTCCCCATGATGCCATTTTTCTCGAGTAATATGTACATGTAGCTTTTTAGCAGAACATAATAATAATAACCACAAAATTTTGAAATCGTTTACCTCCTGTGCGGCCAGAATACATGTAGGTCTAAATTCATAAGAAATATCCCCCTTTACCAAAACTTCAAACTTATCTCTAAATTGTTGACGGCACCTTTTATTATTTAAAATAGGACTTTTTTGATATTTTTAAATTTTTTATCCTGACTACCATTGTGAGAATGTGATTGGTTCTGCAAACATTTGGATACACGCGCTTTTGTTAAAATGATTGTTTGTGAAGCTTTTCTGACGATAATACCTTTTGTTAAAATGATTATCAATAAATGAATCTATTCGCAATGGCCGAAAAACTTCCAGGGGAAACTAAGTGATGGATGCGGTTGGAGTTGTGGGGCGATGTCAGAGCGTAGCAGCGGGCAATACTGTGATATCATAATTTCGCGGGAATTAATTTTCGCGCAAACATCTCAAATTAAATAGGCCTGATCGCGCGTTCATGCATTCGCGCAATTGTATATTTCTATTAAGATATATTAATACATAGTGTAATTTCGCGGGGTTTTAACATTCGAACATTTACTAAAGGGCGAAATATGCGAAATTTAAACCTGCGCGAAATATAATCATACCACAATAGTCATTTACTCCAGTGAAAATTAAACTTAAAGGTTGAAAAGTTTCTCGTAAAATATCGAAAATGCAATAAAATGTGAATTATACTGGGGACGAAAGGGGACTGTTAAGTGCCAAAACGTGAATTTAACCCTTTTCTCCATAGGATACGACTTTTATCATTGGGCGAACAGTGTAGATCACCTGTGCCCAAGATCATAAAACTAAATCTGGAGATAAGTCTCAAATCTCAAGCATCAGGGTTCTGGAGATAATTGTCAAATCTCAAGCATCAGGGTTCAAGCCACATTTAGGATCAAAATCTCAGATACTTGAGATTTGAGACTGATCTCAAAACTTAGTTTTATGATCTCGGGCCCTGGCCGGTCTGGATCTACACTGTTCGCACATGCGATAAAAGGTGTATATATGGAGGCAAGGGTTTGGTCAGTGAACAAATCTATGTGTTTAAAAAAAAAATCTAAAACAGTGTCCAAGGTTATAAAACTGAGCATGGAAACCCGTCTTAAATCTCAAGCATCTGATTGGCTGAAATGGCGACCAGTCGCCATTTCAGGCAATCAGATACTTGAGATTTGAGACTGGTTTCCAAACTCAGTTTTATAACCTTGGGACCTAGCTAAAAGCCACAAGAATGAAAAACAATTCCCGTGGTTTACCCTCGGGCTCCCTTACCAAAGGCCGGGGGATACTCCAACCAACCCCCCACGTCAGCAATACTCATCCAATTCACCCTACGCCCCTGCGTGTATCTTCCTCTCTCTTCCATTCATCTGATCTGTTCGCAAAGTAGCTCCAAAGAAACTATTTAATTAAAAGGTGGGGATTGGAAGATGGGGTCGTTTGGCGATTTCTGTTAAAAGTCGATGACGAGCGATGTCAGGAGGTAGCAGCGTGCCCCATACGTTGATATCATTTAATTTCGCGGAAACAAATATTCGCGCTAAAGCCACAGATGATGTATTCGCGCGTAACCGTACTCATGGTGTTCTATTTTAGCTAGTATCAATACGACTAATATTTGCCAAAAATCATAAAACAATCTGTAGACCGGCCTCAATCTCAAGCATCTAATTGTACGAAATGGCGAGTGGTCGCCATTTCAGCTAATCAGATGCTTGAGATTTGAGACTGGTTTTCAACCTTAGTTTTAACATCATGGGCCATTGTCTGCTTTTTACGTTGGCATTTTTCTATCAAAAATCATTTTCAAAGCTTCTTTTACTAAACGTAATGTTGTTAATGTTGTGCTTACTGATATAATGGTGTTACTACTCAAACCGACCATGGACTATTTTCATGTTACTTTGTCGTATTCGGTGACTTTCAAAGTTCCCTTTTCATTTATTTAATATGTTTAAAACTTTATTAGATTCTTGTTTCTAAATCATTCCATCTTTTCGTGTTCTTGGTAAGTTATTTATGTGTGCTTAGGTTTTAGAAAGGTTATCTAGTAATTGCATGCCAATTTCCAAAAAATATAATAATTGACTTTAATGAGTAACCCTTACAAGTAATAGAACAACGGTGCAAAATATAAATACACGTTTCCTTTTTACTCTTATGTATTCAACTTTTCGGTCTTTTGTCTTTTTCGATAGTTATAGAAAATTTCTACATCTGCATCTTTGTCGCACAACTTTGAAAATGTCAGTTGAGCGCACCAGTTTCATATGTTTTATATCATATCTAAATAAATGGATCTAAACCAAAATCACATGCATTGGTTTTAATTTATACAACATAAATGGACCTCGGTTTCGTCGTTACTTCTGGGTTCAAGCCACATTTAGGGCCGAAAAGTGGGTTCTTTAGCTCAGACTGGACCCTAACCAGAGCACCTGATTGTTTTCTCAGAAAAAACAACGCCTCTTATCCCTCCCCCCCCCCCCCACACACACACACACAAACATAAAAAATTTTGCATTTGATATATCAGAATAACAAATAACTCGGCTTTTTTCCTTCTGTATAACCACTGAAAATATATCGCTGTTATCTCACTTGAGTTGCATTGGATCGAACAAACGCCTGCTCAAGCTCGCCAGCCATCCTCGGCAAGGACCAAGGCTTTTTTTTTTCGACTCGGTGAAGTACAGGAGCTGTTGTTTCGTGGTTTGAAATTAAGGAAAATTTGGGGAGGGGGTTATTACACATTCATATACATGTACCGTGATTAGTGCATTTCACTGACTACGGATCAGCCCGTATTCATTGGGTTTCACCAATTTTGGGAGTATGAAATTGGGTTTATAAGCTCGAAAATGCACTTGCAAGCGTGCTTATTCAGATATCAGATAAAACTTTGAGGTATATCGGGCTTTGCTGTGATATCTTGAAGGCCACACTGTACGTTGGCCAGCGGCCATGCCGACCAGAGCTGGATAACCTTACTTCCGGTCTCAACGGTGGCTGGAACCGCGGTCCCTGTACTTTATTTTTAAAATAATTAATCCAATGTTTCTTGCCATGCATAAAAATGGGTAAAATTAATTTCTGCTTAGTATGTTTTTAAAAAAAAAAACAAGCAGGCTAGTTTTCCGACCTCAGAATAAATTGTACGAGTTATATCGTTTTGATATAATGTAGTAAGTGGAGACATTTCCACTATTTACAGGATCGGATGCAAGACTCCCAGAAGTGCCTTTCTATGAGAACTTTACATGATTAGTTCCATCCCTCTGACCAAAATCCCAGTTAAAAAATAAATAGTGCTTCCGAAAATGGGGGTTCGAACAACTCTACTGAACCCCCTGACTCCGCCACTGATGTAAAAGAAAATGGAAAAAGCACATTTTGTAGTGTTAAGAAACACCACAAACAACTCGCAACATTTTCGGTACGAGTTTTTAACGGCTCTAACATTACACGTCATGAGGTGTTATGCACATGATTTGATTTCATCAAAGGTTTGGAAGTGGTGATAATCTTTTTGTCTTTTTTTTATTTTGAGCCAGCAAAACCGTATCATTTTCTCGGAAAAGAGAGATGTTCTCTTCAACCGGTTAGAAATTATAAAATGTATGAATTTTCTCGCTTTGAATATATCAAAGCGAGACAACTCGTATAATCTTACTAGGACTTAAAATCAGTGGTATTATTTTACACCTCCGCCGTGTGACGTACTTCCTGGTTACAGTTGCTAAGTTTACATTTGGTGTTTTATCGGGTCGACAATCGTCAAAAATTGTCATTTTGACTCTGAAATTTAACCGATAGTGATGGAGGTCCACAGCATTTATGAATTAATACCTCAGGAAGAGGTAAAACAAAGCAAACCACCAAGGTAAGTCTTTAAAATGTTACAATTATCGTCATATTTACACGTTCATGACATTTTGCACTGACAAGATTTAAAACGTCAAAGCTTATTCATATAATTGCATGTTCACTTTTATTCCAGTGTAATTTATTCTATTTGTTTTAGTCAACATGTAACATGTGAAAAGGACCCACATGGGCTGGCGTACATAGTATTTCATGTTGTTAACGGTCAAGCCCCTCATGGTAGTTTGTGTGGGAATGCTCAGCTGTAACTTACACAAAGTTACAGCAGTATGATGGTTCTATCCAGTTGTCTTTACAGTACAATTAGATTTATTTTGCGGTGGCAAGACAAGTACAAATAGACAACGTCATAAGTTTTTTTAACCAACTAAATAACAAGAGAAAATGAGTATAAATATGAGTACCTTTACACTTATTATTTATTGTGGATTACACTTTTTATCACAAAAGATATATAAATCTAAATGTAATAGTAATCAATACTACATAACCAATAGTAAATAGTAATGTGATCATTATAAAATTTTATGAAGAACATACTGAATGAAATGCAAGAGAAAATAAATTTATATTCTCTAGACTGTTTTCTATTTTATGTTTTTTACACCCAGGGAACTGTAGATAAACAATATTTTCTTCTGGGACCTTTTATCATTTATGTAAGAAAATCATCCTCCTGTGGAGGGCCATGTTTGAGATTTGTATGAAAGCCCTTTTACTCCATAGATATGGCTATTTTTTGTGTTTAACATTGTAAATCCAGATAATCTGGCACATCCATGGGTCTACATTGTTCGAATTTTGATATATTGCATTATTTCTGACTAACGAGTGAACAGTGTAGATCCTGATCAGATATCAAAGATCAGGATCTAGGCAGTTCACAAATGCAAAAAACTGTATTATTACACATTGTATGGGGAAAAGGGTTTTAAAAAAATGACCATCTTGAACCTGTACTAAAAAAAAAAACATTTTTTTTTCAGGTACACATCCAAGTTCAGAGAGCCTGTGAAAGAAGAATATTTCACACACAAAGGAGAATACAAGACCATGGGTCAAGCCAAGGTTCCTGTCCCAACAACAGACAACTTCCTCAAAAAACATTCAAAAGAACCCAGGCTGCCAGACAGTAAGTAACTGACTCCAACAAATCCATTCATATTTTTTTAAACTAGATTGGTGTTCAACTGAACACTAGTGTCACCCTTGTGTCTTTGTCAGTTTTTGCGACAAAATCCAAGTATTAAAAGGGAAAGAACACATACATCCCATCTGATCAGGATCTACACTGTCCACTTTTAGATCAATAAGTTTTTTTCTGAACTCCTTGATTGCTCCTTGCAATAATTGTAGAGCTGGATCAGTCAGCATGAGTATGAAGTCTTTTTTATATCTACACTGGTCACACATGTGATTAAAGCTGTATCCATGGAGTAAATGGCTAAGGTGACACACAACCCTTTCCTTCATAGACACACCTTCATTGCGTGGACAAACAGTGTAGATACTGATCAGCAGGCTGATCAAGATCTGCAAAGTTCGCTTTATGATTCATAAGGTTATTTCTGACCAAAATGCGACCAGTGCAGATCCTGATCAGACGGCACAGATATACCGGCTAAACTGGATCTACACTGGCCGCATATGTGTTAAAATATATGGAGGAAAGGGTTAATTTATCCATAAACACTTTTCCCTTTTCTAACAACAAAAGCTAATTGTTTAAATATAACACATTACTCCTTGTGAAATAGCCTTTCTGGCATATTCCCATTGTCTGGTCTGGATCTACAGTGTTCGATTCTTGGTGAGAAATTTATAACCTGATGAATCAAAAAGCGAACAGTGTCGAATCTGACCATTCTATGTTTTATCACATGTGGGAACCAAGTAAATCCAGATCAGCCAGTGCCCAAGGTTATAAAACTGAGCATGGAAACCAGTCTCAAGTCTCAAGCATCTGATTGGCTGAAATGGCGACCAGTCAGATGCTTGAGATTTGAGACTGGTTTCCAATCTCAACTTTATAACCTTCAACCCAGCACAGCTCCTTTGGATCTACACTATTCCCACATGCAATGAAAGTCCTATGTGTTTCATATTTAAAAATTGAATATTTTTCCAGAGACAGAGTTCAAATATCCAGATGAGGACAGAAGACGAGCGAAGGTTCCGCCCAAGGATGACAAACCATTAATGGGACTGAAAACCACTAAAAACTTCATCACTACTAATGCTGTTCAAAACATCACATCTGTTCCAAAAAAGCCAGAGAAAGTTTATGTCGATACCAAGAAAGGTGACAAGAACTTGTTGGAACCCTCTGGACTGGAACCCATCTATATACACAAAAAGGTACAAAATAATATTAATGCAGTTGTTTTTTTTTAAGCTTAGACCCTAAGGTAGTAGAGTTTAATTGGGGCATTAAACTACAGCCAGATTAAGTATCACAGAAAAAATCACACTTCTCATACAAGCCACACATATGATGTTATTAACCCTTTACTCCATACATACTGTACAGGGTTTTATTGCAACAAGTTAAGATCCACATGAGCTGGCACATCCTTGCTGTCTGATCTGGACCTACACTTGTTGCATCTTGGTTAAAATTTACCAAATGAATCAAAGAGCTTAACAGTAGACATCCTGGTCACTTAGCATGAATGTGCCGGCTGATCTAGCCTGTTCACCCACATGATAAAGGTATATGTGTAACAAAATCACCTTTTATTAATGAGAAAATGACCACCAGTTTGAAAGTACTATATAGTTTTCAGATGATTTGTCTCAAGAATAAATAAGTCATCAATAATCTGGAACAGGGAGACTTTCTTTGTCATAACACCCTTGTGAACTAATTTAATTCAATGACCAAGTAATCAGATTGCAAAATTGTTTTTAAATGGCAGGAACATAAATTAAATAGCCATGCAAAATTGGTAAAAACAGAGTCATGTTTAAATTAAAAAGCTCTTGACATAATTATAATATTTAATAATTACAGGATTATGGAAACAAGCCAGTGTATCTCACCCGCAGACAGGAAGAGATGAAACGTGCTCAAGAAGAATACAACGCGTACGTTGCTGAGCACTTCCGCCGCGGAGCCATGCAACAACTCACTCAAGAAGAACGCCAGTCGATCTTAGATGGTCTTAAAAAGAATTGGGAAGAGATCCATGATCAGTACCAGGGCTTGTCTGTAGTTACTGACACTGCACCAAAAAAGAACAGAAAAGAACGAATGGAAGCTGAGATGAAACAATTGGAAAGAGACATTGAATCCATCGAGCGACACAAAATTATCTATATTGCTTAACTAAAATTTGGACTCATAACTTTAAACTTTTGGTGGACGTAAAAATCTTGAAAGAGTTATTTATTGGCAATAAAGATGAAAAAATTTGAATCCTCAAACATGTTGCAAATTCATGTCTTCTCCATTTTAATGTTACAGTATTACCAAAGATCTGTTTTAAAAAATCTCATTGTTTCAATCGGCAAAAAAGGTAAAATGTGCTAGCATATTCAATTTCATGTTTTTTGTTAGTAAATAAAGAGTTTGATTTTTCAAATTTTAAGTCAAAACAGATTTTACATTAAATTTAAGAGCTATTTTTATCAGTTACATATAATTATTTTTATCATTTTAAATTTAACATTTTATTTGAGTCTGTGATATGGTAAATGTAAATATTTGCCTGTTCGTTTATGATCATTTCATTTCATTGGTAGTTTGTCAATCCTCAAAAATGGTGTGTAAAGGGGCATATATATTCAACTTGGCATATTGCTTAGTATATATTACATGTACTTATTTTTTAATATATACACATTTCATTTTTTTTAAACTGATTAACAGTCATGTCAATTATCTAAAGTCAATCAAATACTCTGTATATACTTCCAATATAAATTTAGTTTCCAGATTCACTAAATGGTTTATGCCTTTCTAAAAACAACATTGTGGGTAGTTAATTTAACATAAAAAGCGGTAAAAAACATTATGAGTTTGAATGGTCTCTAGTTATGTGTAAAATGTGCAAAGTATTAAAATGTGACAAATACTCAATTCCTTTTTCATAAATTAATACATATTTACACTTCATCTCCTTCCTCTGTGATGAAGTCTAATACATCTAACAGCGTGACATATTACTTTAACTCTTTCCTTCATAGCGAGGGCGAAGGGTGTGGATCCGTGCCGTCTGATCAGGATCTGCACTGTTTGCATTTTGATTTGTTAGGTTATTTCTGATCGAAATTGCGACCAGTGCAGATCCTGATCAGATGGCACAGAAGTGCCAGTTGATCTGGATCTAAACTAATCGCACATGTGTAAAAATGTGTATATATGGAGGAAAAGGTTAAGAGACCTGGCTACAATAAAAGCTGCTTACAATTCATTGGACTGTGCACAATGCTGCTGCAAAAAAGCATGCCAGTACAGTGAAACCTGCCTTAGCAGCCACCTGCGAATAGCAACCACCTATCACAAACAGCCAGTTTGAATAGGACCTAACTGACATTTTGTTCTAATTTATTACTGTCTTTAACAGCCACCTGTCTTCAGCAGCCACTTTTTGTCACTCCCTTGTATTTGCTTTGGCATGCTCATGCAAAGTCTTGTTTGGGACTGTTTTCATTTTGTGAAGACAAACAATTTATAACGCATGTACACAATAAAAGCCACTCAAAACTATTACAGGGTGTACATTGCACAATGTTTCGACTTGTGATGTCTTTGCACAAGAATGCTTTGCCATTAGTAACTGTAAAAAGGAAGCTATCATTCGCTGTCTTCACCATGGCTGTTCCAACAACCATTTCAAAAAGCCATTTTAATAGAAATTATCTCAATATTCTGCTAAGTTCTGCAAATATTAAAGGGGTTTAAAAATAAGAACTAAATTACTCATTACTTTTATTGCATTAAATAGCTACAATATACAAGCATGTGGACATAAATATAGAGGAAATTTGTTTTACCAGTATTAAAAAAAATATATTTTACTGTTAGTTCCGGAAGTCGGATTTTCATGAGTGGTGATTGTGGATTTCCTTAATTCCTTGTAGCTGTCTGCTACAAATACTGTATAGCGCTTAATATTGGTGGTGTCAAATTTTGGCTAATTTTGAAGTGTTTTATATTGGCGGGTTCATAAATTGGCGCAAACAAACCAGACTGCCATAATAAAACCCTTGATGAAAAATCGCAGGTCTAAACTTGGCGTTATCACAGATCGTCAAAATAAAACATTTACATTCAATATTCAACACCACATTATTTTAATACCAGTGTGAAATTGCTTTGTTTGATTTACGACATATTCTTATTATATTGTATCAAACTGAAAAAACTGTGACATAATATGTGCTAGTGTATCATAATTGTCTACCTTCCAGATATTAAAATGGCGGTGTTATTAATTGACGGTGATTTATATTTGCGGTGTTTTATATTGACACAACTGACCCTGACCACCAAAATTAAACCCCTGCCAAATAAGAACTTATACAGTAGTCTAAAATTAATGCTGTTCTTTATACAAAAAAGGGTCCAACAGACGACATGAACATCTCCCCTAGACACTGCACAACTGACTTAGCTCACCAGATAGACAGTGATGGCTGGACTTTATCTAGCTCTCTCAACACCTTCTCTCAGTGGACACAGTTGACACAGGGATTAACCACAGATGATCAACCAGTCTCCTAAACAGCTGTATCATGGCTGGGAAACTGATGAGAGGAGAGAAAACTACACCAGGTGGCTACAGGGCCCAAGATCATAAAACTAAGATTGGAGACCAGTCTCAAATCTCAAGCACCAGATTGGCTAAAATGGCAACTGGTCGCTTATATTTCAGCCAATCAGATGCATGTGATTTGAGACTGGTCTCTAGATTTAGTTTTATCATCTTGGGCCCAAGTCTCCTAAACAGCTGTAATGGCTGGGAAACTTATCAGAGGCTGGTCAACTACACCAGGTGACAACAGGCCTGACTGCCTGTACTACCTAGGATGTACATCTTACTGCACCATGCACAGATTTGCCAGTGCCCAAGGTTATAAAACAGAGCATGGAAACCAGTCTCAAATCTCAAGCATCTGATTGGCTGAAATGGCGACTGGTCGCCATTTCAGCCAATCAGATGCTTGAGATTTGAGACTGGTTTCCAATCTCAGCTTTATAACCTTGGGACCAGCTGTATCTGGATCTACTCTGTTCGCCTATTTTATTAGTCATATCTATTGATTAAAGGATTAAACCATTAAACTGATGATTAAGTGCTCTATACTGTTTTCATTGACCAATTTGGAATTTAATTATTGAAAACAATTTTAGCATGAAAAAAATTTATTTTCTGTTTTATCCAAATTCACAATAATGTACCGGTAGTTCAACTTTCCAATTCTTGGAATATGGGTCATATTAACAAAACAGAGTAAACGCTTACTGTTTATACTTCTTTATTAGCTACACTGCACCATAACATCAACAACAAGTTCATACCATTATTTTTACATGAAAAAGAGTAACATGATATTAACACAAACTCCTTTAATCACTCTTGCTTCAATGCATTTTACACGAATTCTTAGCAAGTGAGTTAGAACTGTTCTTTTAGTGTTGTTGTTGGTTTTTTTTTTCAGTGATATCTTTTACTGTGTTTTTCCCCATATTATATTTTTCCGCTAAAGAATATCCTCCTGGATGACATGCTGACATCAAAAGATGGCGGACAGAGCCACATTGACAGCCAACTGCAATGCTTAAATCAATTTTACTGCTGTTTGTCAACATGAAAATTACCAGAAAAATAAGCTGAGCATCACTTTAGTGGTGTAATTTGATGATTATCTTTATCAACAGTGCACAGGATCCAAACATTAATTATCTAATTATTGTTCAAATGAAGAATGTATCACAATGCCTGATATTTTTTCATGCTGAGAGTGTTGGGTGATAATAAACACTTAGTCAAGCAACACAAGTGTAACAGATATACATACAGCTTCTTTTCATAAGTATTTTTAACCACATAGGAACATCTATTTGTGTTTAGTAAAGACACTACAAGATGGCCGACACTGCTGCGTCTGCTTCTAGATACATGTTATCGACCGGTTTGTTGTCACTTGACGTAACCTCATATTGCCTTCTCTGTATCTCAAACATATCCTGGTAGATCTGAAATAAAACATTATAAAGTTTGACACAGTCATTTAGCCCTTAACTCCATGGGATATGGCTGTTATCCCATGGCAAACAATGTAGATTCAGATCAGCCAGCTTATCTGTGCCATCTGATCAGGACCTACACTGTTCATTTTTTGATTCATTAAGTTTTTTCTGACCAAGAAACAAACACTGTAGATCCTAATCTGACGGCACACATGTGCCAGCAGATCTTGATTTACACTGTTCACACATGTGGTAAAACATGATATAAGGTGTAAAAAGGTTTTTACATCTGATACTAGGTTTGTGTATTGCATTACAATATACAATCAAACGTTGATATCTCAATATTATCAGCAGTTCAAGTTATTGGCAGTTCAAATACATGTACTGTCATAATTTTAAGCCTTAACTTTCAAAGGATTTAAAAATATTGGGGGTAGAACAAATGAAAAATTGAAGGGGTGGGGCTGATTTTTAAGTTCATAAGTTTATACATTTGGTGTTCAATTTTCAAATGTAAATGTACAAAGAGAAAATGGATAGAGGACTAAAAATAATTTCACAGTATTTAAATATTTAATGTGATCCATTAAGTAATTTCTGGCCAAGAAGCTAACTATGTAGATCCAGATCAGATGGCTTGATGTGAAATCTGATCTAAATTTACTCTGCTAACCTTTTGATTAAAAGCATATCCATGGTCTCATGGGTAAAAAAAATCTCCAAAAATAATCTTGAAGTTCTTGAAACAAAACGATCAGTACACTACATTTCTATGTACAAATAAATAGTTTTTCATTCTACATTTACTCCTTAGAAGTTTTTGTATAGTGAACAATGTTCTTCTGCCTTAATAGTTCTACAATGTATGGGTTCCCTTATTCATGTTCATTAGTACCTTTTTATCTTCATGAGACAACGTCCCCCACTTTATGGCTAGTCTCTTGGTGAGCTCCGACTGTGATATAATGGCATTTCTTTCCTGAAATAAACAGCATATTTTAGAGAAACAGTTTTAAATTTTAATATATTGGTAGCTTAATTCTAAGAGCATCTTCATTGTTAACCATGGGACTCGAGGGTAGAGGGTAGTATCATACTTCCTGAAAGTTGCCAGAATGACAGACCTGTCTGGTAAAATGTAAGCAGGTCGGACATGTTTTTATACGTTATCAGACCGAATGTCAGACAAAAATTTGAACTCCTATTGTGCTTTTACATGTTTCGGTCAGACAGAATCTGTTCAGTCAGACAGATATTCACATCTTGTCTGACCAAATGTCTGACACTTTTTTTAACTTTCGGGAAGTCTGTAGTATACTAGGTTCAAGAGACGACAGAAGAAGCTATGAATATGAACAACGGGAACATTCAAGTCGTCATATGATTCCTGGACCCAAGATCATCAATCTAAGATTGGAAACCAGTCTTATATCTCAAGCATCAGATTGGCTGAAATGGAGAACTTGAATCTATTTCAGCCAATCTGATGCTTGAGATTTGAGACTGGTCTCCATTCTTAGTTTTATGATCTTGGGCCCTGCATGTATCATATTAACAATTGATGTATTCAAGTTTTTCCAATGGTACCAATCATTTGTGTCATTGGTAGCCTGTGACACCACTGTAGTTTAAAAACTCCAAACAAATGGTATATTGCTTAATACAATTCACTGGTATAAAACTAGATGGGTGTTCAGTTGAACACTTGTGTCGCCCTCTGGTACTATGTCAGAATAAATATGCAATTACAACTAGAATGTGTCCTCGGACACTGATGCCCCCACTTACAACATTTGTAACAAAGGGCCATAACTCTGGTAAAAATGATGGCAGGAAAAAATCTTTTTTTTACAACATCTACACACCCTGCTTGATTAACAGTGCACATTTGAAAGAAATCCCCCGATAGCTAATGAGGAGTTGATGCCACAAGATTTGGGGGATAGACAGATGAGTACTACTCCATTATGCCTCTAACTTCTTGGGGGCATAAAAAACCTTTGTTAGTTTTGGCAGATGAACCAGTATCATCAGTTTCATTTTGACTTAGAAAGCTTAAATTATCTTGAATCAATGAATGGCATTTTTGCCATTGCTCAAGTATGAATGAAACTAGACTGTGTCCTCAGACACTGATGCCCCCACTGCTACAATAACATTTCTATAAAGGTCTGTTACTCTGATGAAAATGGTCACAGGAAAAAATCTTTTTTACGAATACAATCATCTACACATCCTGCTTGATCATCTGTGCAGGTTTGAATGAAATCCACCTGATAGTTAATGAGGAAAATGATGTATGCTTTTCAGTAGAAGTTAATAAAGATAAAGTTTCTGTATAATACTCTATGAACACTAAATGGCCTGGTTTAATTCTTTACTTCATATATATTCATTTTATTGCATATGAAATCAGTGAAGTTCAAGATCAGCCGGCTCATCTTTGCCATCTGCATTTACATTGGTTCCCTCTTGGCAAGAAGTAACCCAAACAAAACTAAAAGCAAAGAGCCTAAATCCTGATGCATGTATTATTAAGATGGCATGGGTGTGCTGGCTGATATTTATGGACTTACACTGTTCAGCCATGGATAACAAATATTGCATGGAGTAAAGAGTTAAATTGAAAGAAAGGCAAATCTACAAACCCAGCATGAAAACACTCATACTAACCCTGAAATAGTCATTTTTAACAGATTGTTTATACTGGTCACAAAACATCAGAAAAGCATTTGTAGGTCGTCTTGGTGTATCGAAGGTACCCAAACCCATTGTATACACATCCCTCTGCAGTAATCCACCCATGACTGCTGGTGATGATATCATACTGTCATGTGACTGGCTTGTTGCAAGCTGATTGGTCAGAGACTGGTCAGGTGATGTGAGGAGAGATTTGATTTTCTTGACTGGTTTGGTCTTGGGTACAGACTGTGGAATAGGACTCTGACCAGGGGAAACCGGTTCAACTTTAGGCTTCAGCAAGTTGTACATCTGATCTTCCTATAAAACAAAACATAAAATGGTTAACGGACAATCATGGTAGTTTCTGGGCTGAAGGTTATAAAGCTGAGATTGGAAACCAGTCTCAAATCTCAAGCATCTGACTGGCTGAAATGGCGATGCTTGATGCTTGAGATTTGAGACTGATTTCTATGCTCAGTTTTATAACCTTGGGCTCTGATGTCACAACACGATACATTATGAATTTTATGTGTGCAATGTTTCCACAGTCTAGGCCTTTTTATTGTTGTTTTACATTCCAACTACATGTACAATTTAAACACATAAAACTTCATTTGTCTGAAAAACAAACACTTGTTTCGTTCAAACATTCTTTTCAGGCTTAAAATCATTGGGCTGGATCAATTATAAGACTAGAGCCCAAGATCATAAAACTGAGGACGAAGACTGGCTTAAGATTGGCTCTAACTGGCTGAAATGGACAATACGATGCTCGAGTTTCTAGACTGGTCTCTGATGAAATGGAGACCAATCTCCATTTTAAGCCAATTGGATGCAGATGCTTGTGATTTGAGACTTGTTTCCATTCTTAGTTTTTTATGATCTTTGGTCTAGCTAAAATATTCACATACCTCCCACATGACAGGAACTTGTGCCTCTTGGTAATTGTCTTTATACCCATCTAGCCTAGCCTGCAGAAATCTGAAAGAAACATGGATATGTAATAATTATTATTAATAACACTTTCCTCCATGGATATCCCATTAATTTCATGTGCAACAAGTATGGATTCGTATCAGCCTGAACAATCTGTACAGTCTGATCAGGATCTTCACTGTTTGGTTAAGATTTATAAGATTCTTATCAAGAAGTGAACAGTGTAGATCTAGATCAGACAGCATGGTTCCGCATGGCATGTAAGAAACCACGAGGAAAATGGTCAAAAAGACAAAATAATTTACAGTTCTATAGATTCTACCATTATCTTTTTAAAATGTTCTCCTAATTTCCCGCAAATCTAGGTAAATTACAGCCTCACAAGCCGGCACAGGTGCCGTGACATGTGCCCAAGGTTATAAAACTGAGCATGGAAACCAGTCTCAAATCTCAAGCATCTGATTGGCTGAAATGGCAACCAGTCGCCATTTCAGCCAATCAGATGCTTGAGATTTGAGACTGGTTTCCAATCTCAGCTTTATAACCTTGGGACATGATATCATATTACAAAATACTATGATTTTAATACATTCTACCTATTTATGTACATGTATGTTCTGTTCATGGTATCAGGAAATTAAACACATTCCCAGAAGACCTAGATTTAAACTTCAAAGGAACATTTTAAATCATTAAATACTGGTAATTTCACAGTCATTTGAATTTGGGAGATTGATTTAACCCTTTGCTCCATAGACACACTCTTTATAGCAGGGGCGAACAGTGTAGATCCAGATCAGCCGGAACATCAGGATCAGCACTGGTCGTACATGTGTAAAAATGCGTAATAATGGAGGAAAGGGTTAAATCATAATAATACTGGTAATACTGGTAATTTCACAGTCATTTGAATTAGGGAGATTGGTTAAAGGAAAGCAAGATGAGAAACTGTAACTGTAAAACAGCAGTTACTGTATTCACAAAAGTGTTGAAACTTTAAGGCATAAATGTCACAGTTACCCAAAGATATTTAATATTTCTTAATTCAGTAATATTTTGTGTTCTTCACTTACTTTTTTTCCCTGTTGTATTTTCGTATAAGTTTCTGTACATGCTGAAGTCTGTTGATCAACTTTTCATTGCCCTGAATTAAAAAAAGCATCAAATTTGTTACTATTAAGTTTTAATGCACTTGTGTAAATGAAAACGATCATCAAATTATTGAAATGAAAATACAGTGTAGATTATTGATTAGAATTATCAACCTTAAAATTGTGGTAGGAAACAATCTATTGAGTGGGATTTAAATATGAAGTCCAAAGCCATCTGATGCAACCAATCAGGGACAAATGCAGTCAATTATAAAGTGGAATGTTTCATGCATGAAAATGTTTGATCTTATTTCTTTAATCCACAGATCGGGCTAATAGCCCATGTTTATTATATAATATATTACCAAGATGCAGTCTGATCAGGATATACACTACTTTGCTTCACATTCTGACTCGTTAGGTTCTTTTTGACCAAGAAACAAAAAGTGTACACCCTAATCAGACTGCACAGATACACACTGGTTGCAAATGGGATAGAAACCCTATCATTGGGGAAAGGTAAAATATTGCAAAAGAACTGCAAATAGTTCTTAGCTGAAAGATAATAATCTACTTCTTGAAAACTGTTGCACGTTTTCCAAGAAATAAAATGATATAAAACATTACTGACTTAAGCAGGGATTTCAATAGATGCAGATTTTTGCATTTTGATGCAAGCATATTACTTATTAGATTTTTTCCACATTTGACCCACCTGATTCTTTATTGCAAGAATAAAGATAAATATTGTGTCTATTGCATTTTAATTATGAAGTTAATACTTATATGACCCCTGAACATATATTAAAATAAATTAAAGCACTTTTATAAGAAGTTAAGTTCAATTAACACAAGATGGGCCTTGCAACTTTTTTATTATGACCCCTTAAAAAATCTCAACAGGGGTCAAACAACCCTTGGTTTTTTAAAGCTATTGAAATCCCTGGACTTAAAATGCATCCCTTTAAATGAACTATTATCGTGCCTCTGTTCACATCTTTTTATTATGGATAACTGTCTGTTGGAATCAAGGGGTGTGAATAACATTAAAACCTAACTGTCTGGACCTTGACTGATGTTCAACTGTCCGTGTTATGGTTAGTGTGAGTGATCAGAGGTAAAACAATATACTTATAAGTTATATAGAGTTCTAGTCCAAGAATGGACAAACTGTGTGAGACAATGACGTGTTCCAGTGAACAGTGTTCGAGCCATGGAAGTTTGACTAGAACAGCAGTTGGGTGATAAATTGTAGCTTACAGGACTAAATTGCTATTGGAACACAACATCTAGTAACTAAAAACTGTGCACTTTTTGAAATTAAATACCTAAAAACCTAAAGAAGTTTTCCTTTTGTCGATAATATCTGCTTATTATTGTCTCTGTCACTTTCTCTGTCACCAAGTATATGTTTAGACACTTGATATAATTTGCTGTTCTGTTTGTTGAAGAGATGCTGAAAGATAACCTAACCAAATCCTAACAGAAACGGAAGTGACATTATCATGTATGCATTTGTATTTGTTCTTATCCAGGCACTCGCGGTAATAGGTAAGTCACGGTAATATCGCTTATACCGAGATTATACGAAGATAACAATATACACTTACCATACACTTTACATATCTAAATTCTTTATTTTAAACACAATTTATAGCTCGAAATATCAATTCTATGATTGCAGGATAAATTTTATGTGTATTGGACTTTTCTAACGTGTCAAGTGGTTTCCCCTGATAAGTCCTGGGGTATTTCTTCACCAAAGGGAGATATCACAGGGCACTAGACAGCTTTTGGGGACAGTACCCATACCCTCAGGAAGGGGAATATCGTTTTAAGATAAAAAAGACAAAAAAGGGGAATTTTATTAAGTTATATACACGTTTTGATGTTAAAGTGTCACACAAATCCTTAGGACCTAACACTGTTTTCAACCACCGATTACAATAGCAATACCAGACTTAAAATAAAACAATTTATTTTCAATGATCAGATCAATCTTTATTACATATATAAATGCAAAAGACACAATATTTAACACTGTACACTTCATATTTCATAATTTTATGCAAAAAACACAATATTTATCTTCTTTTTTCTTGCAAATTTTTGTCACTTTTTTGGAATTCAAAATTCAAACATGCTTGCATCAAAAAGCAAAAATCTCAAACTTAAAATCCCCGCTCAATTATCAATTTCGGACTACTGTAGTACTGACAGTAGATTAATGAGAAATGCTATCGTCTGCTTTCCGTTTTCCGGAACTTGTACATCGCTCTTCACTAATGTTATTTTCAATAGATATAGTAGATTCTTGATAAGAATCGAAGACAGTGATTGCTGTTTAAACAGGAAATCAATTTTTTGGCAATTTTCTTAAGTTTTTGAAGTGATCTTTTTACGGTAGTGCTTTTGATTGTGAGACATTTTTGTTTACTAGGTCATATCCGAGAACTCCAAATTTATCCTTACCCGATCTGCTACAAGAGATTTTATTGGGCAATATTAGTAACGAGAGGCTTCATTGGACAATACATTGTAAGGGGAAATTATTCGTGAATGATTGTTTTGATTAGTCTGGTACCCGTCGTACTATCAAACAGTGTTAGGGGCAGGTAATCCAGACTATGTTTTGATTGGACCCTTACACAGTCGTTATCGGTAAATAAACATTTGTCAACCCAAGTCGAGACATGCGCAGTAAAACAGTGTTTTTATATGGGTTTCGTACTCAAAAATGTTCGCGAAAAGGTTTGTACATGTATTTTCGGGAGTCCCTTTCGTTTTTTTTTTCATTTTCGAAGGGGATAAAAACATACTATTTTGATAGGGGAAAGGGGCCAATATTCGGCCCCAAAAATGGCCAACCGAGTGCCCTGTATAAAAAAACACTTCATATATATGCATAAATACAGCAATTAGATGTCAGTAGTTATTGAAATTTTTAAAAAAGCTAATAAATATTGTTTCTATGAATAAGGGATAATTTTCATGTGTCTCTGGTGCATCATAAAGTTAACATGTGAGTCCTACAAGGGTCTGTCTGATATCTCATGGGCTATTTCAGTTATTTATTGTTAGCACCAGCACTCTACCAAATCTATCAATTTCTAATTAAAGAAGGAAGTGTCTCCGGGTCCGGACCTCTAGACCAAAAGTCTAGAGATCCGGACCCGGACCCGGAGACAGCCCATATAGAGTTGTCTCGGGGTCCGGGAAAATTTTTGTTATAGATAAAATGCAGTTTATGTGATATTTTCTCAAAAATGTTATTATTTATCATCTTATTGAATCATTAACATGTAATTAAGTCATTAAAATTTTTAATTAAAGGATTTTATTTCAGTTTTTAAGACCAAATAATTCGACCTGTATAGCTCGTGGGAAGTATAACCAACGACACGTTCCAACTGCGGTCTAAAGTACTTTAATTGATAAGTGAAGCTGTGATTGCATATTGCGTACATGATCTATCGTTGCTTTGTTGATGATAATGATTGAAAATAATATATAATTTAATAAATAAATTGATACACAATGAAAATTTGTTTGTGTTTTTATTATGATCCGACGCTTATTGTTATTGGATTATTATACTAAACAGATCTGTGAAAAACTACAGTTAGCTAGGTATTAATTGTTATTTTCGAAGTGATCATCAAAGATGTCCAGGTTTCTTGATGGGCCCTAATTGGCCTGCTCAAAATATACCGCACAATTGAGTACTAACGCCTTAATGTGAAGATAATAGGCCCGAAAGCTTTGAAGAGCAGGCTTTAAATTTAGAGTTTAGCGTCAGTTGTCTTGTGTAAGTGTTAGTGGGAAACATGGCACACAAGTTTCATATCGGTGAAAAATTCAGTGATTTTGTTTCGTTAAAAAGTAAAATTAACTTGTATCAAAAACAGGAAAACGTGCAACTTTTCAAAGAGATTCAAGAACTTTAAATGCTCAAAAAATGCCGTGCTCCAAATAAAAACTCTAAAGATAGGATTAAATACTTTGAAATCACGTATAGTTGTATTCATGGTGGCAAGAAGTTTAAAGCCAGGGGAGATGGCAAGAAGACGATCCGGTAAGAGTCCATCATTTTTTTGGATAATTAATACACGCCAACTAAAGTCGTGTGTAGTATTTAGCAGTTCCATAAATAAATCTATAAATTTAAATGGACACGGTCTTTTATATAGTAAAAAAAGTTATTCCGAATATTTTCAGCTGAATTAAATCCGATTGAAATCCGCATGTTCCGTGGTTTATACACAGCTTACATCTTCCCACCCAAAATCCAAACACTATAATGTGTTTATATGTTATTTGCTTAAAGGTTTGATTATTCAATTTAAGATTCAACGCCACATTTCGTGTATGTGTCGCGCTGTAAACATTTTCACGAGTACAGAACAAGCTAGCGGCGTAATATTCGATTTTATTAACAATTATTTATTTGAAAGCTAAACATGTATATTTATTATTACAATACAATAACAAAAGAGGAATAGTAAAAGTTAAGTTGTATTATTAATAAAGATGAAAGGCAACAAACATTCATTTATTAAAGTTCTGTAGGTCGCATTTGGAGAGTGCCGTTGGTTACACTTTCCAGGAGCAAAAAGCGACGAATTACCGGTATTGGTCTTTCAAAACTGAAAAAAAAATCTTATATGTAACATTTTAATGACTAAATTACATTTTTATAATTCATTAAGATGATAAATAATAACATTTTTGAGAAAATATCACAAAAACTGCATAATATCTATAACAATAATTTTCCCGGACCCCGAGACAACTCTATATGGGTTGTCTCCGGGTCCGGACCTCTAGACCAAAAGTCTAGAGGTCCGGACCTGGACCCGGAGACACTTCCTAATTATTAGTTCTGACTTTTGACATTAAAATATATTTATAATAAATATTATTATTTATTTTTATTATTTTGGGGTGTCTTGGGGTGGTGTGGGGTGTCCTGGGGTAATTACTAAATTAGTAAAACCCTATCGATAAGTATCCTACTTTCCTATATTTCCGTCCCTTCCTATAATCCCGTCCCCCTTGAAAAAACAACAACTAATAATAGGATGCATGGACTTATGCAACATACAATAGAGAAATCATGATATTTTCAAGTTGCAGTTGTTAAAAAATTGAATTTATTAAAATTGAGCTTAAAAATGATTAGAAAACATATTTATCCAAGAATCACTTCTCCAAAAACACATCATGTACTAAAACTAGCATTTATTTAGATAATCTTGCAAAACTGATAAAAATGCATCAAAATATTTTTGACCCTTGTTTATTCGCATGGTTTGAACACAACAACAAGTTTGAAATATTGAAAACAAATTCTTCACACAGGTTCTTACAGCAGAGGATGTGTTTGTAGGAATGCGGCGGCCATTTATTTCACTGGCTGTGTGTGTCTGCTAAACAACCAAACATGCATATTTAAGCATTGATTTTCAGACATAATGTTCCGTTTCATAGAACAAAGAATGCTCTTTTGATCATCATGCTAATTTGACATTTATATTATCTTATTATAAAGTATTTGACAAAAAATTTGGTAAGGGGGATGGAAATACAGGAATAGGGAATATACTGACAATAATTTAGAAATCGAGAATTTATACTTCTGTAATAAGTTTCCCTTCAATGTGTTGTTTTAAACAACAAACATGTTGCCAACAAAAAAACAAGTCAAATATTGCTTGCAGTGCAGCGCTGGGTCAAGCTTAAACTATCATCTGAGTTGCATTTATTTTGTCCGAACTTGTGTATCCGAATTATCCTGCACTCTGCAGCGATGTGTTTTAACGTCTCCAACGTTTAAAGTTTTTCGGACACAATTCCTATCAACAACAAAAAGTGTATACCTGTTGAAGCTGTTCACATTTATTGCGTAAAGCGAGATATTTCTTCATGAAAACATTTTCCTCATTAAAACTGGATTCTTCGGCCATTTTCGTATACACTATTTACCGGATCCGGTACGAATCACCTCGATAGAATTTCGCGCATCTATCAACTTACAGCAGGATGTCAAATACAAAATACAAATAACAAATAACAAAAACAAATTTTTTTACTGTCGGTATCAGTCAACACATAATAACATAAGCTATCAAACCTTTTGACCGACATTTATAACAATCTAACGATTCAAACAACAATACATGAAGCAATTACATTACATTACATTACAATTATAATTACACTACATTACACATTACATGAAGCAAATACATTACATTACATAACATTGCATTTCATACAGTACATTACATGAAAGCACATATATTATAAAACCACATATGAACGCACATATATTATAAAAGCAAGCAAATGCAATTATGATATTATAAATAGCATTTTTAAAAGGTTATTTAGATAATAACTAAGTTACATACTTCATTCGAAAAAAAAATGCAGTTATAATAAAATATAGTGTAATTAAATAAATGAATACATGTTTGCAATGAATTTATGGGATAATTAAGAATTGGTTTTTGTTAAAAGAAAAGTGTTATTAATTAAAGCATATACTAATAAGATATTTATCAGAGATCTTTTATGGGCTCTAAAACTAAACACTTAATAACAAATCTTCTAAGCAAAAGTTTACAGGACATGCTGATCAAGCAGAACAGTACAACTAGCAACTAAAGCATAACAGACGTACAGTCGCATACAGAAAGAACATGAACAATTCTCTCCGTTCCATTCATTGATAATACTTTTAAAATGGTTAAAATGTATTTCATCTCTAAAATGTTGTGGTAACTAATTCCAGTATAAATGCTGTATTGGAATATCTGAAAGAAGATAAGATCATTTAAATAAAGAGGGCATTGCTAGGATTGTTTATATTTCTAAAAGTTTCTATAGCCATAGCTTTTAATATTCTCATTTTCAGTGTAGGCATTTTAGATCCTTCTACGAAATAACGTATCATAATTTGAAACATAAGATCATAAATAAACCGTAAAGCTCTTATTTGTATTTTCTCTAATTTGCGAGTATTATGCTCACCACAAAAATGCCAAGTTAAAGGGCAGTAATTGAAATATGAAAGAATAAAAGAATGATATCGAGTTAATTTTCCTAATCGACATAGTTTATTTCCAATCTTTTTAGTACATTTTAAGTTGTCTAGATGCTTTTTTTACAAATGTCTGCGATATGTTTGTCAAATTTGAGTTTAAAATCTATTGTAACCCCTAGTAATTTAACATTTTCTTCACATTTAATAGTATTTCCTGCCAGATCAAAAGTTATTTTTTCATTAAAAGATTTTGAACCCCACAGCAAGGGCTTGAAATTTGTCTGGATTTGCTTACATTTTATTACTGGCAAACCAAAAAGTGATAAGAGACAATCTGTCTTTTTCTCGAATATGTGACATTTTTAATGTTATGGTCAGCATGTGATAAGCGATGAAGTGATAACGATACTCAGAGGGGCATTTCTGCATCATTCTTGCATACAAGATCAGGTCATCCGGTGTTTTAACCCGTGTAGGAAATTTCGATCCTACATCCCCCATGAAGAATGAGTCACGTGAGTGACGTCACGTCTTCAAGTAAGTGACGTAATATATTCAGTTAGTGACGTCATTTATAAAAAAAAGACTTGCGTTAGTGTCAATATTTCAGCATAAGGAAAATAAATTTAGTTTGTAAACATACACAGAAATATTATAAATAATAAAAGGTATGCAAGAAAAAGTATCTTGCATGAGACATTCGGTAAAGATAGAAAATTCTGTCACCTCGGGTGAACTGTTTTGGCGGGAACTCGACAGAGCCTCGTTCCCGCAAAACAGTTCACCCTCGGTGACAGATTTTTCCATCTTCACCTCACACTTATGCATGATACTTATAGTACATATTGTAAGTTGTGGCAACTGATAATGAACATTTATCTACCACCATTAATGAAAAGCTTACGTTCGATAATAGTGTCGCCAACGATTAACACTTAGCCGTAATATAAGCGACATTCTGTAAGCAAATAAGAACAAAAATCCTTATTATTGCAACATACAGGAAACAGCCTAATAATTTTTACAAACGCATTGCTAGCAGGTCTGTATGACATAAACAACGTTTAAACGGCATCGTTTCGCTTTTCATTGTCCGTGTAAACGTTTTCGAAAACTTGTAAACGTTGGAACCTTAATTGCAAAGCCAAAGAACGGGTACTCAATGATATTACGGAGACCAGAGCTCCTGGAGTAAAATCAGCAAAAACACAGGGATAAATGGCACGACGGTGAAACTACTTATCGCAAAGTTGGATTTAAATCAACGTTGGTGTGATGTACTATTCTTACTCGTAGTGAGTTATCCAGCAAGCCTGGTTTTTTAGTGGGTTGGTGATATCGGTAAGATTTGTTTAAGTTATTCGGTGTATTTAATTGAGAATTCTTTTGATTGAAGAAAAAATGTACGGGCGGGCGGACGGACGGACGGAGGGACAGACGGGTGGGCGGGCGGACGGACGGAAATGTGGACCGGCGAACGGACGGATAGACAGATAAATAGCATGGGTGATTCTTGAAAAAAGGTTTGACAGTACCTTTATAGTAATCTAAAATGACAATACGTAACCTATTTACAGACGTTTACTGGAGCACAAACTTTGAGCCTAAAGGTAAGGAAAACTGTATTGCGGGTCGTGTTCCTTGGATAGTTGGCGACCTAAAAACATGCTCGGTTCGTGGTTCCAGACCCCTTTGACCCATGAAATTTGGAACATTCAGGTGCGCGAATTCATACCCAAGCGAATTTGTTATTTACGGGTTTTGCGCGAAAATTCGTCAACGCGAAATCAACTGATACTAGAATACTCAAATGCCGAGTCGACAATAAAGCTATAATTGAAAACCGGGTTCTGTTTTGTCTATGTTTTGTACTACCGGTATATGTAGCACAACTATTTGTGCGCGAAAAGGACTTTTCTCAGGCTGTCAACCAGGTCATCTCCAAAATATAGGAAAAATATAGGAATATTTTTGCAACAAATATAGGAGTTTTTGGATGATTTTGAGGCAAAATATAGGAGTTTGGAACTGAGAATAGTTTTATTTACTTGCACTTATACAAATGATTTTCACCTGTGCATTTACTGTTTCTACAATTATCAAGGTCCAAAATGTCCACTGTAAAAATGATGGAAACCAATAACTTTAACATCAGCACCATCAAGCACATCACCAGCATCTGAATGAACATTCAAACAAGGAGGAAATGCAGAAAATGCATTAACAAAGCCGGATTTTTCAGTTTTTGTTTGTCTTCTATGATATATAGTACTGTACACAGCATCGACCCATCCACTCATAGTCATAATGCTTGGTGTAAAAATCTGGGTTACAATGTCCAAAAGGGTTCAGTCAAAAGTGACCCCAATGCCTTACTTTGGACAAACTCTATTGAGAACCTTATGCCCTTCACTACTCTAGAAGTTCCGGAATAAACAATTTTAACATGATTCCATTTATTTATTTAATCTGCATGGAACAGTACTACAGTCAAATAAGTTAACATTAATAAAAAAAATATTGCTAAAAGTTTCAAGAGAAATGATAAAAACGTATCAATTTATAACCATAACTGAATTTTAATTCAAACTGCCATTGAATTTCTATACAAACGCAATAATTTTAAAACACCAAATCCTTCTTGGGAATAGGACATTATACCTGTTAGGCTCATTGAAGTTTAACATAAGGCCTAATTTAACTAAATTTATCCATTAAGTGGTTCTATAAAAAACACAATAATTTTAGGAAACTATGCAAATATTTTGCAGATTATCCTAATAAAAACATTTTAAAGTTATCTCAATTTATTGAACAAATAGTTGTTGCAAATTTTTAAACAATATTGTTTTTATTACCTCCCTTTATTTGACTTTGCCTTTTGAATCGTATTGTTTTTGTAAAGACACCTTCTTTTGCATACACTCTTTTCCAACAGAGTTTGATAACACTCTTTTCAAACTGGAAAACTGGAAACAAAAGTCAGCTGAAGAATTCTTGTTCACAGTCAAGCATGTTTTTCCAAGGGGTCCATCGTGACATTTTAGACGACCATAATACACTATACCAAATATAAGCTCTCTAGTCCTGGCAGTTGGTGAATAAAATTTAATGATCTTTAACATTTTTTGCATTTGGTTGCAACTGCAACAAGAATTCTGCATAGAAGTGAAAATTTGTTTTTGTTAGGTAAGCCTTAATACACAGAAACCTGCTACAAAGTTGTTAGAGAATCAGATTAAAACTTAAGTAAATGCCACCTGCCAAGTTTTCACCAATCTAAAAGTTGAGTTTGTTCTAGAAATAAAAAGAATTAAGCAAAAGCAGTATCAAAGCAATAAAATTTACTCTCTTCATTAATCGGCAAAACAAATACTAAAAAATATAGGAATATACATAAAAATATAGGAGAAATATAGGAATATAGGAGGCTTTTCAGAATATAGGATTCTGATCCAAAATATAGGAGAAATATAGGAATATAGGAAGTGGTTGACAGCCTGCTTTTCTATATATGCGATGTTCGTCCTTCGCGCACAACCCAGTAACTATTCAAATCAATGCGGAACATTTTTCTTCTATTTCTATATGCCAGCGATCGGAAAATGAGTCGCAACTTTTGGCGGCTCCATAAAGCATCTTCAACCATATGTATCTTTAAAAAAAATTACATACCTGAATAGCCACATTCAAGAAGAATCAATATAATTATGTAATCCTTTATAATTAACGGTTTCGTTTTTTATGCAAAACTCTTTTAAACCTCCACCCATGTCAGCAGTTTTGATGTTATTCCGCTGTAAGTTTATCTGACTGTTTAGTGTATCGATTTATAAAAGGGACGTTTTCATTGGTTTCCACATTAAAATCTACATGTAAACGGCATAAACAATAGTAAGTTTAAAAGTGTTATTTGTTGAATATTTTTTATTTGATTGATACTTTAGAGAATATTTATGTTTTATAACAACAAATGAACTTAGCAGTGCTGAAATTTTCAAGTTGCAGTGAAAAAATGGGAATTTAAAGCAGTGCGATTTCCACCACAGTTTTGATCGTAACTGCTTGAGACGTAAAGGACAGACAACGTAAAACGTCCGTATGATAATGGGTCTGTGCTTGCAGTCGAATTATTGAGACTACGGTATATGCAGCTTTTGCACAGATCTCTTCCAAAATATTAATGACAGAAAACATGTTCTATTCTTTACCAGCACAAATTGCAAACATAAGGCTTCACATATATCTAAAATGAAAACAAATAGGACAGTTAAGTCTTATCATAAGAGCTCTTCTGCTTGCTTTAAGGTAGTTCGCTATGGGTGAAATGAAATCAAACAATTCAAAGAAGGTAGACATTTTCATTGCCTACATGTAATCTAATCTAGATTGTTGTCATGTTTTTACAATACAGGGCAGCATTTACACGAATAAAATTATTATACAGCTGTTTGTTACGGTGTTCCCTCCCTTTACCGCGATGCACGATGGTACGATGATGACACAACGATGGCACGATGATGAAACAACAATGGTACGATTGTGAAAGAACGATGGTGAAACGATGACAAGACGTTGAAACAACGATGGCACGATGGTGAAACAACGATGGTACGATGGTGCATGTGGTTTTAATTAGTTTCAATACATATTCTGATGTCGGGAGTACGAGACTAACTCTTTAACATTCGGTATTTCGATTTATTTTCACTTCAGATTTTTGGATAACCGCAACATATAATTTTGTACATTGCGAGGCTTGCCAAAGCGAATAGGCTCGGAACCACGTCATCACAGTCTTTACTGCAGCCTGGCAACTCGGCAAGACCTCTGAAATCAGGAGCTGTTGACATAGACACAGACGTTGGTATCAGAGTCTTGGAGATTTCAGTTTTCTGTACGACTGGTTCTGTCTGTTGGCACTGGTCTGCGTTACTACTCCCCTTCCTTTGTCTGACTTTACGATAAGTATAGTTGCAGTGTTGGTTACTATTACCGCGTGGGCGGAAATTGTCCGAGTCTCTTTTCTGCAGATAAAAAGTGTTCATTGAAATGTTAGCTGTATGACCTGCCTGCATTTATACCCAGGACTGGAGATTATAAAACTGAGTTTGGAAATAAGTCTCAAATCTCAAGCATCTGATTGAGAAATCAGATCCTTGAGATTTGAGACTGGTTGAGAATCAGATCCTTGAGATTTGAAACTGGTTGAGAATCAGATCCTTGAAATTTGAGACTGCTTTCTATTCTTTGTTGGTTACAGGAAGATCATCGGTTTTCAAATGAAAATAATGGACCAACCTGTCTATCTTTTTTCCGATATGGAAGAGGGGCAAGATAATTTTGAAGAATAACCCAATTTTACAAAAGTTCACATTTCGGCTTATATAATTCGGCCTGATTATAAAGTTATTGCGAACATTTAGAAGACTTGTTTTTTTGTCATTAAATTCATTGTTGGTAGATGAACAGTTACAGATTGTCAAAAACAAAAAAGTAGTTAAATATTGCGTTTTTATGCTTATCTTTTGTTCACTTACCAAACTTCGCAAATTGTATGACACATCCCGATATTTCCTCTTTTCTTGTTTTCTTTTCATCGACTTTATCTTATACATTTCACTGTAACTTGTAATTTCTGCTTGCAGCCTGAAAAAATCACAGCAATGGAAAACTGGGGCCAAGGTCATAAAACTAAGATTGGAAACCTGGTCGCCATTTCAGCAAATCAGATGCTTGAGATTTGAGACTGGTCTCCAGATTTAGTTTTGTGATATTGTGCAAAGATGTTATGCCTCGTGACTTGCTAAACCCACGGAAATTAAATAGTAAACACAGATGCAGAATTCTTCACTTCTACGCAGTCGCTGTTCGAGTTCGAATCCCAGAGTAGGCTTATAATCTTGTTTTCAAGAAAACAGGTATATACTAACCAAACTCTTTAAGTGTTTTCCTTGATAATGATATTCTACTAATAAAAGTCTAAAACAGGTAGTTATAGATTTTGTTACAGCCGATGACTTGAAAAACCTTATTTCCGTAGATAAGACAGTGATGAAAAATATGTGATTTTTATACAAAATTATATAGTACTGTCCAAACAGTGCTAAAGACCATCTGTAATAAAGTCCACCAAGTAATAAAAAAGCAACATTGTATTTGTTCCACTGACTGATGTAAAGAACAGATTCACCTATGAATATAAGCCATTTTTGCCTTTTAAGACCAAATTTGAGTCCCCACCGCCCTCGAGTGATTTACGACAGGTTTCGACTGATGTACATGTGTATATAACTTTGAATTATTCTTGTTATGGCCACTGATGACAGTGGTCCCATCAACCCAAACCAAGCTCAAACTTAATGTTCTTCCAAGGTAATACTGTTTATCCGGGTATGCTTATTAGTCTCTTAAAATTACTGTGCTGGTTCATGATCCTGGAAGAACCAGTCAGTGAACATGTACTGTTAGTGTTGGATCCGCCAGTACTGAATCATTTCAGAAAACTGAGTCTAGTTTTATCCGAATGTTTGGATTTAAAGGTTGTATCCAGCTCTACAATTCGTCAATGGTTGAAAAAATCAAACATTAGCAATTAAGTTATCATCCTGTCCCATCTTGCATGAGTATTTAAGTTTGCTTTTTTTTAAACATAAATGTGGTGAAATGTTAAAGGGGAACAACTCAGGTAAACCTTATGTCCTATATTTGTAAGATTTAATCCCCTTTGTCATGGAAAACCTTGCTGATGCAAAAAATACACCGGATAATATGAGCATATATGAGACACATAATTACGCCGAAAATGTTTATTTTTTTAAAGGTTAGTTAATGTTTTAAAAGATAATTTAGGACATCATCAGTATATGCCCTTTCTTTAAAAAAAAAAGAAAGAAAAATACCTTCTTCGGCCATTTCGCAAATTCCTTACTCCAGTCGTTTGGTGTCGGTTTACAGCGCAGTCTAACAGCGTATCGTGCATTGACTCGGCTTCCATCGTGATCGCAGGCGCGATCCTCGTGACATCAAGCCGTGCAGGGCAAGTATTCATATTGTTGTTATGACTTTCATTTTCGTCTTGGTCTGTAGGTAAGATTTAAAGAGTAATGATTGATTGGTTATTTAGACTGATAGATAGATAGCCACAGAAACATAAAAAAAAACAACAGAAAAAACTGTTTGCATTACTACTCTGGAATCGCTGTTTAAAAGTCTAAAAAGATACAGATTTCGTCATCATTTATCTACAATTTGTTATGGCCGTTTGTTAAAATAATGACGCATTTTTAAGCAATACATCTAAATGGTGTTCCATTTAAACCGAATTAAATAAATTGAAACATTAGAGAGAATCTTCCCGAATTTGTACATTGAATAGCATACAGTATATTATTGGTATTATAGTTTTTTACGTATATTGTTCGTGAATTCAACGTGCTTATACCAACAATTTAGTATATTGAAAACGTTATACCTTTAGAGATAAAAACATTTCTTCAATAAAACCTAGCTTTCTAGCTGACAATAATTATTTCAGTATTTTAAGGATGTTCGCCTGGTTCGGTGATGTCCACCGTCCATACTTATTAAGCTATAGTTTTGCTTATAGATGAATCCATGAAAAAAAATCCTATTCTAACTGGAATAGGACTATGTCATAGCTCACCTTGTATGACTGACTTAAACCCTTCGGAAGAACTGCTTGACACAGGATGGACTCGGTACCTGTTATCCACCGGGCCGACAGGAACTTGTCGGTCTCGTGCATCAATATAACTTCCCACGAGAGTTGGCGAGGATTCTTCAGAATACGTGAGGTCCGCTTCCGAATCTGCGAGTGAGGACAAATCACTTTTGACGTCATCGTCATCATCGTCTTGTGCTGGTGTTCTGTACGCCTCAAATCCCCCACTAGTAATAAAGTGTTGTAGATTTGTAGAATTGCGTGATTTTTCTACAGTGTTATTACTTTCTAGTTTCGTATTTTTCTTCACAGGTGTGCTATTTTCTTTATCTTCATTTCTTTGACTAGGCATACCGCAGTCCAGTTTTCTCTTTCTGTCACTAGATTTGTGCAGCCATGTTCGAGCATCTTTTTTGAATTTCTTAATTTCGCCGTTAACAACACGTCTTAGGCAATACGGTTCGTCCTCCGAGTCAATATATTCTACGTTATATTGGGCGTAATTCACGTTGAATCTCATATAATTCGTAATGGAGTCGGTACCCATAGCGCTTCTTTGATTGTAGTTCCGGTTAACAACGTCATCATCATTTGCGATGGGGTTGAATAAGACGTCGGAAATCTGCTCGGATCCCTTGTTTGACTCCCGTGATACTACTTGAACCACCCGAGGCATCAGCAATCACAGTTATATATTTCTCTTGACTTCATGATTGCATTGACGTCGTTGTACAACGTTTACGAATGACGTTACGTTAGGTTACTTCCGGTCACGCATATTTTCGCGAAATTCGGTTCACCTGAAGTAAAAAATCCATGAATTCACAAAGTTTTTTTTTTACTGATCTCGCCTGTTTTCATGTATTTCTTTAATATGATCTACATGTTGAGTTTTTAAACGACATAGAAAATCAAAGTGTTTGGCTTTTTGTATGAAGAAAATACATAAATGCATGAACAAAAAGTGCATCTGTTTAATTTGTGAAAAAATGAATGTCTTGACTCAACACTGAAATTTTAGCAGAGCGTTCAGGGGCGAAGGATTTTATGTAAGGATAAGTGTGTAAGCTACATGGGGTCCGGGCAATGCATCATGCTTCAGTGTTCTCTATTTTCTCCAGATGACTATATACAGTAAATTCCTATTTGTTTTAAATGCTGAACATTATGTTATTTTACCTTAAAAATGGTTAAACAACAAACTCAGCAAAGTGAGACATACATGTAGACTGTTACCAAGATCATAAAACTAAATCTGTAGGCCAGTCTCAAATCTCAGACTGGTCGCCATTTTAGCCGATCAGATGCTTGAGATTTGAGACTGGTCTCTAATCTCGGTTATATTATCTTGGACCCTAGGTAGTCTGTTAAAAAAAGGCTATCAAGTGTGGTTCTCAACAGTATTGTGTGAGAGCGTGATGGTGGGGATGCATAAACATTCTGTGTAGGGGTTCTTTAAAATAGCTCTATGGTCAAATTTGGACAATTTCAGCTAATAACCGGATGATCATGTGATGCAACAACAATCACTCAGCCGGAACACGAAATATTCCATTTTCTGCAAAAAGCCAATTTCCCAATACCATATCGGAGCAATGGATTTATTTTTATAAAATGTGATATTAAAGTGTTCTGAGTGATTGTATTTGGTTCTTGTGAAACAGATTGTCCGTTTATTAGCTGAAATGGTCTAAATTTGGCATCAGGGCTCTGCTAAGCCTATATATCTCTACATTAACTATAAGCCCTGGAACGGACCCCAAAACAGGTGTGGAGGTATGGGGTGGGAGTGGAGTGAGGATTGACATGATAATAAAAAAATATTTATATCTTGCATTAAAACTATTGCATATAGGCCTAACGATTTTTCTGTTTTAGTGCGTTTGTGTGTGTGTTTTTTAACTCATGTTAAAAAACTTTTATTTCAGACGCCCGTCATTGTGTGTGGGGGAGAGGGGGTGGGGTGCGCATATGCCACCATACTTTATCCGTCTAATGGTATATCCGCGTATATACCACTAAATATATCATCTTAACCACGTTTTAGACCAACATTCTTACACCACACACCCTCTCACAATTCCAGCGCCTATGTAGCTACGGACCTGTCGATGCACAACACACTAATTTTAGAAGCCAAATTAAAATGCCAATTACGGCCAGAATACGCATATATATATTGCAACAAATGTGTGATTGCCAGTTTATTGGAATTTTAATAAACTTTAAAAGTTTAAACTAAATCGTTGGAACCAATAATTTGATTTAGTTGCTGGTGTTCTTCTTGTCATTGTTTTGCGGCCACGTTGGTCAGTTTGCGAGCTGTTGGACCGTACGTTCTATTAATACACCGGAGCATTCCATTAATAATATATCATGGGTGTTCCGCGAAGCAAATAATCGATAACTTATTCTACTTTAGATAGAAACATATTTGAAATAAAAATAATAAATCTGCAAACTTATTTTATAAAACTGTGAAAAACCTAAAACAATAAATTACGATTGGTTTGCCATCACAAACTTCTTGAAAACCGTACACCCCTAATTTGTGTACACGTGGTCGTGTCAATTCCATGGTAAACAAAACTCTGACACATTTAGCGTGTAATTGACTCCTGTTGAGAAAGCGGCCCACGTTTCAACACCTTGGGGCAATACAAACTTTATTGAAAGATTTGCAGGAAAAATGACCGACATTCTAGGTAAATACGCGGATGACCCGCCGGTTTGCAGATTGCAGGAAGAAAAACAGGCAGAGGAAACTTCCGACGACGACGACGGGACAGATGAGGGCATTGAGTGCAAGGTAAATTTTGTGTTGACATTTTTTTCATGCATGACACTTTCGGCATATTCACACGAGAGTAGCCAACTCGGCATTGCAGCCAGTGGTAGACATTTTAAAAGATGTATAACAACCCAGGGGGTATTTGGTTCGATCTAGGCTTTGACATTTTTATTATATTCACATAGCTCGGGGTGACAAGAGTAGCCGACCGGCAAGGCAGCCAGTGGTTAACATTATAAAAGGTGTATAACAAACCAGGGGTTGTTGGTTCGATCCAGGCTTTGACATTTTTATCATATTCACACAGCTCGGGTGAGACAAGACTCAAGAGTAGCCGACCGACAAGGCGGCCAGTGGTTAACATTATAAAAGGTGTATAACATTCCAGGGGTTGTTGGTTCGATCATAAGCCTGTACTGATGACAACGTGTGCATGTGCTGACTGTTGTCGCACGTGTAATACTGGCTCTGACCCAAGTAGATTCGTGCTACGGACTGCACAGAATTTTTCGTATATTTTAAAGAATAGATCATTTTAATGTCAATATACGTATGCGACCTTCCCCACACCTCCCCATACGCCGCCCCTCCGGTACAAATGTAATTAGATTTATGCTGTTTTGTTTTATGAGGGTGATGCATTTATCTGTACTTGGGTCCCGAGGCCTGCGAAACAGGGCTACCTCACGATTTTGTGTGCAGAGTGCCTCAATTCGCAGCGGTGCCAGCTCATATCAGCGGATTTGTTGGAAATTCTTTGCTAGATGACCGGATGGCGCACGGTCGGCTATCTGTGTAGTAGTTCTAATCATTAACCTCTTAATTGGTAACCCAGTATGTGTATGCATTAATACTTTCCGGGTACTAAGTTTCGTAGATTTAGTTGGCAGATCTAGATCTACGCCTATTTACCAGTTTTACCATGAAATTACGGAATAGCACGTAAACATGAACAGAAAATTGAAAACCATGAAAGTATTACCAATCGAAGGCTCCAATATTTCATGAGTGTTGTATATCGATTAGCACGAAGCAGGAAAAGCTCGAACTTAACATAGCCAGTTATGTCCGACGGTACAGTGATGTGGATTGTGTTTGCATGTATAATATAGTATACATGTATTATACTTGTTCAAAGTAACAACAGCCGCATACAGATAATACAGGTAATTTTATCAACGTATTGTTTCCCAAACAGATAGTAAATCTGGGTCAAAGAAAACAATGTCCAGAAATGTTTTTATCTTTTGGCACGTACAGGAGATTTATGACCCAATTATAAGACCACCTGCAGAAGGGAAACTGGTGATGGGTCATGGGTCACAATTACTCGCGATATCCTTTCATCGCCGGATAAGCTATTTATTTCTCTGTCAGTGCCTTGTTTCATGTTTTGATATATAATTATACATTAGACGGACAACATCTACAGTTCAAATCTACTTTTGATTAGTTCTATACGATACATTTAAACATTACTCAACTTATTGCTAAGTTGAGCCAAAAGCTTTCATTTCATTTGAATGCAGCGTTTTATTAGTTTTAAATCTGACTAATTTTACTTTTAAATCTGATTAATTTTATAAACATGGAGAAAGGAAAAGGCGTGTTTATAAGAAATGGAACATAGTACGCGTAATAGTAAGTTAGAGTTTTATATCACTAAGAGTTTTAGGGACCCGAATACCCGGCTGAGCAAAGATTAGCCGTAATGATAGGGCAGACGAAGGTGTGCATATTTGCCTTTTTATTTTTAATATAACATTATATAACAAAGTGTCATCGAAAATCATTTTTTTCAATTTTGTGTTATATTTCTCAAAATGCAGCATGTATAAAGAGAGGCATGCTATTATACTGTGCCCAGGGTTATAAAAATGAGCATGGAAACCAGTCTCAAATCTCAAGCATCTGATTGGCTGAAATGGCGACCAGTCGCCATTTCAGCCAATCAGATGCTTGAGATTTGAGACTGGTTTCCAATCTCAGTTTTATAACCTTGAGCCCTGTATTCATGACGTATTTTTAACATACTATGTTTACAGTTTTTTAACTGCAGATGAACTGCTGTAACGAAAATAAAAGATAAAAATCAGTTGTTACTAGGTTTTTCATTGAATCCTATTTAGGGAATTTTTAGTTCTAGATTTTTTATTTTATCGTTCTAACGTGTCTTATCTTATGCAGAATAAAGATACATTAGTAACATTCATTTCTGCAATGTTTCATTGAACGGTACTTTTTCGTTATTGGGATTTTGATAAAGTTCTTTTTTATCGATGAACGTGCAAGGAGGGGTGTTGTGGACCCTTAAGAAAGGGATGTAAACTGGCTTAAGATTAAAAGTTGAAATTTTGAAGAAAACAAAACACTTCATCGCCTGGAATATAGGCTACTAGATGTGCACTTGTAGGAGACAGGACGGGACAAAACGTGTAGACTAAAACAGTAATATTTAGTATTTCTGTGAATGACACTTATTCCTAAAGGTGTTGTTTATATAAATAATAACCTCTTAAACACATAATAGGGATACGGAAGAATTTTGTGTTGTGGGGTCGTTTTAATGACGTTTTCGTTCTAGATATACTTTTGAAGAAGGCGGGGCAAGATATAACTGCAGTATTAAGTTTTTCTGCGAACATCATTATGTCTGAAGCTGTCATGTGTATAAATAAAATAAAAATAACACGGAGACGGATAATTGTTTTTGCTTTTTGTGTCGTTTTAATGACTGTGTATTCTTTTTTTTTCAGAATGACGACATTCCGGTGCAGACGACGCCAGACGTCGTCGCTATCACCACCTCCCTGTGTGACTCGGGCTTCACCGATTCTCACGTGGAGAATCTAAGCTTACACTGTCTGGAATGTGTGCTGGAAATTCCTGCCAAGAAATTCGCGGCAGACGGTAGCGTGCAGTGCACGTGCTCCAGCCCTGAGCACGACGGGTTCGAGGATTACGTCAGTGAAATATACATGCATAGACTGAGCCTCGAAGAGAAATATCATATCCCAGCATCCCTTGATAACCAGCCGGAGGTATAGTCTAAATTTATCAAGACAGTAGACATTAGCGCTTTTAGTTTTATTTACGAGTCCTTTTGGCGGCCATTAGTAAAAGCAACAAGAGGGGCTGTCTTGTGTTACATTTAGTTTCGTGATAATTTCAAACTTTATGCCCAAAATGCCATAATTAAATTAATAATTGCTTCACACAAAAGGTGTCCGAGCAACCCCATTGAACCCCTCTGCATGGATCCGTTACTGGGAATTATCTGCCCGTTTCCACCGATAATCTTGTGATAGAATACAACAATATTTGATAGAATACAACAATATTGATGTTGACCAATGGTATAAATAAATGAATGCATTTACCGTTGTTTGGATGATTACAGAAAAAAATTTAACGACTAAATGGTATCGGCTTATTCTAGACCAGTTAAATGCCTGCCTTATTTTTTTAAGTTGTCTCTACAAATCTGTATTTGATTTCCAGATATCGACCGAAATACGTCGCTTGCTGATAAAGTGGTTGACCGCCATACACCACGATCTTAAACTCTGTCAAGACACACTTTATCTCGCTGTGAACGTCATAGACCGCGTACTGGACGTCATGCAGGTGTCCTGTGACTGCTTAGAACTACTCGGCATTACTTGTCTTCTGGTAGCCAGTAAACAGGTGAGATCACATAGAACAGGCTCTAGACTATAAAACGGAGACTGGAAACAATTCTCAAATCTCAAGCATCTGATTAGCTGAAATGAAATTGGCTGATTGCTTTAGATTAGAGACATGTCTCCAATCTCAGTTTGGTAATCTTGAGCATGGATTATCATGTGACACGCCGTGTGAAAACGTGTGGTCTGACATATTTTTTTACATTTTAGGTTATTCTGTATTTGGGAAGAATTTGCAGTTATATATTATTTTTTCTCATTACTAATTGATTTTGTTAGACAATTTGACTACACAATTTTATTTTTAAGCAGGAAATGCATAAGTAATGTACTTTGCCCAACTTAAATTAACGTCAGCTGTCCTAAAGTATCTTTTAATTAAATACTGCTGCCCAAAAGGGGGGTTCAAGCAACTCCACTGATACCACCCTTTCAGGATCTGCTCCTGAACCTTATTATGTCAAATCATTTTTTCTAGAATGAGATATGTCCACCGGAGATTCATGAGCTCCTTGGACGATGTGAAGACACGTTCACACGAGAACAGGTAAAACAGCTCGAGATGATCGTTCTCATGGCAACCAGTTTTGACCTGATGGCTCCCACAGTGCAACAGTTCCTAGAATACTTTGCATCCTTCTGTCTTGCCATCTACGCTGGCGATGCGGATCACACACACCGTCTCAGGTAAAAATAGAACCCTCTATTTCATATATATTTGGTTTTACGCATGCATGACCAGTGTAGATCGAGATCAGGTTTCACATCTTTGCTGTCTGATCTGGATCTGCACTGGTCTCATCTTGGTCTGAAATAAACTTATGAATCTAAAAGCAAACAATGAAGGTTGTGATCAGACGCCACAGATGTGCTAGCTGATCTGGATCTGCACTGGTCTCATCTTGGTCTGAAATAAACTTATGAATCTAAAAGCAAACAATGAAGGTTGTGATCAGACGCCACAGATGAGCTAGCTGATCTGGATCTACACTGTTCACTCACACAATAAAGATTTCTCTTAGAGTGAAGGGTTAATGTTACTGTTGTATAGTTTTGTTGTCCTGGCAGTATTTTTTGAACTACGACATTACTGTTGGCCTTCTCTAATAGCATCTTGCAGCAACCATTAGAAACATTTGTGCGGACTCAATTAATTATGTTGCCCTTTCAAATAAATGGCGATATATAGCAATTGCTTCATATGTCCATCACAAAAGCATAAATTTGCAGCTTTATCTACATATATTGTAAAATATTATGAATTCTTTATACTCTTGTAATTACATGTATATGCTTAAAGTAACCCTTTCCATGTTTTTGTTTATCTGCCGGTAAAGACTTTCACATACCAATGTCCTTACACCTTAACACACTTTTTTATGCCCCTAGAAAGTGGGGGGCATATTGTCAGTACATCACAAAATCTTGTGGCATCAACTCTTCCTAAACTATCCTCATTAACTATCAGGATGATTTCTTTCAAACATGCACAGATAATCAAGCAGGATGTTTAGATTATCGTAAAGAAAGGATTTTTTCCTGCGACCATTTTCACCAGATTTATGGTCATTTGTTATTACAAATTTTGTTGCAGCAGTGGGGGCATCAGTTTCCAAGGACACATTCTAGTTTTTCTCTTAACTGATAAAAGAGTGCCCAAATGAACCCCTCTTTTGAAATCTGATGCTAGAACAGTGCATGAATGACATTAAATATTGCATGTTTGATTGGACACATGACATATATTCCAAGACCTGTTATGTTACAGAATGTCACGTGCAATGGGCCGCTATCTGTTGGAGCTCTCGCTGCAGGAGTATCAGTTTTGTCAGTTCAGACCATCCCTTCTTGCTCTCTGTGTGTGGAGAGCTTGTCTGGAACACCTGAACACTTTCGATGGTAACTTCCATCCGCCTGGCATGACTGTTGTTAAACAACACTACGACCTTTGTCTTGGTGAGGTCAAACTGTTTATAGACAATGTCCGAAAGACAAGCCCCAATATGACATCAGTCTATGAAAAATACGCCAATATTTACGGACACAAATGAACATTTGATCTCTTCCTGAACCATACAGAGATGCGGGTATTTCCATTCTTTGATATTGAAAAAAATTGTGATACTTAATTGGACGTGTAAAACATGAATTGTAATAGTGCTAAAATGGGAGTTACTCATGAGAATCCAGGAGAAAAGGTTGTGAAAATGGCAGAAGTAAATTGCTCACACAGACTGTTTTGTTATTGTCACTTTAGGGGTTCTCGCAAGGCATAGAATGTAAGTGCTGGGTCCAAAGGGTATTTTGACAATGGTTCTGAAAATGATAAAATTGACAAATTTCTGATTCTGCTTTCCCACTCCGCTTAGGTTTCACTTAATACTTGTAACCAAACAATTTGCTCTTTCCTTTTCTTGTGGTCCAAATGCATATACCGATTAATTTTGATTTCATTCTATTTTCGTTTTAGTTGCACTTCAATTTCTCTCCTACCAAGATCCATTTTGTTCCGCTCCCAATCTGGTTGTCAATTTTATGATATACAGTACTGTATTTGATTGTTGTGTACATAATTGCTACATTTTGTCATCGGAATTCTGCATCACTCATTTACACATTACCCTATAGATATGACTTTGTATTGCATTGTGGGACAGTTTAGATCTGGATCAGACAGCACTTCTGTTCACTTCCTTGTAAAAAATAACCAAAAAATATATAAACCCTAGCAGGGTAGATCATGATGAGATGGCACAAATATGCTGGCTGGTCTGGATCTACACTGTTCATCCATGCAATAAAACTTGTATCTGTGGGGTAAAGGTTAATCACATTGTTTCATATCAACTATGATGCTATTTGTATCAAATGTGCTAACATGATTGTATAAACATGTTGTTATTTTTTTATTTTTGTTTACTTTGTTGAAATTGTATTAAAGATCATGTAAACTGCAGGATTGTTCTGCAAGATGCGAAAACTTCATATTTCTTTACCTTTTCCATGATTTGCATATCCACTGACAGTTTAATCCCGTACACTGTCAATAGTTTGAGGAAAAGGTATTGTTTAACACTATGCATACATAGGATACTTCATTTTGTTTATTAATGTCTTTGCAAGTTTTTTTTATTTCTCAAATTTGTTATGCTTTTCAAAAATCTCAGAGCATATAGTTGCTGCTTGGGCGAGTCATATAGTTGGTGCAAGGGTGGGTGAGTGGTTCTATGCAAGTTTGTGTTAGGGTGGGTTAGTAGCCAATTCTATGGGTGTTGATGCTTTTAACCTGTGCTAGGTTTGGTGAAGATATATCTGTTTTTCTTTGTAAAAATAATTGTTCTGAAATGTTACTGTTCTGTCTTACCATGTACGCATATTTTGTCACATTTGAGTTTTGTTTTCTTGTCCAAACTGTAGATTCGACCAGTCATTATAAACAATTGGTATGCTACCTGTGATATTGTATATAAGACAACATTCCGTTTTGTTAAAAAATATAAAACATTGTTTAGTATTAAACTTGGTAGTTCTTTAGAAAGTTGTATAATTTAGTATTTTAGGTTACTGTTGAAATTTCAATCCTAATTTTCTTCAGCATATATATAAATGTATCATGTATTTTTGTGGCAGTACCATATTTCAAGTTATTTGTTACAAGCTATTCTGTGTATCACAATGTTGATTTTTCAGGATAGTAACTCCAAGTTTACTTACCCAATACATGTAGATAATAGCAAATCATCATTAATATTTCCCTTGTTACTTACAGGTAAATGCAATAACATTTTAAAAGTTGGATAACCAGTCAGGTTTGATCAGTTACAACCGGGTTATATCCCTTGTTTTCCAGGAAGATGTATCCATTCCAGTTACAAATTACGCCAACTGTCATACTTCCGTAATTCTAAGTTCACTTTTCATCACAGTTACTTTATTCATATTGGGCATTACTTAATTCATATAGGACATTACTGTAACTTAATTCATATTGGGAATTACTAAATTTATATAGGAAATTACTTTATTCATATAGGGAATTACTTAATAAATATAGGACATTATTTAATTAATATAAGGCATTTATTTTCTGCTGATTACTTTTTTTGTTTACAACAACATCAGTTCCAGAGTGGGTTCAGAAGGTTTGCTTGAAACCCCTTTTTGGGCACAAATATTTAATTTTCATGAGGATTTTAGCCAGAAGTTGGAAAATATCATGAAACTAATGTAAGATCACCCAAACAAATGCCCTGTATTGACATTTTGCATCCAACAATGAACAACAGTTAATGATTTTCATAAACAATGATTTTTTACCAAAATAATGTTTTTTTTATGTTACAAAGCCATCATAGTAAGATTATGACATGTGAAGGGAACCCATTCTAAGCTATTTGTACATGGTTTAAAACTTTACTTTGTTTTTCATATCAACACAATGTAATATGAACTTTGATTTAATAATTTTTGTATGTTTGTCGTTTTTCTACATTATTTTGAGAACCATTTAGAAGAAAAAAGCATTGATTTATAATATTTTCGAAGTAAAAAGAGCAGTTAGATTCTGAAGTTTTTATTGTTTTATTAAACCAGTTCTGCTAAGTATTATCCCTTAGTTTCTGTTCTTCTACTTTCCTTGTTATCCTTACCTTTTCTTCTATTTTCTGTGCTACTTAACCTTTTCAGAATGTTTATCTCAATGATATCTAGGTCAAATTTGACAGGTGAGCGATTTAGGGCCAATTGGCCCTCTTGTCTCTGCTATCCTTATCCTTTTCTTTTTCTTTTTTTCTGTGATATCCTTAACTTTTTCTTCTATTTTCTGTGCCATCTCTAACATTTTCTCCTTCTATTTTCTGCGCTATCTCTAACCTTTTTTCTTCTATTTATAGTGTTATCCTTAAGTTGTTGTGCTATTTCAGTTTTGTGCTTAACCTTTTCTTCTGCTATTGTTAGTGTTATTCTTATCAGTTCTTCTGTTTTCAGTGTTATCCTTAACTTTATCTTCTTCTATTTTAGTGTTTTCCTTATCATTTTCTTCTAATTTAAGCGATATCCTTTAATTTTTCTGTTTTCTCTTATCATTTATCACTGATAAGTTCTTCTGTATTTAACGTTTCATTGCCATCCTTAATCTTCATAGTTTTGGACCTTGTAGTAGCAAGTAGACACAGAGATGTTTTGTCCTCCAGCATGGTCATTGGTGGCGGCGATTGCATCGGCCTACAGTAGCCACACAACTTGAACCTGAAACTCGATGTTGCTTATAACTTCAAAATATTTTTTATTGACACCATACATGCTATTTGTTTGTTTTCACAGAAATATCAACGTGGATCCATATATGATGCTGACGTAATCATTTTAATATTATATGTATAATTTATACTTAATTTTAAACCCGTTTTATAAGGAACGACTGCGAATATCTATAGAACCCTTAGAGGTTATAGTGTAGAGAACAACAACAACTGCAATACTGGGTCTTACTGTATTGTAATTGTAAGACCCAGAGTAAAATACAAAATGAATATCTTATGTTTGTAACATTGAAATATTCATTTTTATTACACTGTGAACGTTCTGTTAATTTCCCTGGAAAGCAAAAAATTAACAAAATTAGTTTACTTTAGAGGAAATTTATTTATTGATCACCATCCATATCTTTCTTATTTACATACATAACGCACTTGAGAGAACTTTAAATGATCAGTAATGGGAAAACGCGGCTAAACGTTTAATTGAGTTAACCCGTGTTTACCTTTCAATTATGTCTTTTTCAACATTTAATATGTAATATTACACTAAAATTGTGTCATGCGAGCTTATTGAAACGTCGGTGTTGATTCGTAGTTGACAAATTTGATGACGACGATTATTTTGTCGCCAAATTTAATGAAATCCTTTGTTAAAATTTAATTTCCTTTTAAGTTTACACTCAGAAATACAGCGCTGAACACGCCTGGGGGAAAGATACGAAATTTGCGAGTTGTGCTAAGTGCCAGTTTAAAATGTCATTTTTTTAGGGTGCGAAATTAATTAAATGTTAATTAAATGTTTTTAAATGAGCTTTTAAATTCTACCCATATTCAGATCATATTGCGAACTAATAAAATGCGTCGCTTACAATGTTTCCAGTCGAAGCCAACCACAGTTTTTCAATTTGCCATTTTAGGATTTTTAGTTCGATTTTATAATTTACGCGAACCAAGATCTTATTTTGCGCTTACAAATATGTGTAAATACCTATAATAGTTGTCACCCCTAAAACCCCAAAAAGTTTTACAAGTTCCGAATAATGGCCTTAAATATGTAGACCCTATGGTTTATTTCACTAAGGACAGTCGGTTTATTAAGGCAAACATACTCAGGCTTTTCCGGTTATCCGGGTTCCGGTTATCTAACCCTTGTCTCCATATATACGCATTTTTACGCATGTGCGACCAGTGTAGTTCCAGATCAGCCGGCACATCCGTGCCTTCTTATCAGGATCTGAACTGGTCGCATTTTGGTCAGAAATAACATAACGCATCAAAAAGCGAACAGTTTAGATCCTGATCAGACGGCACGGATGTGTCTGGATCTAAACTGTTCGCCCATGCAATGGAGGAAAGAGCTAACAGACCGGCACATCTCAGCGAAAAACCAGCTTGGCAGTCGATACACCCTAGATGTAAGGTCCTACATTTCGAATCAATGAACATAGGTAAATTTAAGGTAAGTGTAGGTTAAAATGAAAACTCTGACCATTCATTTAGTTAGTGTTCATTTTCGTGTCGTCTGCGATAGCAGATAGACACGGGGATCCAATTGTCCGGCGTCGTCGTCGTCCGGTAGTTCCCAGCTTTGACATGGACTTGTTGCCTATAACTTTGAAAATACTTGTCCTATTCACTTCATACTTGGAATATATCATCAGCATGAACACAGAAACCCGAGACAACAAGAATGATAACTCCTCTTCCACTATTTTTCAAGTTATGCCCCTTTCAAATGCAACTTAATCATGAAAATTAATGTTGCCAATAACTTTAAAAGTACTTGTCCTATTCACTACATACTTGGAATATAAAATTATCATCTGCGTGAACAAAGCAATCGTTGGCAACAAGAATGATAAGTACACTTTCACAATTTTAAAATGAAACTTAATATTGCCTATAACTTTGAAAATACTTTTCCTATTTTCTTAATACTCAGAGTATGTATTCTTCGTGAGCAACGTCATCGCTTACAACAAGAATAAAAACTCCTGTTCGACTATTTAATGAGTTAAGTACGGAAGCCTATTAGGGCCATTTTGTCTTAGTTCTTTGGTATAAGGAATTAGGTCTTACGTGTTTTTTCTTATTTGTTAGTTATTATGTGTTAGGAAAGAAATTGGCGGAAAAGGAACGTTTACGAGCAACATGGTCGAAAGTTTCTTCTGATGAAAAAACATTTCCTCAATGATTATTTGGTAAGTATAATCAAATCTAACTTTCAACATCTTATGAATAAACGACCAACGATCATTGTAGATAATATATTTTATGAATAACCATTGTTTTTCACGATAATACTAATTGCCTTGTTAGTGATATCGAATCCCGATCGGGATAGTTTTTCCTTCGATGGACAAACATTGGTAGGATCACAGTATGGTGTCCAGTACTGGTAACACCAAGAAACGACACAGTGTTAAGTACATGGTGTGATCTCTGAACCCAGGAATGACGGTGAACGCTAACGAGTACCTGACTCGAAAACTAGTCAACACTGGCTGTCTAAAAAGGGCATTAAACCTGATATGATATATATGAATTATATATAATTGTTTCCTTCTCTTTTTCAGAAGCCGTATATAATGAATCTGTCCGTGCTGATTGTATGAATTTGCAGATTTCCGGTGTTCCCGGTAACATCTGTTATACCAGCCAACATACATGTAAAAGGTATAAGTACAAGATTAGAGTTGATTGAAATATATATTTTACTGTGGATTTTAATATACCGGAATAGTATTACTTTTTTATGGCGAATAACATCAGAATATCATTGCGGCAGCTGAAAAGAGTCCTGAAAAGATACAACTTAAGACGTCGATTGGCATACACACCTGATGAGACTGTTATGAAGTTGAAAATAGTGGGCAGTGTATAGGTTACCGTTCCATGTGGAAACGTTTGATAAATGACCACAAACTAAAAGTACCGAGAGACACAGTACTGTCACTTATGAAACAAATTGACCCCAATGGAATAAAACTTGTGAAATATGCTGTAAAGACTTTGAAGATCTAGCAAATATACTCAAACCTGATCTTCAAGTTCCCATAAATGTACAAAGTGCATGGCGATTATACAATGAGCTGTTGGCAATTATCGAGGAAAACTTGGAATAAATGCGTGTGTATACAAATTCATATAATTGAAATACATATTCTTGAATATATGATATTCTCTTTTCGTTGTGTCATTGTTACACGTTGTAATTTCTGTAGCAAGTCATTTTAAACATGCAAACAAAACAGAAATACTACTCGTAGTAAAGCTGCTTTTTAAAACAGAATTCATAGGTTAAAATGTAATTTGTTATAGCATGCAAAGTCAGGTTGAGGAGCATCACAATTGGTTCACAATTAAAGTTTCTGTTTATGGTCAACTTTAAAGTTATTGCCTTATAACTTGACTTATTGAATGGTGTGGTCGTCATGCCAAGGGCAGGTAACGCTTGTCAATTTATTCCAGTTAGGTCCCTTGTCCGACCAAGAATTCATCTGTTACTTTATTCCCAGGTATACGCCCAGGAATTTCTTTCTGTTTTTAATTAAAATACTTTTTTCATCATTTTGTCTTAGCTCTTTTTAATTAGTTATTACCTATTATTTCTTATTTTTTGCGTCATATGTATGATGTCGTAGGTCTTATGTGTTGGCAATTTCACAGTCATACAAAATATGTGATAGTTGCTGTAGATTCTGTTTTCATGCCATCAAAAAATAAGCGACACGATAGACGTGTCAATAGTTACGCTTCCTAAATCAAGTGACGGTTAGAGTGATAGGGATTATATAAAATGGTCTCCAGAGTAATAACGCCCATAAGATTTTCCATCAAGGTTCCTATGACATCGACCTGAAAATTAGTAGGGATCCCACACTTCTGTAGACAAACATGCATATTATGTCTGTCTGAGAATTCCCTTTCAAGTTAAGTTGGCCAAAAAGTGATAATAGTAAGAATTCCCCGTGACCTTAACTTTTATATCCCAAAACTACTGTAAACAAACATGTATATGAAGTTTCATATCTGTAGGAAAAGTTCTTGTATACAGATGGATTGGACAAGCTGATTCAAGCATAGCCACTGATTACACTATATTCCCTGTAAATAGTGTTTGCAAGGGGTATAACAATTCTGGTATACTTCATAAAGTATGTAAGATACTTTCCACATTTTCTATAAAATAAGCGTTTTCCAAGTCACCAGGCCGTGACCTAGAATTTGACCCCTTATGGCCCATTTTCTGGACGAATGATGGGTCATAATATATTATTAGTATGTAACTATTACTTGATTATCTTTACTATAGTACAATTAGGCCGGCTGAAGGGGAATTTAGGCCCGGCTTTAAATAGAGGTTTATAGCGAATGCTGAGAACCATGTGGCCCGGCTTTATATATAGATCGTTGAGTAATGAACGGGAACCATGTTGTGTGTACGTTAAGTTCAAGGTCAAGCTATTTATAATTGAGTATATGTATATATAAATTATATAAATAGATCGATGAGTCGGTGTTTTCTTTTAATTATGCGAATTGAAAGTTTATTGTTGTAAGCAGTTATAGAAAGAGTGTACATGTAGTAAGAGACATTGTTCAGATAGTTATTCTTGGATGATATTGAAGTTTGTGTTCTGTTTACGAATATTGGCAATCCTATGACTTGATTTTTGGCGCGTGAATGTGACCTATATATGATGGTTCTTTGTTTACAAATGTTTCTGAAGTTGAAAATGACGGTTCTAGTTGGTTTCTGTTTAACAAGAAGGCGATTTCGTGTCTATAAAGTAAATAATGATTGTATAACCATTTTTGTAGGTCTTTTTCTGTTGTTCAGAAAAATTGTGACTCATACCCCATCCCATCCCATCCCCCAACCCCCCCCCCCCCCCCCTCCCCCCTGGTTTACGGGATCAAGATTCTGAATATAGAAAGTTAGTATAGATTTTTCATCCTGAAAATACCAAAGGAAATGGCATGTACGTGGTAGGACAATTTTGAAAGATACTCTTGAATTTAAATAGAGCAAATTCATTGTAATGTGGTTAGTGCTATGATAATCAGATAATGTTTAACTTCAAGGTAACTCCTTCGTGAAAATTAAATATTGGCGTAACTGTCCACAAAGTGCAAGGTCTAACATTATCTTCAGCTGCTGTTGATATCGGTAAAACGATATAACAAGACGGAATAGCTTACATAGCTCTCAGTAGAGTATCTACTTACGAAAATCTACAATGACAATAATGAAAAATCAGTTTCATTTATGAAATTTTGAGTGCTCTTAACGATCCACTACACTCCTCCTTGTTCGACCATCGATTTAAAATGAAAAGTATCAAAGTAAACAAAATTAACATTCATTTGTACAAAAATGTTGCAAAGAGGAGTGTAGTAAATCCTTAAATTTGAGTAATTATTTTGTATCCTTAATTGAATACATATCAACACATATTGTTCTGTAAATTCTTCATCATAATTCATGTTACTACAGCAACTATCTCTTCCACTATTTTCTAGCTAGTTTTCATTATATTTAAAAGGAAAACTTTTCAATTCTTTTGTTTTCAAATCATTCACTACATTTACTGCAAACCTGTTAATGTTCAGCAAACAAATTTCATCATAAATCCCATTCCATACCAATATTCCGGTATACTTCATTTCAAACTGCACTCCTTGTATAAAACGCGTTCCAAAACTACATGTAATATACAAGCACATCCTTCAACGTTCAATACCATTTGCCAATAAAAGACAACAATATAGTAGCACTTTAAAATTCTTTCTTTGTTTAAAAACAATCCATCACCTGCATGAACTCTTACACCCAACATCTAACTTCTTTTAAATGTCGTCCACATATAACACATCGGTGTTATACTTTTCTTGTTGTAATTGGCCTAGATCTTTGTAACACATGGTGATCCAAAATATCTAATACTGTTTTGAACTTTAAAAGAGTTAATATTATCAAACATCACAAACAATATTCACATAGTAATTATCTAGAAGATTTGTTTGATATATAACATAGCATACTTGAAATAGGAATTTAGTTCGTAAATCCAAAATAATATTAATAACAAATGTTAAATGTGACGTCCAATTTTGGTAAATTTTACGTCAGGTCTTTTCTTAAAATAGTCTATTTGGCCGATGCGCACATCTTTGGATTAATCTTTCTCATTTCTTGTTGAATTGAAGATTTTAGCTCTTGCACTGATGGTTTAGGTATGTACACCTTATCTTTAATGCCCCAAAGAAAAAGTCTAATCGGCCATAGACAATTTTAATAAAAAGACTTTACGTCATAATCATCAAAATGGACGTCACATTGAACATTACTTATAAATATGTCTTTGGATATACAGACAGCATCTCTTATTCAAGTCTGGTATGTTATATATGAAACAAAACTTTAAAGAATCTAGATTATTACTGTGTGAAATTTCTATGCCTACGTTTGAAGTTATTAATGCTATTAAATTTCAAAAGGGTATCAGATATTTTGGATCACCCTGTACAAGTTCTGACAAAGTTCTACAGTTTTCACATGGCAAATGTAACAGAAGACAGACGAAGTGACAAATATAGATAGAGTCCTTAATACCGGTCGGTGACTAACAACAAACGGTAGTTATGAAACTGATTTAATCAACAGTAATACAAATTAAACATAATACAAAAGCCAGTCGGAAACGACTGCACGCTCGACTATTTGAATAGTCGGACATATTTAAGCACATTTTAAACTGGGCTTCGTTTAAACTGGGGAGTGATTCAGGAGTTTATGACACCCCCATCACACACGCATGAACAAACGTTTCTTGCATTCACAGCAGTCATTTTGTAGCCATAATCCAATGGGTTGAAGTTCTCTTTATCTATATCTCTATCCTTGTTACTAGTAAGCATGTAACAGTCATCCATTGAATTTTTTTTTAGAAATGATTCTTCTTCTGTAAAACTTGACTTTATACATTTTGTTTACCGCACATATATTTCCCCAGGGCTGTCACCATTCATCTTGTATTTTGTAGCATTTTCGAAGTTCTTTCCAACAATACCGGAGGCCCCACTTGTTGTTTTGTCACACTTATTCTGATCTCCATTTCCCTCATTACTGAATTCATCAACAGTCTGAAATTATTGTTCTGGATTTTCTTGCTGCATTTATCAGTAGCTTTGAGAGAATTTTCTGGGGTTTGCTTATGTTCCGCATCATTGCCATCACTTGTAATTTCTGACAGATCTCGAGTCCACAAATATAAAAAAAAAACTGTGATGAGTATATACCCATACATTTTAAGTATTCTTGCAGTGAACACTGTTCCATTATATTATTAACAAAGTGTTTAATTACATCCCGTTGTGTTTACTCAACTTAACTTCCATTTCCGAGACACTCCCCTGCTCATACTTTGTTTCCATACTATATCAAATGTTCAACAATCTGCAGCTCATCCTTAGTATAATGGAATGTTCTTACACCACCACCATTCTTGCTGTGACTTACATATACTTTTCTTTACTCTTTCCTTTTATTTCCTTTTAATTCCTGTAATGGAGCCAGCCAATCTGAATCTTGTATTCTGTATACCTGCCTTGACCTCGTTTTTCTGTAAAGATACAAAAGTAAAGATAAAATACAAAGATGAGTTATTACCAATATCCAATTCAATATTTTGCTGCATGAGACAAGACGATCAAGATCCCTATTTTTTCTCACCAGCAATTCAGCAATGATATAATTAATCAGAATTAATCAGAAAGCTTATGTTTCGAGTTAGAAATGTTAATAATGAAATTAATAGAGGGATGACAAGCCCAAAATGACCAAGTCAGCTATTTCCGAAATTGCCGTGTATTGGTTGATGCAAAATTACCCATTTTCGAATTTGATCTGATGTTTATTTAAATTTTATGCCAGTTTTGTGTTAAAACATTAAAACGCTTTTCAATTTTATGCCATTTTGCACCAGTTAAAAAGATTTGTGGTAAAACGGTGTAAGATACTGACCAGAAAGTTAGTTTAATGCAATAATTACATAGCTAGTGTGATGACAAGCTCAAGTTGATTACCATTGATGAAATAAAATCAAATTGCTATACTGATGACAATCCCAAAATTGCAATTTTAGCTATTCCCAAGCCCTTGACACAACATAAATATGACAAAATAGACATGGTATCAATGAAAAAATTCTTAATGATACGACAGACTACTCTTCCGATAGAAATCTTTGGTTAAAACAGTACTATTTATTCAGTCAAAATGCACATATAATGATATAATTCAATGAAAAAAATGTCATACTATCGATTAAAGAACAAGCGAAAACGCTTATAAACGCCCTTCTCCACAGAAATCTTTGTTTAATGGTCACCTAATTCTTATGTCTCATCTCTTATGTGTACCTTCTTATGTCTTATCTCTTATGTGTAACCTCTTATGTGTAACTTCTTAGGTCTTATCTCTTATGTGTAACCTCTTACGTGAAACTTCTTAGGTCTTATCTCTTATGTGTAACTTCTTAGGTCTTATCTCTTATGTGTAACTTCTTAGGTCTTATCTCTTATGTGTAACTTCTTAGGTCTTATCTCTTATGTGTAACTTCTTAGGTCTTATCTCTTATGTGTAACTTCTTAGGTCTAATCTCTTATGTGTAATTTCTTATGTCATCACTTTTGGGGGCTGGTGGGAAGGGGGTGATATTTTTAACAAATTTGAATTACTGATTTATCATCTGGTTAACTGCAATAGAACAACAAAAGTTTGTCTATAATCATGTTTAAATTGAAACAGTATATCCTTATTACTGTTTGTCTAATATTCACATTTACTGACAAAAACAAAGATTTGGATGACTAACCACGGTCTGATGCATGGTTTGCAGAAAGGGGGTTCGCTTGGGGCAGACTTGAAGTTGTTTTGAATTTTGCAATTTTCTAGCCAAAATCCTCATGAAAATTAAATATTGCTGACCCAAAAAGGGTTCCAGCTATCCCACTTAACTCCCTCTGGATCAGCCCCTCACTAAAGTCCATGAGCTAACATGTACATTTTTATATCCCCCACTATATATATGCCACGGCAACACGAATTCTGTAAACAGTTTAGCAAGTCCAACACACATATTATTGCTTAATTAAAATTGAAATCCGACTTATTTTTATAAGAAACAAAGAAAGTTTTCCTATTAATATATTCAGAATTAAATAAGGAATTTCTTTTTAAACTAAGTGGCTGACCTGCAAACCAGAACTTAAGTTCAATGTCAATCACAACACAAATATTAAAGCCACGAATGTAACAATACACCCTATCTTTCGTGGTTCTTATCTTTACAACTGAATGTTAATTTAACATCAATTCACCCTTTTTTAAATTTGTAATATGTACATTATTTATTAAAGTTATTATACAGCAATACTTACTTCATCACTATTTTTTATCCGAAGTAGTTTCACTTGAAGACACACCACTTTCGGCCATTTTGCTTCGCTTACCGCCAATTTCTTTCCTAATACATAATAGCTAACACATAAGAAAAAACACGTAAGACCTAATTCCTCATACCAAAGTACTAAGACAAAATGGCCCTAATAGGCTTCCGTAGTTAAGCCTTTGCAAATGCAATTTTAACATGAAACTTAATGTTGCGTATAACTTTGAAAGTACTCGATCTATTCTCTAAAAATTGGAATTTATCATCTTCATGAACAACGTCATCGGGGACAACAAATATGATAAGACACATTTCACAATTTTTTGTGTTATGCCCCTTTCAAATGCAACTTTAACATGAAACTTATTGTTGCATGTAACTTTGGAAGTACATGTACTTGTCCTATTCACTTAGTACTTGGACTATATTATCTGCATGAACAACGTCATCGGTGACAACAAGAATGGAAACTCCTGTTTGTCTATTTTATGATTTATGCCCCTTTCAAATACAACTTTAACATGAAACTTAATGTTAGCTGTAACATTGAAAGAACTTATCCGATTCACTTGATACTTTAAATATATTATCTCCATGCACGCAGCCATAAGTGACTACAAGAATGATAACTCAGGTTTCCCCAATTTTTGCCCCTTTCAAATGCAATTTAGGTCAGACATGGATTCCGTGGAACACCCAATTCTAGTGTAATATTGCAATCGACTTGACTTAAATCTTTTTATCATATATGATTTAACATAGGCTCACATTTCAACTTTTTGCAAGCACATGTGTTCCGCGGAACACGAAATTCTAGTTTAAATTATAGAAAAGGGAACTAAATTTGACAATTTATCTTCGGTGAGATTTTTGACATTTCTTTTCTGGTTACTATATTTGAAAAGAAACTATAATTGTCTATTATTTTCTCAAAAATATTTGCATGATAATTTTGTTGCACTTATTGATAACCGCGAATCGCATACTGAGTAATAATAATGTCGTCGGCGCAATTTTAAGACCTCATTTCAAGGATTGACGTCCGCTGTCCGAAGAAACGTTTCCCCGTGATGTGCCCAAAAATACGATCATCGGACTGTAACCATTCATTCCAGCAACAAAAACATCATCTAACGCGAGAACACTTGGTTTGAAGTATCGAGCGGTCCAGGTTATTTGCGCAGGTTAGTGTTGCAGCGCCAGCAATGGTTCGAAACGCAGTCTGAGCATATTCCATTGGTATTTTACCGAACAAGACCGTCTCAATTCATAAAGTATGTTTTAACAGAAACAACTGATCGTGTATTGGTGCTGCATTTCAATTTTATTTTGAATTAGTATATCAAATGTAAGTATGCAGGACCTCAATGCATGAGTCATACATTTTTTTTACCAAAAAAATTTGTTAAGGACACAGAAACTGTTGAATGTAATAATGGTTAGTCATCATACTGAATGCTAAATCTACTAAAATATTTTCATTAAAACTTGTTTCATTTCTTTTAAACTGTTTAGAAATTTTATGTAATTATATTCTTTCTAAATAAAGTTACATTTATTACCAAATCTCTATTAACATACCAAAATCATTTTCTACAGAGGGATTTGGTGTCGATATGAAAAAAGACAAAATATATCAATTTAGAAGTGGTTTAAACAAATATTTGCTAGACTTTGTGCCACATTGAAACGAACGGCTTTTGACGCGCCATTACGACTCGCAGTCGCACGCGACAATTGCCGCCTATTTTCACCACAAAAACAAAGGCACCGCCCAAATTGTGCACAATTTGAAATCATTAAGCCCTTTTTGCTAGTTTTTAAAGAGAATTACCTAATAATCATAGGCGTATTGAAGTGTTAAAGGAAATTCTTTATTCATTTGACATTTTTCGACTATATAACAAAAGTTGTTACAAAAATATAAAAGAGTTTCATTGTGCAAAACTAAATGATTCGTTTTATTATACATTTTTGACTAAACATCAATTATTAAATTGAATTAAATTTTCAACTATGGCCCTCTTCAACAGTTTATCATTAGCCAACTTGTTAGTTTACATATCTTATGGTACTACATTAGATAAAGCGTGCCTTTTTTTCCAAATGAAACAATAAATAAATATATTGTTGACTTTTGAAATCCAAATTATTCTTAAAATAAACCGTTTACTGAAAGTTTTACTTAATACGTGTCTTAAAACGACTAAAATATATTTCTGGTTCTGTGGTATGAGAGAAAGAAATACTGGTATAATATTTTTTTAATTTTCACATTTTCCTAAGTGATATTCAATTTATTCAGTCAACTCAGATAAGTTCACTTGAGTTAATTGAATCCTAGACTTTATAAACACGTCATCATAAAGTTAGATTTGTCTACGACACTAAAATATGAAAAATAATGGGAACCTGCACGAAATTTTCAAACCGCCAACACGTTAAGTCATTGCTCCGTTCGTCATTGCTATGTCATTGACAAAAAAGAAAAATATCAAAATCTCTAAAACGGCACAATGCAGTTCCATAAAACTTTGCACAAATCAATGCTATAAATGTATGATTATTTTTCATACGTTAAGAAAAGATAGAATATAAAACTTTGCACAAATAAATGCCATAAGTGTATGGTTATTTCACATACGTAAAGAAAAGATAGAACAGTAAAGAAAAACAGTTAGACTCAAAAATCCCTAAAATACTATTTTGCAATTTATCACAATAACAAAGCAACACAAAACAACAATTCAAATGCCAACACAAATGAAATGAAAATGGAAATAATATGCAAGGTCCTTGAAAAGAACTTTAAATTACGAAGAGGGCTGTTTCAAAAAAATGGCTGGAAAAGTGAAAAAAATAGGAAAAAAATAAAGTTAATAAAAATTCCAAACTTGTTATTCTTTTTTCTTTGCTTATTAAAACTGAGTACAGAACTGAAAAGATTTTTGAAATCGGTCAACTGGTTGCTGAGATATTGTCATTTGAAAAATGGCAAGTGAGGTGAAAAAATGTAAAGAATTTAAGTTCATAACAAGTCCAAACTGTTTGGTCCATATGTTTGTACAGTCATTACAGTGATCAAAATCAATCAAGTTATACTCATATATGGCAGAATAAAAATTTTATGGAGCTTTATTGACCAATATTAAATAAATCAAAGAATTTTAATTTATGTGCTTAAAATACAAGTATTACTGTTTCTTATTATTTAAATGTGTATTTCTGTTAAAATACACGTTGAAGCATCAAATATTAGTGCTTACGAACTTGTGGTATCGCATAAAGATAAAAAATTCATATTGTTAAGAAAGTGTGTCACACTCCTGACAACCACATAAGTGCAGTGTACACAAAATGTTTCACTAAGGACATTCCTGTTTGTCACAATTTAACAAAACATGACATAGACTTCTTGGAAAAAAACATGCTCTTGTTTTCTTGTAAAGGATATGTTAAGAGAATATTGCAATATGTGCATAATGTCACACTCCTGACAAATTTAGCTGACATTTTCTGAAGGGAGCTGCAGAGAAATATAATTTCAATAGAGGTGATAATATTATAATTATTGCATCTAGAAACATAAAACTTGATGATACACAAAACATTTTTTATGTACTATTAATCTTTAAAGTCCTATAAATTTATAAAGCGAAGATGTATTGATTTCCTTGAGGTATTTTCTAATCTACCACGCTTGACTTAATAGCATAAATTTTGATTACTTTAAGTTTAATATGCTTAATTTTATCATTATTTGATGCCTAATAAATGTACACTTTACTAAAACAACACTAAAACTTGTCTTTACTCAAGCTTTTTGTAAAATAATGGTCTGAACAAATGTGATTTTGAAAAGTGTCACACTTTTTTGTCACACTCCTGACATTTTTGCCCATTATTTTAGAATATTTTAAACGGATGGTGTTATTTTGATGAAACTTCACAAATCTTTAAAGGGCATGATGAGACACCTCTGCAAAGTAGGAAAATGGAAGTAACTGTTTGTTGTACATTTTTATAACAGGAAAGCCCAAACCAGCCTTTTTTTGAAACAGCCCAAGAGAGAAATCAACATTTTTAATGTTTTGTCATCCATTTTCGCGACCAGGAAATTGAAGGTCAAACAAAAATTTTACAAATAACTCGCATTGTACACATGTTAGACCAAAGGACCTTAGATATTGTTGTCAGTAACTCATTACTCATGAAGACATTTAAATAATGTTTAGTGTTTCTTCGTTTTGGTGATAAATTGCGAATAGAATTTTTGGGATGTTTATGTCTTTTTATCAATGACAGTGCAATGACAATGGTATAGCACCTTAAGTCGACATAGTCAGTATTTCTCTGCGTCAACTTTTCGCTCTGTCATCACTGCTTTGCAGGGATCAGCCACCGGGCATCGATAGGCGTTGCAAAATGGCTTTTGCATGTAGTACAGATCATTCCCATAGATTCATCAATCCGCAGTGCAACACGTGTTTGAAACAAAGTAATACTATTTTTTACGCTAGAAATAAAATTGAAACCCGTTTCTGGGCTCAACAAATGATCCAAACCAATGTTTTAGCAGTATATCGATTGTTTTTATGATACAAAGTTGGCATCTTTCTTGTTAAAATATTCAACTTAAATTTTTTACTTTCGGCAAATTTCCTTGAACTATATTTACCAATAACAGTAGACACAGTGGATTTAAGTTTTTTTCGGAGATTGGTGTGCGTGAGACAACTGCGTCTTATCTCTAAGTGGATTTGTCAGTTCCGTGCGATGTTCTTTTAAAATAATCCTACGATAGTGTAATGACTTTAAGTTGCTACAGTAAAATAATCGAAGAATGGGGAGTTTAGTAAATTAATGTTACCTAATCTTGTGAATATTACATCTCATGAGATTGATTCTGGTTTTCATAATTAACGTTAGAAGGACCCAGTATCATAAAACTAAGACGAACAGTCGCCATTTCAGCTAATCAGATGCTTGAGAATTGAGACTGGTCTCCAGAATTAGCTTCATGATCTTGTGCACAGGTACCTTATTCTGTTATAAAGCCAATATATGAAACCTAAGGGAATACCCGTGATCAAATTAATCTCTAAGCTTAAAAAAGAATATTTAAAATTGTGAAAATATTTTCATTCCACAAAATGGAATTTATTAATGCACCATCATATGAACTCAAACAGGAATCTTTATGTTACATATTATAGTTTAATCTTTTATTCAAGTCCCATCATTGTCCATGACATTGTACATACAAATTAAATTTTACATGAAAGCTCATAAAACAATGCGACTGAAATTGAGTTACAAGATACTGTACAACAATTTAGTTGTAAAATGCTAAACTAAAATACTAATAGAGGCCATACAAACAGAGTTAGCAACGCCATAGTTAAATGTGAAAAGAAATTGCATTCCAAATTCCGAATTTTTCAGAAAAAAAGAAACCCGTTTGTGTTAATGCTTAAGTAAGTGTGTGTGGACCTATAAAATCTACAGAAGTTAAGTTGTAAATCTGAATATTTATTAGATATTAATCGAGCTATGACTTTAAATGCTGACTTTTAACCATTGAGGGCCAATCGATAAACAGAGTTATCTCCCATTATGAGTGATTTCCCGTGCCGATTGGGTAGTTCCGGTTTAGAAGCGGCAATAACAATAGCGTCAGAAGTGTAGATAAAAAGTCTCAAAGTGCTTTCGAAGTTTAATTGCATTGTTGAATTAACAAAGAAAGTGGAACTAGTATATCAGGAACAACCATTATCTTTGTGAATTGGTTTAAGTTAATAACTTAATGCAATGTTACTAATTTACGTTGCTTTGTTAAACCATTTTTGTCATAAAACGTATATGTCACACGAGTGTGACATATTCGGCCGAATTAATCATACCTGTCTTTATGTGACATATACGTTTGTGCAAATTAGCGATAAATTTCTGACCGAATATGTCACATTATAGGTCTCATATTCGGCTGAAGGATGTGACGTATTCGACCGAATATTTCACATGTGTCACGTATTCGACCGAATATATCACGTTCGAGTTCTAACTCTGATTATTTGAGTACAGTATTTGTTAATTTGGAGACCAGAATATACCGAGAACATATCTCCATAACTGTAATATTTCAAACGAAAAATAATATAAGCGTATATTCTCAAAAATCTAAATTGATCAACTACTACATGTATTTACTTTTGCGGACAAGAAGTTTTGAGGTTTTCTGTAAAACGGAATTTCTAGTGTTCTTTGATTTTCGATTTTCATACGCGATAGTTACTGACAATTATCAGTTTCGCAGGGATTTTAGTTTTTTTTCTAGATAGATTCCCCCTTGAAATCTACGAAAGTAAGTGTCCCGTGATGTGTAAAGTCTGCATATAAGAGAACTTGTGTTTTTCTTATATTGTCTGCTTTTATTCAATAATTTGATGTGTACAATATATCTTAAAAGTTCCAGCTTACAGTTGGATTAAATGAACTCAATATGATAAATTTTCCAACACCGCCTATTCTGGTAGGCGTTTGCGGTCAAAGCGGCCAAAATTAAGATCATTTCTTGCCAATAAAAACTGAAAAGCTTCAAATTTATCAAATAAATTTGTAAATAAAATTATTTAACATCTGAATTAATCACTTTTTGAAATGACATATGCATAATGTGGCATAAAGGGTATTTATTGTGGCAATTTTAAGACAAAAATAGTTTAAATTGACCCTCACCCTAGTTAAAACCCCATTTTGCCGAATGTAACCCAGTTATCTAGATTTTGACTGATTCGCTAAAAATTATTAATATTCAAGTGCTGCCCATAATTTCTGATAAAACGAGTTCAGTTTAAAAAAAACCCACCTTAGTATGTTTCGTGATTACGGGATGAAGGGACCAGGTTCCTTACTACCTTCATTACTGCAGCGTCAATTGGTCGCAAAATCTGCTTACATGCTAGTTTAAACGTTCAATAGAAAATAAATGACCGATTATATTTAGCTGTTCTCTTCGAAAACAAATTTTATTTCTGCGTTTTAGCTAATATAATACTATTATAAAAACTGCGTTTGAAATATGATAACAAAAACTTAAACTAGTCTGCTTTTGAGGTATTCTATTGGCGGGCTATCCTTTACGCACTCGGCAGGGGGTAACGCTCTAGCCCGCCCTTTACCGGCGGTCGTAACGTCCCATCAAATAATCGTCAGATAAATCCTGTCATATTTTAATGATCATCGTCATTATAAAATGTTCTTTCTCCGCGAAGGAAACTCGAAAATATACTTTTACGAGAATTCTACGCCGAAATAATCGGATTTCTAGAGACGGAGGACAAATAAAAATGATTTTGTTGATTACGGGGACCCGATTTTGAGCACATTGTTTTATCAGTCACGAAAATTAGCGATGGAATAGACGTCAAGCTTAATCCAGTGCGGCACGGAATATGATGTACTGAACTTAGGTTTAAGACAGATTAGCAAAGAAACAAATTTGTGAGAGCTTCAATGGTTTTTAAAAATACCGTAGCGTGAGATGACTGAATTAATGTACCAAAGGAATCTACAAATTGTGTGATTAGCAAATTTTTCTTGGTCCTAATTAATTCGGGTTTACGTTTCCCCACGGAGAGTGCGGCAATGAACACGATAACACATGAACAGACTGTTCTTTAAGACTACAGAATTCATGAATCGTGTTTTTAAAGTGTTTTAAATAAATTATTTAAATTATTTTAATAAAATATTATTTAATACGAAAACAAATGATTAAAAAAGGACAACGTGCTTCTGCTATGTGATTGTGGACGAACATTAACAAAAAGCAACGGAAATTAGTTTCAAGTACTTCAAACATTGTTTTGTCGAGAAAAGGGATTTTCATAACTATGATAAATTTTTGTGCAGACATATGCAGATGCGGTGAATAAAATTTAACTTCAGAAAACAAAGGAAAGCTTCATGAAGATTTTTAGATCGTCATTGAAAATATTGACTAGGCATTATAAAGCGTTTAAACAAAACAGAAGTTATCTTTCTTAAGAGCGTTGTGTTGAAGCTGATTTTGACAAGAGCACGTGCTATCCGTTTCGAAGTACATTGTATTTGTAAAGCTAAAGACAATAAACCAAGATGGCGACAACATTTGGGAACAATTACACACCATTTCACAGCATAGACGCCCTCCTCGGTGGTTCGGAACAAGGCGTGTTAGGGCATAGCTATATGAGACGCCTGTCGGTGGGGAGCAAGGACTGTCTGGATCACACTTTCCACCTTAAACCACAGAAAAGGCCAGAGAACCACGTCCAATCCGCTGTTGACAGTTTAGGAAAATCCAGGAAAGGAAATGGTAAATTACTTTTTTTTTAATTATTTATTTGATTTTTGTTTAACGTAAAAACCAGCTGAAAACTTGGCTTACACATACATCACTTAACGTGCATGAGTTTTACATACAGGGTACATATGACAGCTGCGTAATAAAAGTCAACCGTTAAAGGATGCTAATATGCTAGGTTCAACCTGAATTTCTAACACTCATGTAATGTTAGTGCGTTTTTTTGTGCAAGAAAATACATTGGCAATTTGGTAGAAAAGTTCTTAGTCTGAGATGAAATCTAAAATGCAAATAATCATGACACATTTGCGAATGACAGTCCGGCAGAGCCTCGGTACAAATAGCAACATTTTTTCGCTCAGGATGAGTTTTATTTCTATTTTAGCACCAGAACGAGTAAAACTGCTGTATTCATACATGATACATTGAACCGGGAACCAACACCGGTTCTAACCTCCCACGCCCTAAAATAATCTCCACCCTGCCAGACAAATCTACTAAAGGCAAACATTCCTTCACTATTCATAATATAATATTTTGTGACGACAGCATGTTACAATTACTTTCAATTTCTAAATGGGCCCACTTCCAAACCAAATATTTTTTCACCAGGGTGGTTCTAACTTGCGTTATAAGAAAGGCACGGGTAAATCATATAATACCGCATTTGATATCTGGTTGTTAATCTTTGAACTATGACAATAGTGTACTGTATTTATTGTATGTGTCATTTCTTTGCCTTTTTCAAGTATTTGTCCAATTAATTATTACCTTTTGAGCTAAAATGCTCATGACAACCCTTCTCGATATTTTATAATGGAATGGAATTGAAAATTGATTAATTTCGCCGTTTTAACATATTATTAATAACAACAGCAAATGACCAGTTCAAAAAACTTTTAAGAATTTCAACAAAACCCTAAATAATCTGATTACAAAAATATTTAATAATTAACAGTAATACAAACAATATATGAAGCCCATAAAATATTTGCAGGATTGTACATGTACACGACATTCTACTAATTAAAGCTGCCAATTCACAGTTCAGGGTACTTGAATGTCATGGTTATGGTAAACGTTAATTGTAACAATAAAATGCATATAAAGGGGAGAATTTAGCATAAATTTTAGTCTAATTAGTATGTTTAGGATCAGTTGTGAGTGAATTTTACTGCGTTAATAAAGCTATAACAACAGAGGCTTAAATTATATTTACTCGTACAAAAAAATAAAAAATAAATAATAATAATAATAATAATAATAATAATAATAATAACAATAATAATAATAATATATAATAATATTATTATTTTTTATTATTATTAATGTATTATTATTATTATTATTAATATTATTATTATTATTATTATTATTATTATTTATAATCTCTTCATCATATACATTTCTATTATATTGTTATTATAAGTTTTATTATTTATTGCGGTTTCCTTTATTACTGATCAACTGTATAACAGAAAACAATAAGCAGTAATACGTCGTCCCGTTTTTAAATACTTTTCTTTCACTGACGATAATTTTTAAAGAATCCATTGAGATAACGATTCCAATTCGGAATTATAGCGATTTAGTGAAATAAAATGCGTTTATTTTACCTTTTTTATTAAAGGTAGCCTGATTAAAGACCAAATTTGTCCATGATTAAATTCCTCTTTCAAAAATGTAAAAAAAAAAACTGAGTACCAGCACTAATGTTTAAAGTCCATAGATCATGTAGATAGAGCACAGTTTTTTATATCAAGTTAATTAATTTAAGTACTTATTCATGATTTTTTGTTTATTAAACCAAGATTATTTTCGGAAATGACCATTTATAAACCTGGTTATTTTCTCGTCGTTTTGCAATAATGTGTCAAAATAATAATATTGAACTCTGTCAGGTGATTAGTAAACTATAACCGACAGTCGCGTAAATACATGTACAAAACTGTCCACTCATAACTTTTGTAAGTATCCTGTTTAAAATTGCTTACAGAAATGACATGGAATGGGGTGGGGTATAGAAAAATTGACCTTGACCTTGATATATTAATAGTTAAGTGTACTACTGTTGAATTATTGATATTAAGACGGTCATATTATACCATTTTATGGACAAAAAATTACGCTTTGCTAAGAAACATTATTACATGACTCATTATACCAATAATAAAGTTATAATACAATAATCTATCAATATTTAAAGGTCGAGGTTAACATTTATGACCGATATGATTGTACAGCGGCGGAGGATATCTCGCTGGTGCCAGCAATGCTTGACTATGCCAATAGACTAGTGATGTCGGGACCCGGAAGACAAAAACAAGGAATAGTGTACTGACAGCCCGCCAAGTTAAGCAACCTTATCGTCCGGTCATGGCCCAAGTATGTACCACAGGGTTGGGTGGATCGCGCCCTGTTGGGTATAACCACCGGTACAAATGTAGCCATGTTGTCGTAGTAACTGAATGGCTTGCAAACATAGTTGCATTGCACTTCTTTTTTTTACAGAACCCACAAAACTGCTGAGTTCTCCCCAGAAAGACCACATTCAAAGAAAAAAAGAGAAAATTATATGTGATCAGATGGACACGGAAGGGCGGAAGAAGACACGACGTAACCGAACTACTTTCACAACTTATCAGTTACACGAGCTTGAGCGCGCCTTTGAGAAATCTCACTACCCGGATGTATACAGTAGAGAAGAGCTTGCGCTAAAAATAAACCTACCGGAAGTCAGAGTTCAGGTAAATATTTTCGTTTGACCAGTTCGGAATATTATGTCAACCAATGTAGAAATTGTTGGAAGACCACTTTTATTTCACCGAGAAAATATTACAATTCATTGGAAAGAATTAAATAAATATTTAATTAGGTCTTACCACAGCATCAGTACCCTGAACCAGGGTCTATTAATTAATTACAATTAATAGACCCTGCCTGAACATTCTGCACCTACATGTATACTGTGCTTGCATCATTTGGCCTGTTTGGATAATTTATCTGAGAATCAACCGATCGACTTTTTTGACAGTCTAGACTGGCCATAAGTAACTGTTTTATGTTGTTGGGCTTTTTCGAGCATTATTGCAAAGAACCACTGGTGTTAACGAACATTTTTTTTATAATTTAGATGCCAGCATATAATTATATAAATCTTCAAAAAGGGAAGTCAGTAATAACTGTGTAAAATTTACTTGTCCTTAATAACAGGGCTTTTCATGCTTATATAACAGAGGCCTACAAAAGGCCTCTTCCCAACCCAAAAATATAGGATTTTTTCGTAATTGTGGCAAAATCTCTTCCCAAAATGCTAGGTAAGGTGTCACAAAATGGTTAAAACTCCTCTAAGGAGAGTTTGAAAATTGAAGTCTGAAAAATAAAAAGCTTTAAAAATTAGATTTAAGTTAAAAATACCTATTACTTATCAATTTTATAAACTAGAACCAATCTTTCAATAAATTTTCTTTTCACAAAATAAACACTTATCGCGCATAAATTTCCCAATTGGAAAGGCCAGGGTCTCTTCCCAATTTTCTGATGAAAAGCCCTGAATCAAGAAAAATAGAAAATTTTAAGCCCATAAGCCTCATTGAGACAGTGGTCCGAAAATGTGAAATTTAATTGAATACATTTGTAAATGTTACACAGTTATATAATTTGGTAGCATACACAATTTCACAACTTGCTCTAAACGCTTGCAATTTTGAATCAAAAGAACATGAAAGCGCGTTGGACTTTCGGAATTACAGTATACATGTATTATGTGACTTAAGCTGACAAATTGAGACTAATTTGGCTAACAGTAATTATTGAAAAATATATTTCGAAAATTCTGATTATAAGTAAAAGCATGTTAATTGTAAAGTGCATTCAAAATTTTCATGAAAATATTTTCATCGTCCTGATTACAGAGCTTGTTTCCATAGCAACCATGTATTCTTTCACATTTGAAAACCCAAGGCCTAAAAAAAGAGTGTATGGCCTCAAAAACTAAAGGTTAATGAAAAATAAAGCATAGACACAGCAACAGAATTGAAACAATCAATTCACTTGTCAGATTAACCATAATTGGCTGATATATTTTGAAGAAATAATACATTAATTTGGAATTAAAAGATTAAAATATGTTACGTCACATCATTTATGCTTTGAATTTACAATTTTCATTATGAACAACGGCAATGATTTGTATCTGAAAACATCCATTTCTTTTAAAACAAGAGGTTAGATTTACTTGAAATTTACTTTAATTTACTCATCACATTTCACACTGTATGAAAACACTAAAACATACAATAATTATGTGATTTTTGGTCAATAAGGAATACTTTGTCTGCCATAGCCACGAATACATTTTAGATTGCGTTGTCAAAAAATAAGAAAAATCGAAACAGTTGTAAAGGTTGTCGAATTCAAAACGTTTTGATTACTAGTTTAACTGATATTTATAATTGTTTTCATCAAAATTCATTTTTGTCAATTGTTTTTAACAAAATTCATCAATGATTTTTGTTCGTCCTTTTCTTACTAGGAAATTCAGGAGAAAAACCACACGTAATCTTTAGTAAGTTGTCTTTGTTTCAAGTTGACTTTTTTAATCAGTCCGTGGGACAAATAAAGTGTTGTCTTTTTCCACAGGTGGTCATTGTTTACAAGTGGTGGTCTTTAAAACATGTTGAACTGTAAACTTAAATTAAATGTTTACACTTTTGTTGTTGTTGTTGCATTCCACGGTAGGACCCCGCTTTAGCACAGGTCGGACTGTAGCCAATCAGTTCCTTGAGATTTAAGACTGGTTTCCATTCTCAGTTTTATTACATTGGGACCAGTGACCAAGGTTATAAAACTGAGCATGGAAACCAGTCTTAAATCAGTCGCCATTTCAGCCAATCAGATGCTTGAGATTTGAGACTGGTTTCCAATCTCAGCTTTATAACCTTCAGTCCAGGCGTTCCAATGGTGGCATCTTCGTGCTCGAAAAAAGACCACGTGCGAAATCAAGCAAATAAAATACTAGTTAATCAGGGAATAAGACAAAACGAAAACTCCATCATCGCGCCGTGATTTGATTTGCCATCTTACCGTAGGGTAATGCCATTGTCTCTCGTCAGACATCGACAGATTACGGTCCTAATGAGCTAATGGGGTTACCACGATTGGTCAAAACCGTCATCTTTAAGATGTCCAATCTTACAATCTCTTGAAACAGAAAAGCCGTGTTTTCAAGAGACAGTAATTGATTCTTATAGGATAATTTACTAAAAGGCGCAGATAATGTAATTTATTTTGTGCATCTCAAATTCCAAATTAATACATTTGCCTGTAATAATATAAATTTGTGAAATCCTCCCTAATTTGTCTGGTTTCGACAACAATTGATGCTTTAACCAGTCCGTCAAACATCTTTGTTAACACTGTATTGAGCAAAGACCCGGTCCGACGTGATGGCGTTCCACAGGGGGATGTGGAGGTATCAAACAGAAAGAATGAAAAGATATGCATATGTCATACAATGATTTCTATATGCTATGTATTCTAACTATAACTTGGTGTACCATACAGCAGATAATAAACCTATTATTATATTATTTGTTTCTTTCGTGGCTTAGTATGTAATGTTTTTAATCTAAAAACGCCCCTTTGAAGGTTCCAAAATGTTATGAAACCTTAAAATTCATCCATTTGACGTTATCATCATAAGCTAAGGATATAGCGGAAAGTAACTATTTCGTGAATCAATCCAAACATTTATAAATACTAAAGTGCATGCACGTTTTAATGCGTAAAATCTCTCGAAAACCAATAACTAACTTCTGTTTACATACGCTTTACAAGACAAGCCCCTGTGGAATCTACATTTAAGTACAACAGCTGCGGGAGCGGCCGCTCTCTTCCGCTCGAGGCATTTCTCTTTTCGCCCAGGACAATGGTGGGCGGACGGTGCGTTAACAACGTATCGGATGTTAAGGACATCAATTATACGTTGAAAGCTAAACAGTCGGAAAATGATGCTAACTCGCCGATACTTCATAATGAGGCTCGAGTGACTCTTAAAGAACTGTTAATTAACCCATACCACATTATTAACTCTTGTATTTAGCTAAACGGACTAGTCATTATAAAACGATGCCGACATGAAATTTTGTTTGAATTGAAATAAAGCTAGCATTATATGTTCTGCTAATAAGCTAATAGCTGATGCGTTTGTCTTTATAAACGGTGTTCATTTATGTTCTGTTATAATTCATAAGATCACAAAAAGGCAAATATTGAATTTATGGCGGAATAAATTGCATTTACGCAGGTCAGTTATAGGTAACGATGTACATTCAATAAAAGAAAGCTCAACAATAAGCGAATGAGTGTGTCCCGTCTGATAAAATGTAAATGTTAAATAAATATACATGCCAATGACAACACAATTTTCTTGTCGTGTCACAAACAACTGTGGATTGTCGTTGCTGTTGCTGTTGTTGTTGTGTTAATATAATCAATGCAATATAAAGACAAAGATCTTGGACAATTGTTATTGTGTGGGTTTTAGGAAATCTGATGCCATTCTCCTGAGAGGGTTAATAGTTGTTCTAAATGTTTGCAGGTATGGTTTCAAAACAGAAGAGCAAAATGGCGTCGTCAAGAGAAAATTGAAAACGCTGGCTTCAAGCTCAGCGAGAGCTTTCCACTCTCATCTTTAACAAGCCGGGTATCAAGCGGTTCAGTTTTACCGCTGGATCCCTGGATGACGTCACAACTGACGGTAGGTAATGTCAGCCCGCCTCCTCACACACAGCTTACGTCATCTGCAGCCAATCAAAATGCAGCATACGCGCAGTTTCTCACGTCACAGACATTAACAGGAAGTACGGTGAACGTGAGTTCAGCGATTCAGAACTTGTTCGGCGGCTTTCCCCGGCTTGATGACGGGGACCCTAGAAACACTAGCATTGCTTCGCTGCGTTTAAGGGCCCGTGAGCATATGGAGCATTTGGACAGAAAATACCTCATTTGAAAGGAAACATCTTTGAAATGATGGAATGAACTTCAACACAGACGTAGTAAATACAAGGTTATTGGATGAACCTAAGATAAAGACGTTCGATGAGGTGTGCTTGTGTTCCCAAATGTAATTTAAAATAGCTTAGTTTTTTATGGCAGGTTTGAGCTTCGGATCCGAACAAAGTGTTCTGCACGTATCGGTCTGGAGTGACTTTATATTTATTAAAATTTTCTTTTAAATGTTTCTCAAAAATCATTATTATGTAACAGTCATGGTCGATAAGCCAGTTGTCCATCACCAATAAGGTTACGATACCCAGATATAGTGTTAAGAATTTTGAAACGACATGTTGCAACGTTAACTTCGATTTTTATAGCTCCAAAATTGGTGGAAATGCATGAATTCATAGTTCTATATACATGTATGTTTTATAAAATACGGATTGACTTATACATTTATCTGCTTATATTATCGGTTGAAATTGTGTTTTGTTAAATTGAACTTCAGTATGTTTCAAATTGTTTGGAAAATTATTTCTATAAATCAGTACTTGTGCATCATCCAATGATCAACACAGAAAGTACATTGATTTAAGATACTTGTACTTGCATATTTTTAACTGATCATAACACTTGTGTATATGTATACACATTAAATTTTGTTTACTTCCGCTAAAAATTGACGTTAACGCAAACCTTGTTTTCTAAATGACGTCGGAAAATAATGGCATCATGGTAAAAAAGTATTCTATAAATTTTATTATGCTAAGTAAATCAAATACTATCAAGATATTGATTTTTATTTGTAAACACTGTAATAGTTGATAAATTATAACTTATCAATAAAATTTAAGATTGTCTTAGTGTTGTTTTGAGTAAACCTATAAATACTGTGGTTTTCTATATAATAATAAATCTTATTCTTCCAAACTTTGAAACTTTCCGCCAGACGGTTCGGACACTTTGTATTCGAAATAGTCTGGTACATATACGTTTAGTTTTACATGTAATGTGTCGCGTTCTGAATATTTAAATTAATCAAGAAATTTAAGTTAACTGATTTTTTTTTAATTTAAAATGAAGCTCAAGTATATATATGTTACTTAAAATATGAGATTGAACATAATTCAGGCCTCGGTATCTCGGATAACTTACTTGTACCTCGATCTATTTTGTGCACGTAATTCTAAATAAAAATTGTCCTCAAAAATAATATGGTATTTTATTTTCCAATTGAAAAAAAGAGAAGTAAAGAGATATCAAAAACTCTATGGATTGCATGTTCTTTTATATACATGTACATCATCAGTTTTCGTGCTTTTACTGGAAATTGGAAAAAAAGACTTCTTACTGTGTCACGTGCTATTTGAACAATTAACAATGACAAAGTCATGACATAAAATGTATATACGGTATGCAACTTGCAAGATAATGTATCTAACACGCATGCTCAGTTCAGATGGAAATGTCCGGCGCATGGCAGAGCTTCGTTTGAGTATCGTCTGAGACCATATAATTCTAAAGACAACCTCACCCTCTTCATTGAGTTTTATACAACATTCGTTCCCTTAAAGATTCGAATTAACTGGAAATGATCTGCACTTCATGATATCACATTCATTGGGTGCTGGCATTGTATACATGTATGTTCTTGTTCTTAGTGGATCTTAAAGATCCTGAAGAATTCGGTAAAAATATTCCAGATTCGGACCTCAATCCCACACTCACCCCTTTCCATCCGCCCCCCGCCCCCTACAATTGTACCAATCCTTAAATTATGTAGGCATCATTAAAATCGTTTACCCTATTCTGTTTTATCAATAAGGCTAAGTATTCTAGTTGTGTTGCACCCGTCTTCAAATTACCGTTCATTACATTGACAATTCTCGTACAACCGCGAGTCAGACAATTTTAACAAGATCATACAAATCCGCCACTGTTCGGCTCCTTAATTTGTCTAGGGCCGGCTCCAATAAATTGGTAACCAAAAGATAAGCAACTTCAAGTGCCTAAGATGTTTTCACAAGATGATTTTGAAGTGGGAGGGAAAACGGTTCATTACTGTTAAAACCAACAGACACGAGGGCGCCCGAACAGACAAATTGATATTCATTCGCTCTCCAAACGCCGCTCGCTACAATAGCCAACAAAACAGTTCGGGTACTTAATACGCCCTAAGTATTTGCATTTCTTGACACATACCTTTTTGTTATTGAAACGTCCTTGTGTCGTTAATTGTAATGTTATTTGAAGGCGCATAGAATTTAAGAACATGTTCTTCAAAAGAGTGATTATGAAAAGATAATTTAATCAAACAGGCCAACTCTCCACGTGACTTCTATTCAATATGGCTTTCAAGATGGCTGAATATGAGCAGACTAAAATGGAAAATGAGAACACCCAGTGGTTGAAATTAGACGAGATTTTCACAAATTAGAGATGTTTGTGCAACGTCTTTATTTGATTCACCTCAGTAATTGATAACCGATAAGAAATTAATTTAATTATAATATACACTCGGCAAATATTAAGCGAAACAGGACAAGTCGATGATATAATCTGTAAAAAACTACACCAAATGAACTCCGATTTTGAATTAAGTCATTTAAATTTACCTAAGTTTCAAAAGCAATTCTATACTTTGATGATATATGATTAATACAATCATTTAAAAACATTTTCAGTATACATATATGAAATTAAACATCTAGCTTTGACAACTATAATGATAATATGAAACTAAGCCAACCTAAACATTAAGGGTCCACTGTAAACCTCCTTGCATGTTCATCAATAAAAACGTAAATTATCAAAATCTCAATAATGGAAAAATACCGTTCAATTAGACTTTGCACAAATGAATGTTACTTATAAATATTTTGCATATGATAATACACGTAAGAACAGTAAAGAAAAATAGGGATATATATCTAAATTCTCTTAACTTTTATTTACATAAATTCACAAAAACTAAACAACATAAACATTATTTTAATACCCGCATAAGTAATTGTGTCTTTGTGGCTTATAAATGTTATATGTCAACTATATGAGATATTTGTAAAAGAGTGTTTGACCTTCAATTTCCTAGTATCTTCGTTGTCGCGTAAACAGGTGACAAACCTTGATCACTCTTTTCGTAGTTAAAAGTTATTTTCAAATATAACCTTTTCTTGTCAATATCATTACATGCGTGGGAATTTATAATAATGTTTTGTATTGCTTAGTTTTTGTGAATTTATGTAAATACAATTTTATGGAATTTTAGGTCTAGCCTTTTTTCTTTACTGTTCTAATTGTTATTTATAAATGTAAAATGAAGAATCTGATGCACTAATAACGATTATTTGGGCGGCAAAGTTTCATTGAACGGTATTTTGCCGTTATTGAGATTTCGATAATGTTCTTTTTTTATCGATGAACATGCTAGGAGAAGTGTAGTGGACTCTTGAAAAAGGTTGCATAATACTAAATCACACTGTATCCAACCGTGGTCGAATGAAGTCAGTTTTAATATATCATGATTATGTCTCTTCATCCTGGGGCCTCTTAACCGTTAGAAATCGGCTTGATTGTGGCTTGTTTGCAGGTATTACATGTCAGGAAATTAAACGAAAAAAATTTCATGCCTATATCTCGTCGGGTAGATGCGGACTAGTTCCGGAACAGTGGATGTATATTTTTGTCACCGTATTTGCGATACCGCGTTTAAAATAGGGTCTGTTCGGTTACAGATCAGTATTTTTCTTACAAGTAGGTTAACTCCAAATTTTATGTGTGTTTTGAATGGATGAAATGTAGATATTCACAGCACTAGATGGTTGTCTAGAAATTAAGATCATGGTAGAAATCCGACCAGCATATCCTATTTCATGTATGAGATGTTTTGGTATATTTCCATGAATTCCAGAGTTCTCATTCAAACGGGATTTCTTTTGGTTTAGTATGAGCTTGGTTATTAGAAAATGAATTAGATTAACTGAGCTTGCAAATATTTCGTCCTTAGATAAAGACATTTCTTCACTAAAATCTTGGTGGCAATGAGTATTTTCCCCAAAAATTCATTTTTGAAATTTCAGCCAGTTTTCCTCATTTGTAACGTTGGTGAAACCTTAACGCTCCAAATATATTCTACCAATTTCTACCATAGTTATCATAGTTTAGTTTTAATTTGTATGCTTCATAATGAATCGACGAAATCATTAATTATCATTTTGCTATATCTCGAGAATAAACGTACCCTTATTCCGTTTCCGATGTACAGAAACTTATGATGCATCATTCAAGGTTCTGTTAGCATGTATCAAACAACATCAAAAAAGAAAAAAAATAAACATTTTATCATAATATAATGACCCCTTGTCGAGAATTAGGCTCAGTTATAAAACTGAGCTTGAAACCATTCTCAAATCTCAAGCATCTGATTGGCTGAAATGGCGACCAGTCGCCAATTTGTATCATGTTTTATGTGTTTTAGAGAAGTAATGTGTCCTTAAATTAATGCATTGCGTTGAAGTTATAATTATGACTGTCCAAGAAAATAACTAGCAAACATATAAAATGCGAAGCTATTTACATGTACAATGTACGTAATACTATGGAGATAACATTTAATTTACATGAACATGCAAGGGTATTTAACATGTACAGTATACATGAAATTCATTGATAATGAAGGTGCACGCACTAAAATTACCTTTACATATGTATAATACGTGTAATCAGCATTTTGCACTTACTCGTTATCGCTAGGTTTACTAAAATATCAAACTAATCACATTATTGAACGAAATAGTACTGTTGTATCATTGTTTTGCGCGGGTCGAATTTTCGTGTAATCCACTCTAAGACTGATGCTGATCCGGAGACTGTTGGTTAGAATCCCACCAGAGATGAGATTTTTCTGCAGTTTCCCCATTCAACGTTTGGCGAACGTACTGGATTAAACCCGGTAAGCAGTAACTGAATGACTTGATTCACAATCAACGTAACATAAATAAATTTAATTCAAAGTATGACTGAAACAGCTGTTTTAACCGCAGCAACATTCAGCTATGAAAATCTGTGTTTTATTATAAGTATTATCGAATGTCAAGAATGTATACACACGCTAAACATTCTTATAAAGCTTCTATAAAAAAATTCCACATACAATTTAATGACAAATAACAGAACTTGATAAATAAGTGAGTAGTTTCAAATTTGCCCTGATTGCTCATCGAATAACTTTGGACTTTAGAAGCCTTACACGACTACGGATATATTTTAAAGGTCAGGGGATCGCGTAAACAAAACTAAATAAATGTCACTGAATGATTTAATTGAACCGCCAAAAGAGGTCATGTTAGTTTGACCACAATATAGTGTCCGAAGAAATGCTTAGCGAATCGAAACTTGTTGCAAACGTAAGTTTTAGAAGTTATTTAAATCGTAGGCGGCTCTCTTGTCAAATCGAACTGTCCCTTTCTAATACACTTTACAGCATTTTTATATTATTATAATTATACTAATTCAACCAGAGGTTATCCACAGATAAACTTATTTTACAACCCTCTTAATCTGTACATAAAGCAATATATTAAATATCAAAAAAAAGCGCGCAAGTTTTTTTTCTGGTTTTATTAGAATTAAAGATGTTTTATTGGCAATGGATTCTTCTCGTTTTTGGTAAGCTAGTTTTGTTGTGTACGATTGATTTTGTATTAACACACAGACAGACAAACGTAATTACAGACAGAGTAACAGATAACTCGTTTGTAAATAAAATTTCAAATCTAAATAATAATAATAATAATAATTATAATAATAATGATAATAATAATAATAAATAATAATAAATAATAATAATAATAATTAGTTTAAAAATAAATCTGTTTTCACTACCGTATGACTTTTTTGTTGTTTGTTTTTTTAATTACTGATAAGCATGTTTAATATTTTTTATAAAATGAATAGGAAGACACTGATTGAATAGGAACACACCGTTATTATCATTATTTAGTATAACCTTTGATCTGAGTGTTCAATTAATTGGAGAATTCAATCTCACTTGCTGTATTTTATAATCTACTTCATACACTAACATGTTACATGATATTTGATTTATAAACTAAAGAAAATAAAATGCAATATTAATTTTTCCACATTATTTGAAAAAAAAAACAACAACAATTCTTAAGTTCAAAAAGAAAGGTTACCCACATTATGTTATATAGCGCTATGCAAGCTTGGTACATAACCCATCTAAAGTCGATCGAAATGCTTCTTACCTCATTGTTTCCCCCGTCATCATGTTCTTGCTGATTTGACTCAAGGGGCTCTGGTCTCAGTAAGTTCATCAAATTTCCACCTTTTTGCTTGACAATGCAATAAGCTTCTTATGTTTTATATGTTTATGTGCTTTTGGATGCAATATTGTCAAGTTGATGGGTGGGTTGGAGTTATTTCACTAGGACAACTTGTACTTGTTTGTTCATAAGAGAACCTGTTGGGGCAAGTGTGAGGTTGGTGCAACCTAGAACCTACTATTGGCAAAATTGTTTTGCCATTGACAGTTACAATGCGTTAATCTCTTTTTCGTTAATTGTGTGTGGTGTCACATTTAATTTATAGATCTTATGATGAACACACATGTTCTCTTTTCCGCTGTAATGTTTTGCTATGAAGGAAACTGTGTTTTTGGGGTGTGGCGATTCCTGATATGCATTTTTCACTGTTTTATTAAAGTTAAACAGATCATTTTATATAATAAAATAATTTACTATCATTTAGTTGTTGTGCTTCGCCCGAGCATCCTGCCTTCTATGGTGGTCACAACTCTTCAGGTCTCGGACTCGAACTGCACGGACAATCTACCAAATTGTCATGAGTACGGCAATGACATTTGTACAGACTACAAGCCATGGGCGACCGCACACTGCAGTCGACACTGTGGATTCTGTATAGGTGAGTACACAAAGTACCTGTTGAGGCCAGATAAAATATGGATGTTTTAGATTTATTTAAACCTAACGAAAGACCAAACGATCGACGCCTCAAGAGGAGGAGTGTAAGTCATTTAATTCTTAAAGGATAGTGCGAGTAACAGGTGACTCTTCAATTCCAATATCTCGATTTTTAAATAGCCCGATGTATAATCTCGCTAAAATACACATCGGTTTAAAATCTTATCTGGAAGAATGAGAGCAAGGTTAGATGGGTTTGTCGGGAATCGAACCAGTCATTTATTGACTCGGAGGCAGCCGCCGCGCTAACCACAGAGCAAATGATCCACAGTTTCCAGATAAACATAATGGATAATGAATGGCCTTAAAATGCACATACCTTTTGAACTTGTCGACGAATGAATAAGAGTAGTAGTTATAAAATGGTATGCGTCCGTCAGATTTTGACTTTTTTTGACATCAAAAAGACTTTGAAATATGCGATAACTTGATCATATTATAGGCACAATTAAAATATTAATTTTTAAAAGTTAACGTAATTTGAAATAACGGAATTATATAGGTACATTTTGGTTTTGAACTGTATTATTCGTTTTTTATTTCAATTTGAGGCCCTTCTACAACGCCTGTTCCTTGCATGAACACAAGAACTAACTGTGCCGAGTTCGGAACTTACATCTGTACATCCGTAGAACTTATAGGCTGGACGAAGCAGAACTGTGCAAAATACTGTGGCTTGTGTGGTTTGTATAACTTCCTCATAGTATTAGATACACTCCAATTTGAAACAATATAATTGAATTTCATCACTCAGATCACGCTTTGGCGATTCTCCGAAGCTTGCCGGAGATAGCCGAGTAGGTAGAATAAATAACTGTGATAAATGTCTGCGAAAGTTTACAGTTTGTTGACGTTGTAATACTAACATTTTGTCTATAATTTTAGTGGTCACAAATCGGTTGCTTTGTTAGCGCAGTATGCATTGTATATTTTTATATAATAATAAAATTATTATTTTACTATTTTCGCATTCTGCATTCCAATCACATTAATAATGTGATTGAAATTGTTTTCATATAGGTGGAGGTCCAATTCCAACTGAACCAAAAACAACACCAACACCCATGACTGCAGCGGGAAGTACGGTCTTTGGTTAATTCTAAACTCTTTTTTTCAAATATAACGCGAAACGCAATTACGAAATAATGCTTATTTAACATAAGGTTGTTGTTATATTAGTTTCTATAATATCTGTTAAATGTAGACAAGTGGTAGTTTGGGAGTTCGGACGGAGGGACGGACGAACAAAGCGATCCCTATGGATTACTTTCACTTTGAAATAGACACAAAATCTATTTTCAATATCTTTGAATATGGTAAAAAGTTCATTTTACGTGAAAGTTTAAGATATCACGAAAAACTTAACTACCATTTAGTTGCTGTATCGGGAACAACCAACCTGCATCCTGTTGGTGGCACAAATATTCAGGATGTTAACTGCACTGACACATTACCGAATTGTCACCAGTACGGCAATGATATTTGTACAGACTACAAGCCGTGGGCTATCGCGCACTGCAGTCGACATTGTGGATTCTGTACAGGTGAATTAAAGTTTTCTATGCTATGGCCGGATAAACACTATCAAAAGCTTGATCAAAGTCAGATCTGTTGATGAGTCAGTTATATCGGTAGCAATAATCATGTCCTTCAGATGTTTGACTAATTTTTACATCACCAAGACTTTAAACTATATACTTGTTTGACCTTATTATAGGTACGTATGTATTCATAAAAGGTACTATCCATTATTAATTTTAAATACATGTAAGTTTAAAATTATTCATGAAATGGAATGTTAAATAGATGAAATTAAAAGGATCTTTAAAAGCCACCGAACATATTGCAGGCTCGGTTTGATTGAGACAATTCGTGGGCAGTATATTACTGTCCATGCCAGCAAGCCCCTCGTTGAGCGCAACCCAATATTTACAGATGTAAACAATTTTATTTTTATCCATTCTAAACGATGGTTTGCATGTGACATGGAACCATCAATGAGGTATTTTCAGATTTATACCATTCCACTATCGGTGGTGTAATGTCCCTATAAGAATGGGTATACCCTATAAACGGGAATTCAATTTGCGGAACTGAATATTATAAAGTTTTGTTAAGGGATCTGGGAAAATAAATCCTGCGTATCATGCTGAACGCAATATTCAAACATTAAAATTAGGAGGTGTATCCTATGAGTGATTGAACAATATCCACATATCCAAAGCTATATATACTGGCTTGGAAATTGAAACCACCCGTACAAAACAGACCAAACTATTGAAACACATGTAATTTTATAAGAACAATTAACAAATGTAAGAATCGTGGTCAACGAACCTTCAAAGAACGTAATAGATAACAACACGTTAAGTATTGGGAGACCTTTTACGGCCACCATAGTGCATAAAAGGAGGACATTCTAAAAGTGTACTTTACTATTGAACTGTGTAATTGGTTAGTTTTTTATTTGAGGTCATACAACAACGCCTCCACCATGCAAGAACTCCAGAGAAAACTGTGCCGAGTTTGGAAGTGAGATATGTACGTCCCTGGCTTTTCTAGGATGGACGAAAGAGAACTGTGCACAATACTGTGGATTGTGTGGTCAGTACAACTGCCTCTCTTAGTATTTATATATTGGTTCAAATTATAATCAATACAAGTCGTCTGTAAAACGAAATATAGTTTGCTTACATTGCACGACGATGACAGGTGTTTAAGAGTTTCTAAGGTTTATAGGGAAATCTTGTAAAATAACATTAAAGCTAAATCTGTTTATATATTCCCGTTATCCTATTCTTACTGATTTAACTTCAGAGGCTCTGGGTTCGGTAAGGACATTGAGTACCCGCCATTTTGCTCAATAATATTAGCTTCTTTTAAATATTTGTGTGCTTTTACATGCACTATTGTCGAGTAGATGGGAGGGTTAATGATTATTCACCAAGAGAACATGTACTTGTTTTTCTTATGATAAACTGTTGGGGGCACTTGTAAAGTTTTTAAATCCTTGAGCCCGGTTTAAACCCCCAGTTGCAAATTATTTTGCCACTGTCCAAGGCGATACCACGTCAGGTTTTCTTTTTCGATAAGTATTTGTGGTCTCTTATTTGACACATGCTCTGTTTCCTATATACTTTTTTGGCTGCATCGGGAGGCTGTGTTTTTCTAATTGTGGCAATTCTTAAAATGCATTTCCCATTTTTTGTACTGCCATTTTTTACCAAAGTAGAAGTCACAAATTAAATACAGGTGATTATTTTAAACTTAAATAACCTGTATGTAAATAAACAACATGAAATAAATGTTGATTGCATATAAGTTGTGCAGTGCATTACATGTAGTTTCATTAATTTCTGATTTTAAGATTATTTTGTCACTGGGTATATTATGATAATTATTATAATATTATTATTTAACCTGTTTCACATTCTGCATTCCAAAGACATTAATCATGTTGAAATTGTTTTATACAGGTGGAGGTCCAGTTCCAACTGAACCAAAAACAACGCCAACACCAATTACAAAACCAACACTAACACCCATGTCTGCTGCAGCAAGTACGTTTTTGATTACTTCTAAACTTTCCTTCAAATACAACGTGAAGCATGATTACAAAATGGGGCTTAATGACTTTGTGATTAATACAGTCATTAATCAAAAAGCGGAACGAAAAGGGTAACCCAATCTTTTCTAGATGAATAAAGAATCCTTCTGTGACTGAATGACGAACAGTGGTAAATTCTGACAAGATTTCGCCGATGCGCAAGCTGATCTGCGTCTCTATATTGGTCACTTAGGCCGTAAGCTGCATTTTGTAATGGCGCGTCTCATTTTCCATGTCTACTGTGACATCAACTTTTGTTCCAATATCCACTTTAGGTTGTTCTTTTATAAATTTATTCAATATATTTAATATCTGTTTTATGTCTAGATAGATGGCCTTTTAATGTCTAGATGGAAGTTTTCAAAGCGATAATATCAGCAATAAGTTTGTTGAATCTTAGGTTTCGACGAAAATAAGTATTATTTTGCTTGTATGATGAATTGCCAAAAACTAAAGTTGACTGTGTATCAGGCACCCAAATATATGTAGGTTCAATAAAATCAGTAAGTTTGATGAAAATAAAAACTTATGTAAGAATTTGTTTGATACGGACCGACCGCTGTTCTCCCTCTACTGTCTTTGTTGGATTTTCTTTTGTTAGTTTTTTTGTGCACTAAACTTTAGAGTATGAAATATAATAATATGATTCAATATACAACAATTAGGTGCTTTATCTGGAACATCCAACCTACAGCCTACGGTGGTCACAACTATTAAGGTCCCGGGCGATAATTGCACTGACAATTTACCAAATTGTCACGAGTACGGCAATGACATTTGTCGCGACTACACGCCATGGGCAACCGCACACTGCAGCCGGCACTGTGGATTCTGCACAGGTGATCATGACTTATCAGGCATAGTATAAAGTATGGAGTGGAGTGATGGAGTGGATTGTTCGAGTTAAGCCTGGAGTCTTACCTAGTAGCTGAATTTTGGAGCTGATTTTTGGAGTAAGATTTTGGTGCCTGGCCTAAAATTTGGTTTTCATCGTTTTTGAAATGCTTCAGTTTGGTATCTGATCATGTTTATACAAGTTTCGCATGGTTACCGAATATAGCATTTAGATATGTAGTTCACAAAATAACCACGACAATGCCATTCAGTAATTCAGCTGCAATGTCAAACTCTAGACTCTGCTCCAACATTTCACTCCATTACTCCAAAATTTATACTATGCCTATTAGTGCATTGTGTGGCCTTATGGACACTATCAATAGCGTTGTGACTGTGCCAACTTTTTAAACTAGTTGATCGATCCGTAAGAATCTTTGCTATAAAATGTCCCTCAGATATTTGACTTTAACATTACCAATACTTAAAATATATTCTTGTTTGACCGTATATCATGGCAATCAAAATATAAAAACTTGAAACGTATTTTCTAATTTTAAAAGTTAATGTGAAATTAGTTTAAACTTATTCAAGAAACGGAATATAAAAAAGGTATATTTTGATTTTAATTTTTGAAATTTAAAATTGGTTTGTTTGTTTCAATTTGAGGTATTGCAACAACGCCTCCGCCTTGCGTGAACACAAAAGATAACTGTGCCGAGTATGGAACTTACATCTGTACGTCTGTGGCTCTTATAGGTTGGACGAAGCAGAACTGTGCAAAATACTGTGGCTTGTGTGGTCCTTAGATTGCCTTTAAATACATGTATAACATACGAATGTTCCGATTTGAAACAATATTACTAGTATCTTTGAATCGAAGTGTACAGCTTGTAAACATTGTAATGCAAACACTTTTTCGGCAAAAATCAGACCTGGGGATTAATGGTAAACTTTGACACGTAAATAAACGTAGAAGAAAGAAAAGATTTTATCAAATTGCTGTGCAGCTTCAGTGCAAGAGTTTTCCTGTTCCAATTTTCTGTTATTAAAATAGTTAAAGACGTGTTTGTTGTATTTTTTTCCACTGAGTGTTGCACACTATGCATTATATATGCTGATGTAATTTTGTATTATATAACTGCAGGTTTCACAATCTGCATTCCAATCATATTAATTTTAAATGGACTCAGTTCGTAATAGTAACTAAACCAATTTGATGTGATTGGATGGTGTTACTTGCAAAGTAAAAGAGAGACCTTATTTCGTTTGGTTGTTTGTAGTGTCCTTATTAGAAGTTAAAGACTTTATAAACCAATTCTTTCCTTTCTGCTTTTTTTTGGCTGCGTGTGGCGGCTGTTAGTGTGGCGGCTTTGTGTGGCGGCTGTTAGTGTGGCGGCTGTGTGTGGCGGCTGTTAGTGTGGCGGCTGTGTGTGGCGGCTGTGTGTGGCGGCTGTTAGTGTGGCGGCTGTGTGTGGCGGCTGTTAGTGTGGCGGCTGTGTGTGGCGGCTGTGTGTGGCGGCTGTAAGTGTGGCGGCTGTGTGCGGCGGCTGTTAGTGTGGCTATTCCCGATATGCTTGTTTTACTTAATGACATCATGAATTTACGTTTTTTTTTTCAACGAACAATGATATTACTGAAGATGTTATCCTGTGTCCTAAACTTACAGTTTAAGCGCATAGAGATAATGTTTGTTCTATCAAAAGCATAAAAAACATATACAAAGTGCATAAAATTATGCTTAAAAGACTGGTTCACTTTTTCAAGAACAGAAGTAGTCATTATTTTTATGTTTAAAATGTTGCTGAAATTTTAAGTCCCAGAGATGATTCAATTTTTAGATATACCGGACCCCAACCCCCCCCCCCTCTCTCTCTCTCTCTCTCTCTCTCTCTCTCTCTCTCTCTCTCCCCCCCTCTCCCCCCCCTCTCTCTCTCTCATTCTCTCTCGTGCATTTCCATAAATTGTTAGCGAAGGTAAGGTCCAATAAAATGGATCCTTCTGAGAAATGGTGACCGGTGACCACCTACCAAAGACCTATATATATATAAATAGATATGCATCATCGCATTTTCTCGCCTATGCACGCGGCTTGCGTTATCTCGAATCACATGATCGCCATCTTTGATACCGAAAACCTTCGTCAATTTTGTCTATCATTAAAACTTTTTAATGAATGGTAAATACAAATTTGACTTGCATTAATTTAAAGAAAGATGCATGTTTTTCATCGTGAAACTAAGGTTTACTATTTATTTATTGATATAACAATCAAAATCACCCAAATTACACCAACCCGTTCAAAGTGCATTGGCTAGCAAAAAGCAAACAAACCACGCGAAATGCCGATCATATTTTACCGTATAAGGGCCTTAAAAAGCTGTGATAATTTACTCAATGTGTTCAAGAATTATATCAAAATAACTTAATAACATAAAGATTTATTAAAAACATGATTAAAATCCAGTCAACACGTAATTATCGCCTATCGAATCGGCTACAAGATGGCGGATTATATAAAGTGAAAATAACGCTTTGTCACGTGACGAGATTCTCGTCCAGTCCACGTATCTAAACGAGATTTACTATATCAGTTATAGAGAGATGCGAATCTGTGTAATATATAGGTGTTTGCACCTACTGATCCTGCTCCAGTGGAAAGGATAGTTTAACGCCAGATTGTAATCCCATGGTCTGAAATTGCCCATAAAACTCATGATTGGCTATCTTGGTGTCAGCACACCTAACGACATTATTTTAAACTTTGTCAATTGACTTGGCATCAAAACAGATGCAATTCATGTTTCACCTGTTAGATGATTGGAAAACCTAAACAAGTCCTTTACAGCCTATCTATTCTTTTGCAATGAAGGAAAGCCACCGAACACAATAAATATCAAAATATTGCAGGCTCAGTTTTATTGAGCCTGTTCATGAGCAGTTATGGAAATGCCTATTACAGTCCATCTGCCTCGCCCCGGGTAGAGCGCTACTCAATATGTTCACAAATATTTGTACTTTGATCAACGGCCCTCAAAGATAGCAAGTCATTATAGTACTGATTGAATGTACGGGGAGACTTTACACCAAACAATTAAGTAGCCTAAGAATCATTATAGACTTTGTTGACGATTTACTAGTACCTAGAACAAGGTCAGGTTCAGAATACCAATTGACTATCATTATTCTGTGCTTTAACACGATTCCCAAAAGCTATTACTTAAAGGAATGAAAAGGTAAAACAAATTTAAACATAAACCGTTAGTCTATTTTCTTAAGATTATCTATCATTTTGTGTGGCTCATTTTGTTTTTACCAAAAGATATAATTTTAAATTTATAACAAATATTATCACAATCTTAACTACAAGCTTTAACAATCTGAATAAGAAAATAAAGTTTTGTCAAATTTCATAACTGGAGAAAACCTCGAGTATGTTTATTATAACTGATTGATGATAAGTTGACAGTCACCTGATAATATATTTAAATAAGCAATTATGATCTCAATGCGTACATGTATATGGGGGAGCAAAATATGTGTGGTAAAAGAAACATGATAGTATTAAAATATGTTAAGATGTTTCCTGATAAGCGATATTTTAATTCAACTTAAAGATAAACTGACACATGCTTAGTTTCCAACCAAATACTTTCCAATTTATGTAATTACCAATATCTCATATAAGTAAATCGATTTCGTGCACAAAAAACGCAATAAACTAGCATCGACATCCACAAATTCAGCGCTCCAAAAATCACTAGAATTTCGGACTTGGCGGAGCTTAATATCGATGACGTCATTGGATCTTTCGCGCTTATGAACGATACTGTAAATAGTACACTTATTTGATTATATTTACAGTGATTTGATGATAAATTGTAATGACAACGGATATTTTTGCTGTGATCGATTGTAAAAAACAACCAAAACGATATTACCTTCTTTAGATACTCGATCGAGAATACAGAAAATTTCGGTTGAAATATGAAAAAGGAAAATGCTGTACGCAAAGACCTATTGTCCCGGTAAAGGTTCGCATATCTGCAAACACGATTAATATCGGCATTGTTTTGTTTTTAACCAATTTATAATAATAATAAGTGCCAATTAGGTTTCGTAAATGTTTTCAATCCGACGCGTTGTCGACTATATTACTTTAGATACATGAGAAATATAAATACGTCGCCAAAACGTAAGTAGGCCTAAGTTATGCCACAACAAGACCTGTACTGAAGACAAAAAAGAGCCGAGAAGAGTTTTTGCATTACTTAAATCAATTATTTTATAATTTGGTAACAACAATAGCTTGAGACTTAAATATAATAAATATATTAAATACCATCGGTGAGTATGACGTGAAGGCTTATTCGTGTGTAATATGTTTCAGGAAATAATACTGGTTTACACAATTTCTAAGAATTTTTACGGGATTTTGCAAATATCTTATCTCGTAGTACTTGCCCAACAAAAAAAAACAGACTGGCATTGCAGTATTTACCATTGAGTTTACTCTTCTTATTTTCTGGAGTGGGATCAAGAATGAATATAAGACAACATCAGTAACAATCATTTCGTTAAAAATTCGCCGGAAACGGCTAGTATGTAATTCATGTCACTACATTTAATATAATTATAAATAATGTCTTGTGATAATATTGGAATACAAAACTTCACATGCTTTCATAAAATATATTAATTGACCCGATATCGAGGGATTATCGCCCATACGTGATATACATGACACGTGTCTGAATATTTCCTGCTTCCCGCGGCTGTAGAGTGCGCGGCATATATCACAAGTCGTTTGATCACCGGATGCATTGGTTAAATCAGTGATTTGGGGACTGGGGCCAGTATATCATGTAATACTAGAGCGTGGCCGGCAGAGGTCCCAGATAGTTAGCGGCATAGATAACACGCGTGTCACCGAACCAGTAAACCAGAACAGGGACAAGTACCTTGTGCTTGTAATGATAATCAATTAACATTATTTGTCTTGATTAGAGCAAATTTAAACAATATGCTTTCTTTACATCTCTACTTTGTGGCTGTGCGCGAAGGATTTACGAGTATTTCTGAAATGCATATTCTTAATAGGCCTTTTTTACTAAAGAGACTGTTCGAGTTCTGTATCGTTGTCATTTAAAACCAGATTTTGGATAGCAACACATTTTGATATTTGTGTATAAATCGCCTATTTGCTAAGCGCAGAATTATTAATATTCTAGTCCATATAGCCATATATTATTTTTATTACTCAACTCCGAAACAAATGTTTTAGCGAATGCATTAATTAAGAACCATCCCCGCAAGGATATATCGACGGAACGGTTTTAATTAATTTTCGCATGATCAGCATGCATAAACGCTAAATGAAACTGTAAGTTAAATATAATTTGATCGTACATCTACATTTTATTGCATGTCCTATTAAAAATGTTTGCACTATTATCCGCCAAAATGGCTACATAGGATATATGGTTTCCGTAGCTGTGATTTACAGATATTGAATCGTCATAATCGGACTACTTGTGTTTTGGAAAAATTGGAACCGGACCACGATAAGTATCTAAACATGTGGCATTATATTGGACATGCACAACTCGTGCAAATATAATGCGAATCAGTATTATGTCCCCCGTTCCGTTAATACTATTAGCCTATAAATCTTAAGTGCTTGTACAAAGACGCTATTAAAAAGTTCCGAACGCCGATCGAAAAAGGCAGCAGCATCGGAGTTGATATTAGTGTTTGCAAAAATTATGTGGAAATGCAAAAATTCATATACTAGCAAAGTTACGGACACAGGATAACGTTATTGTCACATTTGCTATGTTATACTATACGCGACAGATACCCATCATAGCGAACTGCCATCCAATGACGTCATCTGTAAACACAAGTTGTTCCCCTTAGATTTTTCGTACCCGAATGTTACTGAATTAATTCAACCAATTCTCGTGTAAATTGTATCATTTGATCATAAAACGATTTTCTTTATATTCAGTCTTCAGAATAACATATTTAGTAAATTTAGTACAAATTTTACAAAAGTTAGTATTCATTTGTCAGTTTTTCTTTAAGTTTCACGTGACTGTCAAGTTATCGTAAACATACTATACCCGAACAAGAGAGGATAATACATGTAATACCAAGCTGGTGTACATAGTGTATACAAAACTCATTGATAGTGAAGGTACACATACTAAATATTATCTTTACATCACTAGTGTTATCAGCATTGTCCTGAGGGTTGTGACACAATTATTGAGTACAACAGTGTTTGGTGAAATATAAAAGTTATCATTCTATGTGCGTATTTAATTCGATTTGGAAAAGTACTGTTGTATCATTTTTTATTTCGCGCAGGTTCAATCTGTGTGTGCTTGTTTTTCCACTCTTTTTAAACTGCAACAGCATTCAGCTGTGAAATACTATGCAATATTCAGTATGAAATATAATTTTTTTAAGTTATTTCGAAAGTCTCGAATTTATGCCCGTGCAAAAAATCATGAAGTCGTCCTGGAGAAATTAAATAAAAGAACAATTATATGATAAATAGATAAGTAAGTACATGTAGTAAAGTGTATACAAAGATTGCGCATTGCTTAGCTTTAGAAATTAGAACCCTGATACGACTACACTGGTTTTTAAAAGGTCGGCGAGAATTAAGAAAACAAAAATAAATATTAAATGAAGATCAAACTGAATCACATACGAGGTCTTTACTAGTATCAGCGTTCAAAAAGAATATTCCAACAAATAAATCTAAGGAAATGTCACTCTAGAGTATAAACTTGTTATATTCCAAAAAATAAATCTAAGGAAATGTCACTCTAGAGTATAAACTTGTTTTATTCCAACAAATAAATTTAACGAAATGTCATTCTAGAGTATAAACTTGTTATATTCCAACAAATAAATTTAACGAAATGTCACTCTAGACTACAAACTTGTTATATTTCAACAAATAAAGTTGACGAAATGTCACTGTAGAGTATGTATTATTATACAACCCCTCTGATATGTGCACATACAGGTATATTTAACATCAACAACCAACGCATGTTTTGTCCGAATCCGTTGGAATAAAAAAAAATGGTCCCTTGGCAATGGTGTCTTCTGAACTTTGGTAAGCTAGTTTTGTTGTATACGTTAAATATGTAAACTCGTAGACAGACATACAGACGGACAGACATTATCAACTATTGCTGGTAACCATTGTACAAATATTTGTTCAGACCCGAAGAAAGGGGTATGTTAGTGTTGAAAATTGAAAATTTTCTACAAGCCTTAGAAATGTTGTTTCAGACATTTTAACAGCGATATTATCTTAAAAATCAACTTCCGATGTAAATGGAGTTCACGGGGTTCGAGGGTGCTGATGGTTTTAAACAACGGTGAAAAAGACGTTTTCGCATGAATATGGTGTACTCACTGATAATTTATACTTATCTTGCTCCATAAATACCTTTAAAATGTTTGAAAGAAAACCTTGCAAGAAAAATTGAGTTTTACATGATTATTGTTTTAAAATTACCAATTTCGGTGAAATCCGTGTAGTCAAGCTTTTGGTCAAGAAAAGTACCTAGAGACCGACAAAATTCATCAAATAGTAAAGAACATGCGAAAACAGAACCTCCTTAAAGTTAACATCTTGCTGTCTTTTGCAGTTCTATTGCCGACGTTATTGTCAAAGGTCAAAGGTCAAGGTATCTGCGACCTTCAATCGGGCAAGACTGTTCAGCTGACCGGTTCTTGCAACTTTAACAATGGGCAGTGCGGGTATACATTCCCAAACATACTGTGGGATATTCATACCGAGAACTTTGGAGGTCTTATCTACGGGAAGATAAACGGAGATGACATGGGTAAGTTTATTGAACACATTACATATGAGGCACGCCACGGGAAAAGGTACCTTCGGTCATTTTTTGTGGCATTTTTGTTGTTACTATATTTAGAAAGAACTTTCAAATTTCTATTATTTTCTCATAACAAAACAGTGATTTTGTTACACATTTTGACAATAAAATGGTATTTTTACGCGAATTGCATAATAATTAATGTCGTCTGCTCAACTTTATGACGTCGTTTCAAGGATTGACGTCAACTGCCCGAAGGTACCTTTTCCCGTGGCGTGCCTCATATCGTGTTGACGGCTCTGGAAATATGGGATGACTTGTATCATTTTACCTTGAAGATATTTATAGTTGTTGGTAGCCGGTGATGACACCTGCAGACGTTAGTGACATAGTTACCTATCTTAAAGGTATAAGTGGCACTGGAACGTATCTTTTGGACATTTAATGGCATGATACGTACAATGTCGACGTTAGTGACATTGTAACGTACCTTGAAGATATCAGTGTTATTAGAACGTATTTTGTGAACATTATTACGTTTATACGTATCTTGCAGACGTAAATGACATTGTTACGTATAATGATGGTATTAACGAACGTATCTTGTGAACATTTATGACGTTGATACGTATCTTGCAGACGTTAATGACATTGTTACGTACTTTTAAGGTATTAATGAACGTATTTCGTGAACATTAATGACATTGATTCTAAGCGAGCAGACGTTAATGAAATTGTTACGTAAATTGAAGGTATTTATGAACGCATCTCGTGAACATAAATGATATTGATACTTAGCTTGCAGACGTTAATGAAATTGTTCCGTAAATTGAAGATATTTATGAACGTATCTCGTGAACATTAATGATATTGATACTTAGCTTGCAGACGTTAATGACATTGTTAGGTAAATTGAAGATATTTATGAACGTATCTCGTGAACATTAATGACAATGATACTTAGCTTGCCGACCGTTAATGACATTTTTACGTAAATTGAAGATATTTATGAACGTATCTCGTGAACATTAATGACATTGATACTTAGCTTGCAGACCGTTAATGACATTGTTACGTAAATTGAAGATATTTATGAACGTTTCTCGTGAACAATAATGACATTGATACTTAGCTTGCAGACCGTTAATGACATTGTTACGTAAATTGAAGATATTTATGAACGTATCTTGTTGACATTAATGACATTGATACTTAATTGACATTGGTAGATAGTAGATACTAGTACCTTTAAGACATTAGTGACATCGATGAGTGCCTTGAAGATACTGTGATAAACTTGTATCTTACCTGTGATTTTAAAACCTGTTATATTTTAGTTTTTATAATTCGTGAAATATATTCATATGCAACCTATTAATATTATATTGTAATTATTATGTTTTAATTTATTTCTTTAAATGTTATTAGTTTATACCTACTTTAAGCACTGAAGGATGATCTTGGCAATTGCCTGTTATGTTTAAGTCCAGTGTTGACAACTGCAATAAAATCATTTAAACCGATTTTTTAAAATCTCGAAAGTTGAAGGAGGGGTACTGTACATGTATGCGGTGGGGTATCTGCTGGGTTTGGTCGTTTACTTTACAAAAGTTGAAAATATCCATGCACTGTCATAGTCGTTGTGCTGTGGTATTTATTATATTTGAATGTTGATCTCGTAACTGCTGTCGTTTAGGGCAGGATTCAGAAATATATTTAAACATGTGACAAATTTGTTATATGTGACAAATTTGTTATATGGCTCAATGTGACTCAAAATATTGATATTGCAGGGTCGCAACAAACGTTCGCGCTATTTCAGTCAAACGATCCCAAGGTAAATGACTCGTTGGTAACAAACAGCAGTATTATCTCCCCTGTGGTGTATGAGACGCCAGTGTGTCTTAAGTTCTGGTATCTTATGCCGAACCAGAACTCCAGGTTGGACGTTTATACGGTGGAGACGGGAAGTAACCGAAGAACGCTGGTTTATGAGCACGTGTACCAACCTACGTCACAGTGGCAGGAAGTGAAAGTTTTGCTAACTACAAGCAACTCTTTCCGGGTAATAGATATTTATTTTATGCCCATTGATGATTTAAGCATAATGCAGCGTTTATCCGCAAGATTGATACAACTCGTCAGATTAGTTATTCCGTATTGGACAGTATCGTTTACCAATTCTTTATTTTGCAGCTTCCTGTGTTCTATGTGACGTCATAACTACGTCACACTATGTTGTCGTATTTTTCCAGCACAAAACGAACTCCAAAACTCTTATTTGAATTTGACATACTTATAAACATTTGCCCTCTTTTCCTCTCTCCCCTTTTGTTGCGTGGGGAGGCTGTGTTGTGTGAGTTTGGCTGATATGTATTATTTCTCGTTACGTCTGTAAACCACATCACGCTCGACTTTCGATCTCGCGTAATACTGTTAACATAACTAACTCGAAAATAAAGCGATGATAAATCGTGAATTCGTGAAATCGTAAAATTGTGAAATCTTGAAATCTGAAGAGAAATAATGAGATCGCGTCTTCATGAAATCGTGAAATCGTGGATTAAGAAGTTTTGAAGAGAAATCGTTTAACCATGAAATAGGTGAAATTATGAAGTTTTTTTTAAAAAATCGTGAAATCATTAAATCGTGGAATTGTTAAGTTTTTGAGAGAAATCGTTAAATCATGAAACCATAATATTGTGAAGTTTTTGAGAGAAATCCCTAAAATCGTGAAATTGTGAAGTTTTGGAAACAAATCTTAAAATTACGTAATTGTCAAGTCTTGAAATCAAGAAATCGTGAAATCTCACGATTTCATGATTACATTACATTTATCTCATTATTACAATATGTTGTTGCACTACAAATTATGATAACATTAATCACATTACTAATATGATTCTCGTTTCAGATTGAGTTTAGATCGGCTAAAGAAAACAACTTTGGGTACGTTGGAATCGATCATGTTCAAATCTTAATAGGTATATCGTTGTTAATATTTTAAATGCTTTTGGTGCAGTTTGGTCTAAAAATAGGTTTTTTCTTACACAGTGGAAGACAATTTCTAAAAAAAATGAAATATGCATATCAGGAATCGCCACAGTGGCACACTCACATAACACAGCTTCCCCACGCAGTGAAAATGAAGAGAGAGAAAAGAGAGCAGGTGTTTATAAGTATGTCAAATTCAAATAAGACACCACAAACAATTAAAGAAAATGAAAACCGTTGGGGTTACCGCCTTGCAACGGTCAGTGGCAAAATAACTTGCCACTGTGGGTTTAAATTAGGTTCTAGGATGCACCAACCTCACACTTGCCCCAACAGGTTCTTATATCAACACACAAGTACAAGTTGTCTTGGTGAAAACTCCAACCCATCCATTAGCTTAACAACTTTGCATGCAAAAGCACACAAACATATGAAACATAAGAAGCTAATAGCATTGCAAAGCCAAAAGGGTGAGTACTCAATGATCATACCGAGACCAGAGCCCCTGGTGTCAAATCAGCAAGAAAACGATGACAGGGATAAAAGAAACAAATCTAGCCTCTAGGTTCTTATGCAATATTTCCTTATAAACCTTCATAAACTCCTAAACCCCTGCCACCGTCGTGCAATCAAGTTGGCAAGTAGCTGCCAGGGGCGGATCCAGGATTTTGGGTTAGGGGGGGCGTAACTTTTAATCACTCTTAAGGTTGCACTAGCAGATCCAGGGGCATACGTTACCTATAGTTCTAATATCTAATAACGAGGTTTCTATTAGGACGACTAAGTGGCTTATATAATTTGTATATTTTCGTTAAGCGGGAAAAACGAGGGAAGATACATGTATAATTGTGAACCCATGTTCAGATACTTTTACTATTCAACATATTCTAAGTGCATAGCTATCTATGTGTATCTATTCGCACAATGGATCTATCAGTAGCATGCGCCTAGGATATTTCCTGGCGTAGATGTTCACAATTTCCTCAATATCCAATTTTATGTCCCTATGAATGAAGAGTAGCATGAGAGCGTTGAACCGGCTCTGGCCCATGGTACTCCTTCTTCTTCTTTGTTGCTAAAGAAACTGTGCAAACTCTTCTGTTTCTTGGGGCGTTTGGGACTTGACGGCGCAGCCATATTTGTTGTCGTATAAATGTACCCAAAGGAAATTAATTGACTGAATGATGTGTTTGTTTGTATGGGTTTTACGGCGCATCAACATGATCATGTTATATAGTGCCGAATTATTACAGTAAGGGAAGGCGGGAACGTTTAAATTGCGTGCACTCTGTGTTGTGTACGAGTACATCTCAAAAGGCAATGTTGTATAAAGATACGCGAGCGAAGCGAGCGAAGAAAAAATAGGAAAATATAGTATATTTTATTGTTTCCATACCAAAGAACATGTAAGCTCCGGGAATTTTAGGGGGGGCGTGCGCCGGGTGCGCCCCCCCCTGGATCTGCTAGTGGCTGCATTGCTACTACAAGAAATATGTCCACACAATAGCACACAAAAGCCAACCCCTACACACTTTGCGTGAAATTTTTATTTTGAAATATACGCACATCTCAACCAAAATTAACATCCTGTGCAATGTAAGAAATAAAAGTTTGTTTTCATTGATTTAACAGGGGCGAATGTCGCCTAAATTGTGGCATATCTGTACATTTAAGACCTTGCTGTGAGTGAATTTACTGCGACAGTAACGCTTTAACAAAATCGGCTTTGACTGTATTCACTTGTACTTTGGCTGACTAAGAATATTACATCTGACTAACCTTGTTAACTGGTCATTTTACAGTTTCAATGCTAAATTTTGCTACGTGAAATCACTTAATATGTTCGTCCTGATTCGTTACCAGCCATCTTTAAAATATTTAATTCTCGGCGTCATTGTTGTCATGCTTTACACATATTACATGTAACAGAGAAGATCTTTACAACAATTCCTGCAACATTTCTAACAACAACAACAACAACGCGTCGTCCAATCACAACCAATACAACAACCGAGCCAACAACAACAACCGAACTTACAACCGAACTTACAACAACAACAATAACAACAACAGAGTCTACAACTACAATGTCAACAACGCCGGTGACAACCACTACACGTTCCACATCCACTGAATCGACAACAACAACAACTACAACTCCAACGACGACGACAACAACGGTGACGACTACGACAACAACAACGCCTACAACGACGTCAGTTACCACAGTTTCAGGTTTTATGCTATATCATTAGCTTAGTATACAGTTCTGTATGATTTTGAAAATGCATCAGTTTAAAATAATAGTTATCTCAGTCAGTGATTCATTTTTCCAATGTGTCATAACGAGTAAATGTAAATGGTGTTATCATTGTTGATTAGATGTGCTCCCTTCTAAAGAATTGTTCTCTTGTTTGTTTGTTTCTTTCAGAAATCATGACGACAGTCGGGTGTCAGTGCGACTGTCCAACATCGGTGCCAACAATCTGCAAAGGGGATCCGCTTCCTATAACAAGTAAGATTTTGATATATCATCATCATCAGCCGCAGCGTCGTCGTCGTCGTCATCCTCCTCCTCCTCCTCCTCATCATCATCGCCATCATCGCCACCACCATCATCATCATCATCATCATCATCATTTCGCCATCGTCATCATCCTCGCCATCATCATTGTGATCGTCGTGACCGTCAATATCGTCGTCGACTCTGTCATAATTACCATCATCCACAATAACAACAACAGCAACACCACTAGTCGGTTTTATTGTTATTGTAATTTTCAGTACACGTATTTCGATCTACTGAATGTAAAACTGTGAATATATTCATCAACAAGATAAGGGATGACGCAAGAGATTGGTTCGTCGGATGTCAAAAATATGAACCGATTTGTAACTAAATCCCAACCAAACGTGCCATTTAGATGCCAGTTGCTGATTGCACTATTCTATAAAATACAATCGTAACTTTTTTTTCTGCGTCTGTCAGTGGCTAGTTGAATATCTTACCAATGAACTTTTTTGATTTCACGTTCACAGCCAAGGCACCGATAACATTGTGTGATAGACCATATGACCAGCGGTCAATGCTTGACCAGTATAGCTGTAACTTTAACAAAGGACTGTGCGACTATATGCTGTCTACCTACCCCCACCTCTGGGAGCTGGCACACTACCGGTACGGTGAAGCCGGTGTAGGAGAAATTATCGGGGACCATTCTGAAGGTATACACGTTTGAAACTTCATAAATTATTTCATAACCAGATTATAAGCAGGGGCAGGCGTTAAACATTTGAAGCCATAAAGAATACCTGCAAACTGGCATTGCGATGAAACCGACAGTGTATCGCGCGCAAGGCCAGGCCTATGTCTTAAAGTTTTGGGTCCCTGTAACTGAAAATATGTTCAAATAGTGCTCACTGACTTTTCCTTAAGTGTAGATCCTGATTTGAATGCGGACTCATCACATCTGACAATGATCTAACCTTTTACCTAGATGCATTAATTATACTTCAACGAATACTTCACAAATCGTATAGCGCATAATGCTGTAGTATCATTCAATTCCACGGGGACAAATTTCCGCGATAAGTCCGTAAATAACAAATTCGCTGGGGCATACATTCGAGCAACTTTATTTGCCTATAAAGAAACATTGTTAAATGGTTTACTTTCGCTGGGGTTGAATTTCGCGCTCTTGCCGTAGCTTGAAATACGCGAAATTCAACCCGCGCGAAATAAAATGATTTAACAGTAATGGTGCTGACCATTCTTTACGTTATGCGTTTGTTTCGAATATATTTTCCTTTATTAAAATTAAAACAGAGGACATTGTGGATTTGTACTTTGTTTACGAGATCGTTATTCAAGTGTATTGCTTTTTTTTATTACATTCTAGCGGCACTCGGTGGCTACATGTTGTTCAACACGTACAACAACCACGTACAGACGGAAACAGAACACATATTTCAGTCACAAGAGTTACTGCCCTTTACAGAATATTGCGTTGCATTCTGGTATATTATGCCGACGAATGTTTCCCGGCTTCATGTTTATGCTGCATTCAAGAACGGCACCCGACAATTGTTGGTGGAAAAGGAAGGGAATACATTGGGTTGGGTCAGGCAGCAAGTTGCAGTTATGTTTGATTCGCCGTTTTATGTAAGAACATAGTTAATTCATTTGATATTTATTTGACAACAATAAAGAGGATAATGAATTGGAAATTATTTTAACCATTTACTCTATAGACGCATGGGCACACAATGCAGACCCTAAGCAGACGTTAAAGTTTGTAAAAGTACTGGTTCGTAAATGCAGTGCAATATTCGGGATCTTTAATTATGGTTGTAAAAAGTCCCCAAATTTGATATATTATCAGAAAATATCTGTTTGTTTCTGTGAAACATCCATATAAACACCAGAAACTTGATTTTCACGAGTGGTGTTTTCTTTTTTGTTTAAACAAACTTAAGAGTTGGAAAGGAATGTAATATTAAGTTTTAAAAAATATTGAAAATGAAAATGGTATATCACTGTTCTAAACACAATGATAGAATTTTCGCAGTAAAATAAAATTGGCATTTTCGCAAATAAATTTTATTTCACTGCGAAAACTATAATTCGCGGGAAAACATAAAATAATATGTTTTGTGATTTTTAGTTACAGTTTAGCTCATACAAGAACGACTCTCTAAGTTTTCTTGCAGTGGATGACATACAAGTATCTGTAGGTAAGTTGTTTAATAAACATTTCATTTAACCCTTTACTAGTACTCCATTGGATAATGCTGTTACCCCGAGGCGAATAGTGCAGATCTAGATCAGCCGGCACATCTGTGCCATCAAATCAGGATCTGCACTGTCCTCTTTTGACGCATTAGGTTATTTCTCACCAAGAAGCGACCAGTGTAGATCCAGATCAGATGGCACTGGTCGACTGGCTAATCTGGATCTACACAGGTTACATAATGTTAAAACTTAAGACTGCACTAACAAATGCCATCATTCTGTTATATTTGCTTAAAATACATCTTAAATATTTATATGTTGTAGATATTGTTGATGGCCGAAAATATTGATGGCCAAATTATATTTAAACCCTGAGTATAAAATTAACTTGTGGATCAATGTATTGCAACATTCCTACCTTAACATAATGATCTTTTATCACATATGAACGCAGTTACTTTGTTTTTAGAGAAAACCGGTGTTCCACGAAGCAACCACATTGTGCGGAATGTGCCACTTGTAGCAGACGACACACAAGGATGTATGTGCACGTGTCAACCATATCACGTGATAGATTGTGATGTCACTTCGCCGCGCCCTCCTCCTTACGGTAAAAGAATAATTATGAAAAAAATAAAAACCTTGTGTTGCTTGTTTTGATCTTTTTTCATTTATTTCTAAACTATGAACTAAGGGCAGTTGATAAAGAAATGATAGGGATACATGTATTAAATGTTATTTAGCTCATATTATTTTAAACTTAATTTTTTTTTTCACATCACAAACAGTTTTAACCTGTCTTCAAAGACGACTCGGTGAAAAACTCAAAAGTAGTCTTTGAATGCAGGTTGTCTTTGTTTATCAGGTGAATTTGTATTCAAATTTGTAAGAGGGAAAAATTAAATGTGGTCTTTATCCACAGGTGGTCTTTATTTACATGTGGTCTTTAGCAAAGGTCTGACTGTACTTAATAATACAAAGTGATGATAACTTAATTTAATCGCAAGATAAAAAAGTACATTTTTGTGCCCAAAAAGGATATTACAAAATATTGCTTTTATTGTATCATTGGAGAATTGTTTAAACTATACTTGTACAAATGTTTCCTAATTTAGCCCTGTCATGTAGTCTACTGACTAATGCTGTGAGGGAGGAGAGCTTCAGCTGTAATTTCGAGCTTCAGAACCCGTGCAGTTACACCCTTCCCGTGTATCCTCATCTCTGGGACCTGATCAGATATCGCTATGGCAACGAATCTGTAGGGATCATCAACGGGGATTTTTCCAAAGGTTAGTACAACTGTAATACTCCAAAGTGTATAACAAAACTTACTAGATTTTAATAGAAGATTTCAACCAAATACTTTTGCATGTGCACGAAATACAATTTTAACATGAATGTGAAGCAAATGTATAAACTGCATGAGGATTCCTGTCGTCGTACTGGTTTAAACGAATGTTTCCCAAATATTGCATAGTTAACATTGTTAACGATAATTACATGTATAAGCAATAATAACCTTATAAGCTCATTTCTTAAATATTACATGCAATAGTCTCAAAAGAAGGCGGCGACAATATTTGTAGTGCTGTGATGTTACGCAGTTGATACATGTAAGGATCAGTTATTAAATCATACACAGTTCATATTAACTTTTTTTAAATGCATTAGATAAAAACAAATCTTAAATCATAAAAATCTCTTTTTTGCAGATGGCTTCGGAACTTATGTTGCATTTACGGTTGACAACTATCACGTGCCAATGGGTGAAAAGGGGTATCTCCGTTCTGCGGTAATCGGCCGTCCCGGTACACTGTGTCTTAGTTTCTGGTATAACATGCCAACAGATAAATCTACCCTTGTTGTGTATAAAGAAAGTATGGGTATACAAACTTTACTGTGGGAGAAAAAGTACGAGAAAACAAACGGCTGGCAGCAAGCAACTGTTTTAATACCTGGGAATCAAACTTATCAGACATTTAATGTAAGTGACAAAATGCATTTTGTCGTTACTACTGCAACAATAACATAATACTGTTTCGTTTTTTTTTAAATTGTAAAAGTAATTTAAAGTGTTAAAATTATTATCATACATGAAGATAGATTGTAAAAAAAGTCCATTACTCTGGTATCATCATATTTCGCACAGGTTTTAATTACGCATAATTCGCGCTTGGGTAATTGCGCAAATTTCAACCCCAGCGAAATTACACAGTGTAATATCATTTCTTAAAAAATACGATTGCGCGAATCTATGCCTATGTTCTATCATCTGAGGCTTTATGCGAAAAATTTTTCCCGCGAAATTAAATGATTCAAAAGTAGTTTAACTGCTAAATGGTTACAATTTTCTTTCCAGATTGCCTTTGCTTCAGAGAAAAACAACATGGAAGGTTATTTTGCTATAGACGATATACAAGTTTACAGCAATGTTCAAACGACGTGATTCTTCGTTCTCTGAATCCTACTGTTGTATCTATCAAATTATATTGTAGTTTTGAACTCAAATGTGTAAAGCCTATTTGGTTTATCAATAAATTATATTGTGATATTAAACTTAGTTTATTTTTTATATTATTTAAGCAAACCCGTGGGAAAAAGCAAGCATTCCGGTAAAATTCGAGATTTCTTAATTGTCCAAAAATATAGCCAGTCAAACATTCTCAGCAAGTTGGATAATTTCGTGCTGGAAATTTGTGGCGTCAACTGTGTCGACAGGGTCTCTCTTTGACTTGACCTAATTCTGTACTCCATAGGACCTAATTTCAGATTTGCTCAAGACATCGTACATGTATAAAGAAACATACAGGGCACCTTTGATGAAAAACAGGTAAAATCTTGCTTCTATCATGTTAAATGTACAAAAGGTGAAGCTGGATTGGCAAACGCTGCCAGACAAATCTTCACCACAACAGCAATTTTCTTTTTTTCAGGACATGTAAGAACCACAAGATGCCTCTTTGTGAAACCAGATTTTCTTTTTAAATTACGTATAAAAAGGAGAATAACTAAAATACTGTCAAAAGTTATTAAACTTGTCCTGATAGTTGCTATTGTGATGTCACACAACTATAATAAATGTTACTGTAAGTTTCAAAGCTCTACTTTGAATGGTTAAGTTCTGAGAAAAAGTGGACTTTAAAATTTAACCAAATGTTAATGCCCGCTTATCTACAATCCAGGGATTTCCTAAGAAACCAGGTTAAAAATCAGAAACTAAGCCATAAGCAATTGTAAATCAAATTTTATTCACTTTACAAACAATATACAACCAATGTCATAGACTAAACAATATGATAAAGCCATTTGTTCATATGTCAAGTACACACACATGTACTAAATAATATAACCTGAAACATTTCATGTAAAATCTAAAAATGGAAAAATCCCATTACTAATTACAGTGCATTTCAAAAGTTCTTGCAACAAATATATTTCATGTCTTGACTGAAAAAAATGCTTAAAATGCAACTATTGGCAATAATAAACCATTACGAAATAATTATTAATGTCTAAAGTTGTTAAAACAGGGGTTTCACTAGCTGCTAAATTTCAATAGTCATTTTGATAATGTTTAGGAGATTCTAACAATAAATAGCCAAAATCAATAGTCAAAAACCCCTAAATCAAAGGAAAACATGAACCTTTAGCTAAAATCTAAAATCGTAGGGGTTAACAAAATTTGATATGTTTTTAACTTCAGGAGTCAAAAGGTCATCTTCTGGGTCAAATGAAACCCCAGATTAAAATATAATTTTTCTTAATGGTTTGCGTTTTTCTTTCCTTTGAAAGTCAAAAGGTTCCAAGTGTTATGAAAGAAAGCAGAAAGAACCATTTCGGTTTCACCCCTTGAAATTTTTGTTATCGTTAATACATTCATACACCAAAACATTTTGAAACTTGTGTTTATGTTAAACATTTGGTTGTTCAAGAACTTTTGGATGACACTGTAGATTGGTGTGACATAAATGCACAAGATCATTAAAACTAAAATTGGCGACCAGTCTAAAATCTCAAGCATTTGATTCTCTGAAATGGAGACAAGTCAGTCTCCATTTAAGCCAATCAAATGCTTAAGATCTCAAGCATTTGATTGGCTGAAATGGAAACAAGTCTCCATTCAGCCAATCAGATGCTTAAGATTTGAGACTGGTCTCCAAATTTAGTTTTATGAACTTGGTTCAAACACACTTAGAGTACTAAACAATGACAGGTTAATCAAGATATGAATTCTGGAATTGTTTTAAAAGCATCAAAATACTCTAAACAGTTATGACTTGATGGGTGTTCAGTTGAACACTTGTGTCGCCCTCTGGTGCTATGTCAGAATAAAAATGCAAGTGAAAAGGGGCATAACTCCATTAAAAATGTCCCTGACTGACACGAAATATTGAGAAATGGCAAAGTAATAGCCAACCTTAAGTTTTCGTGTCAAAATCCAAGTACAAAAAGGGGCATAACTCCATCAAATGTGACCTTGACATAAAGAAATTGTCATCATCACATGCGTGTTGTCATAAGCAATAACATTTAAAAGTTTCATGAAGAAATATAATTTAAAAGAAACAGCAATGTTATTGCCAACGTTAAGTTTTCGTGATGGACGGACGGACAACGCAATCCCTATGTATCGCACTTTCTTCGAAAGGGCGACACAAAAACTCTTGAGACAGTGGCTGAAGGTTATAAAACTGAGATTGGAAACCAGTCTCAAATCTCAAGCATCTGATTTGCTGAAATGGCGACCTGCTCAGTTTTATAACCTTGAGACAGCATTCACTAACAGTGATTCTTGTTAGTTAATTTTACTAACAAATATAGGCCATTACTGTGGTATCATTTAACTTTGCAGGGATGAATTTTAGGGCAAAAAAGAAAAATGATATATTGATGTGAGCTTAAATTCTGCTATTAACTTTTTCTAAAACCAATTTTTCCAATGATACCACAGTATTTCCCATAAAGTTTCCAATTTGCAGTCCAAATCATTATTTTCCCTCTTCTTCACATTTCCCTCTCTGACTAAATCTCAAATTTTACATCAGAGTTTTGTGTACAATTATTTTCAAAAAAGATCACTAAATGTAGCTAGACTGTAGGAATTTATTTGCAAACAATCACAATGATTCATATGTAAGTTAGGAAGAAGAATGTAAGTTGTGAAGTTATTAATGAATATAAATATTTGTTTTAAGTACAAAATCAACTTCTTTGTTTCATGCCCATGCGAATGTAAAAGAGGCAAACTTTTTTAGGAATGATTCTGGACTCGGAAAAACTTATAATGGTGTAAAGCCACTCTGACGTCTGAAGTACATACCAGGTGTTGTTAAAGTGAATACAGATTTAAAAAGGCCATTCAGAGTGAATAAAGATTAATTCAACTGACAAGTCAATAACACCTGTTTGAACTCGCAAATCACTTAACCTTCCTCCATAGATACACCTTTATTGCATTGGCAAACAGTTTACATCCAGATCAGCTTGCACATCCGTGCCGTCTGATCAGGATCTAAGCAGTTCGCTTTTTTATTTTTTAGGTTATCTCTGACCAAAATGTGACCAGATTTTTTTGCATGTGCGACCAGTGTAGATCCAGATGAGCCGGCACATCCATGATGACTGATCAGGATCTGCACTGGTCACACATGCGTACAAATGTGTATATATTTCAGGAAAGGGTAAAAGGTGCCTGGTCAGGTATCAGGATGATAGTATTTAGTGTCAAAATGTATAAAAATAAACTTCAGTAGACAGTAAACAAAGTAAATGTGATGTAATTTTCTTTCCAGTCAACTTACAAGTGAATATATTCAAAGCCAAAGTTGTTATAGCATTACTAACACAGTATATTTACTAAAACATTTCCTGTCCAAAATTCAGCAAAATTCGGTCCTTTTTCAGTCATTTGTAGCCTTATTTATTGGTACAATTTATATTAACCACAACTGAGACATACAAGAAAATGTCAAAGCCGGGTGATGCTTCCCAAATGGGTACTTTGTCACAGAAACGGTAAGTTGTATAACTATTGAGGTGAATTTTGAAAATGGTGTAGAGGTATAAAATCAGACAATTTTAAAATGCAACAATAAGTAACAAAGTTATGGATCGGACACAATTTTGCTACAGGTCATGCTGTGACCTTGACCTTCAAGGTAGCAACCCAAAAGTTTTGCGTAACATGTAATCTCATTATAGTGATCATTTCTGTGAAATAGTTCTAAAATCTGACTTCAAATAAAACAGTTATGGGCCGGACACAGTTTTGCTGCAAGGTCATTCTATGACTTCGACTTTGACCTTCAAGGTAGCGACCCAAATGTTGCGTGTAACACATCGTCTCAATATGGTGATCATTTCTGTGAAATAATTTTAAAATCCGACTTCAAATAAAACTGTGATGGACCGAAGATGATTTTGCTACAAGGCCATGCTGTGACCTTGATCTTCTAGGTTACAGGTAGCGACCCAAATGTTGTGTGTGACATGTCGTCTCATTACGGTGATCATTTCCTTGAAATAATTTTAAAATCTGACTTTAAATAAAAAAAAATTATTGGCGGGACACGAATGCGCGATGTACAGACTGATGGACTGACAGAATTACAGACGCACTGACAACCTGGCAACTTTATGCTCCCTCGAATTCTTTTGGGGAGCATAAAAAGTAATTCACCCTGAACTGTGAATAGGCCACTTTAATTCAATACACACAATGTGTTACAGTTACTAAAAATTACTTTGTATAGTATAAATTTTGTACTGTAATGAACATCGTTCCACAGAATACAGATGAAATAACATGACAGTATCAAATTGCACTTTTAAAAAAAACTTGTAATCTGTACATACATTATATTGCGTACTTCATGTATACTACTCAAAATTTGATAAGGATCACTTAAAAGATTTTGTTTATTCCTTACATAAGGTTCATTTGACATCAGCTATGTGCCAAAAAAGAATAAGCCGTCAAACTTTTGAAGTGGAACAGTGGTTAAAACTTGGGAGGGGCAATAATTCCCGATAAAACGGAAAGCGATCACTATCAAATTTTGAGTAGTATATATTGAATCATGCAAACATGCAATTTTATATATAATCATTTTCATTAAAATAAGCTTTATGGAAAATCATGAGCATACTAAACAACTAAAAGGATTTCTTAAATACCAGTATTTAAACTGTAAGTATATATAAAAACATACTTGTACAATCACTAACATTTATAAACAAAAAAGCTAGTTTTGATATGTCATGGGGAATAAATTCAATAATGCCGCCCACCTTAAATAAAATTTAAACAAAAAACGTTCCTAAACAAATAAAAAAAAATATGTGTCTGTAAAATCGCCACTGAACACTTTATAATTGACATAAAATATGGCATTTATTTTAAAATTGAACTAGAAATGTGTCCATAGGACACGGATGCCCCCGCTACGCATGTTTGTCATGGTGAACATTTATACCAAGTTATTTTAAAATCCAATAAGTAATAACAAACTCACAGCCCAGACAAGAAAATTCTGGTTTTAGTAAATGTGACCTTGACCTTGGACCTACAGGCATGGGAATTGTAATCAACACAACGCCTTGTCATAGTGAACATTTGTGCCAAATTGTTTTGAAATCGTTCTGTTAATAACGAAGTTATAGCCAGTACAAGAAATTTCTACTTTTTGTAACAGTGACCTTGACCTTGGACCTACAGGCACGGGTATTGTACACAACACATCATCTTGATATAATAAACATTTATACCAAGTTATTTTAAAATCCAATCAGACATAATAAAAACAGAGCAGACAAGAGTTTTATAAGAAAATTATATTTTTAGTAACAGTGACCTTGACCTCTGACCTTTAGGCATGGGTGTTGTACCGGACACATCGCCTTATCATGGTGAACATTTGTGCCAAGTAATTTTGAAATCCCTCCATTCATAAGGAAGTTACAGCCTGGACAAGAAAATTCTATATTAAGTAACAGTGACCTTGACCTTGGACCTACAGGCATGGGTATTGTACGCGACACACTGTCTTGATATGGTGAATATTTATACCAAGTTATTTTAAAATCCATTAAAAAATAACAAAGTTACAGAGCGGACAAGATTTTTCCAGCACAATTCTATTTTTAGTAACAGTGACCTTGACCTTGGACCTACAGGCACGGGTATTGTACGCGACACACCGCCTTGTCATGGTGAACATTTGTGCCAAGTTATTTTGAAATCCCTCCATTCATAAGAAAGTTACAGCCTGGACAAGAAAATTCTATTTTTAGTAACAGTGACCTTGACCTTGTACCTACAGGCATGGGTATTGTACGCGACACACCGTCTTGATATGGTGAATATTGATACCAAGTTATTATAAAATCCATTAAGAAATAACAAAGTTACAGAGCGGACAAGATTTTTCCAACAAAATTCTATTTTTAGTAACAGTGACCTTGACCTTGGACCTAGAGGCATGGGTGTTGTACGCGACACACCGCCTTGTCATGGTGAACATTTGTGCCAAGTTATTTTGAAATCCCTCTTTTCATAAGGAAGTTACAGCCCGGACAAGAAAATTCTATTTTTAGTAACAGTGACCTTGACCTTGGACCTACGGGCATGGGTTTTGTACGTGACACACAGTCTTGATATGGTGAACATTGATACCAAGTTATTTTAAAATCCATTAAGAAATAACAAAGTTACAGAGCGGACAAGATTTTTCCAACAAAATTCTATTTTTAGTAACAGTGACCTTGACCTTGGACCTAGAGGCATGGGTGTTGTACGCGACACACCGCCTTGTCATGGTGAACATTTGTGCCAAGTTATTTTGAAATCCCTCTTTTCATAAGGAAGTTACAGCCCGGACAAGAAAATTCTATTTTTAGTAACAGTGACCTTGACCTTGGACCTACGGGCATGGGTTTTGTACGCGACACACCGTCTTGATATGGTGAACATTCATACCAAGTTATTTTAAAATCCAATAAGAAATAACAAAGTTACAGAGCGGACACGATTTTCGAACATACACACACACTGACACACTGACACACCCACACACAGCCAGGGTGAACACTATATGCCCTTCCGCCATTACATGGCGGGGGCATAAAAAGGGAAAATATTATGAAGCAAAAAATGTCTAAATTAAAACATTTAAAAATTTACCAAGAGACTTGAACCCTTTCTTACAATAAATATAACAAGAGCCAGTCGGAAACGACTGCACGCTTGACTATTCGAAAAGTCAGAATTATTAAGCACATTGTAACTGGGCTTCATTTAAACTGGGGAGTGATTCAGGAGTTTATGACACCCCAACAAACACACATGAACAAAAGTTTCTTAATCCATAAATCAATAAATAACACTTAATTTATTCTTGTAGATTTTTTTTAGGGTTTACACAACCCAGCCCATAAACCTCCGATCCCACACCCATCAACCCACTATCTTTGCCCACCTATAGTTGTGTGGCGTGGTGAAGTACAGTATGGTATGCTGGTTGCTGTTGTTGGTGGTGGTGTTGTTGTTGGTGGTGGTGGTGTTGTTGCTGTTGTTGGTGTTGTTGTTGGTGGTGGTGTTGTTGTTGTTGTTGGTGGTGGTGGTGGTAGTGTTGTTGCTGGTGGTGGTGGTGGTGGTGTTGGTTGTTGTTGCTGTTGGTGGTGGTGTTGATGTTGTTGTTGGTGGTGGTGTTGATGTTGTTGGTGGTGGTGTTGATGTTGTTGGTGTTGTTGTTGGTGGTGGTGTTGGTGTTGCTGGTGGTGGTGGTGTTGTTGTCTGTGCTAGTGTTGGTGGTGTTGATGTTGTTGTTGGTGGTGGTGTTGGTGTTGTTGTTGTTGTTGGTAGTGGTGTTGTTGGTGGTGGTGGTGTTGTTGGTGGTGGTGATGATGTTGTTGTTGTTGGTGGTGGTGTTGGTGTTGTTGGTGGTGGTGTTGGTGGTGGTGTTGTTGTTGATGGTGTTGTTGCTAGTGGTGTTGTTGATGGTGGTGGTGTAGTTGTTTGTGTTGGTGTTGTTGTTGGTGGTGTTGTTGATGTTGGTGGTGGTGGTGTTGGTGTTATTGGTGGTGGTGTTGTTGGAGGTGGTGTTGTTGTTGGTGGTGTTGTTGGTGGTGTTGTTGGTGGTGGTGTTGTTGTTGTTAGTGGTGGTGTTGTTGTTGTTGGTGGTGGTGTTGTTGTTTGTGTTTGTGTTGTTGTTGGTGGTGGTATTGATATTGTTGTTGGTGTTGTTGTTGGTGGTGGTGTTGTTGGTGGTGGTGGTGGTGGTGGTGTTTGTGTTGTTGTTGTTAATGGAGGTGCTGTAGTTGTTGTTGGTGGTGGAGGTGTTGGTGTTGTTAATGGTGGTGGTGTTGTTGGTGGTGGTGGTGTTGTTGGTGGTGGTGATGGTGTTGTTGTTGGTGGTGGTGTTGTTGTTGTTAGTGGTGGTGGTGTTGTTGGTGGTGTTGTTGTTGGTGTTGTTGTTGGTGGTGGTGTTGTTGTTTGTGTTGTTGTAGTTGTTGTTGGTGGTGGTATGTGGAGGTGGTGGTGGGTATTGGGGGTACAGTACAGTGGTGTGGTGTGGTGTGGTGTAGTGTAGTGTAGTCTATGCACCCACCCACCCCACAATTACTCAACACTTTCAACCAAAGTATGTTAAGGACATCTGTTTTAAACCTTTTATATAGCTGTACATATGAAAAACACTAACATTGAAACTTTAACAATTATTTACAAGTATTAATTCTAATTTCAAGTGAAAAGGGGCAAAAATCAAATATAAAAAAAGCAAGGATGAGTTATGGGCCTTTGAAAATAAACCTGATGTAAGATAAAATAAAGATATACAAAGTTTTAAACCTTAATTTTTAAGTCCAAAAAGGGCAGTAATTTGAAAAAAATCAAAGAGTTATGGTTCTTGGCATACATAGTCAGGGTCATGATGGTGAATAAGTTTCAAAGCTATAGTACAAGAAGTATGAAAGTAACTAGCTTGCATGCAATCTTTAACCTGAAATTCTAAGTCAAAAAAGGGCCGTAATTTGATTAAAAATGAAAGAAAGAGTTATGGTTCTTGGCATACATAGTCAGGGTCATGATGGTAAACAAGTGTCTTAAGTCTCAAAGCTATAGTACAAGAAGTATGAAAGTAACTAGCTTGCACGCAAACTTTAACCTGAAATTCTAAGTTGAAAAAGGGCCATAATTTGATTAAAAATGAAAGAAAGAGTTATGGTTCTTGGTATAAATAGTCAGGGTCATGATGGTAAACAAGTGTCTTAAGTTTCAAAGCTATAGTACAAGAAGTATGAAAGTAACTAGCTTGCACGCAAACTTTAACCTGAAATTCTAAGTCGAAAAAGGGCCATAATTTGAACAAAATGGAAGTTAGAGTTATGGTTCTTGGCATACAAACTTGAAATATGATGATGAACAAGTGTTGAAAGTTTCAAAGCTGTAGTATAAGTAGTATGGAAGTTATGGATTTGTACAGTAGCTTGCACGCAAACTTTAACCTGAAATTCTAATTCGAAAAAGGGGCATAATTTGAACAAAATGAGAGTTAGAGTTATGGTTCTTGGCATACACACTTGGGATATGATGATGAACAAGTGTTGAAAGTTTCAAAGCTGTAGTATAAGTAGTATTGAAGTTATTAGTTTGTATAGTAGCTTGCACGCAAACTTTAACCTGAAATTCTAAGCCGAAAAAGGGCCATAATTTGAACAAAATGAAAGTCAGAGTTATGGTTCTTGGTATACACACTCGGGACATGATGATGAACAAGTGTGCCAAGTTTTAAAGCTGTAGTATAAGTAGTATTGAAGTTATGAGTTTGTACAGTAGCTTGCACGCAAACTTTAACCTGAAATTCTAAGTCAAAAAAGGGCCATAATTTGATCAAAATGAAAGTTAGAGTTATGGTTCTTGGCATACACACTCGGGACATGATGACGAACAAGTGTGCCAAGTTTAAAAGCTGTAGCTATAGTAGTTTTTAAGATATAGGTAGGTTGCACGTAAACTTTAACCAAAGCGGGACGCCGATGGTGACGCCGACGCCCAAGTGAGTACAATAGCTCGACATATTCTTCGAATAGTCGAGCTAATAAAAACAAAATGGAATGTGTACAACTACAAGGGATATACTTCTTTTAACAAATTTCAAAGTGACAATAAAATGGGTTGCATCATGGAAAAAGATGTCTTTAAGAAATTGACATAATTCTTTGAAATGATGTCATAAAGTTGAGCATACACATTGCCTGTTGTGCACTAAACATTAAAAATTAAATTAGCCCTTTACTACATATATTCCCGTTTTAATGTGTTTGCACCTAGATCAAGATCAGTTGGCACATCTGTGATGTCTAATCTGTATCTGCATTGGTTGCATCTTGGTTAGAAATAACGTTATGAATCTAAAAGCAAACATTGTAGATCTTGATCAGATGGCAAAGATGTGCCAGCTGATCTGGATCTACACTGTTTGTCCAGGCAATAAAGGTTTATATCTGGTGTAAAGGTTTAAAATGAATAACAAGTTCACCTATAACTTATGAAATGAAATAATTGGTAATTTAAGTTTCTTCTAAATAAATAAATAAAAAAACAAATAAATGTCTCAAAGTATGAGAGAAAACAATGTTTTCCATGACCTATCCTAAATGGTTTGTCTGAAGCAAGATGAAATATTCTTGTCATTATCCATTTAATTCAAACATGACATTTCTCATATGTGATACCAGCTCAGTTCAAGATCATCCTGGATCAGGATCTATACTGTTTGCTTTTTTGTTAAAAATTACCTACTTAACCCTTTCCTCTATAGATAAACATTTTTACGCATGTGCGACCAGTGTAGATCCAGATCAGCCGGCACATCCGTGCCGTCTGATCAGGATCTGCACTGGTCGCATTTTGGTCAGAAATAAGCTAATGAATCAAAAAGCGAACAGTTTAGATCCTGATCAGACGGCACAGATGTGCCGGCTGATCTGGATCTAAATTGTTCGCCCTAGCAATAAAGGTGTATCTGTACAGGAAAGGGTTAATCAAAAGGAGAACAGTACAGATCCCGATCAGACGGCACAGATGTGCCGGCTGATCTGGATCTACATTGTTCGCCCATGCATTAAAGGTGTATCTATGCAATAGAGGGTTAAAGCATTAGCAAACATAATGATCATGTACAGGTATTTCTGTTATTTTTGTTATTAACATAACACAAATTTTTCGCTGATTTTTTTTCCGTAGCTAAACTGTATCAAACATTTTACCACATATCCTCATCCAATTAAATTTTTTCACTCATTGAGTCTGTCCAATCCAACAATCTGAATTTAATTCAGGTTCATTACTTTATGAAAATCCAAAACAGAACAATGGTCAGATAACATCACTAACATTTTAGTGCAAAAAAAACATGTATACAGAATGGCCATTCAGTTAAAAATTTAGAAAAAAATTATAAATAAAACAGTCACAAATTTTTCATGTAAGATCAGACACAATGTTTACAAATTCTTCATATAGTATGCAAAACAAATTATATATTTCATAAAATACAAAAATAAAAAAATTGATCATTTAACACTTTTCTCCATGGACATGCCTTTTGTAATATGGGAGACCAGTGTAGACCCAGATTAGCCTGCACATCCATGCAGCCTAATCTGGATCTGCACTGTCTGCTTTAAGCTGAGATATCATAAACATGATAAATATATTTACATTCCTATTGATTTCTTCGTTTAAAAAAAATCGGTTCATTTTGCATGAATCGCATGACCCGTAATGACGTCAGTAACGTCATGGCTGTTACTATTGAAAACTCCCACGTAATACTCCCCCTTTTCACGTAATACTAATTTTTGAAAGCGTTCGACTTAAGTTTATTTAAAGAAAAAAATGAATAAAATGTAAATATAAGTAATAATTCTTATTTTGGTGCGGTTCATGCAGATTGGACGAGCACGCGAGAGCTGGCAAATTTACCATAAAGCGCTAGCGCGCTTTATGGATATGCCAGCTCTCGCGTGCACATCCAATCTGCATGAACCGCACCAAAATAAGAATCATTACTTAAAACATAACAAATGTAAACACAGTGTAGATCCCGATTTGATGGCAGTAATGTGCCATCTGATCTGGAACTAAATTGAGGCACGCCACGGGAAAAGGTACCTTCGGTCATTTTTGTGTCATTTTTGTTGTTACTATATTTAAAAAGAACTTTCACATTTCTGTTATTTTCTCATAACAAAACAGTGATTTTGTTACACAGTTTGACAATAAAATGGTATTTTTACCGCGAATTGCCTAACAATTAATGTCGTCTGCTCAACTTTATGACATCGTTTCATGGATTGACGTCAACTGCCCGAAGGTACCTTTTCCCGTGGCGTGCCTCAATTGGTTGCAAATGTGATATAAGTCATATTCATGGATTTAAGGGGAAATACAGTGAACAATTTCTGACATCTTTTCATGAAATCCTGGAAATTTGCTAACAGATATTCACATTTGAAGCAACAACATTTAGACACTAAAGTCACCAGTAATTCATTGTAAATATCAGATCTTTGAAACAAGTTAAAATCAGATCATAGTATACAATAAACAAATGTAAAATGCAATTGCGCCAGTAAGTTATAAGCAAAAACAAACATATTTTAACATGATATAAATGTATTATGGTATGTCAATATGAACCCTTTACTCCATATATATGCATTTTATTGCATGTGCAACCACCAGTGTAGTTCCAGATCAGCTAACATTTTGTGCTTTCTGATCAGGATCTACACATTTTGCTTCTTGGTCAGAAATAATTTAAAATGAATAAAGAAGTGAACAGTGCAGATCCTGATCCAACTGCACCAATGTGCCAGTGGATCAGGATTTACACTGTTGGGCCATGAATAACAGCCATATTTCATGGAGTAAAGGGTTACAGAACATTTGATCAACATCAATAAAAGTTAACAATGTGGATTTCATATAGAAATGGGGTGGTTACCCAGGTCAAGTCAGGATTTCATTTTAACAAGGGGAATATTTCTGGTCTGAAGACACTGGTCACATGCCCATTCTGCGTACACTTCGTGCGTTAACATGATAAATGCGATTTCTGTGAGACCTGTACAGGATCGGTGATACCAGAAGTTACATCCGCTCTCACAAAGGATAGCCTGGTCATTATCGTGGACTTCTTTGTGACAGATGCCACACGGGTAGATTGGCGGAGCATTTGGATTTGAAGGGTTGAAGACCATTGATGCAGATGTTGGATATATTTTACCATTAGGCTGCGGACCCATTGACTGCATATGTGCAGGGTGTGGCATTCTGTGATTCTGTGTCATATGTGGCCCTGGTCCTTGTCCTGGTCCCCCTGGGCCGTGTCCTCCAGGATATGGACCATATGGTCCTTGTGATCCAGGCATGGGTCCACCTCTACCTGGACCTGGAACCATTGGCCCCATATGGTTAGAATAGGGGCCATCTTGCATGGAGTTTGGTGAAAATGGCATGGAGTTGGGGGGATAGCCCCTAGGATCATCCATTGGATTGCCCGGCATCATTGGACCGTAGTTACCTCCCATGGGTGGAGGTATCATGTCAGGGGTTCCTGGACTTGCCTGAAACAAAGATGGTAAACATCTAATAGCACTAAGATCAGCCTGTGCATCTTAACCTTTCACTCAATATATACACCTTTTATTGAATGTGCTAAGATCCAGATCAGCTAGCACATCCATGCCATCTGATCAGGATCAACACTGTTAGCATCTTGGTCAGAAATAACCTAATGAATCAAAAAGCAAACAGTACTGACCCTGATCAAATAGCATGGATGTGCTGGCTGATCTTGATCTACATTTTTTTCACAGGCGATAAAAGGCATATGAAGTAAATGGTGAAGTAGTTTAAAGTTGAGGAGTAAGTGCAAAAAACATTTATGTAAAATATAAGTGAAAAGTGAGCATATCTTGAAACATTATTTGTTGTGGGTCTTGTTTTTTAAGATGTAGATAATGGTGGTGAACAAATATTCCAAGTGTCAAGTTGATATCTCAAGTAGTTTCTTAGTTATAGACCAAGTGCATGAAATAAAAACTTAAATGGATGTCCACGTAAGTACATATAGGTTAGCTCCCCTTTTCCACAAATGGTAGAGCTAATTCTAACCACATTAATTAAATTTTAACCACTTTTATTACAAAAAGCCATGTTTAATGGTTAAAAATTAGAATTCTGTACAGCTTGAACTTCGTCTGTAAGAGATCTCGGCTTTACCCTCTACTCCATATATATGCATTTTAACGCTTGTGCAACCAGTGAACATGTAGATCCAGAAGCAGCAATAACCCGACAGATCTGTGCTGTCTGATCAGCATCTGCACTGTTCGCCTTTTGGTCAGAAATAATCTAATGAATCAAAAAGCGAACAGTGCAGATGATGAGATCCTGATCAGACGGCACTATTCTCCCATGCCATAAAGGTGTATATATGGAGGAAAGGGTTAATACGTGTCAGAAAATTGATTAGGAAAAAGCTGGCAAGTTTACCCTAGATTTCTTCCTTCTTTTTGTGGGTGCATTGGGTTGACTGAAACCATCTCCCTCAGGATCTGAAACAGTATTTAAATCAATTTAAGTTTTGGGTTTTTAATATACCACTGCAGATTACCAACCATGTGAAGGGCGGTATTTAACAAAGTTGATGTGGCATATATTAATATTTTTCATCATAAAATTAAGTAGATCAATAAATATTTAGAGTTTTATTTAACAGGTTTTAAGAGCATGAGAGGATGTACTTGTAACTTTCACTTCATAAGTGAAAGCAGATTAATTCTAATTAATGCATGATCGATGACAAAATTTTTATTAAATCATAATGTTTTATGCTTATTTTACTTCTTATCCGATTGTGTCTGTTATTCAGCAGATGTGAAGACTTTTGCAAGGGAATACCGAACCAGTATAAGCTTGGTACCATTTCAGGAATGGGTCGAGGAGAAAAACAGTACCAGTATAGACTTCTCAACTGGCGCAGGTAGAGGAGAAAAAGTACATTTATAGTCTCCTCAACTGCCAGTAGGTTGAGGAAAGGGACTATTGAGGATACACTTACAGACCTGTCTGATTTGAATCCCACCCCAGAAGGCAAGAAAGGGCTTCAGGGACTTTCCAGTGGGCTAACTTATCAACATTTGATTATGAAATCATCTTAAACCTCCCAAAATGGCTGCTAAGAGGAGTACCTCAAACCATATTGATGTTTTTTGAAAAGCTTACAAAGAATAAGTCCCTGAATGTTTTAGGAACTGAAACCTTGCTAATCAAAATATGAATTTCAAAAAAGTAAGGTATTTGTTCTGGTAGTCCATATAAGACGAAGTCAGTAAGCGTCACCGTTAGTGCCTGCTTGTATCACCCACTTAGTGAATTCAGCAGTCTAAAGAAATAGAGAAAGATTGTTTTCACGTTCGCGAAATTATGTGACATTATAAAATTTGGGTTTGTTTTTAAACAGAATCGTAACATTAAATTTTTTTACATACTCAAAGCTTTTGCCCTTCCTCTTGGCATGATGAATATCTAAAGGTCTGGGGAAACGACAGGAAAAATTGTATTTTTATTCAAAATTTCTTTGTTTTGGCGTCCATTTTGTTTGCTTTTGGTCTAAACACCAGTATCCGCCGTTCTATACCGGACCGGATAGATAGAGAATTTGAGAAGAGTTTACAGAAATCACAATTCGTTGGTAAAAATGAAAATTAAAATCTAAAAAAGAATAAGGTACGGCATATTCAACTGTTTTATCTTTTTATCTTTTAAATATACTAGAATGTTAATAAAATACATTCCTTTATTTAATAAAAGAAATTTATGGAAAAACGTCTGTGATGATCTGTGTTCAGATATCAAAGTGTGGCCTAAGTGTTATAAGACTTGCAACTCATAATGGGGATTTGTTTTTAAAACAATTTCGTTGGCTTCATTATGCAGTCTATGTAGATTTGATGCAGCTTGTGAGACCAACCATGAAAGCATTATAAAAATGTCTGCCAGATTGTTTTAAAATAAGTTGAAGGTCATGAATGGAACAGCGAACGAAAGATGTTAGAAACGGTCCCAGCTAGTAGAAAAGAATTGACACAATGGTAAACACATATTTAAGAATTTAGAAAAGACCAAATAAATTAAAAGTTTCTTTAACAAATAACAATGATAGAAATCATTTTTAAGATCAACATGTCAACATATGAGTCGTGGTCGATTGTGGGTTACAGGGAAGAAAAGAACTCTACTACATCCATCTGTATGCGACGTCCAGCTACGTAGCTATTTCTAAAAATACAAAAATGACATTTGAACAATGAAAAGTAGTTATATTTGTCACAATAATAACCATTTTATGTTCATGTTGATTAACATGCAATTTGCACTACATATAATCTTACGAGACAAGGGTATCGGTACCGCAAATTAAGATAAAATGTTTGCTTATTGAATCGCCGATGCCTTAATGTAATTCAAAATTTCAGTAAGTTTAAAATCACTACTCCCCTGCAGTATTTCTGAATCAATGTACGGAAGAAAAAAGACAATGTCAATTTCTGCAATCCTTCCACTACATCGCTCTGCATGCTTGGTATATACCTCATCTAGAGCTGGGGTTAAGGTTATAAAGCTGAGATTGGAAACCAGTCTTAAATATCAAGCATCTGATTGGCTGAAATGGCGACTGGTCGCCATTTCAGCCAATCAGATGCTTGCGATTTGAGACTGGTTTCCAATCTCAGCTTTATAACCTTCATCCCAGGACACATTGCTGAGCTTTTTGGTTGCACGATGTCGGAAGAGGTTTATGAAGGTATAGATAACCCCAAAGCCATACGAAAACGGCGAGAGGGCCTAGCCAACAATGCAAGGGACAGACAAACCACACGAATCCCCAAAATAAAAGTTAGCCTATATACTGCCCCTCACAATGATTGACACTCTCATAGCATTATAACAATCAAGGGAGGCAATTGAAATTGATAACTACACTGAAGTCAAATATTGATCTATATTTAATGTAACTTTTTTCCCTAAAATACACATAATAATACTCGAATTATATTTAAATAACTTATTTAAAACAAATTAGAAATACATAAAAGTATGGATTAAATGTTTTGAATTGTAGTTGACAATGCCTTTAACTAGTTACGTTTTATACGCTTGTGGGTTTTGCATGCAGCATTGTCAAACTGATGAGACGACTGGAGCTAAATCGCTCAACATTTACGTGATTGTTCATTTGAGAAAACTTGTTAAAGCAAGTGCGAGGTTGGTAACCCAAGAACTTGGTTAAAATAGCTTTAAGGCCGAAACCTCTCAGGGTTTCATTTTCGTTAATTATTTGTGGTGTCATTAAAAAAAAGGTCTATTTTTAAACCCACGATCTCTTTTGCTCTCTTCGTTTTGGCTGTGCGAAAAGGCTCAGTCTTTTGGAAAGGATCCTTCCTGATACGCATTTTTCAGTTTGTTTTTGGAAAACATACTATAAGGTATGTAGCTTTCAGTTGGGTTGAAACTTTAAATTTGACCTTGCTCTTTCAAAATTTAAGGGTCTAATGCCAAAAGTGTTTTTGTCAATGAATAGTTTTCATAAATTTGTTGACAAGCCCATTTAACTATTTGAGGTCCATATACTGTCGAAGGAGATATATGTTCAGAAGTGCGCACTAGGATCTTCAGTTTACTATTGCTGAAAAGTGTTCCCAAAGAAGAGTATGCAAATTGTTAAAAATGATTCAAATATTAAACGGTGTATTCTGGATAAATTGGAATATTTCCAAGGTAACCAGACAAAAGTTATAAAATTTTGATTTTTAACATGTAAACGATAAACTTTCATTCGTATCACATGTTGCTTGTACTCATACATTTTGTATTGTATATAGGGAATTCTGTAAATGATCTGGTTGCATAATTAAAACGTAAACAAAGTAAATTTGAATACGTTACATATTTCCGAACGCTTCCCATCAAGGTTTTGTAATCATGCTGTGTTTGATCGACCTCTTTTATTCATACATTCATGAAATTTAAGATGTTCTGGTCTCGATAAGGTAACCAGTACTTACAAATTCATTTGGCAGTGCCATTAACTATATTTTATGTGCACAACTGTAAGGTGAATGGGAGTGCTGGAGTAAATTCACCCAGGCAACTTTTACATTTTTTGGTATGGGAAGGTTGGCGCATCATAGAACCTGTTTATAACCTCATCATGGAATAATTAACTAGTAGTTTATTTCGTTAGTTTTTTCTTACTGTATTCTTTTCTTTAACGATACAAGATATAAAAAAATCGATTTGGAAGCATATATCCCCGAAAGTGGTCTAATGGAAAACCACGAAAGTTTTGTGCTCGCGAATGTATCCACAGGATTCTTCAAAAGGCCACGCGCACATGTCATTTGGGGCGCGTCACAGGAAAAAGTACCTTCGGACAGTTGACGTCAATCTTTGAAATGACGTCATAAATATGAGCAGACAACATTATTTATTATGCATTTCGCGGTAAAAATACCATTTTATTGTCAAAACGTGTAACACAATCACATTTTAGTTATAAGAAATTGATTTATAGTTTTAAGTTCTTTCTTAATTTAGTCAAAACTAAAATATGACTAAAAAGACCGAAGGTACCTTTTCCCGTGACGTGCCCCATTTATCATAACATTCGTCCAATTTAAGTAATAATTTAAATGTATAATGTTTTATTGTTTAATAACAGTAAATATAAACGATGTATTAAACAAATTCAAATAAACACAAGTTGTACTCTTCATGCCAATTTAGGATAACCCTGTGCAATGTGACATATATAAATCAGTCGCTGTAAGAGTTAGGAAAACAAACAGTCTCCACTTTTAGAAAAAAGCGACAAATACTGAGCGTTTTCTAATTCTGTCGACTGTCCTATTGTTTTTAACATTGTAGGTTATTTCCCTATCAGATAATACGCAATTCCACTGACGTTTTATCAGACGAAAGAAAATTTCATAAGTTGTCTGTAACCAGAACAAATACAAATAATATAAAAAAATCAGGACAGGTACATTTACAATGCATTTCATTTTCTTGACGTAGTTACATAAACAAAACATATTAAGCATTACCAAGGAAATAGATCGTAACAAAACTAACGACCGGTTTGACTTTTATAAATGAAACGCAGCTATATATGTTGATCAAATATAGCTATGTTCGTAAGATACAGAAAAGCCAACGATACATATTATTATACAACAAAATTAATAAAATATGTAGTAATCTATTAGTGAATTATATTAAGAGAGTAATCATAACTGTTCAAATAAATACGAACCATATTTCCCATAATAAATTAAATACCATACTCTCTAAAAGGTAAAGTTTACTTGCAACACTTTCTTAAAATTCTGAAAGTATAGCCATATAACTAACAAAATATTTATTACATGTACAAAAAGTATTTTTAAACTTAAAATTAAAAAACCCAAAGTCGATACAAGCACGCTGACCTTAGACATAATGTCACACATTTTGTGTTCTAGACGAGACAGACCAAAGTTTATGACAAATTCTTGTAAACAAGTTGCAGTTAACCATTGAAATCTCTTGTTCTGTATTTAAAGCATATCTGCTATTCAGTGAACCTTGTTAGTCACTGACTGCAAAATATGCAAAACTTCGTTTATAAGTTCAAAATTGCAATAATGCTACATGCTTATCATTAAACATAAAATAAAAATGACATAATATATAAATACTTAATACTGGGAAATATTTCTGGAAACAAGCATATCAAATGTATAAAAAATCTTGGATAAAAAGTCTTAGTTGTCATTTTTGTTTGCACAAGTTAACGAATAATGAAAGTATTTCCCATGCATTAAGGCTCTTACCTATACACTTTTGAAGTTATTAATTTAAGTGCCTAGGTTGTTATTGTCAAAATGTTTAAACATTTATATAAGAAAATACATAGTTATAAATAATATGTAACGTAAATACCACACTGTTGTAATTTTAAATATTAAACTGTGGAATTTTCACATTAAACAAAGGTAAAGTGACAAACGCATACGTTACTGTCTTTGCATTCGATCGTTCTAAAGAATATTAGTTTATCATGCTGCACGTATTTATACTATCATATAATAGTAACTGAGTTACAAGAAAATATGAAAGACCGTGTACACTTCCGTGTGTTGGGATCTTTAAATCGATGGTCATAATGCTTAAACTAATTAACTATGGTAGCTTGCCACTTCTGGCAGACTCATTACGTTCTGAGAAAAATGTTTTCCCTGAAATTTGTAATGACTGTTTAGATAACGCTCCAACAGACTTCGTTCTATCTCTTTCAAAACCATCACTCTCGTTAGCTTGCTTAGACGTTGCCTGCGGTTGTCTTTCTTTGTCTGTTGTGCCATGAGTAGAGTCGTTTCGAGACTTCGGTAACCTGACTGGAGTAACATGGGCTTTGTGAACTTCAGTTTTATCGTTAGCGGTACCTGTCATTCCAATTTCTTCTGTATGGGTAGATTTCCTTTGCGGTTTCACAACAGATATCAGCGATGTTTTTGATGCGGAAGTATTTTGTTTTGGCGCATTGCTATCATCTTGCGGCGAAATGGCTCTCGATGACGGAGTTTTAATAGGAGTGGTAATTTTTGACTTTGACAATACATCGTTCGGAGAAGTGGCATTTGTTGGAACGGGAGTTCCTTGAGAATTTGGTGTAACTAGTTTTGATTTTCGGGGTGTGTTATTCTGAGAAGCAATGGTTGCTGTTTTCGAAATATTTGTTGGCTTGCTGGAATCGTTCTCTTTGATTGATTCTAACATACGTGACTTAGAATCCTGCATAGATTTTGATGTGATTCGTCCAGAAGTTACTGACTGCATCTGAGGATGTTTTCTATTCTGTTCCACGTTTGCTGAGTTATTATCATCAAACCGGCTTTGGAGACTGAAAGAAGACTGCGTGATATGCGATTTGGAAGATCGTTGTGTGTTTCTGCTGTGACTTGTTGGCACTTTGTAGCTTAACTCCAGCTGTTTCTTTCTCTGGTGACACGATTTTAATTTTTCAGTCATCGTGGTCACCTGTAAAATTAAATATTTTTTTTTTTAAATTGGCCTTTCTTGCTTGTTAGAAAAATAAAATACATACACTTTCCAGTTTTAGATGAGAATAAGCGGTTTCATTTTATAATAATATAAATGATGGAGATCCACCTACTGAAAATTTATTAAAAGGATTGGTACGATTGCTAACTAATATTAACTGACAGGGTCTATACCTACACAAAACAACACTATTACCACTCATGTATTATAAAATTATCAGTTCGATACATAAAGATACTTACATAACATCGGTGATGATTATTAAGAAAGAATAGAATTTATATTTGTCTTCATTTTCAATGTTAGTTTCCCGGCAGTATTAACTGTATAATGAGTAATCCCTTACATTGTTGCTTCACAAAACATTCGTGCTTATTATTAATATGCACGAGCTTATAGGGATCTTATATCGTTAGGTCCTTCCATCCCTAACAATAATATTTAATACATGGGCGTGAAAATCCCAGATGGTGTTAGATCCGCCTACCCACACACGGACCTTATCTTGAATATTTATCCCAACGTGGAGGTTAGTCACCTTAAGCACTATTCCAGTCCTGTTGACATTTAAAAGTTTTTGCTGCTAGAATTATTTCTTATCCTTTTCTATGCAGTGTGTAATTTTGTTAAATAGTTTGTTTACGATTAGATTTTTTATCGTCTATAACGGCAGCTCATATGAGCGACACCTCCAGACGCGTGTTAGTCATTTAGGTTTAGTAAGATAGTGCAAAATACAGAGGACTTCACTTTCAGAACCGTCCCGGGTTCTTTTATGTGCCGGTATATTGCACCACTACAGTGGACCTCGGTTTAAAGTCTCATCCGTGTTGTTAAATTTCTTGCCTACATTATATATTCCCGCGAAATTTATGTTACGAAATATCGCATTCGTACTTGTACGACTGAGCGATTCCAAATGATAACGTTACATGCTCATAGACCCTCTGACATATCACGCGTCATTAAAACCTACCCATTGATAATATGCTGCCGCTGTGTTATCTGTCCTTCTTATATCGTCCTCCGTTAAGTTGCCCAGAATTTCTTGGATACGATCAAGAATGTTCTCAGAAACGGTGACCTCGTCTGTGGAGTCCAACATGACGTACTTTTCCAGTCTGGCTATCTCAATCAGAGTGCTCTGATGGTTACGAAGAAATTTTCGAACTTTTCCCCAATCCTGTAAACATGAGTAAATATCAAACATTAAACATTAAAGTGGCAGAATATGGGCATACTTAAACTACTGTAAAACTGGTTTTATTCGCGTAAGTTTTATTTTCGCTAATATTCGCGAATCGCTTACCTCGCGAATTCATGAATGCCGCGAATATTTGATGAGTTTCAATATATCCGACAGTATGTACATCCGAAAATAGGCAACTTAAAATAAAACTGTTAATCACATCAAACGCTACATATAATACATTTTGGCCACCATTAATTTATTTGATTTAATCATTTTGTTCAAAGAGTGCAGATAACTTTGAAGAATAATTCCCTTTAAATAAAAGAAAACTAAATGTATATTAACATTTCTTGTAGTTTAAAAACCTTCAACTATTTACAGTCACAAAATTTCCAGAAGTACTTAATCTATAAAAATAGGTTCTAATCAAACACTATTGCCCAGTTTTTATTATTATTCACAACCTGAAACAGTAAATAATATAGTCTATTGTCAGCGTTGTTTGTTATATTTCACACCTAAACCAAGAGAAGCTTGTATAACAATAATATGTTTATTGAAAGTTAATTGCACAAATCAGCTTTCATATTTATTCAGTAAAAGTTCATATCATTTGTAATTGGGAATTATCCACTTATTTCAACTGGGCAGTGAATGATTGTTCTCATCCCTTCTCATCCCTTAATAGGCGTAGTCGCAACTTTTTGAGCCGTTCCGGTACTTTCGATTTTGCATAAAAACAACGTTTTTGTTCACTGTTTCCCAAAACAACTTCCGGTTTCGAGTCTGACGACGTCGCGAATTCAAAAACACGCGAACAAAGAAAACAGCTGATTTTTGACAAAAATCGCGAAATTTTGACCTCGCGAAATTAATGCGTTTTACAGTATCCTTTATTTGGGGGATACGGATGGTATCTACTGAGTCAGTCTCTTGCAAGGTTGGTTAGCCGCTGCCGCAGTTTTTTTATCGCTTTGATGATATCTATATGTTTGTTATATCACTATAGCAGGGTTTGAGTGCTGCGTTGAGGCGGTAAAAAATCTCCCCATTCTTCACTTCAGTGTAATTATCAGTTTCAGTTACCTCCCTTGATGGTTATATGCTAATACCAAACAATACAGATTTGCAGTTATCTATACATTTAATACGGTGGAAGTGATCTCATTCCGAGGGACCACTATAGGTATCGAGGTACCGTTATAACACTTGACAATGTCTCGATAGGATTTTGTTTTAATTTGTAACTCCAGCATAATGTAAGATTTTTTAGCACTAACTGCTAGATAGTTATGCCTAGAAAGGTCAGATAATTTCGCTGACATGTTCACGTTGATTAACTTATTTTAGTAAAATATACAGTTCCAGTTCCGTCAGTTAGCACCCTTTTGTATACAGTCAAAAGTCCTCATGATTATGAAAATTAAATCATCTTTGATTAAGTATAGGCCACAGTACTGTGAACGTTTACGATAAGAAACGAAACACACGATACATGATATACGGACCAACGATACACGACAGACGGACGCACGATACACGATTGACCAACGCACGATAGACACAAACTTTGTAACCTTAAACGTTCACAGTAATATATGGTATTAATGTGCTAACGTATTTACTTTGAGCTTATCCTCTTCAATGCCCAACAGCATGTACAAACACACCACAACCAGTCGGATTTCCAGTTTTGGTTTTCGCAGCTGTCCAAGTTCGACAAGCGACAATCTGTCGATCTCTGGTATTTCACATGTCCAGCCTCCCTCGTCCAGCTTTTGTAGTCTATCAAGGTGTTCCTCGACCTTTGCTATCTCTTGTCCTGCAATAATATAAAAAACGATGACACTCGAATTTGTTTTACACAATATAAAATTTTGTTACTTCTCGTTAAGTGACAATAACACGTGCTTTCAATTTGATCAAAACAAGTTTGAACATTATGTAAATTCAAATAATTCGTAGAATTTCGATAAATCGGGGACAGTGAATTTCAACTTCGAAAATCAAAAAAGCACGGATTTAGGAACCTACAAAAAAAACATTTAAAACAACGAAACATGAAATTTCATGCTCGCGAAAAAAAAAAGAAAACTCATTTTGGTAAACATAAAGCAACTGAAAACTCCGATCATTTTCGTAGGATTAGCTGTCATTTTAATAATTTTTTTTCTACAGATATGAAAAAATCGATAAATAATTGATTGCTTTATTCAAAGCATTTATTTTTACGTTGCACGTTGTCACATTACGTATAACGTAAAATTGTTAGCGCTTTGTTATTTTAAACTTAAGGAAAATATTAATCTTAATTCGTTTACGTTACTTAAAATAATATGTAAATGTAGAAATATGACAATCTAAGTAAAATAAAATATGAGATTGTAACAAGTATGTTTATGGTCAGGCTCTGCTGGGAATCAAAACCGCACCGTCACGACGGGAGCGCCTAGCAAGAAAGAAAGATCGTATTATATCATTACACTTTCTTATTCACATTAATTTACCTAATAATGCTTCAAGATTTGCCTTTCTTGTCCTATACAAAGCATGTTCCGCAACATCGATTCTATTCACAAGAAGTGCAATTGCCAATTCTGAAAACAAATAAACACATCAGTATGGCTTTTAATACATGGAATTTGACGAAAAGAAAGTGTTTATTGCATTGTGTTAGAAAATACATTGTGCTTAACAGGAGCATGTCGGTGACTTAAATTGCGCGGCATAAATTCTATTTACGAGTAGAGCAACTGCCAATTCTGAAAATAAATTGTACACAACAATGTTGCTAATACATGGATCTTGACGAAGGAGACTGTTCCTTGCATTGTGAAGCCAAATGCATAGCGGCTTACAAAGCATGCAGGTTACTTAAATTGTGGAACATCGATTTTATTAACCAGCAGCGCAACTGCTAATTCTAAAAATAATTCGAACACAAAGAGGTTCACAAAAGAAACTGTTCTTTGCGTTGTGTCTATCAAATGTATACAACATGAGATATTAGTTAAAGTGTGTTTGACCTTCTATTTCCTGGTCGTTAAAATGGATGACAAAAATAAAAACATGTTGATTTCTCTCTTCATAACTGAAAGTTCTTTCAAAGAACCTTTAATATTGTTGTCAGTATCATTTTACTAATGTGGGCATTTGAATTGTTGTTTTGTGTTGCTTCGTCTGTCTGTTTGATTGGATATAGACTTTTAGGGAACTTTTGGGTCGAACTATTTATCTTTCCATGTTTACTGTTCTAACTTTTCTTAAAGTAAGTAAATTAAACATACACTAACAGTGATTTAAGAAAAGTTTGATGCAGCTGCATTTTGCTGTTTGATAGATTTTGATGATTTTATTTTTTGTCTATGACATTGCAATGACGAAGGGATCAAAATTTGAAATTGTAATCAGAGTAGCATACTGGTCTTTGAGTCTTGGACAATCCTGAAGGTAATATCCTCTTTGCATATATTCACTTGCAAATTGTGCGAAATTAACGCCAATAACCACACTATTCATCCGCTGCAAACATTGACATTGACATAAAAGTTATTTACCCATGTGATCTAGAATATGCTGCAATTATTAAAGCAGGTCATATCTGCTTTTAATGATACACCTGTGGTACAAGTGTCTGATTATTGTTCAGAACAAGCTACCCCACTTACCAACCCAAAACCAAAACAGTTAAGCTTTTATTGGCATATTTCAGTTTCATTTCATATGAAAATATGTAAACTTAAACCGGATGCATTTAATCGCTTTTTTCATACTATACTCAACAAAAATAGAAACCTGACACTTTATATTTGGTGTATTTTCCTGGAATCAGATTTAAAGCTAATTGAATTGTGGTATGTAATAAAAATTGTGCATGTTTTGAACTTAATTATGCATTTTGATATTTTTGGTGCATGAAACAAGTGATTCAGTGGTTATTTTCTTTTGGATGGTGCAAAAATATATAGATTTTGAATATGCACCTCATACTTATTCAAAGTTACAGTGTCAGGTTTCTTTTTTTGTTGAGTATATATTGTCGTTCGCCCAAATGAGAATTATCTTGTTTATCTTTGGGTGAAAACAAATGTTTATTTTTAATTTTTTGTTATGTTTCATCATCACTTATCTGCCGAATTGATATAAGTTTGGTAGTTTGAAATACTTGGTACGTGCAGGAAACGATATTGAAAATTTTGTACTTCAACATTTACCTTTGAACAATATTTCACATTTCCTACTTTACCTTGTTTACAACTCAGGAACTCGAACCGTCCTATGCCGCCCCTAACTTCTGGGTCCTCGGCTGGAACAGAATATGTATCGCACTCTTCAAGAGCCTCTTGCAGAGCTTCAGCGCTCCACGACTGCATTGCTTCCCGCAATTTTCTTCGTGCTCGTCTCTGGTTGAAAGACTGTGAACAAATGAAATTTTGTCAGAAAAGGGTTTTATGTTAAAAACTTTTGAAATACACAGATTTAGTAAACTTTTCAAACATTGTCGAGTAGGCTTGGCAACGTGCTCTTTTGAGAACCGTAGGGACAAATTTAAGATTTACTTTGAAATAGATGAGAAAAAGGACTTTGAAAGCCATCGAACATGACAAATATGAAAATATTGCAGGTACGGTTTGATTGAGCCTGTTTATGGGCAGTAATGGAAATGCATACGCCTATCCCCGGGTTGAGCGTAACTCAGTATTTACACTAATAAACAGTACAATTTCGTTCAATCCCAAACGAAGGTGTGCATATGGAAGTCAGATTTAACCACGACAAAACATGCGAAGACGACCTATAACGACTCTCTCTTCTGAAGGCATACTGCTAAACAATAATATTTTATGCTTGGAAAAATTAAAAAACACAAAAATATACCTTTAACTTACCTCAAGTACTCGTTTCTCTGTTGTATGTATTAGGTAGTTGCATGCATTTACAATAAGTTGTTCACGCACAACGTTTATTCTTAAACAGAACTCCCCGTTCCCAGGATGTTTCAGTCTTATTTGCAGGGTCAAGATGTTGTGTTCCATAGTGATTCGTTTGTTGACAAACTCTCGCAGGCGATCCTCCTTTATTTCACTATGAAGTAGCTCTACCGTTACGTGAATCTTTCCATGTAATGCAAAGTATATAATGGTATCTTCATCATGAGCAACACTGATGACGCTGTCAGCATGAGAGGGGACGAACAGACCTAGACTTTCAGAGATTGGCCCAGGACCCCACCCAACTGGTCCGGGATCAAAGGGCAGCGGTTCAGGATCGTAAATGATTTCATTGCATTTGAGAAGTATGTCCATTATCCACGGTGGCTTAGCTCCGAATTCCGAGTGGTAACCTCCATACAGTCGCAATTTGTATGTACCTTTTTGAGAAAACCTTACCTCAAAAATAACTGAATGTTCAAACTTCTGAACAAGAACATGCCTTTCCGTAGAAGCAGTCTCTTTCGCTACAATATCTTTCGGAGGCGTTGGAGGTTCAGCAAAATCGTTCAATCTGGTTTGGATTTCATTTATGACACTTTCATCTGATAGATCGTCTTCAGGATTAGTGATGAACACTGTTGACTCTTCTCCCGAAGGTTCAGCAACGTCATTCGATTCGGTTTGGTTTTCATTTACGAGATTTTCATCTGTTTGATCGTCTCTCGAATTAGTGTCAATAACTGTTGAATCGTCTACATCGTTAGAATTTTCATCTATTTTTATGCTTAGTTCATATCCAAAAACGACATCATTGACCTTGTTTTTCGGAAATTCTATTTCAATTTCACACGGATCTCCTGACTGCGATTCATAAATACATGACTTGCCGCTTAGTAATTTGAATCCATTCATAAAGAAAATAGGTCGAATATAGGTTGTACCCAGAAACTCTTCTAAGGAAAGTGGTTTCGGTAAAAGTTGCCATCGTTCTTCGTCTGGAAAGTTCCGATAGATGAATTCTTCTGGTTTTGTAAATATAAAATATGGGTTGAAAGATGGAACATCTCTGCCGACACTTGAAATGCTCAAACTCCTAGCAGATTTACCCTCTTCTTCGATCTTCAGCCAACCTCCTAGCTGTCGATTTGCCACGCCTTTGCAAACCCAGAGTGGATGAACCTTAAAACAATTGACCTGTTAATTTTTGTAATGTGGATTTATATAGAACAGCCAGCATAAGTAAATATGAATATCATGGAAAAGCTTAATTTGCGAAGATGTGCAAGTTAACCTGTTAAAGGGCTCATGGGGAATTTCACTAGATTTTTGAAAGGAACTGTTCAAGATCTATCTCTGGACAGTTTACGTAAGAAAAAAGGTTTATTTGCTGTTAAACTGAAAAAATTCAAAATTATTTTAAAAAATACACAATCATCAAGATCGCTGAAAGAAACTTTTAGACTATTAAAATCGTTTTACTTTTTAGAACAATCTGTACATGAATATAGCCACGGACCTCAATACAACTATCCTTTAGTGCTTTGCAAGAAATTATGTCTAAAATACAAAAATGATTTCAAAGTTCTACAGAAATAGTATCAAATTTAAAATCAAAAACACTTTAAACGTATTGATGTTCTTGCAAGGACCATTCGTATAAACGATATGTATCCATTTGTACCAGTTGCCACGATCCGTCTACATAAACCGCATTCCAAGTGTTCTTAAGATCGTCAACGTCTTCACTGCCCACTTCGTAATGCGAACCTTTAGATATTCCACTTACGATTGCACACTTTAGCTTCGCCGCTCTGTAAAAAAGTAATATATGCATATCAGGAATCGCCACACTCACAAAACACAGCCTCCCTACGCAGCGAAAAAGAAGAGTGGAGAGAGAGAGAGAGAGAGAGAGAGAGAGAGAGAGAGAGAGAGAGAGAGAGAGAGAGAGAGAGCATGTTTGCTATAAGTATGTCAATTCATATAGGACGCCACAAACAACTAACGAAAAAGAGAACCTTTGGGAATACCGCCTTGGAACGGTCAGTAGCAAACAAATTGCCACTGGGGGTTTAAACCAGGTTCTAGGGTGCACCAACCTCACAATTGCCCCAACAGGTTCTCGTATCACAAAACAAGTACAAGTTGTCTTGGTGAAAAAACTCCAACCCAAAGAAAATGTATGACATCTTTATCTAACACATCTATAGTTCAAGTGAAGAACTTTTACATGACAAACATATTAAAAAAACAGAACTTCCTAATAATATAATCACAACAAAAATCACCGAATGACAACAACAGAGGGAATGTTGATTGTTGCGGTCGAAAATGGGCCTGTGAAATCATTCTTTGCAACCACATAAAACATAGGCATCTATCACGGGCATGAAACTATGCGAAGCAATTTCAACTTGCTTTTTTATTCTCTCAATGAACAGGCTGTTTCTAGCCGATCGTTACTGGACATGTTGTTTAGCATTTAAGTATTTTAATTTTTCTCTCGTATTTTCTGACTACGTTTCAATTTAAGGTTTATAAATGCAATAAAAGATAAACTATTTTAAACACAGAGAGCATAAAGTTTTGTTATTTATACTTTAAATAGAAAAGTATGATTTTCTTTTTTACCGTTTATTATTTCAAGGTAAAACCATCTTGGAAAACGCTATTAACAGGTGGTATATGCAATCAAACATTCCCAATAACATTCCAATGGGTACAGCGATGAAGTTATTGAAATGTTTAAATTATTTACATTAGGTACATCATGTTGATAACCTGAGATAAGTTACTAGTACTACATGTATTTTTTTCAGTCATTAGGCCCTTATTCAGTACTAGGCACAGGAATGGTAAAGTCGCTGTTTTTTCAAGAGAACATACAAGATTGGTGAATTTAATCTATCGTTGGTTTCCTTTACATAAAAAGACTCTCCTTTTTTCCGTTTACTTATTTCTAACTACTTTTTCTTTTATGCCATCATAGAAACAAATTATCTTTACTGTCACACCTACGGCGTGTTTACTGAAAGTGAAATAGGCGTACATTGTACATATGTCGCATTCAGCTATACAACCTCTTAACACATCTAAGACTAATTTATATGAAATAAAAATAGTTATCTTGCACTTACTATGTATGGATTGTGTACATGTATTTAATACATGTACAATATCCTTAACTAATAATTACTTTGTACCAACAACAACAAAAACACATAAAATAATTATCAAGAAAATTTCATCAACAATTTTTATTCTGAGAAATGAACACCATTTTTTTTATTATTTATTTATTAATAAACAATTTATCGTTGGTTATAACAAGAAATAACCAGTCTTATTTACAACTTCCATCCTTTCACAACAAGAATTAATTTAAGTTAAACCAATCCTGCAATATCTTCTTGTACAATGACTTCCAAAGTTCACAGTTTACAGAGACTGAGATACATCTAAATCAATTAACAAAGGACAGAACGACTGTTTAATTTTAAAATAACCCTGCAATTTCTTCCTGTTCAATGACTTCCAAAGTTTCCTATTTTTAAATTATCAAATCCTTATACATTTGAATCTATTAACTTATAACATAACTACCTTTTTAATTTGGTCATTTTTGCTTGTTACTGACCTGCAAAGAAGTGCGAAGAACACGGGGAAGGTGCCCTGGCCCTCTTGGATAAGCATCATGTATCCATTAGGAGTGTTTTGCAGTGGAAGTTGTGGTCCGAACTGTAGTCTACCAATGTTTTGTTTGCTCATCCATGCTAGAATGACCTTTACCTTTAATCTCTCTGACTGGATTTCTGAGGTCAAGTCTTTTATTAACGAGGGATAGGTTTCTGCTCGGTGGTCCCTGTGCTTTAATACAAATTGTAACCGTTAATTTTGCTGGAGCCGCATGTTGCTGATTATACTCACAATTGGGTATTCACTTTAACATTTTTGAATTTATTCGAAACAGTATCGCAAACGTAGTTGTTTTATTTCGTTTGAAATTTACTCTCGATGGTATTTACTTGAAATAATATCTTAGAGGAACTAAGATTTGATATCAGAATGTGCGCAAATACCTGCTATCTACATTAAATCCTGCCTAATTAATGTCAAGGCGATATAATTTATATAGTATAGAAGACAATGCAAAAGAGGAATTAGTAAGTACATTTTCAGAAAGTGTTACTGTGTGCATAGTAAATATTGCGTTCTTAATGCTTTCTCTATGAAACTATCTCTAACTAGAATTGCGTAACATGTTTTTATGTTTACTGCATGTTAAACTAAGTGCAAGTCGGCATTTAATGGTAGAAATTATTTGTATTTACCTTTTCAGCAATTTCATCAGCAACTCGGTCTTCAACAGTTTTGTAAACATCAAGGCTTGCTGTCCTTACAGGACCATCAAAATGATATCTCCTTACTTGTCCTTTTGTTACATGCTTCTCTTGCACTCTCTCCTGGAGCTTCATTTGTTCAAACCGCTCTCGTTCTGCAAGTAATGCCTCTCGTTTCGTTGCCCCAGATTGCTGACTTATACTCGTCACCTTACTAGCATTCAGTAAGGAGTCTCGGACAGACACGCTACGTGTGAGCGTCACAGTCTTTGTCATTGGATACCTACCGTAAAACTCGGTATCTCTGTTCCGTTCCAAAGTGACAGAGTCATGATATACGCCGTACACACCGTGCCTTTTGAAGTAATTATAGAAACTTGCACCCACAGGGACAAGATCTACTTGAAATTCTTGAAGTTCTCTCACACTTTTTGTGCTGACTACCCGACTAATGGCATTACTTGGAACATACGATGCTAGGAAGGAAGGATCGTCCCATAGAAACTTTTCATCTACTGTATTAGAAACACTATCATCCGGGGGTTTAGGCTCTGGATAGCCATTTTCCTCTGGTGCTACTCCAAGCTGGAATAATCGTTTTGATTGAAAAAGAAACTGACAGCTGATCATAAGTTATGGTTTATAATATTTTAGTCATATAATATTCTTTGAAATTTCTCTTAACTTTCGTTTCCATTTAAAATTTACAAACACAGTTAATCTTTTTTTCTTGTAGTTACATAAGTAACATGATTAATCTATATGCGTCACAAAATATGCTTGTTTTTCTTAAAATTTCATTGTATATGTAGCACGCTTAATATTTCTCTTAAACTGTTTTATATATAATCCTTACTGATGTTACTTGAAAAATAATTAATCTAAATTATGATATCTATATGAAATTGTATGAAATAGTATAAATCTTGCATGTTTTAAAGATCAATAATTCCTTTCCATAATTATAGTTCATAATTGTTACAAGTTAACACACAACTCCATGACGCTTTTATTATTGAACATCATCACACAAATCCTTAATGTAAGAAATGCAATGAAAAACAATTTTTTATCAATAACTAATTTACTTATAACATCATACGATTTCCTTTCTCTTTGCAAGTACTATACGTTATTTTCTGGTTTTCTGCAGACTAGCTTAATAATATCTCGCTTTAATTTTTTTTAAACAGAAGGTGGCATGCAATTAACCGTTGTAAAGACAAACACATCACTTACTGTGTCGACGATATCTTTGAATTCCTCTTCAACATCTTCTTCCTTTCTCTTTTTAGCTACTTCATCTCCAGGTCTGACAGTCCTGATAGGTGGTTTTGTGCTTCCTTGTCCCATTTTGTTCTATATTTGTTTCATATTTTTTATTTCACGTTTTATCGTTTTATTACTTATATTTATAACTACTGCAAAGAAAGTCACATGTATTATTTTCTTTATTAACTTTATTTGAAGAAGAAGAAGGACTTAAAGAAATAGTTATGACAGCTTAACTGGGTGGGCTTAAAGCACTTCGATTTTGCATAAAAAAGAAAAAAAATAATTAAGATGTTCTTATTCACATTTTATCGCACCGAAATAACATAATTATTGATAATTATAAAAACACCCGCAATATGCTCTGTCTACGTCTGCTTATGTATAAATTTGGCAAATCAAACATTCATCTATGATATTTATAGACCGGGTATTGTTGTTTTTGAGCTTGTTTTTAATCAAAAGGTTCAATCAGTAGTAATGAATAATCATTTGTAACGCCAACGCCGAATACCAGCTTGCATCTTATATTTTGAATTTCAAACTTAAATCCAAAAACAATACTTGTAATTCCTATCCCGTTTAGATATTTAAAATATATTAATCCATTTTACTTTTTGAATCAATTATTTGTTGATGATCGGGGGTTCAAAGAATAGAAATAAAGCATATTTGAGTTTGTTGGATTCCATTTACAACGTCGTATAAAAATACAGGTATACTATTTAACGGATTGGATCTGTATTGTAAATTCATTAAACAGTACTTTAAATAATTGGTTTGTAAAAGAATGAGTTTAAATCTGCCGATCTGTGAGATATCAACAAAACAATAATATTTTATCACTTGGTTGTATCAATCCTGTGGAGTTGTAAAGCGATCAACTAATTAACAGTGTAACAATAGCGGAAATATTGTGATGAACCGATACGCTGGTTTAAGAATCCAAATACCTAAAGGACAATAACACATTTGTTTCAATATTAACTCATTCAGTATACGATATAATTATATAAATTGTTATAGTCTCTGTATCGGCTGAACTTAACAAAGAAAAGCTACTCTTATGTTATGCGTTTCGTTTAATTTAAAATGTGTTAACATTAACGTTTAAATTCTCAACGTAATGTAAAATTATGAATTGTATGTTGACAAATGTGTTGCTATTTTTAAATAGCTTTGCTGCTTGATTATTAAGGTAAGAGTTAAAACGTATCAAGTATACTGGCTGAAGATAACGTCTCGTATACGCATCGAACACTAAAAAATATTAAAAGGCAATGATCCCAAGAAGTAAAATACAAAACAAATCGAATCAGATCGAGCTTATAAAAGGTTTTATACCTGCCGATACATTTTGAAAAGTGCCAATAATATTACTGAGGTTGAACAAAGTAAATCCAATTCCCACAGGGGAGTTACCTGTAAGAAAATAACTGATATATAAACCGAACAGACCCTATTTTAACACTCAAAATACGGTGCCACAAATGTACATCCGCTGTTCCTGTGACCGGCAATAGTCCGCCTCTATCAAACAAGATATTGGCACGAACTTGCTTTCGTTTCTTTTCCTGACATGTAATACCTGCAAACAATCAACAAACTGGCTGATATAAGGGTTGAGAGACCCCCTAATGAAGAGAAAGAAATATCATATTTAAACAGACTCCACGTTGAATACTGCGTTATTTGGTGTAATGCATGTTACCTACTGAAGTGAGATTGTTAACAGGTATCAAGACTTCCGCCTGTATGTATACTAATGTAACATGCAATGAAATAATTAAAGTGTGATACAATGTAACGAGAGAAGTAACGAAGCTATCCAACAGATTATCGAACTGGAAGTACTAGTTATGAAAAATTAATCATTAGGTTTTATTTAAGATAGAATGTTAACAAGAGGAAAAGGGAAAAGCCACCGAACACAACAAAAAGTTAAATTTTGCAGGCTCCAGTAGCTTGAGATTGTTTGTGGACCGGTCTTTGTTGCGAAACATTTAGAAACGATAAATAAATCTGAACTATACACTACATCATTATGATTGCGGAAAAAGTAATTTGTTCTGACATATTGCGCAATATTGAATCCAATGCAATCAACGGGATCAGCGCAGAGTGACAGATCTCAAATCAAACACTACACTGTTGTCATCATTTCGTTAGTTTCATGACGGGAGAAACATCAATGTCTGGAAATCAGCTTGTCAGTCTAGCATACCTCGGACAAGTGCACAAAGAGACTGATAATTGCTGCCACGAAAGTCTTTACTTTGAAGAGATTACCACTAATCATGCAACAAATTAATTTACGACAAGTCGTTACATATTTGGAAACAACTTCCGACTGTTTACTGCAACGACTAGACGGTCGAATTAAAAAATATTCCTTACAAAAAGAAATGCTCTTAGTAGACAAACACACAAGCTGTTAGACGTTGCACAAACAAGACATTAATGATCTAATCCCTCAAAACTACTCTTACAAGGGAATCGTTTTCAGAATTGCAATTTTGTTTAACAATTCTGAATAATTGTGATTCAAGGTACTTTAAAATGCCTAGACGATTTCGGCAGCAGATGAAAACGACTTGTAATTATTAATTTTAATTAAACGATTACAATAATTTTAGATTGTTTCAAATGAATTAGAAGAGAAATTAATTACAAACTCTTTTTACTTTTATAGTACATTGATTGTAATTCGCATGCTTACATATCTAGGTAATTTCTTTGTGATATATGTTGAATAAAAACAAAATGTTACACAATACGATACGTATCAAGCAGTCAAAAGATCACGTACTTAGAAACTACAGTAACTGTAATTATACTTTGCAAAAGGTCCATGAAGTTCACCAGTAGGCATTTAAAACATTTAGGAACCCTGCATTTAAAATTAATAAAATAAACTTAAGGAATTAAGAAACGCAGGTGTACAATATTTGCAATATCTTGCGAACGCGTTGATAAAAAAATGAAAATCTGCCAGAAAACTCTCCAAGTTACAATGCTTCTGTTACTGTTTGGAATTGCGCAAAATGTGATGACGTAATTATGTCTCCAGGGAAAAGCGTACAACTGGAAATATGAATCATCTCCACAGTTCAACCTGTGTTTCTTTATCCCTTAAGGATATAAGCAGTTGCTTTAAATTGAGAGTGATACTCATAATCTGATATAATTTATATAAACTTGTCAGTTAACTGCCAAATTTGTGACATTTTTGCATAATATATGAACATTTCTCTCGTGTTCAACATTTGGTACTCTATTATGTCTCAAGGATGACGTAAATGTATCTAAGCAGTGTTAAAACTGTTCAAAAAGACATACAAATAGTGTTATTAATCTGATTGGGATAATTCTTACGCCAAAAAAAGGTAAAATTTGCGTATCAGGAAAATAAATATTTAGAAAACACATACACAACACCATGCCTAAACGAGTAGAGCAAAAAGAGAACATGGCTGTATTTACTGTAAAAGTTTCTTAATGTCATTAACTTGGAGACCACTTACACTATCCGATATTGTTGCATGCTAAAGACACAGAAACATAATATGCTTAGACGCTAATGGCAACTTCAAGCGAAATGGAAGGTACCTTTTGACCTTGCTACTGGAGTAAAATCAGCCAGAACAAAAAATGTCAGTATATCAGGAAATACACCAATCTGTTCGTAAGTAGAAGCTAACTTTTTTTAAAATTTAATAGCTGAAAATTTTAAATTGCACTTACGTCTCACAATGTCTGCTATTTACATATTCAAATTGACTAATGGTTGCATCTTTGAAATATTAGAAGTTAAAAAAAATAAACAGATTATGTATTAAGTATGTCAAAAGTGATGAGAAATTTGAAACAGTTGCAAATCAAATCAAGCATTTTCATTCTAACCAGTAAATAATCGATTACCGATGTCATGTTTTCGTGATCACCTTAATCAGGGTTAGCTGCACATACAACGCACAAGTTACTGATTTATAACTTAAAACGTTCTACGTTTTTTAAACATGCATAACTGTCTTAAGTGTAGAAATTTTTTAACTCAGCTTGTTTCAAACCTATATTCTGAAAATTTTTATTTGGATCAGAATCTGATTTGTACTCAGTCTGTTAATTTTTGTGAATGTCTTGATTTGCCATTAACCAACGTTTAGTCCGCTTTGAAGCAATGTGCATATTCATAACTGCAAATTACCAGGCTCTGTAAAATTGTCATTAACGTTCTGTATTGGTAACATCATGGATTGGGTTTTAATAATAAAGAGTGATTATTTATTTGAGAATCTGAAAGAGCAAGTTTGAGGTTTGTAATATTCATGTGTCGATAAAGTTAACCGTAGCTGTCGCGTGTTACCCATGAGGCCACATACATGCTGTATGAGTTCACTTGATGAAAATTTTAGATATTTTTGAAGAAGCTAGTAAAATTCAACACTGCGAAAACAACAGCGATACAGTTGGCTATCGTTTTTACATTTCAACATAGCATTATTTGAAGACAATTGAGAAAATAGGTTAAATATATTTCAAATATTTTGTTTTGCTTTGGTAGGCAGTATGAAGGAAAGCGCGGATATCTCTGATAAAAAAGTAACACCGTTGATATCAGAACTTACATATTTCGGGCGCGTCGCGGGAAAAGTTACCTTTGGACAGTTGACGTCAATTCTTGAAATGACGTCATAAAGTTGAGCAGACGATATTAATTGTTATGCATTTCGCGGTAAAAATATAATTTTAATGTCAAAATGTGTAACACAATCACTTTTTAGTTATGAGAAAATAAAAGATAGTTGTAAAATCTTTCTAAATATAGTAACAACTAAAATATGACCGAAGGTGCCTTTTCACGTGACGCGCCGCCCCTTTTGGACACTTTCTTCTTCGGTTGCTACACTGAACAAACAGAATTATGAATAATAAGTGACCACACTTCGGTATAAAAAGAACTAACATACTGCGATATACATTATTTTTAGGGATATTCGGAATATTAAACATTTGATATTTTACACATTATAATATTGATGTTTTAAACAGTTTAGAAAGAGACGACGGTCGAAAACTGAGCGAAATCTTCATAGTATTACAAACTGTTAAACTGAGACAAACAATACAGACTAAAGTTAAATTTGCATAGCTCAGCAGAGACAATATGTCACGGATAATATTTTATAAGTCAAAAGCTTAAACTTATGTAACATTGTCTTAAATGTGATAATACTAGCTATTACCAAAAATCGAAAACTTTTATAACATTTTCTAATCGATTTTACATGTTTTAGATCGGATCAGTTCTGCAACAAGCTGTGAAAAAAAAATGATTATGGCAATGCTTCAGCAAAATAATAAATGGGCTTTAGAGAACACGCAGAACACTCAGCATATTTCTTCAATAATAAAAGTTCGCACAAATAGAAGGAAAAAAACTTTGAAAACTTCAAACTCGACACATTCAAAATACTGCAGGCTCGCTGGGAATGCATACTACTGTCCATGCCGACTTGCCCCAAGTTTAGCCCAACTCATTATATTTTTATATATAAAGATAAATAAATATAAGTTCAGAATAATTGACTAAATGAAGCTTACCTTTATTCCTAACAGTGTACTTGAAAACATATCTTAGCAGATAACATCGCCAATGTGTTCCATATTCTGACTAAAGTGATCACCTGAAAATTATTGATGGTTGTTTCTAAATTATTAAAAAAAACTGTATGCTAGACCATACATTTAGCTTAATCTAAACACAGCATGTGGCGGCATGGTAGACTTTTCATATTTATGACGTTCTTGAGAACAGTTACATTGTGTTTCTGAATTTGTCTGACTCGAAGAGAGTTGTGACTGTTCCGTAATATTACCGTTTAAGAAAAATAGAGACATACTAATATGATTTATGTAAAACAAGAGAAACAAAGCAAATATTGCGTTATAAACTGTCAAACAATTTCCGAGATTCACAAAAAAAACAACAGTTTTTATAACTTGTTTTATATCCTTGAGAGGATCTAATATTGCAAATGGAAACGATTTCTTCTGCGCTTAAAAGTGAGACATCATTTATTGATGTACCGTAAAGTTGCTGGTTGTACATGTACTAACTATTTCCAATATTCTTTAAAATGCATTTATTTAGATGAACAACACAATGAACTAGATGAATACAGCAGTGTTAAAATACGTCGCAATATGTGATCTTATCGGGAAAGGATTTCTCACAAAATGGCGTCTTATTCAGCATAGCAATATTTTACGCGGGAAATAATTTGCATTTTTGTAAAGGATCTTTCTTATAGAATGAATAACCGATACATCATTGATCTCACAATTAATGCGTAGGTCCCTTTTTATGAAAATTTTATATTAAGCAGTAACATATTAAATGGTCATGTATATCTTTTATCAAGCATAATTATAATGCTACTGGGATGATTTAAAATTATATTGAAAGTCAGCCATTATTAGGATGAATTAAAAAAAGTGTTTACATGTCATTTTCCAAAGCAGCTTTACTATTTCACACATTCCAAACAGTTTAAGTTGGAAAATTTGTTTTAAAAGTTTGGACAATTCACTATCTACTATACTATTTTATTGAAAGGCTAATAGTATTGGTTGTGGCAAGTTAATCTGTTTTTTTCTTTCTTTCATTAAAATGAAACTTATTTTCAAGAAAGGATACTTAGCTTAAAGTATCTCATTTCTTTGCGTCAGATGACTTTAACTACTGTATACACTTAACAACTTTTCTAAGTATACACATTCGTATCGGGGCATTTCTGGCTTGATAATTGACAGTTTGCTCTGCATGCAATATATACTAACTGATTTATTACTAAAACAAATATTCAAAATGACAGACAACTGACTGCTCACAATCATTTAGAATACTTGCACCCACAGAATACAAATTCACAACATCAGTCAAGAATGCGTAAGACCACCATCATTTCATGGAGGTAATGCAGTTCTGAACGATACTTTGGGAAATCCTAGCCCATTTCGTACGCGCCTTGCAAGTTCAGACCACAACCAGATTTAAATTTCTTGAAGGTGTGGAAGGACAAATGAAAAAAGCATTTGTCGCAGTTATTCTTCAGAATTTAAGTTCCCTTGGTTTAGAACTGCTGCAGTCTTCGAAATGCATGTGCATTATGGATATCGACAACTAAACAGTGTAAAATAAAATCTTTACTGAAATATGATTGGTATAACAGTTGCAATTTCGTTCTAACAAATATTCAAACTATCGGGAGGAAAATAGTGTATACTTAGAAAAGTTGTTAGGTGTATTTCCTTTTTGACATGTCATAAACGTCTAAATTTAACAGTCAAATAATCTGAGACTTTAAGTAAACAAATATCGATGACATCATTATTCAGGAAGGACGAAATAACATTGACCTCTGTAGAAATACAAAATGTTCCCGCTTTATCAAATGTCCAGATATGTGTGCAAATACTACAACTTAAATTAAGGACAATATAAAGCATCACTGAACATAATATGTTCATTAAATAACAAACAAACGTAAGTTTTTTGTTCAGTATTACGTGTGAAAATATCTGGGCTATCAATTACAATAATAAATACAGACATAATGACTTCATAAAAACTAAAACTGCTTATATTCCGACAAAGCCCGCTCAAGTATTTTAGTTCTAAATCCAGACATTTTCATTTTATCACATGTCAGAATTTGGATGAAAAACTAGATAAAGATCAAATCAGTCTTTGGACTTCTAATGAAAATATGACAAGGTCGGAGAAACTTTGGATGAACTGGAATTACATCCACATTAGACAATGCTACAAATAAAAGAAATGGACAATAAAGCAGACAGTTAATGGGATATTCAAATAACACATTCTAGTTAATATTAGCTCGGATGATAGCTTCGAGACTTAAACTGTCAAAATATTAAACAATAAAAAGGTGAAATATGTATATCAGGGATCGCCACATTCAGAAAAAACAGCCTCCCCACACAGTCAAGGAGAAGAGAGAGGGAGAGAGCATGGTTAATAAAATGATCAGTTTTTTTTTAAAAAGACACCACTAACAATAAACAAATATGAGAACCCGAGGGGTTACCGCCTTGGAACAGTCAGTAGCAAATCAAATGGCCACTGGGGGTTTAAACCAGGTTCTAGGGTGCACCAACCTCACACTTGCCCCAACAGGTTTCCATAACACAAAACAAGTACAAGTTGTCTTGGTGAAAAAACTCCAACCCACTTATCGGCTCAACAAAAGTTTTATTTACGGCTTCTTTTGCCAGATAAATAGTTGTCAGACAAATCTGTGCCCAAGGTTATAAAACTGAGCATGGAAACCAGTCTCAAATCTCAAGCATCTGATTGGCTGAAATGGCGACTGGTCGCCATTTCAGCCAATCAGATGCTTGAGATTTGAGACTGGTTTCCATGCTCAGTTTTATAACCTTGGCACCTGATTAAAGTTGGCCGTTCGTTTTATCATGGTATAACTGTCCTAACACATTTTAAAGAATTTTGACTGTTATATCTTGAATATTATAATAAAATATATTTAAGCTCTGGTAGAAAATAAAAATATGTAATACAATGATATTTAATAGTAACTGAGAGAAAGTAAATTTAAGTTCCGAATTTAACTCAGACATATAGGTATTATACAAATATTATTTTATTGTTTGTGTTGTTCATGTATAAATATTAAGCATTCTGGGATCACCATAATGATTTTGGGGCGGGGTAATGCACAAACTCTAAATGAGATTTTCTAAGAACGATGAGTTCGTTTCAGACATTTTCAGAATACAATTTCGACCATAAATTATCATTATAAACACCATTCTGAATTATTTCATGAATGGGAGATTGTCTCAAATTTCTTACAGGGCTTTTCATTTTAGTATCGATATCATTTTGTAATCGTTATATTGGTCGGCTTTTGCGTGTGTTACTCTACCTTATATGACTTTACCTAAAAATCTTTAGCGTTTTATGCTATTTTCATTTTTTTCATTTTGTGCATTATATTGTTTGTAATGGTATTGTCTAAGTTTAAATAATCCACGCAGAAATCGTGATTTTTATGTTGCTTTTGGTTCCAAAACATTCATTAAAATTTATTTAAGAAGCTATGCATTTTTAAATAGCGATGTCTTTTTGTATCTGAATGATATTCATACGCAGTGGCGTGTGTTTAATGAAACATGTAGTATGACTTATAACGAGTACAGGAAGTTAATAAAAAGATCACCAATAATATACCCGACAAAAAAGTTCTGCACACAAGTGTTCTTTTGTGTGAATTTTATAATGCAGCAAACAACTGGTATTAAAACCTGCTTTTATATCAAGATTAATTGTTTGCAGTGTTAAAGACGAAAACGGAATAAAAATAAGTTGGTAAATAACCGAGAAAAATCAACTTGAGTATGATAGGGGTCAACAGTCATAAGTTGCATAATTTGCTGTATCAAGGTAGAGGTGTGAAATCTTTGCAGCCAAAGTTGTTTGTTGTATACATGTAGCAATTAAAAGAATGCACTGTCACCGTGATGCTGGCAACAGGAAGTAATCAATAGTTGACACCAATTCATTTCCAGAATAACACTCACACTTTAGTATGTATTGATTAAATATCAAATTGTCTCACTCATTGACCAAAAGGTATGTCATAACAGTAAAGTGATGATTCGAACAGTTTTCATCCTGTATAAAATAATCCAAGCATCCTATTATTTAAGTGTATGAAAGCAACCAACCAATGCAATCAACATCCGATGTTATTTGAGCAAAATGCAACTTCATTGTGTGTAATTCAAATTAATTATTTGATATGGTCACCAAGGAAAGTTTACATTGTTAATTTGACCATAGTGGAAAATGTCGAAAAAACCAAGCACCTAGACCTCTTTCTAAAGAAGATAGAGCACGTGCAGTTGGTCGAATACATGATCTACCTGGTATTCTTGTTCACAAATCGAACCTTATTCCACAAATGAAAATTCGTCGGCTGGTGAATTTCATGAGACGACGCTTGGAAGAATGCCAGATTCATCGTGGTGGAATTTACTCAATATTAGTTTTATATTATTATAATTAGTGATTTTTGCAAATTTTGTTTAGAAACCCCCGATGACTTTAAAAATGAATTGCCTTTCAAGTACTGATCAGATTTTATTTCTGACTTGTGTATATTGTTAACTTTGAATTGCTGTTTTATTTGATATGTATCAATCTGTTGTGTTTGTTGAAATGAAAAATGTACTTAATAAAATGTTCAAGTGTGCAGAACTTTTTTTGCCGATTATATATTGATGTTGGCGTTAGGTTGTTGAAATATTAGTTACTTTCATGAAATCATTAATTTTGAATTGTATGATATATAGTAATGTAAGTAAGTCTAGTCTAAGATCTACATGTATTAATAACAATATGAGCTAATTTGCATGTTGACAAATTAAAGTTTTAATACAATTTTATTGCAAGTATTGTTCGATTTTCTGTCGGTATTCATCTTAACAACTGTCTATTATTTTTTTCGAACCTTGCAATAAATTAAGTTATATGGTTATAAATTAAAGTATAAATGTCAAAAATCTATTAAATGTAACTAGCTTACTAACTTTGTTTCATTACAAAATAACTTTTTTTAAAGGAATTGAGATTATTGTACAGTTGTGGGAAATGTTAATATTGAAATAACTGCATACAACTTTCATGGATACGAGTTGGAAAAAAATCCGCAGGTGTTTTGAAGCACTCGACAGTTTTGCATCTTGTTTTTGCTGTTCTAAGGTGCAGTATTTGCAGTGTGGCGCAAATTTTCAGTAGTGCGAAGCTCGAAAAGTTAATACATGAAAAAACATTATCTTGGTGTTTTTAAAGTTTTGACCTTTTCAGTAAACATTCTAATAATTTAAGGGTAATTCCAAGGCTATTTAATATTGATTCACCAAGTCCACAGTGAATTTGCAAGTACATTCACCACTTGCAAACTGAATTCTGCGAACATAATCACAGATATGCACACCTGTAATAAACACCGCAAACCCAATCGGCCAGGGACCCCAACGATGGCGAATTCGAAACGGAACTGACTATGATTTAAGCACGAACGAATTCAACAGAACACTCCAGACCTCTAGCTACAAAGCTCTTAATACAAAAAGAAACAAATAAAATGAATAAAAAGGCATAGTCCAAAATAAATACGCTAGAAAAGTAAATCGAAGACCTGCAAAGGTACCGGTAGAAAATTTTAAAATCAAGGAATGAAAATAAACGAGAAAATGGAAGCTCTATTTTAGTTGTGTAATTATATAACAATGTGCACTGTCTTCAAGCTGTTTTAAACTGTGGTGAATTCTTTTAAAAACAACAAACACATAATTCAATGCTAGCTTGAGCTCTACTTGCATTTCTTAAATTCATTTCTACCAAATTCTAGCAAATTCCTTGTAATAGACCAGTCAGGCTTTGGTTCAGATACATGAGAATAGATTAAAACACATCGAACCGAAAACAGTTGCTGTCAATGACAACTAATATTATACAAGCGACTTATTTCATGTGAATTTTATAAATTTTATTTCCAAAAATCGACCAATAAGAACTTTAGGTGAGTGTATGGAATTAAAACAATCCCATTTTTATATAAATTTACGGGAAAACAGAGTTTTCACAGTTTAGTTTTACTGACAATCCTCACATGACTATTGCATAAGACACATGTATATAAAGCTATATTGCGATTGAATATCACTGCAGTCAATCAAATCAAAGACAGTCTGACAGGTTTCGGAACTTCATTTTGTCAAACGAAGAAAATGAAGATCGCTGCAGCTTTGCTGTTTATGGTGATGATTGCTGTTGTAACTGAAAAAGCAACAGCAATGTATGAATGCTCGTTAAAAAGCGTCCTGGACGCTTTTAGAAACTCGGCTGTTATTATATGCCACAAGAGAGGTGATACCAGCTCAGTGAAAATTTTAGACATCTTAGGTATGCAAAACAAGAGGCATGGAAGGAAACATTAACTAGTAAGTTTATTTTTTACTATTTTTATTAATTACACATGAGTTTGTGCCATATTACGATTTACATTGACTGGCCCATTGTTCTAACGTAACCAATAGTAAAAAATATAAGGATTAATCTCTTAAATATTAAAATAATAAAGTTTCTTTAAATCATTGCTTTGTGTTACATCTTAATGATTACCATTCTATCTTTACCTCATCGTTCGTTGATACGTTTTCTCCATAAACGTATAAACATTGTTATTTTGCAACGTTGTTGCTTTAATAAAAATTTTCTTATATTTTTTTCTTCCAGCCAACGACCGAAACCTAAATATATAGATGGAATAACAGGATGGTGCTGAACAGTCAAGTTTATGAAAATATTGAGATGCTGTAAATGTTGCTATGTGTTAAATGAAAAAAGGCAACTGTACAACAGAAAATCTATACGAAAAGTACACCACAGAAACCTTGAAATAATCAAAAGCAAGAAAAGATGTAACATAACTTTCTTTAGATGGCTTGGACTGCAAATTTAATACCTGACCTGACCACAGTCAGTACCAGACTTTCCGAAAGTTGCCAGACCGACGGACCTGTCCGGTAAATGCTGTTATGTTATCAGACCGAGTGTCAGAAAAAATTGAACTGCTATTTCTTTTTTTAACATGTTTCGGCCAGACAGAATTTGTTTGGGTCAGACAGATCTTCACATCTTGTCTAACCAAATGTCTGACTTTTTTCAACTTTCGGGAAGTCTGCACAGTACGTGCTAATTACAATTGTACTTGTTAACTGTTTATGGTTCCAGGTGCTTAGAATGTGTGTTTTTTTCTGTAATATGTTTAAGCAACTTTTTGTATATAGATATTTGTCATATATATACTTAAAGAAATAAGAAACGCAACTTCTTTAAACAAGAAATACGTTTCATGTTTTAAGAAGTTTCGCTTCTTATTTCTTCAAGTACAGATAATATAGTAAAAGAAATAAAAAACGCAACTTATTTAATCACGAAACATAATTTGTGTTTAAAGAAGTTGCGTTTCTAATTTCTTATATATATATGCTGTCGTGCTTGGATCGTTAAGTTCCGTGATTTTTATTATTCATGTGTGTTGAATTTTAGAATATGTTTTTAAGCTATCATAAATAAATGCTGTTTTGATAATGTTATACTTACCGTCATGTTTTTGAATATAAAGTCATATCGGTCTAAATCTATATTTTGCTGTTTACGTTTAACTTAAACTATTGTACTCTGACGCCATTGTAAAATGTTATAATTATTATAATTTATTCATAGCAATGTTTTTAATTATATAATTGCATTAACGTTGAAATCAATATATATTGTAAAATAAAAAATATTTATTGTTTGTTCTAAAAAAATAAGAAAAATAATTATTATACCGCTACGATAATTTCATGTCAATTTTATTCGGATGCAGTCTAAGCAAACAGTATACTGCGAGAAAACTGTGACAGCGTGATTATCATATCTTGAAAAGTCAGAATCCATACTAAATTTACTTTGGGTATACGAGATTTGGATAGAAAAATCAAACCATATAAGAATTGATGAAAAAGGAACGTTGAAATGTATCGAATACATTAAACTTACTCAATAAAATTGAGCTTGCAATATGTTATTATACATGTATAAGTGTCGTGTTCAGATGCTTACTGTACAACCTTAAATCTATATATTTACACTTCAACTTTTTCCTCTACGACGAAGTCTTATTCTTCTAACGAACCATAATTTCTGATGGTAAACTGTGTGACGTATTACTTTAAAAGGCGTGGCTACAGTAGAGCCGTTCACAATTTATTGGACGTTACACGATGTTTTAACGTGTGACGTTGCCGTGCACGCACGTTTTGGCACGAGTTGCTGCGAAAAAGCGTGCCGTCATTCACTTTGTCGTCAACGTAGCTGTTCCAACAGCCATTCGAAAAAGCCTTAATATCACGAATTCTTCTAGTTATTTCTGCATTTATAAGATTATTGATGAGTGTAAATACAAAGATTGAATCAATATTTGATAGTTTTCATTTGGGGATGAAAAACATTTGGATTGTTTAAAGTACGCGTGAAGCCCTTCAGGCTTCACACCCTTTTAAAAATCCAACTGTTTTCCATACCCAAATGGAAACCATCAACTATCGATTGAATCCTTAAGTGAATATAACAGACGAGTAGATTTGTTTTGCTGTGAGAATACGTTGTTATCCTCTAAGACCTCTAGAACCATATGTTAATTCCTAAAGACAAGCTTTGAAAGTGGTATTCGACGGCGCTCTGCATCACATCATAAAGTCGATCGCTTTGATAATATCGGAAACAGGAATTTTTGAGGTTATGAAATATGCATATCAGAAATTGCCACATTCAGAAAAAACTCCCCAAATAGCCAAGAAGAAGTGAGAGGGAGAGAGCTAATTAATAAAAGGACCAGTGTCAAAAAAGACACCACAAACAATTAACAAAAATTAGAACCCTATGGGTTATCGCCTTGGACCTGTCTGTGGCAAATCAAATTTGCACTAGGGGTTTAAACCAGGTTCTAGGATCCACCAACCTCACACTTGTCCCAAGAGGTTCTCATATCACAAAACAAGTACAATATGTCTTGGTGAAGTAACTCTAACCCAACCATCGGCTCAACAATGTTGCATGCAAAAGCTCGCAAACATATAAAATATAAGAAGCTGATAGCATAGCCAAAGGGCGGGTACTCAATGATCTTACCGAGACCAGAGCTCCTGGAGAAAAATCAGCAAGAACACAATGACAGGGATAAAATAAAAAAATCGACTTCTAGGTTCTTTTAAGAAAGGATTTCCCCATAAACCTTCATAAACTCTTAAACCCCTGCCACCGCCGTGCAACCAAAGAGGTAAGAATAATGATCAACTGTAGATGGGTTAATCACCCATGTAGAAAGTTTCGGGAAAAATCTATATAAAAAACGTAGAAGCTCGGTCTATATATTTTGTTCCTGACGTGATTGTGTTCTCGCGTTAATTTATCTCCAGGTGCTATGATCTCAGGAATGTCACCGGTTTAGTTTGTCAATGCAATTGATATGTTTTTATTTTATAATTTAATAATTTCGTGCTTTTAATACAGCATATCGAAGTGTTAGTTGGGTAGTAGCTAATTCACCGAGACAATTTCTTCATCACTGGTTCCATGTGCCATGTTCGCCGTCGGTTAATGACTCAGTTGACAAAACGCACTTGAAATAGGACCTGGGGATTCATAGTCCATTGCCCGATCTGCCCATAAAATATTCGAAAATTAATAATTTTCGAAAGTAAATTTTTATTCTTAATGATAAAAAAAACATTGCTTCCTCTGTTTGTAATGAATATGTCTCATTTATGCAAACTGGGTAAGAGAAAGTGTCATACTAGCTTGCATTGAAAATGAGTATGAACATACCATACATCCTGCCCAAAATTCGGCGGGCCCTGAAATAAAACTTGATCAGCCTGTCCTAAATTATGGGCAAAGTAGTACCTGGTGGTTAATATTAACATGCCACAGCGTAGATCTTTGATTTTCCTACACAAATTATGTGTAATCGGTGTTTATCTGGTACTCCAATGATCGATCAACATTTGATTGTTTCATAACAACTGCATCTTTTATGCATAGCTAAGCACTGTCAGTAGGGTAATGTATTTAAATAAGTATAGGCGCTAATTATTGATATTGTGTACTGGCATCGTCTTTAAACAATTTGTGTCTTGTTTTAACACCTCTCTTTTAATTTATAGGAAATCGTAGTTTATCTGCTACATTTTTACAAGATAATACCAGTTATACATGTTGCTCAGTTACATGTACAACTACAAACAGGTTCAAAGAAATACATTCAATGTTCTTTGGAAAACATAGAAGAAAAACGACTATCATTTGAGTGGTATTGTATACTGATGTATTTTCAACGGTCAGCTTCTAAAACAACACTTACATTTTTATGCATAGTTTTTTTTATGGTAAAACTGTTTAAAATGTACTTCCCTTGAATGTAATATACCAGGAACTAACTAATTTGAAATGTATTCAATTTTTCAAATTTTATAAATGTGCATTGTGTTATTTATCAAGGGTATTCTGTATTTATTGAATGCCAATGACTATTGTTTGTACAGAAAAACAGCACATTATTCTGTTTAATTTGATTTCGGGATGTAGATTTACAATGTTACAGTTTGCCTGCTCAATAAAGCTTCCTTACAGTTTGTTTGAGTACTGACGTATGCACAATTTAAGTCTATCAAAGGTTTAGACATAAACATTGCATTAAGGTTCATTCAATTATTAATTGGAACGCTAAAATGTTTAATACGCTGTCCTTTCCTAAAGCTTTGCACATAAATATGCCCAGTTTTGAGTTTGCTTCGCGAAACAAATGTCCTGTTCCGAGATCCATTTTAGCTGTCACTGAAAAGTTTATTGGGGACAGTCCGAGTCCTTTTGGCAAAGAAATATTTTGGCTATGGTATATACGTATCTCGATTTTTCGAGAATAGAGATTCATGTGATAACAACTTCTAAAATTTGTTCAACGGTTTGATATGTCGTCTTGGTTTGATCAGTGAATATTGTTGACAATCATGATAATGATTTGCACACAATTTCATTTTATACAAAGTATATTCGTCTTGACATTAAAAGAAACGATAACACGCTCATACATTTACATTTCCAGATTCACAATTTCACAGCAACGAATTATTTACATACGTTATGCATAGAAAGTATGGCCTCTGATTTATGAGCGATGATTTTAATGCATATATCTACAAATCTAATCATGTCATAAAGAAATTAATACGAATAAAAATGAAATGTATTCATTGTTAAATTAACAATGAAACAAAGTCATACCAAAATCACGTTACATCTCCATATTGTGTATGGGGTAATACAATTAATACATTAAAACAAAGGAATAAATGTGTTTCATTGAATACCCTATTATGCTTTTTGTAATTGTACATTTTTATACACGTGTCAATTTGTTAATCAACCTTTACAATGTCAAAGTGGAAAAATTACTACGGAAAAAACACCACCTGTCCTGTTTATGTGGCATGTTTTCAAAGCGATCGTGTACTGTAATTTATTTCATAACCAAACGCAATCAAGATCATACTTGTAACTAAATGAATTTGTATAAAGTCCTTGCTCAAATATGATTTCATGCAACCATTACACTTTCAACGAAATACATCATTTTGACATGTAACAACAGAATTTGTTAACAAATTACACTATGTCATGTTTGTATGTCATCTTGCTTAACTATGATGGTGCGCAACATTCCATAAATAAAACAATTTATGTCGTAGTAAACTGGAACGTGTACTACAGCTTATTATACAAAGTACAAGTTGTTGAGACATTTCTGTAAAAACATGATTTCTTGCACCATCTCATTACCAAACATTCACCTAATAATGAAACTTTGACTGCAACTGTGTAACAATGATTTTCACAAACTTGTTTAAATGTCATTCTAACCAAAAGCAATGTTTATTTTCACATGTTTTCCACTTTCACGATGAAACAAAGCCAAATCAACGCGAAACCCAAACAACAAACTACATGTATAAAAAATGTTAGGTAATTCACCATTTTCATATGACACTTTGTACAAAATACTAGTGTAAATTAGTACAAAGAGTAAAACGTAAAACTAACCGAAAAACAAGTAACTGTATGAATTACAGACAAACTAGTGCTTAAACGGAAAAAATAATAAATTTAACCAACTCAATTTATTAACGCATTATCTTCCATGAAAATTAAATATTTTTCATTGTTTTGAAAATATGTTTGTCATTTTATGATGGAATATAATATAATCGAAAATGATAGAAAATAGCTTGTTTTGCACAGTAGCTTGGGACTTGCTGAAGAATATTGTGAACGGCGAGACTGATCTGACATCTCTTCGTATTCTGAAAGAGAAACAACGAAAACAATTTCTAGCACCAACAGCACACCTACAAACGAAAACTCGATAGTCACGTGGCACTCAAGTAATAATCAAATATCATTTATGAATAAACTTTTAAAAAAATTATCATCGTGTTATTTTCTTGGGGAATACTCACTGGATAAAGATTCAACTAATATATGTAATGAGATCATTATTGTTAGTAATTGTTTATCATCACGAGACTGTGTACTCAATCAGTTATATGTTAGTATTTTGTAATCACAAAGGCTCATTATTGATTTGCTATGTAATTACAACATTTTAAAGTATCTTATCAAGGTCTGACAATTACTATTTGTTAAGTGATTTTTTTTATCTGAATAAGGGGTTTTAATGTTCATCTCATAATATTTTTTCTGAGATACAAAATATGCAAACCCTTTTTAGCGATCAATAACTAACTTGCATTAAAGACTCATTTTTTATGTTAAGTATGTCTTTTCCGTTCTGCAAGTTTACCGTAGAGAACAGTTTGAAAGTTACTTTTTGCATGCAATATTATTAAGCTGATGGGTGAGTTGGAGTTATTTCACCAAGACAACTTGAACTTATTGTTGATATGAGAATCTGCTGGGGGTGGGGGGGGGGGTGGGTAAGTGTGAGGTTGATGGACCCTAGTACCTGATTTAAACCCCCAGTGGAAATTTGTTTTGCTACTGACCATCCAAGGCGGTAACCCCGAGGGTTCTCTTTTTCCTTTATTGCTTGTGGCGTCTTATTTGAATTGACATACTTATAACAACATGATTTCTTTTCCTCTCTTCTGTTTTGCTGCGAGGGGAGGCTGTGTTTTGTGAGTGTGGCGATTTCTGATATGAATATTTCACTTTTTTATAGGTTATAATATTATAATGTTTAAAATAAGAGAGATCAACATACCTCGTTTTACTTGAAAGCTTTCAGCTGAAACAAGACAACAACTTAGTTTTAAAATGGTTTTTATAAAAAACACATTATTTTAAAAAAAGTTGCCTATGCAGGATGGCCTGTTTAGAGAGAGAGAGAGAGAGAGAGAGAGAGAGAGAGAGAGAGAGAGAGAGAGAGAGAGAGGGGGGTTGGGGCTGTGGTGCACATTTTAGTGTTTTCATCAATATTTAGCTTTAGAGCTAGTAGGGTCTGTTGATAATTTATTTCTTTAAGTTACCAACATTTAGCTTATACGTGTACAGATGGGATCGATTCTAATAAATCACCCCTCGGCCATTATAGACCGGTTGCGAAGCCTTCTTGGAACTTAATTAAATAATAAATGAAGCATCTCCTGCTGAGGAAAAGAGTACATAATATTACACATTAGTTTTTCAAGCTTCTCCTTTTAAAATATTTCCATAACCATTCTGATAGGACTATCTTATCGGACATCTGCTAACTGTGAGTCGTATGAAGTCAAAACAGACCCCCACTGAAAGTGTTTACAAGAAGGAATAACATAATTATCACATTGGGATTGCCGGTTATTGCGTGACAAACTATGAAATATTATACTGATAATAAATCATATCTATTTTGTTTGACGCCGTGAACTATCTTTGACAAATATTTATTCAATAATTTTTTCAATCCATGCGGCGTCCAGGTTAGGGGACAGGAACCAATTTTGAGCTGGCAGAATGTTAAATAGGCAATTAATAGGCCTAAATTCTGTGTGATTTACAATGCACAGCCAGACTCTGCATTAAGAACAGAACATCGGAACTATTTGCCATCGCTACAGATTTTAAGCTATCCATCCTGGACATTGTTTAACATGAAGAATGCTCTAATACAGCCATTATAGTTTAAAAAACGTACACTTTTCTATTTCAAGGACGCCTGTCTCATAGGATAAAGTGAAGTCTTTAATGTAGTACACTTAAATTCGTATTACACAAATTGGATTCATGCAGTACCAAAAAATCAACAACCTATTTGACCTAAAAGAGGCCTTCAGTATCAAATATTATTAAGTAAATGTAATTAATGTTTTATAAGCAAAAGTAATATATGTTAAATTTGCAAGAAATATTTTTGTTGTTTCGAATAAATCTTTATTTATCACTACTTATCGCAGATTGAATAAGAATATCAGAACAGTGAATAAATAATTGGTCGTGTTTAGTAAATATGTCGTTTTAGAATCATTTTAAAATATATATTAAATATAATTGACATGATTGATTTAATATTATATTTAGTCGCATTTAATAAATATTTTTATGTTTCATAAAAAATATATCACAGAATGGATGAAACATAAAAAGAGTTATACTTATCAACGATATATTATTGCTTGTCACGTCGCTGCCAGGGTCTAAATGACAAAGTGGTTTTAAGACGGTTAGATCGTGCTAACCATTCCCTGTACATTATCAGATCCATATTATGAAAGACTAGTGCAAATCGATTCATAGGATATACGACATAGGATATACGAGGATCTCAAAAGCTAAATATCCTTTCTCACGGCTTTAATACCACTCTGGAGAAAACTTCGAAGAAAAGGAAAAGTTCATATTCACTATCAATTCTCATCCAAATTCAGTTTCAATTTCAGAATCATCATCATCATCAACAACAACGTAAACATCAACATAATTTATTATCGTGTTCATCCATCCTTTCAATTATATATAGAATAACAAGAAATATCTTTAAAAAAGATAAACGGCGTTAATGGAAAATATTTTTATATATAAGAAAGAAATAAATAAAGACCGTGCAAAAATTTCGTCTGGTGATAATACGTCGATTAAAGAAGAATGTCTCCAACTGTACATTCAGTTTCAATAAAATACCTCTTGTAGAGTTAGCACTAATGATGAATAAATGTTATTAAAATACAATAAATGAAAATAATAACAACTTCTTACAAGAGCGAAATCTACCAACTTTTACGTAAATTAACTTTAAAAGAAAGTGTCCCTCGCGAGTATTGAACCCGGGACCTCCGCTTGAGAGGCGAGTGTGCTAACCACTACACCAATGCGTTTTGAATAATTATCTGGACTTGAAATTAACAATCAGTATCAAAGAACCGAGAAAGGAACCAGTAAGAACCAGAAATATCTGCACTTCTCTGTCGTTTTACACTGTGTATTGTACTCGAGTGTTTACCTGACACCTATGAATATTCCATATAAAATCGTATTTAAGCCATCAATTGACTTAACTGGTTATTTATACCGTAAATATCTTTTTCTCCAATACAATTAACGCTTTTTAAAACGAAAATGCCCGAACATATAAGCGCCAGGTAAATACTTACACAAAATAATAAAATCGTTACGGTAATCATTAACAAAACCCACTAATAACCAATCAAAATAATCTATTTGATTTTCCCGCTGCATAATAAATTTTATTTACAATATTTCATTGGTCGAAAAACTAGGTCAAAAGTGAGCTTAGACAGCTAACGCCGAAAAAAATAATAGATTAATATTCATCGATGTGTTAAAATTATGTCCTTTTTACCTTGTTATAAGTACATGGATTTAGATTGCCTTTAATATTTTATTTGATAGACATTGACCCTACACTAAATTTTCGTTAATTGGTTTCAGTTTCTAATTTAAACTTTTAATTATTGACTTGGGACAATTTACACGCAAATTCTCCCACATTTTGATAAAAGTGCATTTCTTGGCAGAAAAAGGCAGGCAACCAGATAATTATTCTCAATGATTGGATTTTTGCAGCAGTAATGCTCTTAGAAAAACATAAAACCTTCTTAAACTGCAACCACATTATTGCACAATAAATTAGTTATAAAGGATTATTATTACCTCCCTTCCAAGGACTGTTAAAATTTGAGCCTGTAGTGTTAATTTATGGTACCAAAATTAATCGATTTGAGGAAAGAAACAGTAAAAATTAAACCGATTGAAAGTAGTTCTTTCAACACAATTTATTGACAATAGGGTAGCCACAAAACAAGCATGCATAGTAAAACTATTAAGTTGATTACCATAGAACATTGAGCGAGTGTACCATAACGATTTATCACGAAATCAATTTGATATCGTACCATATAAAACGTCGTCATTAAATGTTTGGGCAAGCATACATAGTAATCGTATAAAACTGATGACGAATTCGAATGTGGGCTAACATACATAATAGTAATCGTTTAAAGATGGTGATAAATTGGATTTTCGGGCAAGTATACATAGTATAGCATAAAGTTGATGACCATAGAATATTGAGCGAGTGTATTTCGATGCGTTGGGAGGCTCTGTTTTATGAGTGTGGCGATTCCTAATATGCATATTTCACTTTTTTAAAATATATATTTGATATGATATCATACCATTTAAAACGTCCACTTTAAACCTGTCGGTCAATAGTTCTGAAGTACGACAGACGTACGTTCCTGTATCTGACATGTAAGCATTTGATATCGTTAGCCTGCTTACTATGTAATTACTGGAAACGGAAACTTGTTTATCTATTCGTATATCGTTTCGTCTCTTCGTTGTAAGCAAATTTCCTGAAACAAACATTTTAGAAGATCATTTGGTATTCAGATTATTTGGAACATACACATTTCAAACAGCCGTCAAAGTGTACAACGATCCGTTTTGACGATGTAAAAGTTCTTGTTTTCATAAATATTTTAAGAGTTAAAAGAAAGGAAAAATATAATAATCAAAAGATATTCGATTTGCAGAATGAGCGCCTTTTTTGCAAGATACAGGGTACCGTTCGTATATGATCGGTTTCTTAGTCAGTGGGAGCCCCAATTCTCATTTTGTTCAGTTCCAGCTCAGTCATTCTCTTATTGACGTCAACAATGTGAGTCAATGAGAAACACATTATTCATTCCATAATATTTCATATCCATTCTCAAACGTATAAATATAATAGGTTTAGTAAGATGCCGTTTATGACTGGGCTTTATGAGTTTTCTTTCAACCTTTATTATGCGAACAGATATAAACTGTAGACTGATTTTGCTCATTGCTTTACTTCAATCATACTCATTTTAATTATTGATAAAAACGAACGAATTGTGCTTAATGTGGATAATGGATACGTTAATTAGTGTCGTTGCGTTTTGTTTTAGATGCTGCCATCAATAAATGTTTCTATTAGAAATGCAAACATTCACATTTTGTCTTTAAACCAACAAACATTTGTCTTTAAATTGCTAACACCTTAAAAAATTGCTAAAAATGACAATGTGTTATTTTGTATATTAAATTGTGTTTTCGCTTACCGTCTTTGAACCAGTCGATTCCATCAGGAGGTAGTTCTGTACCGGACGCGTTACACATCAGAAAAATGGTGCCGCCTTTTTCTACAAATCTTGTTCCTGTTATTGACATCTCTACAATAAAACGGCTTAAGGTGAGAAATAGAGCTTAATGTGTGATATATATCTGCTTTACGAGAATTAGCTATAATTACTCTCAAATATAGGGATGATCGTCTAGACCATTGGCAAAAGACATATTCGCTCTCTTAACACTTAGTATGAAGTGTTAAAAGAGTTACAGAAGCATTCAATTGGCAACTATTACTACGCTTGATGTTTCGATGAAGACGATAAATCGTACCCTTGTCGCAATAACGAAATATCTCCATCATATTTCAGATGAACTTATACCGTTTTTGCACTAAAGTGATGATACTTTTTGCTTGAGACTGAATGATCGTCATTACTGATAAACTGGAAAGGTCATCCGTTTATATTTATCCATGAAGTTAAGACATGCTAGACAAATATGTAGTTTCTTTTCTTTCTCTTATACAATAAAAGGTTGGCGGTTGATGTGAGTAATGGCAATCGAAGATTGCGTCTGTTAACTTTATCGCAATCCCAATAATTATAACGCATTATTGATAAAGTGCAAAAGGAAATCCCTTTGTATTTAACCAAAATTTTCAGAAATGCTAGAGAAATAAGTAGTTTTTTTTATTTCTCTTTCTCCTATCTCAATGTAAGGTTGACAGTTGATGTAAAGAATGGCAATCGTATACATCGTAGACGTCTGCTAACTTTTTCACTAACCTTATGATTAATACACCTTAAATATCAAAACAAATGTGTTGATTTCCAAGAAAGCCATATCTCAAATCGCAATTTTAAATGTTTTTAAATTTACAGCTCTGTCAACAGACTCAATCAAACCGAGTCTGCAATAATGCGATACTTTTCGTGTTCCGTGGATTTTAAACTTGTTAAAGTCTTTTTTATCTATTTTACTTCGCTACACGATTTAATAATTATATAATACTGACGAGTGTTCAACACAAAGCATCAAGTTGTTACATGGTAAAAGAGTTTGTAGTGCATATTCTTACAACCATCTACTACCGGTATATATAGTTTGCCTTGTACTCCATAATTATTCTATTGTTCAAAGTGTGAAGATGTCGAGCTTATAACTTACTGTATATAGTCTACTTTGACAAAATATATACATTTAACCAGCAAACAATGACTACATACAAAAGATTTATATATTTTTTATATTTTTTTAAATACACAATTGTACATTTTCTAAATACACAGTTGCACAATTTGCCATTTTTGAGCCCGAAGCTACGATAGCCGCGTTTAGGCGGCGTGGGCAGTGATACGCATTTCCATTTCTGTCCATGACAGGCTTAAACAAACCGAGCCTGCAATATTTACATTTATGTCGTGTTTTGTGCTCAACAAAACCAATAGTAAAAATTTGATCGTCTTATTTGCAATGCTTACGCTACTATGTAAAAGTCGAACAATCAACTGTCGTCTTATTTGCATTAGAGCATTAAATGAACATATTTTAACTGTATATTTACCTGGTTTGTAATATTCCGAGTTTTCTGTAAAAGATTAACAAGTTTGACTAATTGATTTTGCATCTTAATGTTACTATTATATTTGTTTATACATGTACAATAAATGTAAAATTTAATATGGTAAATACAACACATATTTTATTTTAAATTTGGTAAAATAATAACTCAAATAGGAATCATGATTTAATGTTGTTTTTATTTAAAATTAGATGACCCATTAAAACATTTTTCTGTGAACTTTCAAATTTGACATCAAAGTATTTTTTCTACTTGATTCCAACGGCTACCAGATACACATGACATTAGCGCGTGAATATTCCTACAAAAGTTTGAAAAAGATTATCAAACATTACTGCAATTTTCTTTAAGTGTTGTATTTTAAGAGGAAATGAACCGCCGAGGCTTACCTACCTACCACATTCAGAGTTATATTTCGTCTCAAAACTTTCGTTGCAGAGCTAATCTGACACTCATATATCCCAGAGTCAAACGGCTGCACATTTTTTATCAGCAAATTCCACTCCTCTCGGTAGGGGACGTGACTTAAATAAAACCTGTTAATTTTTACAAACATCTCTTGGCCAACTGAAATTGGAATGTCGTATGGTTGTTTCCTCCAAATCACCTGAAATGTAACACCACATACGAGTATTGATTAGTTTTAGTGACTTTACGAACAGGACAGATCAGTTATAAATACGCTTCGTTAAAATCTAACTTTGGTCCCAGACAGTGCATTAAAACTTTGATTATGTTTATGACGTGATCTGCTATTTCGATATTAAATGAAAACAATGATTCTGATGTTGTCTGCGATTTTGTTACACAGGTACCCCAACCGCGAAAAACTTGAACCCAGGTAGATATATCATCAACATCAATCAAGAAATAATCACTTTGGTTAAATAAAAATAGAAAACGTTGTTTTACCAAATCACCCTACTTCACGTAAGCAGCAAAATGATAACCATAATTTATTAATGAGGATTTTTTCAGTTTAATTGGAAATTACACATTACATGTAACACCTAATAATTTAGAAACCACTTCGTATTTACGCATTTCATTGTATTTTACGTAAGGGTTAATTTAATAATACAAGCAATTAATTTATCTCTCCATCTTGATCGATATTATCGATTGCAAAACCGATTTTTCACAATGACTCTAAGCAAAAGACTGTGCAGTCAGAGGAAATAGTTATACTGTAAATACATCTTATAACTCGGAATGACCATATACTCGCGTTTCACTCTGTAACACTACAATAGGGATCGATCATTTCATAAAACGAAACAAATTTAAAAATCAAACATATATGTAATACTTAGTATTGTCTTCTGACACTCTTCTAACTACTTAATACGTAAAAGTGGTTGAGTGGTTGAAGTGTTGATGCATTAGTAGGAACTACAAAACCTCTTGGAAAAAAAAACGTTTTTGGTGGATAGGATTCTGTCCATTCAAGCTATATTAAAGACCTATTGTAAATGGGAGTGACACTTTCAGAACGGCCGATGATTGCTTTAGCATCTAAACGAACATGACGAGGCAAGTGTGAGGTTGGTATTCCATAGAATCTGGTTTTAATCACTGTTAACAATTATCACATTACTAGAGGGAAACCCTTCATTTTTTTTGTTAATTTGATTGATCACATTCCAAACTTATGTATTCTTTCGATTGTATGGGGACGCTCTGTTTTCCGAATGTGGTTATTGTTAATATAGTTATTAGTCGGCGCACCATGAGCGCGTCGACTATATTTGTTCTTACTCTAGGCATTTAACTGTGGGGGTAGGTATAATGCCATAATTTCAGAAATGTTTGTATTTTTGTCATTCTGACACGTATTGATGATAGTTGTTTTGGGGAAAAATGTAATATTAAATGTTAAACGAATCGTACCATTGAAACCGGTCGTACTGGTCGCATTTAAGAGTTTTCTTTTAATCATAACTAGTTCTCCTAAGCACGTGACTTTTTTTTTAACAACGGAAGCCGTAGCTTCCGTACAATCGGTCAGAGATGTTGACTATTGCACTGCATATGTACCTGTTTGTAGTTGTGGAATTCTTGAGAGTTTTGTTCGGAAAGAAACGTATAAATAAACGTAAAATTATGATACTGTTCATGGTTTTAACAAAATATTTTATGGAAGAGTCAGCTTAATCGCTAGATTATGTCTCCCGCTGAGCATACGTTGAACATGCCTGCTTGTTGCGTGTTTAAGCGTACCCGGTATGAAACTTTTGGCTGTTGTTGTACTTGAAGATAAGTGATGGAATATCCTCTGTGAAAAGGATTTCGTGGAATATAGTATGAAGTGGTTCAGCCTTAGAAAATGTTGACATGCAATAAACTCGTTATAAATCACGAATTACATTTAAAGATTGAATCGATATTTGATGGTTTTCATTTGGGTATGGAAAATAGTTGTTTTCCATACCCAAATTAAAACAATTAAATATTGAATATATAATACACTTGTTTTTGTTATTTGCTATATGACAGGGAGGGTAGGTGGGGTATAATTAAAATTTCAACAAACCGTCTTTGTACCGAGGTTATCCACCGAGCAGTATAGGACAGCTAGACCGCCTTTATGATATGTAACATTCGTTGGTGTAGGATGGAACTTTGGAATTCTTCTCTGAATATCTGCAAATAAATACAAATACTGTGCAGTATATGACAGATAGACCGCCTTTATGATATGTAACATTCGTTGGTGTAGGATGGAATATTGGAATTCTTCTCTAAATATCTGCAAATAAATACAAATACAGATAACTGAGAAATCACTAATTTTTGTGAGGTACACATTTTTGTGGATTTTGAGAGCAGATCGAATTATGAAATTTACAAATATCTGGAATTAAATATAAATACTGAGTTGAATACGTGTTTCAAATTGATTACTTAGAAATCAAAAATATTCCTCGGGTACAAACTTTAGTAAATTTCGTAAGCAGATCGATCCACAAATACAAATTTATACGAAATAAAGATATTAAACATACATAATATATAAAATGTCGCTTTAAAAGTTGCAATTCACGTATTAATGAAGCCACGTAAGAGATGTCTAACGAAAAATACAAGAAATGTGTGCCCTAGAATGTAATTGCATCCATGTACTTGACTAATATTTGAAATTTTAAATTTTGATAATATCCAAAGTCTGTGTCTGCCTTTCCAAGCGCCTTTTTATGCTAGTCTCATAAAGAAATCAGTCCTGTTCAAGGGTTATACAGATGTCACAATAGTAACATCTTATGATTCTAGAGGAGGAAAAGGACATGGTGTGGCATACAAAATTTGGTACTTCGTGATCCAAAGTATGTGTATACCCTTCCTCGCGTATTCATATGCTGGTCACATAAAATACCAATCCTGTTTCTTAGGTAATACAGTCATAACACAGTTTCTTAAAAAACAAAGAATAACACAACTACATCAACATCAACAAAAACAACAACAACAAATTACACACACCAATAACGATATCTATCTCTGTCGTTAAATAATACTTATACAATACTCGGTTGGCAATAAACATCACAGTCTGATATTTAAACAACTGATTTCATGTACTTCGATTTTGATTGTAAAGTTTTATAATAACTATAAAAATATTGTCAATGTGACATACTGTAAACCTACGGAGCCCCTAAGGTGACATTTAGCATACCTTTTTTCATTTTCCATACTTTTTAAGGATATTATTTCGTTTAAACGAAATATTATTTCGTTTAAACGAAATAATAATTTGTTTAAACGAAACAATATCCTTAAAAAAGTATGGAAAATGAAAAACGTATGCTAAATGTCACCTAAGGGGCTCCGTATCAACCTTTTATTTATATATATTTTTGAGAAAAGATGAAGATGTCAGATCATTACGAATGCGTCTCACTCTGATACATTGTAAAATGTGTCATCGGTGATGATTTGGACATAAACACTTCATATTTTATGTTTCATTTTCTGATTACAATGTAACAGATGTATTTGTCATCTGTGATCATTTGGACATAAACACTTCACATTTTATGTTTCATTTTCTACTTACATGTACATTGTAGCAGATGTATTTGATTACATTATTTGGTTTTGATTAAAATATACATAAATTTATCTGACTTTGTTACATATTTAGACTGCCTCATATTTTTATTGCCGGAAATGATTGATAAGCAATGTCGTCAGGTCAATGAATGACGTCATTTGCCACTGAACAGACGTATCTAATTTTGAAAACAAAAACTTGTATCTTGATTTTATTTCTTGTACGATATACGTATCTGGTATAAATTTGTTGTTTGACATATTTATGTTTATGCCAAGTTTAGGCATTCAATGCCATTGTAAATTCACGAATTGGTAGCAGAATTGTAGTAAATTGCTACCCTTCTTATGCGCATTGTCAAAACAGAAAACGAAACTACGTCAAATGTGATTTATAGAGAATAACATGTTACTGTTTGCGATATAAGTGTTATCAGGTGAGGCTGATTTGGAGAGCGGATGGGCAAGGCAGAAAGTTTTATTACAGTTTGTTTTCTATTATGCTCCCTTCCAAGAAAATGATCAGTTATTTAATGCTGGCATGGAAATAAAAATTTCACCAGAACGTCTTATATGTACATATAAACGGCTTAAGTCTAATTAAGAATTCAAAGGACTGGTGTAGGTTGAGACAAATGATTCGCAGAATATTTCTATGTCAGTTCGAACAGCTGATTGTATTAAAGTATTAAAGTTAGCGAAAGAAATACCTGACTGATCTTGAAAAAGAAGTTATTGTAATATAAATACATCAAGTAATATAAGTTGTTGAAAAGAGAACATGATAAATAAGAAAGCATTGCAGGCTAGGTTTAATTGAGATTATTTATGGGTAGTAATGGAAACGCGTATTACTCCACGTCTTGCCGTGCTCCGAGTTGAGCACAGCTCGACATCTACACAATCAAGGTTGAAGGCTATAAAACTGAGTTTGGAAACCAGTCTCAAATCTCAAGCATCTGATTGGCTGAAATGGCGACTGGTCGCCATTTCAGCCAATCAGATGCTTGAGATTTGAGACTGGTTTCCATGCTCAGTTTTATAACCTTGGGCACAAGAAAACAGTACAAAATTTGACCCATCCTAAAAGTTAATGTGTAAATGGCGTTGCACGATGAACCATCCACGTGATATTTTAGTCCAAGATTAATACCATCCTCAGAACAGTGGTGCGTGTTCCACAGACAACTGTAAATTGGTTTGTCTTGTGAGTAGACACTGGGCAAAGTCTATTAACAGAGAATCCATTAATACCATTTGAAAGGTACATCAAAATGTTTTGACTTCAAACCGAAAGTAGAATTCTCATGCAAACGGTTTTTCTTTTGTTTTAGTATGTGCTTGGTAATAAGAACATGAATTAGACTAAATTGAGCTTGCAAACATGAGCTACATCATTAGCTAAATAAATTTCTTTACTCAAATCTAGGTGGCAATAAGTATTTACCCCAAAAAATCATTTTTGAAATTTAAGCCAGATTTCGCCATTTGCAAAGTTTGCGACCCCTTTAATACTTCACAAAATATGAAGCAGTTTTACAAATAAATTCCGATTAATTTAAGAAAACATAGCGTACCAAGCAACTAAATGATCACTGAAAGTGATGAAAACAATCTTAGTTAAATTAGCAAAGAATACAAGGTAAATATAAAAGAAAAACGGATTCACTGCTCGAGATGGATTTTTACCTTCTTCTGGGACCATTAAGAAAAAGAGATAGTATAGATGGTAAATAGTTGAAACGATAAATTTCACATTTTAAAATATGTTACTGTCCGTGTCACGTTGAACGCAGTTCTAAATCTCCAAGTACGATATTTGATCCATCCTAAAATTTTACGTGTAAATGATATTGAGCGATGAACCTTCCATGTGATTATTCCAAGATTAATAACATCATAAGAAACAGTCGCGTGTGTTCTCCCAAAAATAAAATTGGTTCGTCTTGTGTGTAAATAACGGCCACAATCTATGAACAGTGCGTGTATTAATATCATTTGAAAAGACCTGTCTGCAAAAGTTTTAAATTATTCACAAATATATTATCCAGTCTTACGCATGTATTCCCATTAAGTTAAGAAAGCACTGCCTAACCACACAGCCAAAATGATTTCTGAAAGAAAAATCACGTAGAGTTGAATCAGCAAGGAATACAAGGCAAATATAAAAAGTGAAATGTGCGTATCACCACACTCAGAAAACACAGCCTCCCCACATAGCGAAAGAAAAGAGAGAAAAAGAGAGCACATGTGTTTTTGAAGAATATCAATTTCAAACAAAACACCACAAACAATTGGGTTACCGTTTGGAACGGTCAGTCGCCAATCAATAAAAGAAAAAAAAAGATTCGCTGCCCGAGCTGGATTAAGATATTGTTTTGCGACCATTTTGCAAAATAGATAAAGGAGTTGAAACGTTAAATATCAAAAACCATCTCATTGGAACCTGAATGATAAAACTCTTAGAATCCAGGTAACGGTCAGTGTACAAACTGCATAACATTCCTAAACCTGACGACCAACCCTCTTAGAACCCTGTGAACGGTCAGTGAACAAAGAGGTTTCTATAATTTACAATACAAATGAGGTTAATGTCCATAGCTGGGAAAGTTTTCACAGTTTATTAAACACTTATGATACATTCGAAAAAAATCTAAAGTTACGGTATTTAAGACATTGTTCTGTGTTAAATAAGACAGAACAAAGGATAAGATTTGTTGGAATCATTTTGGCAACAGATGATAGCGAAAGGAGTCGCAATTTTGCTGTTTTTACAATGTAGTGATGATAGCTATTGTAACAGAAAAAAACGACATTGTTCTGATTTAAACAGGAGAGAACACGGGATAAGACTGTGTTGAAATCATTATTACAAACAGAAGATAATGAAGGGCGTCGCTGTGTTGCTGTTTATAGTGGTGTTAGCTGCTGTAACAGAAAATACAACTGCAGTATACGAGTGTTCTCTCAAAAGTATACTGGACGCTTTTCGAAATTCCGCTGTTATTGTGTGCCACAAAAGAGGCAAACGCAACTCTTTGAAATTAATGAAAATCGCTAAAGAACCTACTGTTCGAAGATTCAAACAACGAGGACAAATATAAAAAGTAAACTTTCTGATTTTTTTATCATGAGGTGCTCCAGATTATTTAAGAATATGTTTCATTTTGTTGGTTATCATATTAAGCGCTTAGGGCAGGTATAAAAGGTATAAAACAAATAACATTTTAATCGTTAGCATATTTATATGTTAATACCATTGAAGGAAATGCGGTAATCATGTCAATGTACACGTCTTAGAATCAGTTGCAAGGACTTTATTTTGTTTCGCAGCTGTGGGTGTCATGTTTACATAATGAAAGCATAAGAGAAGCTATCACATGTTTACGATAGCGCGGTTGGAAGCATGATAAGATATGTGTAACTTATGCTGCGTCTGCAACGGTTTTGGTTGTGAGCCTGTGTCAAAAATGCTAATTCGTAAAGAATTAAAACATATATAAACACGACCCTTTTTTGTTGAGAGTTTTTGAAATAGATGTCTTTTAAGACTGTTTTTAGATTTGTATATGTTTGTTATGTATTGTTTTTATTATGGGTGTTTTTAATTTAAACTATTATTAAAAGTTTCCCCGTACATTAAATGACTGCTGTAACATGTACCATCTTTGTTTGTCGTTAAGCACGAAAATGTATTTGTGTAAATTGTTGAGAAGCTCTCAACCAGGGGCTAGACGGCGCGGATGGTAATATTTATTTTCATTTTTTCCCCACGAACCGATTTAATCAAACGAAGCTTGCAGTTTTTTTTAAATTTTTGTGTACGGTGGCTCTCGAGGTTATTGTTTCATCTTTTAATGCTAAAAATAACATTTGTAATGTTTCACTTATTTCTATCAAATTCGGCTTAAGTTTGACTTTTAGCTCCAGAGCTACTTATATAATTACTTTTGTAATAAAATAAACGGCTGAATAAGTTTGCAAAACAAATCTATTAACATCATTTACTTACAGAAACATTAAGGTTAAACTGTTGTACATGTTATATTGAAAACAAATGTTCGCACTTTTATTCATACATGATTATTAAATTAACGTTGTTACTTATTGTTGGTTGTGTATGAAAAGTAATATATTTTAGAATGTTTTAAGGTGATCAAACATTCAGTTATTTAAGGATGCATAATTTTAACGTTTGCCCCTGTTTGCTCTTGAAATAAAACATATAAACAGCAATGTCTAAGTGGTTATATTTTCAAGGAATATTACCTAGCGTTTTTCGGAAATTTCATTCTCCCAAAAATAAAAATAAAAAACAACGGAGTATTAAGCATTTTAATCACATGATATTTTGTAACAAACCATAAGAATAATGAATTCGTCTCACACTAATGATACAACTATATTGGCGATGTCAGCAGCTTTTAATCTAAATCGGTTAGCAAAGTCCTTATTTATATTCAAGAAAACCTTTTTACATTTGTATTACACACGTGTTTTGCTATTTAGTCCTTGTTATCCAATTACAAATTGATTGACCTCTTCGGCATTTATTGTTTTCACAAATTTACTTGATTTTTTCTTTTAAAAACAAGTAAACTGGAATTGCCGAAAAAAGTACATTATAACGCAATATTTACACTTCAACTTCGTCCTCTACGATGAAGTCTTATTCATTTAAGGAATCATAATTTTCAATGGTAAACAGTGTGACGTAATAATTTAAAAGGCGTGGCTATAGTAGAACCGTTCACAATTTATTGGACGTTGCACAATATTTTGACGTGGGACGTCGCCTAACACGCACGTTTTGCCACGAGTTGCTGCGAAAAAGCGTGTCGTCATTCACTTTGTCGTCAATGTTTCTGTTCCAACATCCATTCAAAAAAGCCGTAATATCACGAATTCTTTTAATAATTTCTGTATTAAAGAGAGTATTTATGTGTGTAAATATAAGGATTAAATCGATATTTGATGGTTTTCATTTTGGTATGAAAAACAGTTGGATTGTTTTAAGTATGCGTGAAGCCCTTCGGGCTTCACACACTTTAAACAACCCAACTGTTTTCCATACCCAAATGAAAACCATTAAATATCGATTCAATCCTTAACTGATTATCTGGAAACTGATTTTTATAATGAAAAACAAATAAGAACTTCCGGTCTAAGTGTTGCTTTTAATACTGACGTTGTATTCTTATTGTTTGTTAAGAATTGTGGCATATCTGGATCATAAATAAGTTGTCTGTTCGCAAATGCTAAGGCAGCCATAATTTTCATAAAATGATGGACGAGGTCAAATCCGAATGTGTCAAAGAGATTTATTGTCTTTAATATTAAGACTTTTGCGGTAGTTGTAATATGAAATAAGCTGTGGTCAACCGATTAAAAAAGAGACTCGGTATCAGAAATATTCTTTTTTTGTTACATTTGTTTTCGTTTTTAATTAGGAAAGAAAATAATTAATTAATTTATTTGCAACATAGTAACTGATGTAGACGTAATGCAAAATTAACAAAATAAGTTTGGAGATTAATCTTTCGTTGAATGAGATCATAAAAGAAAATGAAAAAATATGGAAAGGATAAAGATCCACGAAACTCGAAAATAATGAAAAATATTGCAGGCTCGGTTTGATTGAGACTGTTATGGGCAGTAATGGAAATGCATATTACTCCTCATGCCGCCTCGCCCAGGGTTGTGCGCAACCCAATATCCACCAGTACAAAGTGCGATTTTGATCCATCCAAAACGATGATATGCGTTTTGTTGCGAAGTTTTCTATGTCATTTGCTTTTTTTCGTTTGTTAAGTTTTTGTAATTAGTCTCAAAACTCACGATAATTGAATTTAAAGTAAACGATACAACATGTCGGGTAACATTGCATATTTTTACACATCTCTTATTTCTTTCAACAAAAATGTCTGTAAACAAGTCACTGGCCGATGGTGTTTAAGTACGATGTCTTATGAAAAGGCGAGTTTTTTTAAGTTTGTTGAGGCACCTTAACAAACTGCTGGAATTAATCGGTTGATACTGTCGATCCAAATTAAATTTATATAAGTCTTTATATAAGTCTACTAAAAATGACATGATATACATGTACCAAAAATGAATGTAATTTATAATAACCGCGAATATATCCTCACACAGTCTCAAAACATGCTCGACAGTTTGGAAATTGTAATTTTTACATTCTTTACAGAACAGATCATTGACAAACTGTTATTATTAAAAAGCTGCTGTCACAGTTAAGTTTTTTTATTCGAAGAAATGACATTTTGTCCAATGGAATTGCAGTATTTTTCAAACTGTTTGGGGAATAAGTGCTTTCAATCAGTACTTAGCAATTGTTGAATGAATTAACCACAAAATAAATGAATTTGCCCGATATAATTTCACCCACATAGTGGCAATAGATCAATTTCATGTTTTAAGTGCACATTAATAAACACAAACTTATACTTTCAATTGTTAAAACCAACTACTGAAGGATAGGAGAAATTCACCGTGTGTATGCTATCGCACAGTAATACTCCATTTTTACAAAATGATAATGATCAATTCTGAAGTTTTCTGCAAATCTTGGTAACGACTGACTATGTGACAGCAAGATCGTAATAACTGCATTTATTCATGAAATTCAAGACAAAAGAATAACTATTGAATAAGGTCGAACGCTTATTCATAGCAGGCGATACATCGTTCTTAGTAACGATTCTTACATTTTCCTTTTTTCATAGAAGAAAATACACCATAAACATCAACACTTCATACAATAATGTTACATAACGATTTTCTATTCTTAGACAAATTTTCAAACCACTCCTTTACAAATTACTTTTATGCAGTAAGACTTTTTTGAAGATAATCTATTTTAAGGCTTGTATAACATGTTGACGTGGCATTTTGGCATATGTTAAGGTCACAGCGGTAGTTGTAGGAGTTAATTAACGGTGTATAGATTACATGTAACGTTAATAGGACAAAACAATAAAAAACTCGCAAATATCGCTAATTTAACTCACTATCGTTGTATTATGAAGACTGTCTTTGAAAACTCCTTTATTAGGATTTTAGACGTGATAACTGGCCTTCATTTAAAGATAGTTTATTGTTTATCTAAAGTCATGTCTGTCGAAGTGTTTGAAATCTGTCAAAAACTTTAGCCGATTAATCAGTCCATATTCTGACTTATTTATTATTTAAAGGTTGTATATCCGTAAGTGTTCTTTTTTTCTACAGGATTCAAAATAAACAATGGAATCTGTGGAATTTTTTTTCGTGGTAGGTAGAGTGGAAACTTTCAGTTATCGGGCTATCTCAAAACACCATGTACATTGTAGATGTAGAAAAATTAGCAGTAACTGTTTTAGATACGTATTTTTAAGTAATTATAAACGCTAACAACTATTAAAATAGCATATAGAGAATATTTGTTTTTACCAGTGTAAGATAGAAATATATTCCACTGAGTGAGCTCCAAAACTCGTATTTTCACGAGTGACGAAGCCACTCGTGAAAATACATAATTCCGGAGTTCACAAGTGAAATATATTTCTATCTTTCACTAGTAAAAACAAATTTTCTTTTTATTTTATGCTTTTTATGCAAAATTTGCGTTAATATGACAGGAAAGTTGCACGAAATGGCGCAAAAACCGCTTTTTTATGACGTGACGCCATGACGTTAAATATACCAATTTGAGCCCGTCTTCTAAACGTTCTCATTTGGTATGTTTTGTGCGTTTGGGTACCAACGTGAAAAAATCAGTGAAAATAAAAATGATATTCCACTGTTTGAAAACAGTGAAATACCACTTTTATTTCGCCGGTAAATTTGTTTTGCCACTGACCGTTCCAAGGCGGTATCCCCAAAGGTTCTCTTCTTCGTTAATTGTATGCGGCGTCCTATTTGAATTTACATACATAAAAACATGTTCTCTCTCTCTTTCTTTCCCTCTCTTCTTTTTCGCTGCGTGGGAAGGCTGTGTTTTGTGAGTGTGGCGATTCCTGATATGCATATATTACTTTTTTTCTAAAAGACGACCTATTCTCGTCTTGACGGCTTTATGTCTCCTGATCAGACTCGTGGTTTTCCGTCTTGGGTTATTCAAACTTATTACAATATATGGCTTTTAATTTAAAGTTTAGCCTGATTCTTATGCCTCTAATGGAATGAATGTTATTTTTTTGTTTTGGAAATGTCTGGCATTTATAGATAATTCCCTTAACACGTCAAACTTCAGAAACAATTACTTTTCAGACGGTTTATGTTAAATACTTACTTATTTATGATACGAATTCAAAAGGCTTATTTAGAATAGTAATCTCCATAAATTGTTTATAAATTGTTTAAAAATATATGGGTTCTTGTGTAGTAATTACTGCTATTGGATTCCATTAAAAGTTTGCTGAGCAAACCAATCATCATTGCGATGTCTTCACTATATTTATATATGTACATGAAAATAATTTAGTGCTGTATAGGAAAGGTCCCTAGTGAACACACAGCCTTGGATGGCGGCCTTTCAATTCAGCTTAACCTGACGGTGTTTAATTTAAGCTGCATGTAAATCCTGTACTACCCGACATAAGCGGCATGTAAATCCTGTACTACCCGACATTCGTTTAGGGTACTCGATCTTTATTTTCATGTAAAAGACTGAAAGTTTAAGAATGAATTATGGCAAATGTTAACGTTAGAAGGCATTTATCGGATGCAAATCGGATTACCTTTACCGCATTGTAGAAAGAGTTTATAATTGACATTAATTTGCAAGTACAAAACTTGCACAGGATTACCTGAAACAAAATTTAAATAGGGATCATTCGTCATACTTTTGACATTTAAGGTTGTTAACAATCCAAGTATAAAAAGGCTTATTCGTGGCAAGAGAAATATGGTGCAATGTTTTTGGTTGCCAACGGTAAGTTGAGTAAAAAGCAGACATGAGCCTTAAAAAATAACTAGTATAAACCATTCATAAAATTTAGAAAAAGACGGCATAACATTTGTAATCATAATTTCACCTGATACTTTTTAAATATAAAACACGCCAAACCATTAAACTGCATAACATATGTAATCAAAATTTCCCCAAATATTTATTACACATAAAACACGCCTAACAATGTTTCACTTTTTTCCGGATCTGTATATATCAGTTCCTAAGTATCGCTGTAAATATGGGTACCAACTGACAAGGTGACAGCGAGGCGGAACCAACTGTATTGATTCATCTGAGCTAACTGATTTATGAGTGCAACTACTGTCTACACATAACAAAAGAACAATAAACGCATGACATGCGAAACATGATTTTTTGCAATTAACAAAAGAAGTACGAGCAATAAATACCAGCGCGGGCAACTGATGTTCTTACAAATTGTTTATTCTTACTATTGTATAAAGGTTATCTGTAATAGGCTAAGATTTTTTGAAGTATTAGTATTAATTGGTAACTTTATTTTGCCATTTTGGAAGTTAGGCAACCCTGATATAAATACAGTTCTAAGCAGACATCTGCATTCAGCAACCACCTGTCTTAAACTGCCAGTTTGAATATGTCCTTTACTGATATTTTGTTTCAAAGTTTTCCTGTCTTAAACATCCAGATGTGTTAAGCAGCCACTTTTTATCATTTCCCTGTTGGCTTCAAATAAAGTTTACCATAAAAAGAAGCCTAAAAGGTAATACATCCACCTCGCTTATTTGGTTAACGGGAATTTCAATGTAAATTTCATTAAAACGGGAGAAAAAGTCAAGTATCTTATTAGTTTTGAAGAGAGCATTCCAATTCCAGTCTTAGAAATTAAATTTCTATTATCGGTATAATTAGAATATTTGTTTATTTAAGTCTATTTATTCAAAAGAAGGGATAGAAACATTAGCTAGTTACAGACTTTTGTATAAGCCTTATATTTACTTTTATCACATACCTTCCGGTGTGGGAGTGTAATAACAACCGTTATATATTTTCGATATATAACTAGTTAGCTATATATCGTAGCCGAATCACTATTCATCCGCGTTACATTGTATCATCGATCAAAACAAGTTTATAAAAAAATGACTTACTTTTGCCATCTGATCACTTCAGGCAAGTAATAAACTTCTATAAGGAACTTAAGCATCCCGTCTATTGATAACATCCACGGAAAATATAACTTTCTGACATCTTGTTTACTCCGTAAGATAGCAATACGCCGAAAGTCTATGATGAAATTCAACAACAGCAACAAAGCCATTTTCATTTCGTTTAAATCGAAAACAAAATGACCCAGACGCTGACATCGTTTTCAGAACATCGTCGGTGAGATCTTACAACATCCCCGAAACAATATAAAAACACTAGAAACACATTTTCAATCCAAATTATGAGTTTATATCCAGCGAATTTCAATGTTGTCATATGCCGCTATGAAAGTTTACACAAATGACGTCATACAGTAGATCGATTTATTTAATTAAACACATCTTCAGAAGCCTACAACTGGTAGAATTTTTTATCTAGACTCTAGCGCAGTTAATTTTTTTTTATTTATTTTTACTTATTTTGGCAAATGGGAAAACGGTAAGATAAATTCTTTGGGGACTAGCTAATGTCTCACCCGATACGACCGAATTACACACATTTTAATTTCGCTCTACTAGGCGATAGAAAGGGACAATTCATGGATTTTGCTTGTTTTTTTAAGGGTATGTGATAAATAGAATACATCATTCGTGTTCATTTTATACTGAAATTATTAAACTCGTCATCTAAATCGATATAAACTCGGCAAAAGCCTCGATATCGATTTAGACGACTCGTTTAATAATTTCAGTATAAAATGATCACTCATGTTGTATCCTCTATTTATATTATTTATGTCAAGCATTTTTAACAAAAGAAAAGTTAATTTCTGATCACAAGTATATGCAAACTGAGCTTTTGGTTCAATAAATTAGTCTGAATTATCATGGTGTTTATGCGCTATGGGAACTGCGACTAAAATGTCATTCTTTGTTCGCTTCGATTGTTTACAGCCTGTTGCTCAAAACAACACATTGTCTATTATAAATAACACATTGCCTATTATAGCGATTTGCCTGTCGTATTTAAAAGCGCATAATTACAACAGCATGTTTAGATCAAGGGCATTATATGACAACATGAATTTTACAGATATATACGAACCTATCCGTAATTATCATCAGTAAGATTAACGACCAGTATACACTTATCGATATTAAAGAGCAACATACTAAATAAACAATTGTAGAACGGCTCAAACACAGGATGGCAAAATGTAGTTGTTCCTCTTTTCAGGACATTCAATTTGTCTCTTTGGTTATATTTTGAGAAATTCAGTGTTACGTTTTTAGAAAGAAGACATGTTCATTTGCATTTTTACATCATAAGGAAAATAATTGTTTGAAATTTTGACTGCAATATACTTTTATTTCTATCTATCAAATAAAATTTAATACAAGAAAAAATCGTCGCCACGCGCCGAAAACCAGGTTTTCATTTAATACTTATACTTTTGTAAAGAAAATATCTGATATGAAGAAACTGAACTTCTATTTTTAGCAACAGTGACCTTGATCTTGATCACAGAATTCTGAGTAGAAATCCCGAGTTGCATCTTGGTATCAGCTACCCAAAGAAAGTTTGGTGTCAATAGATCACAGCTAACCCAAGTAATAAGGAGAAACTTTCTATTTTAAGCAAAAATGACATAGACCTTTATCACAGACACCTGGGTATCAATCCTAAGTAGTGTCTTGATATAAGCTACCCACAAACCAAATTTGGTGTGAAGAGGCCAAAGAAAACTCAAGCTAGTGAGCAGAAACTGAATTTCTATTTTTAGCTACAGTGACCTTGAGCTTTATCACAGGCGCCTGGGTAGCAATCTCAAGCTGCATCTTGATATTAGATACCAACTCTAAGTTCAGCGTTAATATACCAAAGCAAACTCAAGTTATTGAGGGAAAAATGAATTTCTATTTTTAGCAACAGTGACCTTGACCTTGATCACAGATACCTATGGCAATCCCAAGCTGTCTTTTGATATCAGCTACTCATATACTAAGTTTGGCATCCAGAGGTAAAAGCAAACTCAAGTTATTGAGGGAAAGCTGAATTTCTATATTTAGCAAGTGACCTTGACCTTTATCACAGACACCTGGGTAGCAATCTCAAGCTGCCTGTTGATATACCCACAAACCAAGCTAAGCGTCAACAGGCAACTTGGCATCAACAGATTACATTCACAAAATACTTAACAAAAAATCTAAGTCAAACAGGGGCATAACTTTTGGAAAACACAGTCAGGGGTTATGAAACTTGACCTGATAATTTGTACTGTGATGTCAAACAATTATGTAAAGTTTCAAAGCTATACCTTGAATGGTAACTGAGAAAAACACAACTTTCACAAAAAACTTAACAAAATTTCTAAGTGAAAAAGGGGCATAACTTTGTCAAAATACAGTCAGGGATTATGAAACTTGTCCTGATAATTGGTATTGATATGTCAGACAACTATGTTAAGTTTCAAAGTTGTACCTTGAACGGTTACTGAGAAAAACACAACTTTCACAAAAAACTTAACAAAATTTCTAAGTGAAAAAGGGGCATAACTTTGTCACAATTCAGTCAGGGATTATGAAACTTGTCCTGATAATTGGTATTGATATGTCAGACAACTATGTTAAGTTTCAAAGTTGTACCTTGAACGGTTACTGAGAAAAACACAACTTTCACAAAAAACTTCACAAAATTTCTAAGTGAAAAAGGGGCATAACTTTGTCAAAATACAGTCAGGGATTATGAAACTTGTCCTATAATTGGTATTGATATGTCAGACAACTAGGTTAAGTTTCCAAGATGTACCTTGAACGGTTACTGAGAAAAACACAACTTTCACAAAAAAACTTCACAAAATGTTGACGCCCGCCCGCCCGCCCATCCGCCCGCCCAACGACATACCCCAATCTAATAACCAGGATTTTTCTAAAGAAAACCTGGTTAAAAATCAAACACCATACACTATTAAAGAAAAATAAATCACGAGAGGCTAACGCATCCGAAAGGTCAGGTGCAATATTCTTTGTTCACTGTGGTTTCAAAACCAGTTCTTTGGTTGGACAAACTTTGCACTAACCACATTGTAAGACTTTTTTCTCTTTCACATTTAATTTTCGGTTTACCAAAGGTGAGCACCAAATCGCCGTCCAATAATAATTAACCAATGGGTGCGCACCAATTGACCGTTCAACAATAATTATTAATCAAATACTGCGATCATATTAGTAAAAGGTATGGAACTGTCAGCCTTCATTTATAAGTTGTCAGCCTTCATTTATAAGTTGTCGTAACCACGTCCATTCGGTTTGTGGTCGTTCAATTTTGAGGACGTCTTGACATAGATATGATTTCTTTTTTGAGTGAATATCTAAAGACTTGCTTGCAATTTCAGACCAATAATTCAATAAAAGCATTATCGTTTTTTCTCAAAGAAATAGTCCAATCGTTATGAACATAATATGATTAACCGCCATCTATTGTTATATTTTATTAACCATGAATATCTTGTTCTTGCAATTTCCTTAATATCCATTGAGACGTATACTCACAAAAGTCTTGATATATAACGTAATAACAATACTCGTAAATAAATCATTTCCTGAATCTTATAACAACAATAATTGCACAATTTTATACTCCTTTACGGTAAAATGTTTAGACTTTTGGGAAGAAATTCAGAGAACCATGACCTCTCTCTCAAAAATGCGAAGTAGGATTATCAGGAATAGCAAGATTCAGAAAACACTGCCTCCTCTTACAGGCAAGATTGTAAAGAGACACATTTTAAAGTGAAATGTAAAACACAATTAATTGTTTTTTTAGAAAAGACACCACGAGTATTTAAAACAGTTGGAAACTTTGGGGTAGGAAAGAATTCACTGAACTGGCAGAATTTACACTTTCGTGTTTCATGAACAATCTAATTTCATATTGCAGCATATTAAAATATGTGCAAGTCAATCATAATTTCGATTATTGGATCCCGTAACTTCCAACAGAACCACAACAAAATAAAACAGAACCCCATAAATTCTTAATTATCTTGACTGTGTTTTCTACAAGGACTTTGGTCCATCAAGTTACGGAGCTGGTTTTCCAGACACGGAAGTTAAATCAATCGTTTCTAATTATGTAATCATTAACGCAGTAAACGAGACAGACTTCTATCTTTTGAGAAATATAACCGTTGTATTTTTTCTTTTGAAAATCGGTTACTATCGGTTACTATTTATTATAAATGTATGTTATTGTCGGAGGGCAAACATATGTAACTCTTTATAAATAAAAAAATGTCAGTTATAACTCTTTTGCACTCAATCCACAATCTTTTGATAAATTAAATAATGTTAAAGGCGATTGTTCTGTTTCAATTGTTTTGTAGAATGATTGTAATTTCACCAAGAAAAACATTTAAATTAAGGGCATTTGTACCAATTTTGCGTTATTATATTTGTTGATAAATTAAACAATGCTAAAGGTGATCGTTTTTGTTTCTGTTGTTTCTATATACAAACAATATTAAACATATTTAATTATACATCTTGCGATGAAAATGAAACACAAATTTTAATACAAATCTCCAATTTCGTCACAAACATTTTATACAGGGCACGGGAAAATATCTGCGGTATTTTTTTTTCTGTGATGTGTTTTAAAGTTTAAGTTGTTTCCATAATTATTTCAAAAGAACTTATATATTAAATTTAAGTGATTGTTTTATATATACAGTTTGACTATATAGTGTCATATTTGTAACGCAAAAATATTAAGCAATGGGGAACAGGGATCGACGAAAATAATTGCAACAATGTTAATTGTATTTTATCATAATTGGTGTGCCCACATTGAAAAACTTAAAAATGTACTTTTAAAATAAAACAAAAAACTAAACGTTAACTGGAATTTTAATTATATCTATTTAGGTTAAATATCAGACCTTGAGTTCGTGAATCTGTTCCTTTCTCAATTTAGAAAAAAGGTTTTGTTTTTATCTCGTTTTTAGAAACCATTTGTTATGTGTTTGTGCGACTGTCCAGTTACATGTAATATCAAATTTAAAATTCTCCCCCCACATTCAATTAAGGATTGAATCGATAGTTGATGGTTTCCATTTGGGTATGGAAAACAGTTGGGTTGTTTAAAGTGCGCGCTACTTTAAACAATCCAACTGTTTTTCATATCCAAATGGAAACTATCAAATATTGATTTAATCCTTATATTTACACTCATAAATAATCTCATCAATACAGAAATAACTAGAAGAATTCGTGATATTACGGCTTTTTCGAATGGCTGTTGGAACAGCTATGTAGTCGACAAAGTGAATGACGGCACGCTTTTTCGCAGCAACTCGTGGCAAAACGTGCGTGCACGGCGACGTCGAACGTCAAAACATCGTGCAACGTCCAATAAATTGTGAACGGCTCTACTAAAGCCACGCCTTTTAAAGTAATACGTCGCACTGTTTACCATCAGAAATTATGATTCTTTAGATGAATAAGACTTCATCGTAGAGGATGAAGTTGAAGTGTAAATATTCAGTTATAATTTACAGAGCCCTTTGAAGGCCGTTGAGCAAGTTACTTACATTTGTGTGAATATGCTCAACCCGCGGCTTGTCGGCGTGAACTGTTACAGTATGTATTTGCACTCTCACTTCTGCTCAAGAACAGACTCAATTTAACCGAGCCTGTAATATTTTGATACATATCGTGTTCGGTGGCGTTCAATGTTCCTTTTTTTAATCTATTGAACAGGTTATTGATGCATTACAGTATTTTGTCGATTGATTACAACCAATGCAATTTGTTGTTGATAACGAGATAGAACAGTAGATAAAGCCGTTTTATATTATCACATATCCCACAAGTCCTATTACTCTTACAAAAACGCAGTAAATCCAAACATTACTCTGTTTTAAATAGTCCAACAAATGTATTATTAATTTCTCTTAGAACTATACGGATCTGCAAATAGTTGACTAATTGACAAACATTTTAAGCTTATAGATAAATATAAGTTGTGAGCGGGAAAATAAATTAAAATAAAAAAAAACATAATCGTGATTCGACCTGTTGAATTAGTTTGTGAATAGAGTGCAACTGTACGCTTATTTACATGCAAGAAAAGGTATGTTTCGAGTTATGTGTAATTAACCTACGTTGTGCAATTTACTGAAAACAACAATTCAAAGGTGGCATGTATTCATATTTGTTAATTATAAAACCAGATGCATAATATTAAACTTTTCACTTATAATTACTCTCTATACCTTTTTGTTTGAACATTGTTTCTATTTCTGCTTAATAATATCTTGCACTTGGATGAACAAATAATTTTAATACAGGGCACATCTTTCCTGTTGACGATATTCCTTTAACAGATGTGATAAAGTTACGCAAACAAATTCTGGTAAAGAATACATATTACAGCGCATTTCGTGGTATTTCATTGATAATAAAATACTATATAGGTATAAAGGAACTTTGAGAGCCACCGAACACGACAAATATGAAAATATTGCAGACTCTGTTTGAGTCTGTTCATGAGCAGTGATTGAAATGTACGTTACTGTTTACGCCGCCTAGCGCAACTAAATATCGTCACAAAAGCAATATCGTGCTCAATAGTCTTCAAAGGGCAGACTCCAACTGTTTATTTATACAAGGGCAGACTCCAACTGTTTATTTATACAAAGTATTTGTTGCATCTCGCTCACTTACATGTAAATCACATCAACGTCATTCAATGAAAGATTTTATGACATTCATTATTTGAATCGATCTCAGATATCCACTTTCGAGAAACCAACTTCAAACAATCATTTCAATTATGTATTCATTTGTTCAATAAATGACACAGCTCTTCTATTTATAAAGAAGCATTACCTAAGTAATTTGATTTCTTAAAAGAATGATTACAACATTAGCGTCAGAATAAAGCGAAATATTTATACGAAATATCCTTATTAAAAAATGTTTTCCGGCAGAAATAATAATAATAATAATAATTATAATATTGTCTTAAAAGTTCTGTCAAAATACCACAATTTAACATGTGTTTTCTAATTCCAACCTTTTACATACTTACTGTTATAATAAAAACTGTTCTAGTTTTTATTTTATGAGAAACAAATTTGAACAAAATGATTCAATCGTCAGCAACATTTGTTGTACATAATTAAAATCCTCAACAATTTAAGACAAATCCTTAAACACAGATAAGATATAACTTAACGAAGGCCTTATATTAACAACGTTTGATGTTGTTCATTTTAACCAGCCAGCCAACCAACCAACCAACCAACCAACCAACCAACCAACCAACCAACCAACCAACCAACCAACCAACCAACCAACCAACCAACCAACCAACCAACCAACCAACCAACCAACCAACCAACCAACCAACCAACCAACCAACCAACCAACCAACAAACCAACAAAGAAACCAATTAACCAAACAAACAATCAATATCAATAAATCAAACAATTACATGTCCAACACAAGAACTATTGGATTAATAAACGACAAGAACCGAATCCCCCTTTTAAATAAAATTTACATTGTAAATAAAACGTTATTGCCTGTGACCGTCATACATTGTACATGAAGTTACATGTATAAAGTAAAATAATGCCTCCATTGTTTTTCTTAGTTATATTCATTTAGACTATTCACATTTTGTGCCTTAAAATATGCAAATATATCCTTAAAGTTCAAGGATGCACACTTATCAATGGAACGTAATGAAATTTTTAACAAAGAAGTTTCCATTCAACCTCCTAAATCAGTGTGCATTTTATGGAGAACCTGCCCAATTTCGGTTGCAAAATGAGACCTTGAATAAAGAAATTTAAAACTAATTTAATAGTTTTAATCAATCAAATTCAATTTTGCTGCAGACAGATGTAAGAAAATTTCAATAACTTCCAAAATTAAACGCCTAGTATAATTGTTTGTCGATTACTTCCGCTTAAATAAGAAATATTATGGACAAGACGATATTCGGCAGACTAATGAACATGATGAGTTTACATTTCACCAAAGCTGGGGTTTAATATCCTTAAGGTTTCATGTAATGTTTGTTTCTGTAGGTTGTTTTCAATGTTAACTGACGGTAAACCTTATGAATATGGTGCCAAATAAGACATTAATCCATGACAAAAGCCAAAATGAGCACATCCTTAAGCTTCATTGTTACAACCAATACCATTAAATAAAATAAAATAGAATCAGTTTTCAAATGCTCAAAAATCACACCGGAAGAAAATATTATTACGTCACTGTCGCAGCTGTAATCGATACGTAACGGGGCAACAATCGCTGCCGCGCTAGCAAGTATTTTGGGGTGTGGCGTTACATACAAACTATCTGTAAGTTATAATTAACTGCAGCAATAAAAATGTAGATAGTGAGTCATTGCATTACAACAGACGACAGAATGAAAGACTCCCTTTGCACTGATTATGAACTTCTATTTATCCTATAAGGGTTCTTTTAAATTTCTTTTTTCTCGGACTAATTCTTCTATTTGTGTGTTCTTTAATTTGATTTCATGTTTTTCAATTGTTTATAAAAACAATTTGTTCAACACTAAAAAATTTCATTCACCACGTAGGAGAGGAATGTTTCTATTTTCACAACACAAAAAAGAAATAAATTTGAATGCGGTCCTGTTGTAACCTTTGAAGTAGCAAAAAATCGTGTTTGTTTACTGATACATGTACCAGTCTATTGTTATACCTTTGAAAAAGTAGGGGAAACTTTAAAATTCAAAATCAAAATTTTCTCTCAGATAAATTAAACTTTTTCTGAGAGTCACCTCATATAATTGATATTTCACTGAAATTTTAAGACGAAATGTTTTAAATTAATAGATAAACACCTTACATTTGTTAACATCTTTAAAATAATTTGTTCAGTTTTGTTTTTCCTTTTGTGAAAAAAAACACTCCTTGATGTGTAACATGAATAAAACTAAAGGAAAGCATTATGCGGTTAATATTATAACGGCTGTTTATTGATGCGGTGAATTTATATTTTTAGACTATTAGTTTTAATAGTTGTGTATATGGTGTGATGCTATCACTAAGACAAAATGTTTAAGGCGTTTTAAACGTTCTTTTTCTTTGATTAAGACAACTGGTTTTGGCACTAGTTAGCACATAAATTATATAAAATCAGCTATACAAATATTATTAAAAGCAATATGTGTATTTTACAAGTGGTTTGTCAATATTTTTTTTCGTTTGAAATACGATTCTGCCACCATTCATTTCGTCACATAAGTGCTAAAAGATATACATTGTAACTACTTTTTATTTCAATGGTACGCCTACCGTTTTTGCAAAAAAGTGACGATCTGAAGAATCATTTACAAATTTACTTTTATATAATAAAAAAGAACTCATTTTTACAATAAAATATAAATCTAAATATAAAATTACTTGTAAGAGGAGTTAACAATAAATTAAATTAAATTTGTGTTGTTTTTCATTATGGGGATGTTGATGTTATTTTAAAGACATTAAACAATACAATTACCACTAAATGCCTCACAGTCAAGTATAAGCGAAGATTCTATTTCTGTTTGGTAACAGCATCAATACTTATCAAGAGCTAATAATATATCCAATAGCAATCAAATATATTTAGAAAAGGAACAATAAACTAGAAAAATGCAAAACAGGAGAAATTAAGAACCAGATTTAAATTTGTGGCTTCATCTGTGTTTTTTTTTTTTTTTTAATGTATGTATTTTTTTTAATTTATTGCTCATATATTAGACCGAAGTAATGTTATTGCAATGTCAATGGTTTTACTGCGTTTCGCTCGACTTTGTTCGACCTTGTCCCCTTAAATGTAGAAATGACCGAAGTAACGAAAAGTTCGTATAATGTTTAAATCTGTGGTTGTATGAACCTGTCGTTTTATTCCTGAACTTTAACCACACGGCATCGTGCAAAAGCCGTAACCCTCAGGTTCTCATTTCCCTTTATTTCGTGCTGTTTCTTTTTTTAAATCGATCATTTAACAACCATGCTCTATTTTCCTCTCAAATTTTGGCGAGGTGGTGGGAAAGCTGTGTCTACTGGATGCGGCAATTCCTGGTATGGATATGTCACTTTGTTTTGAAACCAATCTTAATTCTGAATGCGGCCATTCTTGGTATGCATATGTCAATTTTTTGTATGAGGTCATCTTCATTATGGTACTTTGTTGAATTAGGTCATTAATGAAGTTTGATTATTTTAAACGTTGCTTGTTTGTCTCCTCTATATTTTGGCGAGGTGGGAAGGTTGTGTCTTCTGGATGAGGTCATTTCTGCATATAGCACTTTTTGTAGGAAATCAATCTTAATTTAAAATGTTCGTTGTTATGGAATTATTTACTTGATAGTTCAACGATGATCTTTAACGATGTACGGGTTGGTGAATTTATATTTTTATTCATTCTTCACATTATGTTACATCTACAAATATCTATTGTGAATTAATTTCCTATTATCTTGCAAGGGTTAACTTTTAAAAGACGTTTTCCTTTTATGTTGTGATATAGAGTTAAATAACTGATCTTATAAAGAAGAACACTCAAAAATTTTGCGTTTTAAATCGCAAATTACATGTAGTTATGGTTGGCTAAAGTCTTATATTCTGTTGTATGCATTTTTGTCCTTTAAAAATGGAAAGATGAAAAAATAGCACACACATTTACTCTTAAATGCAGTGCAGGCTGGTCTTTGTTACTTCCGCCAGAGTTATAAAACCTGAACAAAATCTAAGAAAAACAAAGTTCACAATATCAGTAGAAGATGAACAAAGATAACACTGTCGAAAAGAAGAAAGAAGGATGGAACGTAAGATTTTAATCTGGTCATCGTCAAAATACGACAACAGATGCAATCAAAAAACAACAAAGGACCTGATGGATTTTAGTCTTTGCTCTAGTCTTAATAAGTTACTTTAAGTACTCACTGTTTTTGCATGGCAATGATATAAGCTTTTAAGTATGTTTTATATGTTTGTGTGCTTTTACATGCCACCTTTTCAAGTTGATAGGTCGGCTGCAGCTAATTCACTAAGAAAACGTGCAATCATTTGTTAGAGAACCTGTTTCGGAAAGTGAAATGTTCGTGCACTCTTATTTTAAATCAGGATCATATTGCAGTCGATGTGAACATCTAATAAATGTTCTAGCTCTTTGCTCTAACAGTGCACGTTAAGATGGACTGTATAAACGATTAACTAATTGATTCGAAGGCTGATGGCAATCACAAAGAATATAAAAAATGCTTTGATATACCATGTCGGAAATAAAACGAGTCACAAACTCAAACGCAAAGTAAAACATAATGTTTAATGAAGCAAGTATGTACTTTAATTCCATCTGTTAAATTGATTTACTTACATGTATTTTTCTACATTTTGACTATATATTTGCCACTGAAAAGCGACATTATATCAATTATCAAGTAAATAATTTATTAACGTAGAAAGCTCGTTCCTTGTGTGACGCGTGCCGGCAAATTATGGCAAGAATTCGGAGAAATCTATCTTCTGTGGCTCTTTCTATCCTTAATCTCAATATGGAAACAATACACTGTCTGCACTTGATGGTGCTTAAGTGTCATTGATGCAAACGGAACGCAGAAAATACCAAAAATAACCAAAGCAATACAGGAACGTTTTTTAATGGGAAATCATCTTTAAAATTCTAACGATCGCGTGACAGATGAGTGTTGTTTTATAAAACAAATTGTTTTAATGGGAATTCATCTTTTATAATTCTAAAGATCGCGTAACCGGCGACTGTGGTATTAAAATTCATGAACACTTTTCTAACTGGTGCAAAACACAACAACTTTAAATTGATAATAATGCCTAGAAATGCGATAAAAGTTCTATTGTCTTAGGCATAAGAAAGAAATCTATTATCTTCATCACCTGCAAACGTCCCTAGAGGATAGTTTGGAATGTTTTACTCTAGGATGTTAATGAATTATTACTGTAACATAGGATTTGTTGCTTCTTTCAGAATTTATTATCTGCTTTTTTCTTTTATTTAGATACAGTTTTAGGTCAGTTTTCTTTCGCAATTGTAACACAAAAGGGGACTAAAAAGCAAAGAAAAACATAGCATGTTTAACATTTCAAAACGCGTTGCATTTGTTCTTAGAATATGTCAATTTGAAAGATACTTCCAATTTAAAGTGAATTTGAGTTTAATAAGGATTATTACATGTCATATATAAATGTGTTGTTCAAATTATCGGGAGCTAAGCGGCATCGGCAGAAAATGTAGTGCCATTACTATCCAAGACAAGGCTATTTGAAACCAAGCCTGCAATGTTTGCGTATGTGTCATGTTCGGCGGCGTTCAAACCCAGCAGTTTTCATCTTTTATTTTGTTAAAAGAGATGCTACTACATGTATTCCGATTTAATTGTTTCATAGTACCAATTAAGAAAATATCTGAGGTAGTTGTTAATAATTATATACCCATTCAGAAAACATCATGACTGTCTGATTACAAAATACTATGTTACAAAACAGAAACACGCTGCTGGACAAGTGGTTTTTTATAATGTTACATTTACCATATTTCTCAATCGTCAGACAAAAGACAGTTTGGGGACAATTATGCACTGTCTAGCCATTTAGAAGTCTTTAAAATTTAAGTTTAAAAGCAAAATTATTCTTTATAACAGTCAAACTTGCCAAAATTTGTCTTGTTATGAACAATAGTTAATAGCTCCGGCGGGAATTTCCAGTGAAATTTGTAATAAACAGTAAGAATATTTACATCTCACTTTTGAATTCTCGTAGACTGCCTACATGTATTTTGCTGGAGCGAAATGCTTTATTAAAAAGCGAGATAATAACAAGTCATTGTCTTATCTAATAATTAAAACATTCAGTTATTCAGAAGATTTTTTTCAAGATTTCCCATAAGATATTACTATTTATTTTTGTATGTCATTTAATGTCCCCAAAGGAGCAGGAAGCACTTAATGACAAACGTTTTGCTTTTTGTAAATCAAACAAAACTATTTTCAGTCAGTAAATTATTTGCAAGGTGCATCTGTTCTAAATCAGATGACTTATACGTTCGAACGACCAGAGGTCATTGCCACTAGATTGAGTCGTGTGGCAATCACCTCTAGTCGTTTGAACCACATGAAAAATAGAGAACAATGTTAATGATAATCTGAGTTGATAATACTCAGGCAAAGGTAACATCAAATTTAAATAGAAAAATAGAATAAATAAATAATAAATAATTTTACTCGATTTTAGATCTTCTTCTTCTTGGCGTTCGTTCTACACGACCACTCCAGCATCCGCGACGAAAGTTGTGGTCCTCCGTAGGTCGTCAACATCTCCATACAGTTTCTGCTGGATTGTTGCACCTTGTGGCCACGTTGTTTCTCGCTCCTGGTCGTATCATTTACATCGTTGGAGGATGTGCTCTGCAGTCTGGTCCTCTTCTCCGCACGGACATATTGGGGATGGCACCAATTTTTACTTCCTACACATGTGTGCATTCAGTATGTTATGCCCTGAGCGTAGCCTCACCATCACCACCTGCTCTGGTCTGTTTAACAAGTGGTAGGCATCTGCTTCCTGTCTGGTCTTTGTGAGAGCCTTAATGATGGAGGCTTTCTCCTTGTATGTCACCTTGTTATCTGGTTGCTCTAACTGGGCTCCTAGCCTTGCCAGCTTGTCAGCCTCCTCATTTCCGGGCACTCCACAGTGAGATGGTATCCACTGAAGGGCAACATTGCGAGAAGACCCAAGCTTGTTCACGGCTTGTGCTAGCTCAGGAACATTGTTGCTTTGCAGAGCCTCCAGAACTGATCTTGCGTCTGTGAGGAAGACTACAGAGGTTACCTCTTCTGCTGAGTCTTCAATCAGAGAGACTGTCTTCATGAGCGCTTCAGTCTCTGCTCTGTAGTTGCTACAGTGCTTCCCAGTGGCAATGTAATGGGCCGATTTCTGGCCTGACGGGAATGTTATATGAATACCAGCGCCTCCATCCTTAATAGCTCCAGTGGCTGACCCATCTGTATATACATGGGTCCATCTGTCTAAAGGATAGTCTGCGTAGATAGTCGCAAGTGTCAGACTTCTACGGATGGTTTCATTTTCTTGTTTGCCCGTGTCAAGTCCAGGAATAGCAAGTGCCACTTTCACTGCAGACAGGTCATTGGCTGTAGGGTTGGTGATGTCTGCTCGGCCAAAGGGAATTGTCTGTATGTTTAGTTCAGAGGCATACTCTCTATTCAGCTTCTTTGCTTCATGTACAAAGCTGGAGCGCTTAAGGCGGTTCTTGGTGAATCCCTCAAGCCTGTTCCTCATGGGGTGATCTGGGAGCGACTTGTACTTGTTTGCCTGGAGAAGGACTTTGGTTTGTCTTCTTTCATGAAGTGGTTGGATTCCAGTCAGTTTCTCCATGAAGGCAATTGGTGTACACTTGGTGGCCCCTGTGATAATGCGCAATGCCTGATTTTGTACTTTGTCTAAGGCTTGCTGGTTCGTCTTGGCTGTTGTGGAACATGTGGCTGAGCTATATTCCATTGTAGGTCGTACTGTGCCCTGATAGATGGTCTTCAATATTTGCTCATTCGCACCCCAGGTTGTTCCAGCAAGTTTGCGCATCATGGCTAGTTTTCTTCGTGCCGTCCCTTCTACACGGTTGATGTGTGGTTTCCAAGTCTGCCGCTTATCAAACGTGACCCCAAGGTATGTGGCTTCGTCTTCCTCCTTCAGTAGTGTTCCAGCCAGCATAACCTTCCCAGCTTTCTGTTTTGTTGACAAGGTGAACAGTGTGGTAGACGACTTCTCCTTGTTGATCGTAACGCACCAGTCTTCGGCATATGCTGCAAGTGTGTCCATAGCTCCTTGTATTCTGTACGTGGCTGTAGAGGCATGTTCTTCTTTGCACCATAGCACCAGGTCATCAGCATGGAGAGCAGCATAAACTCCCTTTGGCAGTTCAGACACTAGGTCATTGATGAAGACCAGGAAGAGTGTCGGGGACAGGACTCCACCCTGTGGGACACCATGGCGTAGAAGGAACTTCCTACTGTTGGCTTGGCTCAGGCTGACTCTGGCTCTTCTGTTGAATAGATACGAGTTGATCCATTGCAGCATGGCCCCACCAACTCCATTCCTCATGAGCTTCACTTGTAGCCCTTCTGTCCAGACTTTGTCGAATGCTCTCTGTAGGTCGATCAATGCTGTAAGGACCACCTTGTTTTCTTGAAAGGCATCTTCGACTTCCTGTGCTAGGTATGTAGTCTGGTCTTCTGTGGAACGAAATTGTCGGAAACCAGCCTGTTCAGATGCCAGCAGGTCGTTGGTCTCCAGGTACCACTTCAGGCGTGCATTCACAATCCTCTCCATTGTCTTTACTACACAGCTGGTGAGGCTGATCGGACGGTAACTGGCTGCCTTCTTTGGGTCCTTCCCTTTCTTGAGTATAGGGATCATTGTCGCCTCTCTCCAGATCTGAGGTAGCTGCCCTTGTTTCCAGCTGTAGTTGTAGATGTCCAGGAGTTTGCACATTGCTGTATTGCCCAAGTGTGACAGCATCTCGTTGGTGATACCGTCTGGACCTGGAGATTTTTTTGTCTTCAGCTGTCTGAGAGCTGTCTGTAGCTCGTGTAGTGTCAGGCGCGAGTCCATACACACTGACGTACCCTTAGCTGTTTTCCTGTCCCTTTGTTCTCTTCTGGCTTCTCTCTATCGTTCTCTGTTGATGGGGATGTCACTGACATCTCTGTAGTTTTGGGCAAAGACATTTGCCGCTTGTTTGCCCATTAACAGCTCTCCTTCCTCTTCCAAGGTGACTGGGCCTCTCGCTTTGTCTTGGTCGTCGTTCAGTTGTTTCGTTAACCTCCACAACTTACGGCCATCTCTCTCGGGGTTAAGTGAAGCTGTCTTGTTTCTCCAGCTCTTTCTTTGGGCCTCTAGCTTATGCCTGGGGAATTTGGCCTTGGCATGCTGTAGGTTGAGGTTTGCCTCCTGTGAGGGGTTGTTTTCGGCTTCCAGTCTGGCTTCGGACAACTTGATTTGCAGCTCCTCTAACTGCTCACTCCAGTATGGCTTGTAGTTTTTCCTCGCACCTCTAGGGATGGACTTCTGTGCTGACTTGAGGATACATTGATTAAAGTCTCTGACTATGTTGTTTATCTCTCTGCCTTCAACTCTGATGTCTTTGCAGAGTTCATCACTCACAGACTGGAAAAGGGACCAATCGGACTTCTTGTAGTTCCATCTGGGTAGGCTAGATGACGTAGAGACAGTGTGGTCCAATTTGAGGTGGACTGGGCGATGATCACTGCCTCCAAGCTGTTCAGAGACTTCCCTCTGGACATGTCCATGTATGTCGTCAGTACAGAAGGCAAGGTCAGGCGTTGATGTTGTGTGCCATCTTCTGGAGTAAAAAGTTGGGGGATCATCCGGCTGATTGATGAGATTCAGCCTGTTGTCATCCTGCCAGGTCTCCACTTCCTCTCCACGGCTGTCCAAGTGGTCATACCCCCAGCTTTGTGAGTGACTATTGAAGTCTCCAACAACCATGAAGTTTGTTGCCTCTGTTGGAATATTGTCTAGGGATAGAGCTTTGTCGTTTGGAGAGTACATGTTCACAAGAGTCAGTTCGAAGTCATTCTTTCTGAGGCTCAGTACTTGGAATTCCGAGTCATCCATATGCGTTTTAGTCTGGATAGCATTGATGTTGTTCCTGACTAATGTCATGATGCCTCCTTTCTTTCTACCAGCCCTGTCGCTTCGGAAGCACTGGTATCCTCTGACCTTAAAGGATTTCGCTGGTTGCAGGTATGTTTCCTGAATGCAACAGACATTGATGTCATTCTCATGAAGGAAGTGCTGTAGTTCAGTCTTTTTGTTGAAGACTCCTTCTGCATTCCAATGCATCACTTTGAAGTGTTGCTGTTTGACTTTCCTCCTCCTTGGCTTGTTGTAGCCCTTTTTTCTTCTCTTGATACGATAGAAGGAGTGACCCCCAGTAACTTTGTGTGGACTCTGTCGAGACTCAGAGCCCGGCACTGTATCTCCCTGGAGGGATTCCAAAGATCCAGCACCACATCGATGAATACCATATGATCGTGTAGTCATAGCGTAGTTACGTGATGCCATGGTTTGTTAGAGAGTGCCAATGGCCCAGCATCTCCGATTTTAACTCTCTAGGTCGATTAGTGTTACCTCTCCCAAAGCCTTTGTCGACCCAACGACTGACCACAAGGCAGTGGTGTTTTTTCGAAGGGTTTTCTCCCTTGGTTTGGAATAAGAGTTTTCCTTCTCCTAGACAGACTGCCTTCCCTGGCTAACGAGCTCCATCTACCCGAAGCAGTGGTTATGGCGCCACAGGTCCGCCTTCGCCCCTTCTCCTGTTAGTAGTAGCAGGTCCGCCGGGCTAGTTGCAAGCAACGCGTGCAGGCCAGGAGCTGGACTTGGTAGTCAGAGGCTATATTTTACGCAAGCCATTGGGAGCACTTTTTAAGCAATGGGAGCTTATCCAACATTGCCACCCCCGGCGATGACAACCCTTGGAACCCGATTTTAGATCTATTAAAATTAACTTTTAAGGATATATTTTTTTATTAGAAGAACTGTTTATGTTCCCAAAGAAAGTGTCAGTATGCGGTTGACTTTAAATATGATATCGAGCGCAAAACTGTTCTAACTTTATATGAATAAAGAATGCAATTACAACAGTTTTCATAGATTTAGAAAAAAGGGCATAAAATTTGTTATAAAAATTTCCCCAGATATTTCTTGAATACTAAAATACACCAAACAATGTTTATCTTTTTTACGGAACTGTATATATAAGTTCCTAAGTACCGCTATAAATATGGGTACCAACAGACAAGGTGACAGCAAGGCGGAACCAAGTGTATTGATTCATCTGAGCTAACTGATTTATGAGTACAAATACTGTCTACTCATAACAAAAGAACAATAAATTCATGGCATGCGATACATTGTTTGCAATTTACAAAAGAATTACGAGCAATGAATAACTGTGCGGGTTACGGATGTTCTTACAAATTTTTTATAATTACTGTAGTAACTGTATAAAGGAAATCTATAATTCGCTAAAATAGTAATATATGCATATCAGGAATCGTCACACTCATAAAACACAGCCTCCCCACGCAAAGACTTTTTAAAGTATATGCATTAAGTGTTTTTTCTTTGCCATTTTAAAGCTAGGGAACCCTGATATAAATACAGTTCTGAGCAGTCATCTGCATCAGCAACCATCGTGCCTAAACAGCTAGTTTGAATATGTTCTTTACTGACATTTTGTTTCATTCTCTCCCCGGAGTTGATGCTTAAAACAAGTTTGACTGTACTACAGTAACTATAATCCTTTCCACTTAAATGCGATTAACATCTTATTTGATTGTCAAATATAAGCATAAGACTTGCGGGTGACTGGGTTGGGTTTACGTCCTTCAAATTGAGTTTCTAAAGCCAAATAATATCAAAACTGATTATGTTTACAACAAATAAAGTTCACAACAAAAGGAAGCCCAAAAGGTAGAAAAATTTGTGAACATCGGAAATTCGGTGAAGTCTTTCTGGATTTTACCCCCGCTTCTTTGGTTTACGGGAATGTCAATATAAATGTCATCAAAAGGGAGTAAAAGTTAGGTATATTCTTAGTTTTGAAGTGTGCATTCAAATTCCAGTCTGAGAAATTAAAATTGTACAATCGGTATAGTTAGAACATTTGTTAAGCGTATAAAGAGGAAGAGACAGAAACATTAGCTTGTTACAGACATGTGTATCAGCCTGATATTTACTTTATATAATTTATGCCAAGCATTTTTAACAAAAGAAAAGTTAATTTCTGATTAAAAGCATATGCAAACTGAGCTTTTGGTTCAATAAATTTCACTGAATTATCATGTCGTTTATGCGCTATGGGAACTGCGGCTAAAGTTAATTTCTGATCACAAACATATGCAAACTGAGCTTTTGGTTCAATAAAGTAGACTGAATTATCATAGCGTTTTTGCGCTATGGGAAATGCGTCTTAAATGCCATTATTTGTTCGCATCGATTGCTTGCATGCCTGTTGCTCAAAATAACACATTGTCTGTTATAAATAACACATTGCCTATTTTAGCAATTTGCCTGTCGTCTTTAAAAGCTCATAATTACAACAGCAGATTTAGATGAAGGGCACTATATGACAAACTAAATTTTACAGATATTGCCGAACCCGTCCGTAATTATCATCAGTAAATAAACGACTAGAGCTAAATTATTATATCGATATAAATAAGAAACATGCTGATTAACACATTCTACAAAGGCGGAAAACACGGTGGCAAATATAGTTTTGCCTCTTTAAGGACAATGTCTCTCCGTTTAAATTTTGAGAATTTTAGTGTTTGCTAATTTTAGAAAGAAGACATGTTCATTTTGCATTTTCACACTAAAAACAAAAGCCACGAAGAATATTGCCCCTTTTGGATGTGTTAGCCTCTGAGAAGTTCTTTTTCTCGCATTGTTTGTGATATTTTATTTTTTTACATTATATTACTGGAAATAAAGATTTTTTCACAAATTTTCACGGTAATATATTTTTATTTCCAGTAATAAAATAAAACACCACAAGCAATGCGAGAAAAAGGACTTATCAAAGACTGACAAATCCAAAAGGAGCAAAATTCTCTGTGGTTTCAAAACCAGTTCTTCGGGTGCACAAAGTTCGTACTTATCCCATTGTAAGACATTCTCGTACTTTGTTTTAGATTTAACTTGCTGTTTACCGAAGGGTTAGCACCAAATCGCCTTTAATAATTAAGCAATTGGATGAGCACCAATTTACCGTTTAACAATTATACATTAGATTTTTAAATAAAATACTGCGAACATATTAGTACTGTGTATGTAACTGTCAGAATTCATTTAAAGGTTGTTTTTATCACGTCCATTCGGTTTTGTGGTCGATTACTTTTGAGGACGTCTTGACATAGATATGATTTTATTTTGAGTGGATATCTAAAGACTTGCTAGCAGTCAAATAATTCAATAAAAACTTTTTCTCAAAGAAATATTCCAAGCATAAAGAACATGAGCAGTCTATCGTTATATTTCATTAACCATGAATATCTAGTTCTTACAATTTCCTTTATATCCACTGATACGTATACTCACAAAAGTCTTGATATATAACGTAATAACATTACGCGTAAATCATTTCCTGAATCACATAACAACAATACTTGCGCAAGTTTATACCTTTTTACGGAAATAAATTTAGACATCTTGGAAGCAATGCATAGAACCGTGACCTCTCTCTCAAAAATGTGAAATACAGGAAAGGCAACATTCAGAAAACACCTCCACGTCTTACAGAAATGATTGTACAGAAACAACCTTAAAAGTGAATAAAATGTATAACACGATCAATTTAAAAAAGACACCAAAGGCATTTAACACTTTTGATTTTAATATAGTAAATTTTCCGTTTTTAGACGGCGATGTTCCCCGTGCAACATCTTATGGGGTTTATATCTCACAGCTTGTTCGCTTTTCAAGAGCTTGCAACGATGTTAATGATTTCAATGAACGTAATCTTTGCATTACAGAAAAACTTTTAAAACAAGGTTATCGGTGTCACAAATTAAGGAAAACCTTTTGCAAGTTTTATCGCCGATACCCAGATTTAATTCATAAATACAAATGCAGTTTAAAATCACTTTTGCAACAAGGTATTTCACAGCCAGTTTTTTTATGGAGATTTAATTTATAAACTTAAAAAGATAAAAGGCAGTGTTAATTTCTCCCGGTTATTCGTAAAAACCATCTGTAAATTTAAAAAGAAAGGTTACCAACATGATATTTTACAGCGCTCTGCAGGCCTGGTGATTAACCCTTCTACAGTTGATCATTATGCTTACCTCTTTGGTAGCATGACGGTGGCAGGGGTTTAAGAGTTTATGAGGTTAATGGGGAAATCTTTTCTTAAAAGAACCTAGACGCTCGATTTGTTTCTTTTATCCCTGTCATCGTGTTCTTGCTGATTTTACTCCAGGAGCTCTGGTCTCGGTAAGATCATTGAGTACCCGCCCCTTCGGCTTTGCAAAGCTCTTAGCTTCTTATGTTTTATATGTTTGTGTGCTTTTGCATGCAACATTGTTAAGCCAGTAAGTGGGTTGGAGTTTTTTCACCAAGACAACTTGTACTTGTTTTGTGATATGAGAACCTGATGGGGCAAGTGTGAGGTTGGAGCACCCTAGAACCTGGTTTAAACCCCCAGTGGCATTTTGATTTGCCACTGACCATTCCAAGGCGGTAACCCCTCGGGTTCTCATTTTTGTTTATTGTTAGTGGTGTCTTTTTTGAAACTGATCATTTTATTAACCATGCTCTCTCCCCTTCTCTTCTTCTTGACTGTGTGGGGAGGCTGTTTTTTCTGAATGTGGCGATTCCTGATATGCATATTTCACCTTTTTTTGAAATCTTGGCGATGGGGGAGCAGATAGGGGTTTACTTAAAAAAAAGTGAAATATGCATATCAGGAATGGCCACATCCAGCAGACACAGCCTCCCTACACAGCCAAAAAGTAAAGTAGAGAGGAAAAGACAGCATAGTATAACAATAATCAGTTTTAAAATGGAACAGCATTTAAAATAAATATTTAAATGATGATGCAACACATGACAGATTAATGAAAAATGCATGAATTACGTGTATGATGTATGGCGTAACAGTTATCATTCAAGTGGCGAAATATTTGAACACATAAGGAAACATGCTAACTGTAGTTGTTTGACTAAATTACATTTACTAAAATTTTTTGGTAATGTGCTTGATTGCACAATAATAATTATTATTATTATCGCTTGGTATTACATGCATCATGGGTTTACATGTAAATATGATCAGTTTCAATTATGACAGTAGGTGGTGTTCAAAACAACTGAAGTTTACCCTGAAATGCGGACAAGTAGGATTACATGTCATTTACACCCACTTTTTGTTTACTGTGTATACACACTGTCTTTTAAACTTCTTTCAACAAAAACAACTGGCACGATTTACACTTTCCTGTTTAATGAAAAATGTTATCTGATTTACCTAGCTGCATATCAAAAATGCATGTGAGTGAAATTCATTTTTGATATATGATTAATCGAGCCCGTCACTTTCACCAGAACCACAACAAAATAAAACAGAACCCCATAAATTCTTAATTATCTTGACTGTGTTTTCTTCAAGGAGTTTGGTCTTTCAAGTTACGGGGCTGGTTTTCCAGACACGGAATGTAAATCAATCTTTTCTAATTATGTATTCATCATGTTCATTAACTCAGTAAACGAGAAACACTTCTATCTATGGAGAAATATAACCGTTGCTATTTTTTCTTTTGAACATCGGTTACTATTTAAGCATCAGTTTATTTCATTGCCTGAGTGCAAAACAGTTGGAACTGTTTATGAATAACGATAGCAGTTACAACGGTTTTACACTCAACGATTTGTTGATAAATTACACAATGTTAAAGGCGATTATTCTGTTTCAATTCTTTTGTAGAATGATTGTTAATTCGAAAATAAAAGCATTTTAAGTAAGACATTTGAATCAATTTTGCGTAATTATATTTGTTGACAAATTACGCAAAGCTAAAGGTGATCGTTTTGTTACAGTTGTTTCTAGAATGCTTGTAGAATCCATAACAAAGACAAACATATTAAGTATACATTTTGCGGAAAAACACAACACATCTTTAATTTTAATATTATACAAATCTACAATTTGGCTGCAAAATAAGATAATTATAGGACACGCCACAGGAAAAAATGTATTAGGTATATTTTTCGGTGAAAATGTTTTGAAATTTTAGTTGTTTCTATATATGGAAAAACTTATCTATTAAATTGTCATGATTGATTTTTTCACTTAATGCACATTGAGACCCTATAACGTTATTTTTTTTTTACAAAGAATGCATATTATGCAATGGGGAACTTGGATCGACCAAAATAATTGTAACAATATTATTTGTATTAATTAACGTTGTATATGAGTCAAATGCTTATGTGTCTCCATTGAAAAACTTCAAGAATGTACCCTTCAAAAAGAGCAATAAACGCTTAATATCGGAATTTTAAATAGATACCTGACCTTCTTGAATCTGCGCCTTTCACAATTTGAAGAAAAAAAAACAACGTTTTTATCTCGGGCTTTCTTAAATATTTATTTTAACATTTGTGCGACTGTCTAGTAGTTAATACCAAATTTAAAAGTCTCTCCTTACATTCAATCAGTTATAAATTGCCCAGCCCTTTGAAGGCCGTTCAGCAAGTTACTTACATTTGTGTGAACATGCTCAACCAGGGGCTTTGCGGCGTGAACAGTTATGTGCACTCTCATTTCAGCTCAAGAACAGGCTCAATTTAACCTAGTCTGTAATATTTTGATACTTACCGTGTTCGTTGACTTTCAAAATTCCCTTTTCATCAATTGAAAAGAGTTGTTGATGCATACAGTATTTATTTGATTGATTATCACCAATGCAATTTGCTGTAGATACCGAGATAGAACAGTAGTTAAAGCCGTTTTATATTACCACATATCACCCACGTCCTATTACTCTTACAAAAACGCAGGAAATCCAAATGTTTCTCTGTTTAAATAGTCCAACAAATGAATTATTAATGTCTCCTTTAACTATAAGGATCTGCAAATAGTTGACTAATTGACAAACATTTTAAGCTTATAGATAAATAAAAGTTGTTAGTGTGAAAGTCAGTTAAATAAAAAAAAACAACATAACATAATCGTGATTCGGTTTGTTGAATTTGTTTGTGAATAGAGTGCAACTGTACTCTTATTCACATGTAAGAAAAAATGTATGTTTCGAGTTCCGTTACATACGTTGTGCAATTTACTGAAAACAACAATTCAAAGGTGACATGTATTAATAGTTGTTAATTATAAAACCAGATGCATAATATTATGCTTTTCACGTATAACTACTCTCTATACCATTTTTGTTTGAACAGTGTTTCTACTGAAAGAAAAAAGTTTAGCAAGTTTTTCACACATATTATTTTTTCTTTTTTAGCTTTCAAATGAAGACGTTTTTATATGTAAATGGTGTGCTTATCGATGCTCTTTACACATCTATTGTGTTTGTTCGAAAACCGTGTATTTTATCGGCGAAGCGTAAGAAAATCAAAAATCACGTGCAATGTAAGCACTGCAATTTCGGTAGTGTGTAGAGTCGAGTAATATACCTCATTGTTTTGAGCTGTTACCACAAACAAAATAACCAGTTTAAAACTCGAAGAAATTCCAATGGGGCGTCGCCCAGGAATGACGTTAGAAGAACGTTAAAGAGCTGTAGGTATGCTCCACGCTGGTATGACGGCGAGAGCTGCCGCTCGGCATTTCAATCGCTATGAATCTACAATTAGACGCCTTAGAAACCGTCTGAGGGAGACAGGACGAGTCAACGACAGACTCAGATCAGGTAGACCACGGAAAACAACGCCACACGAAGACCGTCACATCACGACGCTTTCTCGACGTAACCGGTTTATATCCAGTGGGAAGATAGCCCGAGATCTCATGAATACTTCTGGGACTAGGGTGTGCCTCAGAACTGTCGATACTGAACTCCTTGTGATTTTTGACGCCTTACCCCTAACGTCTTTCAGGTTGTACAGTGATCTAAGGCAACAGGGTTTTGACAATTTATTGTTACAAACCAATTGAAAACTAAATGCTTTATCCAGTTATGTACTTGGTTATAGTCTAATTGGTATAGTTTCAATAAACCAGTGAAATATTTCCAAACTTGCTAAACTTTTTTCTCTCAGTATATATAAAGATATAACTAAACGAAGGCCTTATATTAACAACGTTTGACGTTGTTCATTTTAACCAGCCAGCCAGCCAGCGAGCCAGCCAGCCAGCCAACCAACCAACCAACCAACCAACCAACCAACCAACCAACCAACCAACCAACCAACCAACCAACCAACCAACCAACCAACCAACCAACCAACCAACCAACCAATCAACCAACCAACCAATCAACCAACCAACCAACCAACCAACCTACCAACCAACCAACCAACCAACCAACCAAACAAACAAACAAACAATTAAACAAACAAACCAACCAACCAACCAACAAACAAACAAACCAATTAACCAAACAATCAATATCAATAAATCAAACAATTACATATCCGACACAAGAACTATTGGATTAATAAACGTCAAGAACCAAATCCCCTTTTTGAATAAAATATACATTGCACATAAAACGTTATTTCCTGTGACCGTCATACATTGTACACGAAGTTACATGTATAACGTAAAATAATGCCTCCATTGTTTTTCTTAATTATATGCATTTAGACTATTCACATTTTGTGCCTTAAAATATGCAAATATATCCTAAAAGTTCAAGGGTGCACACTTATGAATGGAACGTACTGAAATTTTTAACAAAGAAGTTTCCATTCAACCTCCTAAATCAGTGTGCATTTTATGGAGAACCTGCCAATTTCGGTTGCAAAATGAGACCTTGGAATAAAGAAACTTAAAACTAATTTAATAGTTTTAATCAATCAAATTCTATTTTGCTGCAGACAGATGTTCCAAAATCAAACGCCTAGTATAATTGTTTGCCGATTACTTCCGCTTAAATAAGAAATATTATGGAAAAAACGATATTCGGCAGACTTATGAACATGATGAGTTAACATTACACCAAGGCTGGAGTTTAATATCCTTAAGGTTTCATGTAATGTTTGTTTCTGTAGGTTGTCTTCAATGTTAACTGACGGTAAACCTTATGAATATGGTGCCAAATAAAATATTAATCCATGACAAAAGCCAAAATGAGCACATCCTTAAGCTTCATTGTTACAACCAATACCATTAAATAAAATAAAATAGAATCAGTTTTCAAATGCTAAAAAATCACACCGGAAGAAAATATTATTACGTCACTGTCGCAGCTGTAATCGATACGTAAATGAGCAACAATCGCTGCCTCGCCAGCCAGTTTTTTGGGGTGTGGCTTTACATACAAACTATCTGTCAGTTATAATTAACTGCTGCAAAAAGCATATAGATAGTGAGTCAGCGTTGCACTGATTATGAACTTCAATTTATACCTTCAGGGTTCCTTTGAATTTCTTTATTTCTCGGACTAAATCTTCTATTTTTGTGTTCTTTAATATGATTTCATGTTTTTCAATTGGTTAAAAAAACAATAAGTTCAACACTAAAAAAATTCTTTCACCACATAGGAGAGGAATGTTTCTATTTTCACAAAATAAAAAAGACAAATTTCACAAAATTAATTTGAATGCGATCCTGTTGTAACCTTTGAAGTAGCAACAAACCGTGTTTGTTTACTGATACACGTACCAGTCTATTGTTAAATCTTTGAAAAAGGAGGGGAAACTTTTAAACTTCTATAGAATTATAGTTTGCAGAAAAAAAAGTGTTTTGATTTATTAATGATTTCGAAAGGACACCTTATAATAAATGCCAGATTCTGTTGAAAATAAAATAAATAGTATTTGGCAAATTTCAATGGAGGATAAAAAGCTAACATTTTATTAATCTGTGAGAGATTAAGAGTCAGTCATATTTTGCATGCTTTCTGGCTGCTGAGTGTAAACATTACCACGTGACTGTTTGTGTTTCAAACACGGTGTATAATCAGTAAGACACACTTCCGAGAAATTCAAAATCAAAAATTTCTATAAGACAGGTTTTAACTTTTTCTGAGAGTCACCTGATACAATTGATATTTCACTGAAATTTTAAGATGACATGTTTAATAGATAAACACATTACATTTATGTAACGCACACTTAATTTATTCAGTTTTGTATTTCATTTTTTTGACAAAATCACTCCTTGATGTGTAACGTGAATAAAACTAAAGGAAAGCATTATGCGGTTAATATAATAACTGCACTGAAGCGGCTGTTTATTGATGCGGTGAATTTATATTCTATTAGTTTTAATAATTGTGTATGTGGTCTGATGCTATCACTAAGACAAAATTTTTAAGTCGTTTCAAACGTTATTTTACTTTGATTAAGACAACTGGTTTTGGCACTAGCACATAAATAATATTACTTAAAGCAATATGTGTATTTTACATAAGGTATTTTACATACGGTTTGTTCATTTTTTTTCGTTTGAAATACAATTCTGCCACAATTCATTTCGTCACATAAGTGGAAAAAGAAAAACTACTTTTTATTTCAATGGTACGCATACCGGTTTGGCAAAAAAGTGACAATCTGAAGAATCATTTACAAATTTACTTTTATATAATAAAAACAGAACTGATTTTTACAATAAAATAGAAACCTAAATATCAAATTACTTGTAAGAGGAGTTAACAATAAATTAAATTAAATTTGTGTTGTTTTCTTTATGGGGATGTCGATGTTATTTTAAAGACATTAAACGATACAATTACCACTAAATGCCACAGTCAAGTCTAAGCGAAGATTCTATTTCAGTTTGGTTACAACATTAATACTTATCAGGAGCTAATAATATATCCAATAGCAATCAAATATATTTAAAAAAGGAACAATAAACTAGAAAAATGTAAAACATGAGAAATTAAGAACAGATGTACCGCGATCCAATAACCAGATTTAAATTTGTGGCATCATCCGTGTTTTTTTTTCAATTTATGTTTTTTTTATTGCTCATATTTTAAACGTTGCTCTTTTTGTCTCGTCTACATTTTGGCGAGGTGGGAAAATTGTGTCTTCTGGATGAGAGCATTCCTGCATATGTCACTTTTTTGAAGATAATTAATCTTATGTACTGTTAATAGGTGTAAATATTGAATTGCGCTCAACCCGGGGCAAGGCGGCGTGGGCAGTAATAAGCATTTCCATTACTGCCCATGAACAGGCTCAATCAAACCGAGCCTGCAATATTTTCATATTTGTCGTGATCGAGGGTCTTCAAAGTTCCCTTTTCATCTATTTTAATTACAAATCTACGTTGTTATGGAATTATTTATTTACGATGATTTTTAACGATGTTCGGTTTGGTGAATTTATATTTTTATTCATTCTTGACATTATATCTACAAAATTTTAATATCTCATGTGAATTAATGTCCTATTGCCTTGCAAGGGTTAACTCTTAAAAGAAGTACATTTATTAATTTCGCGTTTAAAATCGCAGAATACATGTAGTTCTGGTTGGCTAACGTCTAATATTCTGTTGTATGCATTTCTGTCCTTTAAAAATGGAAATGTGAAAAAAAGCACAAACATTAACTCTCAAATGCAGTGCAGGCTGGTCTTTGTTACTTCAGCCAGAGTTATAAAACCTGAACAAAATCTAAGAAAAACAAAGTTCACACTATCAGTACAAGATGAACAAAGATACGTGTCAAAAGCAGGAAGAAAGATGGAGCGTATGTTTTTAATATAGTCAACGTCAAAATACGACAACAGATGCAATCAAAAAACAAAAAAGGACCTGATGGATTTTAGTCTTGGCACTAGTCTTAATAAGTTTCTTTAAGTACTCACTCTTTTGCTTGGCAATGATATAAGCTTTTAAGTATGTTTTATATGTTTGTGTGCTTTTACATGCCACCTTTTCGAGTTGATAGGTCGGCTGAAGCTAATTCACTAAGAAAACGTGCAAGCATTTGTTAGAGAACCTGTTTCGGAAAGTGTAATGTTCGTGCACTCTTATTTTAAATCAGGATCATATTGCAGTCGATGTGAACATCTTATAAATGTTCTAGCTCTTTGCTCTAACTGTGCACGTTAAGATGGACTGTATAAACGATTAACTAATTGATTCGAAGGCTGATGGCAATCACAAAGAATATAAAACATGCTTTGATATACCATGTCGGAAATAAAACGAGTCATAAACTCAAACGCATAGTAAAACATAATGTTTAATTAAGCAAGTATGTACTTTAATACCATCTGTTGAATTGATTTACTTACATGTATTTTTCTACATTTTGACTATATATTTGCCACTGAAAAGCGACATTATATCAATTATCAAGTAAATAATTTATTAACGTAGAAAGCTCGTTCCTTTTGTGACACGTGCCGGCAAATCATGGCAAGAATTCGGAGAAATCTATCTTCTGTGGCTCTTTCTATCCTTAATCTCAATATGGAAAAATACACTGTCTGCACTTGTTGGTGCTTTAGTGTCATTGATGCAAACGTAACGCAGAAAATACCAAAAATAACCAAAGCAATACAGGAACGTTTTTTAATCGGAAATCATCTTTATAATTCCAAAGATCGCGTGACCGGCGACTGTGGTATTAAAGTTCATGAACACTTTTCTAACTGGTGCAAAACACAACAACTTTAAATTGATAATAATGCCTAGAAATGCGATAAAAGTTCTATTGTCTTACGCATAAGAAAGAAATCTATTATCTTCATCACCTGCAAACGTCCCTAGAGGATAGTTTGGAATGTTTTACTCTAGGATGTTAATGAATTATTACATAGGATTTGTTGCTTCTTTCAGAATTTATAATCTGTTTTTTTCTTTTATTTAGATACAGTTTTAGGTCAGTTTTCTTTCGCAATTGTAACACAAAAGGGGACTGAAAAGCAAAGAAAAACATAGAATGTTTAACATTTCAAAACGCGTTGCATTTGTTCTTAGAATATGTCAATTTGAAAGATAATTCCAATTTAAACTGAATTTGAGTTTAATAAGGACTATTACATGTCATATATAAATGTGTTGTTCAAGTTATCGGGAGCTAAGCGGCATCGGCAGAAAATGTAGTGCCATTACTATCCAAGACAAGGCTATTTGAAACCAAGTCTGCAATGTTTGCGTATGTGTCATGTTCGGCGGCGTTCAAACCCAGCAGTTTTCATCTTTTATTTTGATAAAAGAGATGCTACTACATGTATTCCGATTTAATTGTTTCATAGTACCAATTAAGAAAATATCTGAGGTTGTTATTAATAATTATATACCCATTCAGAAAACATCATGACTGATTACAAAATACTATGTTACAAAACAGAAACACGCTGCTGGAAAAGTGGTTTTTTATAATGTTACACTTACCATATTTCTCAATCGTCAGACGAAAGACAGTTTGGGGACAATTATGCACTGTCTAGCCATTTAGAAGTCTTTAAAATTATTCTTTATAACAGTCAAACTTGCCAAAATTTGTCTTGTTATGAACAATAGTTAATAGCTCCGGCGGGAATTTCCAGTGAAATTTGTTATAAACAGTAAGAATATTTACATCTCACTTTTGAATTCTCGTAGACTGCCTACATGTATTTTGCTGGAGCGAAATGCTTTATTTAAAAGCGAGATAATAACAAGTCACTGTTTTATCTAATACTTAAAAACATTCAGTTATTCAGAATATTTTTTTCAAGATTTCCCATAAAATATTACTATTTACGGTATTTGTGTATGTCATTTAATGTCCCCAAAGGAACAGGAAGCACTTAATGACAAACGTTTTGCTTTTTGTAAATCAAACAAAACTATTTTCAGTCAGTAAATTATTTGCAAGGTGCATCTGTTCTAAATCTGATGACTTGTACGTTCGAACGACCAGAGGTCATCGCCACTAGATTGAGTCGTGTGGCAATCACCTCTAGTCGTTCGAACCACATGAAAAATAGAGAACAATGTAAATGATAATTTGAGTTGATAATACTCAGGCAAAGGTAACATCAAATTTAAATAGAAAAATAGAATAAATAATTAATTAAAATGTTATCTATGAATGTGCAATAATTTTACTCGATTTTAGATCTATTAAAATTAACTTTTAAGGATATATTTTTGTAATAAAAGAACTGTTTATGTTCCCAAAGAAAGTGTCAGTATCCGGTTGACTTTAAATATGATATCGAGCGCAAAACTGTTCTAACTTTATATGAATAAAGAATGCAATTACAACAGTATTCATAAATTTAGAACAACGGCATAAAATTTGTTATAAAAATTTCCCCAGATATTTCTTAAATACTGAAATACACCAAACAATATTTATCTTTTTTACGGAACTGTATATATAAGTTCCTAAGTACCGCTAAAAATATGGGTACCAACTGACAAGGTGACAGCAAGGCGGAACCAAGTGTATTGATTCATCTGAGCTAACTGATTTATGAGTACAAATACTGTCTACTCATAACAAAAGAACAATAAATTCATGGCATGCGATACATGATTGTTTGCAATTTACAAAAGAATTACGAGCAATAAATAACTGTGCGGGTTACGGATGTTCTTACAAATTTTTTATATTTACTATAGTAACTGTATAAAGGAAATCTATAATACGCTAAAATAGTAATATAAGCATTTCAGGAATCGTCACACTCACAAAACACTGCCTCCCCACGCAAAGACTTTTTAAAGTATATGCACTAAGTGATTTGATTTTTCTTTGCCCTTTTAAAGCTAGGGAACCCTGATATAAATACAGTTCTGAGCAGTCATCTGCATTGAGCAACCACCGTGCCTAAACAGCTAGTTTGAATATGTTCTTTACTGACATTTTGTTTCAATGTTTTCCTGTCTTAAACAGCCATCTCTGTTAAACAGCCAGTTTGTATCTCTCCTCGGAGTGGATGCATAAAACAAGTTTGACTGTACTACAGTAACTATAATCACTGGGGGCTAACGCGTGTGACGACAAGTGATGCGCAACGACAGTGTGTGTACGTTGCACATCGAAAAATTGTTTACATTACGACGACATCTATCGCGTGCTTGTTTCATTTTCGTGTATTTTGGACTAATTTTACTTCCAATGGAGATCCAATAATGATGGTAAATGTTATTTAATATAATCTGACGCCTCTTGTTGTTATTCAAAGTGCTTTAGTTTAGATAATGTCATGAAACTAGTTTATTTTTAAGTTTCCTGTACAAAGTTATCTACATATTACATGTGTAACTTCACAAAGATAATGCTAATGACATGAATAAAAATTCTAATTTTGTGTATAAATGATGTGATATGATAATTATACGCGTATTGCTTCTGTGTTTCTGATTAAAAACCACCAGTAGGGCTGTTTTTCAGCATTAGATGGTGTGTGCGTGTTGCACAGAGACTGTGTATGATGTTCAACGAAGTAGAATTTTATGCGTGTGTTAATCAACGAAATCATTTTATAGTTTTCAGGGAATAGACAATGCTGTATGTCGATACTTCTGTGTTTCATTTGGCGGTGAAACATGATGAGTCAAGTCAACATGCAGTGGTCCACCCAAAGGAATATTTGTTTTACATCTATGAGACAGTCTCTTCGTCAAACATAGGATATAAAGAAAGAACATTTGAAGTACCTGGTCGTGATGTGACGACAAAAAAAATGCTCTATGATTTGGTGAATTAACTCGGAACATCAGCGTTAGTGGAAAGCAATTTGATATATGTGCAAGTGTAAGATACACGTTTACCTAAAGATTACTCATGTGTAAACTTTAATTAATAAAATCTAAAGACTACGTTTCCACTGCGTGGGCACGGCAATGTTTAATTTTCAAGATTACGGCCGTGAAATCGCAAGAAAATTGTTAAATTTTCCGTGAAGATGGAGATGTCAAGATGTCCACACAGCGACCAAGGCGTTGCTACGGAGCTCCCATTGTGTTCTATCTCGTTCCTACAAATTTATTGTTGGCGATTGTCTGTGCTCTCGTGGCGCTTGCACTGCGTGCACTGCACTTTCACGGCGCTCACACTGCTCGGAAGACGTTCGTTTGCTATTCCTATAAAACGAAGTGAATAGACACATCTTCATCAATTATTTGTTTGTTCTCGAACAGTTGAATCTATGCCTTTTGGGCCCTCCGTCGTCGTCCCAGATTGATATGCACAAATTATTTGCTGGACTTGTATATCGGCAAGCAGTACCCAGACTTGGTGCCATAGTGATATATTTAAAAGGTTGTACGTTGAACTTTTTGTATTGGGCAGAAAGTTATTTTAAGTGCATTAAATACAGAAATGACCCATACTCCAAATAACACCTACTTAAATGAATGCACATTAATTTTTGCAGAACGAAAATAATAACAATAATGCGACAGCAAAGCCCTGACCGAGTGTGGAAAATGCTGTTTGTAGCAGCCAGACACACAGGAATTATCAGTGAAAAGTCTGCATAATTATAATCATCTCGATCGCGAGGATAACCATTTGAGAACGTTTTAGAGTTTATTAGCTGAATGTTGTTGATATATTCACTTACATATTCTTTTTAAGGTTCAACACTAGTGCAAATCTTCCCAGGGGCCGTGGTCATGTAACATCTTAAGCGAATCTTAAAATCATTGCATTCGAGTTGAAATACCTACACTATTCACCACAGTGTATAGTGCAACATATATGTAATAAGTGTTAAATGAGTATATACTATAATTATACATGTATCATATTTTGCAATCAAATCTATTTATGCAAAGAGAAAAAGATAATGAAGTTCTTTTTATAAAGTCAACCTTTCTCTTTTTTCTGAATACTGTCCCACGGCTACAAGAATGGTTTATGAAAAAACTTTATTTCTTTTTAAGTATTTAGCAATGATGATGCGTAGTACAAAAAGTTCAACGTACAACCTTTTAAAATATAACAGTGCAGTTTATACAGATAAACCCGTCACACTATGGCAGCGTTCTCACGACGATCCTATGGGGTTCAAGAACGCCGAGGTCCGCGCAGTACGTAACACTGCCGCAGCAACGCAGTGGTATCGCTAGTAGAGCGCCGACGGACGTTTGAGCATGCACAAAACAAATGCGGTCGCTAGGTGTTCTGAAAAGAGCGCAGTGGGGTCGCCGTTAGGTCGCCGTAGCAACGCAGTTATATCTTATTCAACGACACAGGAGCTCTACCGGCGAATGCTGTGGTTTTAAGTGGCGCTTGTACGGAGATTTTGTGACAATCTCAGAGACGTCACTGCGTCTATACGACGCGTCTACGGTGTTTATATAGAGTGTTATTTATTTTATTGCGTTCTTACAACGACTACATGCTGTAGTGCGCTTCTACCGCTTTCATCGTCGTTTGCATAAAAAAGACGAACACAATTATATACATTTATAAGATTTGCAAATAAACACTCATTTCACTATGGCACCAAGTCTGGGTACTGCTTGCCGATATACAAGTCCAGCAAATAATTTGTGCATATCAATCTGGGACGACGACGGAGGGCCCAAAAGGCATAGATTCAACTGTTCGAGAACAAACAAATAATTGATGAAGATGTGTCTATTCACTTCGTTTTATAGGAATAGCAAACGAACGTCTTCCGAGCAGTATGAGCGCCGTGAAAGTGCAGTGCACGCAGTGCAAGCGCCACGAGAGCACAGACAATCGCCAACAATAAATTTGTAGGAACGAGATAGAACACAATGGGAGCTCCGTAGCAACGCCTTGGTCGCTGTGTGGACGTCTTGACATCTCCATCTTCACGGAAAATTTAACAATTTTCTTGCGATTTCACGGCCGTAATCTTGAAAATTAAACATTGCCGTGCCAACGCAGTGGAAACGTAGTATAATGTGACAGGGTCTTTAGATTTTATTAATTAAAGTTTACACATGAGTAATCTTTAGGTAAACGTGTATCTTACACTTGCACATATATCAAATTGCTTTCCACTAACGCTGATGTTCCCAGTTAATTCACCAAATCATAGAGCATTGATTTTTGTCGTCACATCACGACCAGGTACTTCAAATGTTCTTTCTTTATATCCTATGTTTGACGAAGAGACTGTCTCATAGATGTAAAACAAATATTCCTTTGGGTGGACCACTGCACTTTGACTTGACTCATCATGTTTCACCGCCAAATGAAACACAGAAGTATCGACATACAACATTGTCTATTCCCTGAAAACTATAAAATGATTTCGTTGATTAACACACGCATAAAATTCTACTTCGTTGAACATCATACACAGTCTCTGTGCAACACGCACACACCATCTAATGCTGAAAAACAGCCTTACTGGTGGTTTTTAATCAGAAACACAGAAGCAATACGCGTATAATTATCATATCACATCATTTATACACAAAATTAGAATTTTTATTCATGTCATTAGCATAATCTTTGTGAAGTTAATATGGAGATGACTTTGTACAGGAAACTTAAAAATAAACTAGTTTCATGACATTATCTAAACTAAAGCACTTTGAATAACAACAAGAGGTGTCAGATTATATTAAATAACATTTACCATCATTATTGGATCTCCATTGGAAGTAAAATTAGTCCAAAATACACGAAAATGAAACAAGCACGCGATAAATGTCGTCGTAATGTAAACAATTTTTCGATGTGCAACGTACACACACTGTCGTTGCGCATCACTTGTCGTCACACGCGTTAGCCCCCAGTGATAATCCTTTCTACTTAAATGCGATTAACATCTTATTTGATTGTCAAATATAAGCATAAGACTTGCGGGTGACTGGGTTGGGTTAACGTCCTTCTAATTGAGTTTCTAAAGCCAAATAATATCAAAACTGATTATGTTTACAACAAATAAAGTTCACAACAAAAGGAAGCCTAAAAGGTAGTAAAATTTGTGAACATGCGAGATTCGGTGAAGTCTTTCTGGATTTTACCCCCGCTTCTTTGGTTTACGGGAATTTCAATGTAAATGTCATTAAAAGGGAGTAAAAGTTAGGTATATTCTTAGTTTTGAAGTGTGCATTCAAATTCCAGTCTGAGAAATTAAAATTGTATAATCGGTATAGTTAGAACATTTGTTAAGAGTATAAAGAGGAAGAGACAGAAACATTAGCTTGTTACAGACATGTGTATCAGCCTGATATTTACTTTATATAATTTATGCCAAGCATTTCTAACAAAAGAAAAGTTAGTTTCTGATTACAAGCATATGCAAACTGAGCTTTTGGTTCAATAAATTTCACTGAATTATCATGTCGTTTATGCGCTATGGGAACTGCGACTAAAGTTAATTTCTGATCACAAGCATATGCAAACTGAGCTTTTAATTCAATAAAGTAGACTGAATTATCATGGCGTTTTTGCGCTATGGGAAATGCGTCTTAAATGCCATTATTTGTTTGCATCGGTTGCTTGCATGCCTGTTGCTCAAAATAACACATTGTCTGTTATAAATAACACATTGCCTATTTTAGCAATTTTCCTGTCGTCTTTAAAAGCTCATAATTACAACAGCAGATTTAGATGAAGGGCACTATATGACAACCTAAATTTTACAGATATTGCCGAACCCGTCCGTAATTATCATCAGTAAATAAACGACTAGAGCTAAACTATTATATCGATATAAATAAGAAACATGCTAATTAACAAATTCTACAAAGGCTGAAAACACGGTGGCAAATATAGGTTTTCCTCTTTAAGGACAATGTCTCTCCGTTTAAATTTTGAGAATTTTAGTGTTTGCTAATTTTAGAAAGAAGACATGTTCATTTTGCATTTTCACATTAAAACCAAAAACCACGAAGAATTTTGCCCCTTTTGGATGTGTTAGCCTCTGAAAAGTTCTTTTTCTCGCATTGTTTGTGATATTTTATTTTTTTACATTATATTACTGGAAATAAAGATTTTTTCCAGTAATAAAATGTAATAAAATAAAACACCACAAGCAATGCGAGAAAAAGGACTTATCAAAGACTGACAAATCCAAAAGGAGCAAAATTCTCTGTGGTTTCTTCTCTGTGGTTTCAAAACCAGTTCATCGGGTGCACAAAGTTCGTACTTATCCCATTGTAAGACATTCTCGTACTTTGTTTTAGATTTAACTTGCTGTTTACCGAAGGGTTAGCACCGAATCGCCTTTGATAATAATTTACCAATTGGATGAGCACCAATTTACCGTTTGACAATTATACATTAGGTTTTTAAATAAAATACTGCGAACATATTAGTACTGTGTATGTAACTGCCAGAATTCATTTAAAGGTTGTTTTTTTCACGTCCATTCGGTTTTGTGGTCGATTACTTTTGAGGACGTCTTGACATAGATATGATTTCATTTTGAGTGGATATCTAAAGACTTGCAAGCAGTCAAATAATTCAATAAAAACTTTAACGTTTTCTCAAAGAAATATTCCAAGCATGAAGAACATGATCAGTCTATCGTTATATTTCATTAACCATGAATATCTAGTTCTTACAATTTCCATTATATCCACTGATACGTATACTCACAAAAGTCTTGATATATAACGTAATAACATTACGCGTAAATAAATCATTTCCTGAATCACATAACAATAATAATTGCGCAATGTTATACTCCTTTACGGTAAACGTTTAGACGTTTGGTAAGCAATGCATAGAACCATGACCTCTCTCTCAAAAATGTGAAATACGATTATCAGGAAAGGCAACATTCAGAAAACACCTCCTCGTCTTACAGAAATGATTGTTAAGAAACAATTTAAAAAAAGACACTAAAGGCATTTAACACTTTTGAAATCTTGACGATGGGGGAGCGGGAAGGATTTTACTGAAAACAGTGAAATATGCATATCAGGAATGGCCACATCCAGCAGACACAGCCTCTCCACACAGCCAAAAAGTAAAGTAGAGAGGAAAAGAGAGCATAGTATTACAATAATCAGTTTCAAAATGGAAAAGCATTTAAAATGAATATTTAAATGATGATGCAACACATGACAGATTAACGAAAAATGCATGAATTACGTGTATGATGTTTGGCGAAATCAGTACAATAAATTAAGAAATACTGGTGACAGTTAACATTGACGGGGCGAAATAGTTGAACACATAACGAAACATGCTAACTGTTGTTGTGTGACTAAATTACATTTACTAAAATTTTTAGGTAACGTGCTTGATTGCACAATAATAATAATAATTATTTTTATCGCTTGGTGTTACATGTATTACAGGTATCATAGGTTTACGTGTATATATGATCAGTTTCAATTATGACAGTAGGTGATGTTCAAAACAACTGAATTTTACCCTGAAATGCCGACAAGTAGGATTACATGGCATGTACACCCACTTTTTGTTAACTGTGTATACACACTGTCTTTTAAACTTCTTTCAACAAAGCAAATGGCACGATTTACACTTTCCTGTTTAATGAAAAATGTTATTTGATTTAGCTGCATATCAAACATGCATATTAGTGAAATTCATTTTTGATAAATGATTAATCGATCCCGTCACTTTCACCAGAACCACAACCAAATAAAACAGAACCCCATACATATTTAATAATCTTGTGTTTTCTACAAGGACTTTGGTCCATCAAGTTACCGGGCTAGTTTTCCAGACACGGAACGTAAATCAATCTTTTCTAATTATGTATTCATTAACTCAGTAAAAGAGACACACTTCTACATGTATCTATGGAGAAATATAACCGTTGCTATTTTTTCTTGTGAACATCGGTTACTATTAAAGCGTAACTTTATTTCATTGCCTGAGTGCAAAACAGTAATTGTTGTAACTCTTTATGAATAGCGATGCCAGTTAAAACTGTTTTCTAGAATGATTGTTAATTTGACAATAAAATCATTTTTAAGTAAGGCATTTGTACAAATTTTGAGCAATTATATTTGTTGACAAATTACGCAAAGCTAAAGGTGATCATTTAGTTTCAGTTGTTTCTAGAATGCTTGTAGAATCCATAACAAAAAGAAAAACATATTTAATTATACATCTTGCGAAAAACATAACAACCATTTAATTTTTACACAAATCTCCAATTTTGCTACAAAAAGTAGATATAGGACATGCCACCGGAGAAAATGTATTAGGTATACTTTGTCGGTGAATATGTTTTAAAATATTCAGTTTTTTCTATATTTGGAAAGAACTTATCTATTAAATTGTAAGTGACTGTTTTTTTTTCATTTAATGCATATTTACAACCTATTATACTATATTTTAAAGCAAAATGCATATTCCGCAATGGGGAACAGGGATCCACCAAATGCAACTCACTGCTCACGCCGCCTAGCCCCAGGTTGAGCGCAACTCAATATGTTCACAAATATAAATATCGTGCTCAACATTCTTCAAAGGGCAGACTCCACTGTTTATTTATACAAGGACAGACTCCAACTGTTTATTTATACAAGGACAGACTCCAACTGTTTATTTATACAAAGTATTTAGTTGCATCGTGCTCACTTACATGTAAATCGTATCAGCGTCATTAAAAAAAGATTTTATAAGACATTTATAATTTGAATCGATCTCAGATATCAACTTCCGAGAAACCCACTTCAACCAATCATTTTCAATTATGTATTCATTTGCTCAATAAATGGCAAAGCTCTTCTATTTCTAAAGAAGCAATACCTTAGTAATTTGATATGTTTAAAGAACGATTACAACATTAGCGTCAGAATAAAGAGAAACATTTATACGAAATATATGACTCTTAAACATCAAGGTTGAAAATATCCTTATTAACAATGTTTTTCCGGCAGAAATGAGAATAATAATACTAATAAAATAATCTTAAAAGTTGGGTCAAAATACCACAATACCATGTGCATTCTAATTCCAACATTTTAAATACTTACTGTAATAACAAAAACTGTTTTAGCTTTTTATTTCATGAGAAACAAATTTAAACATAAATATTCAATCGTTAGCAATACTTGTTGTACATTATTAAAATCCTCAACAATTTAAGACAAATCTTTAAACACAGATAAGATATAACTTAACGAAGGCCTTATATTAACAACGTTTGATGTTCATTTTTACCGACCAACCAACCGACCAACCAACCGACCAACCGACCGACCGACCAACCAATTATCAAACTAACCAACCAAGCACTAACATTAAATAATCAATAAATCAAACAATTCCATATCCGACAAAAGTCGAAACTATTTGATTAATAAACGACAAGAACCGAATCCCCTTTAAAAATATACATTGTAAATAAAACGTTATTTTCTGTGACCGTCGTACATTGTAGTTATAATAGATGAAAAGGGAACTTTGAAAGTCATCGAGCAAGACAAATATGAAAATATTGCAGGCTTGGTTTGATTGAGTCTGGTCATGGGCAGTAATGGAACTGCATATTACTGCCCACGTCGCCTAGCCCCGGGTTGAGCGCAATTCAATATTTACACCAATAAACATTACAATTTTGACCATCCCAAACGATGGTATGCATATGGCGGTGAACATGGAACCTTCAATGCTGTATTTTCAGATTAATTCCATTCCATGTTCAGCGGCGTATGGTCCCCAGATAAAAGAATGGGTTTGCCCTAAACGAGAAAATAATGGGCGGAACTAAACAGAATAGATTTTTGACAGGGGATCTTAGAATATAAATCATGCATATCACAGACAACGCCAATAGCAAAATTTAAAAAGGAGGAAGTATATCCTTGGGGATGATTGAACAATATCCAAATCCACCAAAGAAGTCCAAATAAGCATATCTTTAAGCTTCATTGTCACAACTAATACCATTACATAAAAATAAAGAATCAGTTTTCAAATGTTCAAAAATCACATCGAAAGAAAATATTCTTACGTCTCTGGCTGTGGCAATAGCACATACATGTGATATCTGCTATACAAAAATAGTGTTAAAAGCAATACGTGTTTTTATATTAGGTTTGTTCAATAAGTTTTATCGTTCAGAATAAAATTCTGCCACCATTCATTTCGTCACCGCAGTGCAAAAAGATATAACTACTTTTTATGTGAATGGTACTCATACCGTTTGTGTACAAAGTGCGACGATTTGAAGGAACCTTTACAAATTTACTTTTATACGATAAAAAAATCTTATTTTTACAAAAATATAAATCTAAATATAAAATTATTTGAAAGAAAAGTTAACAAAAAATAAATTAAATTTGTGTTGTTTTCCAGTACGGAAATGTTGATGTTATTTTAAAGACATTAAACAATACAATTACCACTAAATGCCACACAGTTAAAGTATAAGAGAAGTTGCTATTTCAGTTTGGTTGCAACATTAATATTTATCAAGAGATAATACCATATCCAATACCAATTAAATATATTTAGAAAAGGAACAATAATGTAAACTAGAAAAATGAAAATCAAGAGAAATTAAGAACAGATGTACCGCTATCCAATAATCAGATTTAAATTTTTGGCTTTATCCGTTTTCTTTTGGTTTGCCAATTTGTGTAAATATTTTTATTTATTTCTCATATTTTAGACCAAAGTAATGGTATTGTAATGTTAATGGTTTTACTACGTTTCGCTCGAGTTTGTTCGACCTTGTCCCCTTATTCTAGGAATGACCAACGTAACGAAAAGTTCGTAAACCTGTAGATGTTTGAACCTGTCGCATGATGCCTGACCTTTGACCACATGGTATCGTGCCAAAGCCGTAACACTAAGGTTCCATTTTCCTTTATTGCTTGTGGTTTCATTTTTGAAGTCGATCATTTTACAAACCATGCTCTATTTTCCTCTCTAAATTGTTGCGAGGTGGAAAAGCTGTGTGTACTGGATGCGGCCATTCCTGATAGGCATATGTCAAATTTTTATATGAAGTCATCTTCATTTAAAAATGGAACGTTGTTATACAATTAGGTCATTGATGAAGCTTGATTATTTTAAACGTTGCGTTTTTCACTCCTCTACATTTTGGGAGGTGGTAAGGCTGTGTCTCTTGGATGAGGTCATTCCTGGTATGCATATGTCACTTTTTTTGTAGGAAATTAATCTTAATTAAAATGGTACGTTGTTATGGAATAATGTATTCAATAAAGTCGAACGATGATTTTAACGATCTTCAGGATAGTGAATTTATAGTTTTCATTCTTCACATTATGCTACATCTACAAATATCTCTTGTGAATTAAAGTTATCTTTTAAAAGACGTTTTCCTTGTACGTTGTGATAAAGAGTTAAATAACTGATCTAATAAAGAAGTACACTTAATATTAGTTTCGCGTTTAAAATCGCAGATTACATGTAGTTCTGGTTAGCTAACGTCTTATATTCTGTTGACTGTATGCATGTCTGTCCTTAAAAATGGAAAAGTGAAATAATAGCACAAACATTAAATCTTACATGCATTGCAGGCTGGTCTTTGTTACTTCCGCTAGATTTATAAAACCTGAACAAAAACTAAGAAAAACAAAGTTCACAATATCAGTACAAGATGAACAAAGTTAACACTGTCGAAAAAAAAGAAAGAAAGATTAGTTAAAGTTTATAATATGGTCAACTATAAAAAAAGAACGACAACACATGCAAACAACAAAAAGGACTTAATGGATTTTAGTCTTGGCTCTAGTCTTTATAAAGTCCCTTAGTACTAACTCTTTTTGCTTGACAATGATAAAAGCTTTTATTATACGTATGTTTTATATACTGAACAATAATAAAAAGTATCCACTTTTGTACATGTTTTCTCATTAACATATTTTAATTTAGTCAGGAACGCTTGGAATGGTATTTTATAGGTATATTTCATTTGTTGTTTTACGTTAAAATGCAACTGCTTATCGAATAACAGCTGATAAAGGATTTAAAAACACTAAAGTTTTAATTTAAAAGGAGGTAATTGCAAATGGCTTGAATTTCTAGAGGTTTTTATCGAGGACTAGTTGTTTAACCTATGAATGTTTTTTTATTTTGTTGACCACAAGAAAAAGAGAAATTGATTTTATTCTTATAAATGTGAATATTTTGGAATCACTGACTTCTTTCTGAAACCACTATTATCATGTATTATAACAAATAGAACGATAACTAAGCCGTGACTGCAGATTTTCAAGAGCATTTTATTTCTTTGCCATGATAACAGAAATTCAAATTTGTTAAAAATAAATCGACTTTTCGTTTTCAAATTTTACAAGATTATACAGGAAAGTTGATAATTGTTTATTTTGCTGAGTATATGTTTGAATGTATGATTTTGCATGCAACCTTTTCGAGTTGAGGTTAACTGAAGCTAATTAACTAAGACAACTTGCAACTGTTTGTTCACGTGAGAACCTGTTTCGGAAAGTGTAATGTTCGTGCACCCTTATTTAAAATCGGCATCATATTATAGACGATGTTAACATCTAATAAATGTTCTAGCTCTTTGCTCACACAGTGCACACTTGGCAGGATTGTGGAGACGATTAACTGATTGATTCGAAGTCAGATGGCAATCACAAAGAAAATAAAACTTGCTTTGATATACCATTTGGGAAATAAAACGACTCATTAACTCAAACGCATAGTCAAGCATTATGTTTAATTAAGCAAGTATTTACAATATTTCCATCTGTTGAATTGATTTACTTGTTTTTCTACCTTTTGTCTTTTTGCCACGGATAAACGACATTATTTCAATTATCAAGTAAATAATTTATTAACGTAGAAAGCTCGTTCCCTTTGGTGACGCGTGCCGGCAAATTATGGCAAGAATTAGGAGAAATCTTTCTTTGGTGGCTATTTCTATCCTTAATCGCTATATGGAAAAGTACACTGTCTGCACTTGTGGGTGCGTTAGTGTCATTGATGCAAATTGAACGCAGAAATTACCGAAAATAACCAAAGCAATTTTAGGAAAGTTTCTTTTTAATCGGAAATCAGCTTTAAAATTCTAACGATCGCGTGACAGATGTGTGTTATATTACATTTACAAAACAAATTATTTTAATCGAAATTCATCTTTCGTGTGACCGGCGACTGTGGTATTTAAGTTCATGAACACTTTCATAACTTGTGCAAAACACAACAACATTTAATTAATATTAAAGCCAAGAAATGTGATAAAAGTTCTGTTGTCTTCGGTATTAGGAAGAAATCTAATGTCTTCATCACCTGCAAACGTCCCTAGAGGATAGTTTGGAATGTTTTACTCTAGGATGTTAATGAATTATTACATAGGATTTGTTGCTTCTTTCAGAATCTATTATCTGCTTTTCTCTTTCATTTAGATACAGTTTAAGGTCAGTTTTCTTTCGCCTTTGTAACACAAAAGGTGACTGAAAAGCAAAGAAAAACATAGCATGTTTAACATTTCAAAACGCGTTGCATTTGTTCTTAGAATATGTCAAATATGTCAATTTGAAAGAAAGTGCCAATTAAAACTGAAATTGGTTTTATAAGGACTATTACATGTAATTTATAAATTTTATGATTTTGTTCAAATTATCCGCAGCTAAGCGGCATCGGCAGAAAATGTAGTGCCATTACTATCCACGATAAGGCTATTTGAAACCAAATCTGCAATGTTTTCATATGTGTCATGTTCGGCGGCGTTCAAACTTCCAGTAGTTTTTATCTTTCTGATTTAATTGTTCCATAGTAATAACTAAGAAAATATCTGAGGTAGTTGTTAATAATAACAATGTATACACCAGTAAAGAAAATATGTGTACACCAGTAAAGAAAACATCGTGATAACAAAATACTATGTGACAAAATAGAAACACGCTGCTGTAAAACTGGGAAATACTTGGTATAAAACATTCAAACATTAATGAGCTTAATCAAATTATTGTTAATTTTTGACTGGTTCCGTCATTTAAATGTCACATTTTCCATGAATTCTCAATCGTCAAACAAAAGTTAATTTGCGGACAATTATTCACTATCTAGCCATTTGGAAGTGTTTAAAAGCAAAGTTATTCTTTATAACAGTCATGCTTGCCAAACTTTGTCTTGTTATGAACAATAGTTAATAGCTCCGGCGGAAATTTCCAGTGGAATTTGTAATAAACAGTAAGAATATTACATATCACTTTTGAATTCTCGTAGACTGCCTACATGTATTTTGCTGGAGCGAAATGCTTTATTTAGAAACGAGAGAATTACAAGTCACTGTTCTATCTAATACTTAAAAACATTCAGTTATTCAGAAGATATCTTTCAAGATTACCCATAAAATATTACTATTTATTTTTGTATGTCATTTAATGTCCCCAATGGTGCAGGAAGCACTTAATGACAAAAGTTTTGCTTTTTGTAAATCAAACAAAACTATTTTCAGTCAGTACATTATTTACAAGGTGCATCTGTTTTCTAAACCAAATGAATATACATCTTCTTTTAAGGTTCGAACGACCAGAGGTCACTGCCACTAGACTGACTCGTATGGCAATCACCTCCAATCGTTCGAACCAGATTCAAAATAAAGAACTTTGTGAATAATAATTTGAGTTGATAATACTCACACTATGTGCTAACTAAAGGTAGCATCAAATTTAAATAGAAAAATAGTAAAAATAATGAATAAATATGTTTAACTTATCTATAAATATGCAATATTTTACTCGACCTTAGATCCATTTAAGTGCCATTAACGTTCATGGATATATTTTGTAATAGAAAAACTTTTTTCTGCGACATGTTCCTAAAGAGTCACGGTATACGGTTGACTTAAAATATGTTATCGAGTGCAAAACTGTTCTAACTTTATATGAATAAAGAAGACAATAACAACTGTTTTGCACTAATCCCGTGAAATGGGGTCGTTACGGGGATCATTGGTCATATTTTTGACATTTAAGGTTCTTAACAATTCAAGTATCCAAAGGCTTATTCGTGGCAAGAGAAACACAGTGCAATGTTGTTTTCGGTTGACAAACGGTAAGTTGAATAAAAAACAGGCATGTGATTTTAAATATTTTGGTATAAATCATTCATAAAATTTAGAAAAACGGCATAACATTTGTAATCAAAATTTCCTTAGATATTTCTTAAATATAAAACACGCCAAACCATTAAAAGGCAAAACATGTGTAATCAAAATTTTCCCAAATATTTCTTACACAAAACACGCCTTACAATGTTTATCTTTTTTTGGAACTGTATATATCAGTTCCTAAGTCTGGCTGTAAATATGGGTACCAACTGACAGGGTGACAGCAATGCGGAACCAACTGTACTGATTCGTCTGATCTAACTGATTTATGAGTACAAATACTGTCTACTCATAGCAAAAGAACAATAAATTCATGGCATGCGATACATGATTTTTTGCAATTTACAAAAGAAATAGGGAGTAAAAGTTAGGTATCTTATTACTTTGGAAGAGTGCACTCCAATTCCTTTCTGAGAAAATATAATTTATGTCCAGCATTTTTAACAAAAGAAAAGTTAATTTCTGATCACAAGCATATGCAAACTGAGCTTTTGGTTCAATAACTTACACTGAATTATCATGGCGTTTTTGCGCTATGGGAAATGCGTCTTAAATGCCATTATTTGTTCGCATCGGTTGCTTACATGCCTGTTGCTCAAAATAACACATTGTCTATTATAAATAACACATTGCCTATTTTAGCAATTTGCCTGTCATATTTGAAAGCTCATAATTACAACAGCAGATTTTGAAGAAGGGCATTATATGACAACCTAAATTTTACAGATATTGCCGAACCTGTCCGTAATTATCATCAGTAAATAAACGACTAGAGCTAAACTATTATATCGATATAAAGAAGAAACATGCTCATTAACAATAACAAATTATACAAAGGCTGAACACAAGGTGGCAAATATAGTTTTGCCTCTTTAAGGACAATGTCTCTCCGGTTAAATTTTGAGAATTTTAGTGTTTGCTAATTTTAGAAAGAAGACAAGTTCATTTTGCATTTCCACATTAAAAACAACAAAAAAACACAAAGAATTTTTCCCCGTTTGGATGTGTTAGCCTCTGAGAAAGTCTTTTTCTCGCATTGTTTGTGGAATTCTATTTTTTACATTTTATTAAAAATAAAAATAAAAAATAAATAAATAAATAAAGTTTGTTTCACAAATTTTCACGGTAATATATGTTTTATTCCCAGTAATAAAATGTAATAAAATAAAACACCACAAGCAATGCGAAAAAAGAACTCATCAGAGGCTGACGCATCCAAAAGGGGCTAAATTCTCTGTGGTTTCAAAACCAGTTCTTCGGGTGCACAAAGTTCGTACTTATCCCATTGTAAGACATTCGCGAACATACACTGAACAAACATGAAAACTTACCAGTTATTAAATTCAAAACTTTTGTTCAGTTATGCTATATTTTATTTTTCATTTAATTTGTGGTATAAGTACATATCTGGACATTTGATAAAGCGGGAAGATGTTGTTATGTTTTCCACAGGGCTCGACGTTATCTCCTCTTTTCTAAATCATGGTGAGATCGATAATTTTTAACATAAAAGTCTCAAACAGATAATTTGACTGTCAAATTAAAAAGTTTATGGCATGTACAGAAGGAAAAACACAATCTTTGAAGCCTTTGAAAACCGTTACTTAAATATCCGATTTTGTACATTACCTCCCTTTTAATAAAATACAGAACAAAATCAAACGCTTAATTTTCCACAAACACATATTATTTTTATTGTCCCTTTTTTAAACCGATAGATACTTGACCGACAACTACCAAGATAAACATATTTGTGATCGAATTCTTTCAGATACATGCATTTACTGGCATCATTAATGTAACAGGAGTTTTCCATGTAATTTTTGTCAAGTTTTCATTTTGGCTCAGTATATTATCACTTTTTATGGAACTGTCAGAACTTATTTAAAGGTTGTTGAAACCACGTCCATTCGGTTTGTGGTTGTTCACTTTTGAGGACGTCTTGACATAGATATGATTTCATTTTGAGTGGATATCTTAAGACTTGCTAGCAATTTCAGTCCAATAATTCAATAAAAACATTAACGTTTTCCCAAAAACATATTCCAAGCATAAAGAACATAATCAGTCTATCGTTATAGTTCATTAACCATGAATATTTAGTTTTTGCAATTTCCCTAATATCCACTAAGACGTATACTCACAAAAGTCTTGATATATAACGTAATAACATTACCCGTAAATTAATCATTTCCTGAATCACATAACAAGAACAATTGTGCAAGTTTATACCTTTTTGACGGTAAATAGTTTAGACCCCTGGGAAGCAATGCATAGAACCATGACCTCTCTCTCTCAAAAACGTGAAATTGGATTATCAGGAAAGGCAACATTCAGATAAAAACCTCGAACTCGTTTTAAGATTGTAAAGAGACAAGTTTTAAAGTGAATTAAATGTATTACTTGTACACAATCAATTTAAAAAAAGTCACCACAACCATTTAACGCTTTTAAAATCTTGGCGATGGGGGTGGAAGCGGGAGAGAATTCACTGATGCAACACATGATAGAATAACGAAAAAACGCATGAATAACGTGTATTATGTATGGCGTAATCAGTACATTGAATTAAGAAATACGGGTGACAGTTATCATTCAAGTGGCGAACTATTTGAACACTTAAGGAAAACACGGTAACTGTAGTTGTATGACTAAATTATAATTACTTGTCTAATTTTATTATGTAATGTGCTTGATAATAATTATTATTATCGCTTGGTATTATCATTGGTATAATATGCCATTTTTAATTATGACAGAAGATGGCGTTCAAAACAAATAATTTTTACTCTCAAATGCCGACAAGTAGAATTTCATGGCAAGTATCCCCACTTTTTGTTTACTGTGTATACACACTGTCTTTAAACTTATTTCAACAAAACAAACCCCACAAACAACTGGCACGATTTACATTCCTGTTTAATAAAAAATGTTGACAGATTTAACTCCATATCAAACATACATGTGAGTGAAATTCTTTTTTGATAAATTATAAATTGGTCCCGTCACTTCCAAGAGAAACCCAAGAAAATAAAACAGAACCACATAAATTATTAATTATCTTGTGTTCTTACAAGGGCTTTGGTCCATCAAGTTACGGGGCTGGTTTTCCTGACACGGAACGTAAATCAATCTTAATTTTTCTAATTATGTATTCATTAACTCAGTCAACGAGAAACACTTCTATCTAAAGAGAAATATACCCATAATAATTGTTTTCTTTTGAACATCGGTTACGATTTAAGCGTAACTTTATTTCATTGCCTGAGTTCAAAATAGTCGTAATTCTTATGAATATAATGGCAGGTTCAACTGGTTAGGCCCTTAACCCATGATTTGTTGTTACATTACATAATGTTAAATGCGATTGTTCTGTTTCAATTGTTTTGTAGAATGATTTTTAATTCGACAATTAAATCATTTTAAGTAAATCATTTGCACCAAATTTGCATTATTATAATTGTTGACAAATTACGCAAAGCTAAAGGTGGTCGTTTTGTTTCAGTTGTTTCTTGAATTCTTGTAGAATCCACAACAAAAAGACAAACATATTTAAGTATAGCTCACTTACACTGTAAATCGTATCAGCGTCATTCAATGAAAGATTTTATAAGACATTCATAATTTGAATTGATCTCAGATATCAACTTCCAAGGAACCAACTTCAACCAATCATTTTCAATTAAGTATGCATTTGCTCAATAAATGACACAGCTCTTCTATTTATAAAGAAGCATTACCTTAGAAATTGGATTACAACATTAGCGTCAGAATAAAGAGATACATTAATACGAAATATATGGCTCTAAAACATCAAGGTTGAAAATATCCTAATTAAAATTTGTTTTCCGGCAGAAATAATAATAATAATAATAATAATAATAATAATCTTAAATGTTCTGTCAAAATACCACAATAACATGTGTATTCTAATTCCAACCTTTTAAATTCTTACTGTAATAAAAAACTGTTCTAGTTTAATTTCATGAGAATACAAATTTAAACATAAATATTCAATCGTAAGCAATACTTGTTGTACATTATAAAAACCCTCAACACTTTAAGACAAATCTTTACACACAGATAAGATATAACTTAATTCTAACAACGTTTGATGTTGTTCATTTTAACCAACCAACCAACCAACCAAACAACCAAACAACTAACCAACAGAACAAACAATCGATAATCAATTAATCAACAATTACATATCCGACATAAGAACTATTGGATTAATAAACGACAAGAACCGAATCCCCTTTAAAAAACATAATTGTAAATAAAACGGTATTTCCTGTGACGTTTTTCTTAAATATATGCATTTACACTATTCACAATTTGTGTTGCCTTAAAATAAGCAAATATATCCAAAAAAGTTCAAGGGTGCACACTTACAAAAACAGAGAGGTTTCCATTCAACCTCGTAAATCAGTGTGCATTTTATGGGAACCTGCAGATTCGTTTGCAAATTGAGACCTTGAATAAAGAAACGTCAAGATAATTTAATAGTTTTAATCAATCAAATTCAATTTTGCTGGAGACAGATGTTAGAAAAGTTCAATAACTTTCAAAATTAAACGCCTAGTATAATTGTTTGCCGATTACTCCCGCTTAAATAAGAAATATTACGAACAAAACGATATTTAGCAGACTAATGAACCGGGTTAGTTTTCATTTCACGAAGGCTGGAGTTTAATATCATTATGGTTTCATATACAGTGAAACTCCGCTATTAAGACCACCATCGGGACTCGGAAAAAGTTTTAATAGTGGGGTGGTCTTTAGGGGTAGAAAACAGTGCACAACGGTAAAATGGGACATTGGAAAAGTGGTCTTATTAACGAGGTGGTTTAAATTTCGGGGTGGTCTTAATGAGGGGTTTTTTACTGTAATGTTTGTCTATTTAGGTTGACTTTAATGTTAACTGACGTTAAAACTGATGAACATGGTGCCAGATAAGACATTAATCCATGAAAAATGCCAAGATCAGAATATCCCCAAGGTCCGTTGTCACAACCAATACCATGGAATACAATAAAATAGAATTGGTTTTCAAAATGTCAACAATTATTCTTACGTCACTATCGCAGCTATATCAATACTTGGTAAATGCGGTTAATATTACAACGGCACTGATGCGGTTGTTTACTGAAGCCTAAGTTTATGCGGTAATTTTTTATTTCGTATTAGGCTATTAGTTTGAATAATTGGCTTGTGGTGTGATAATTTGATTTAGACAAAAATATAAGGTGTTTAAAACGTTCTTTTACTTTGATTAAGACACTAGCACATACCTAATATTAACAGCTACATGTATACAATTAGTATTAAAAGCAATTATTATATGTGTTTTTTACATTAGTTTTGTTCAATAAGTTTGATCGTTGAATCGTCGAATAAAAAGTTGCCACCGTCACCTTTAAGTTAGTGCAAAAAAGTTATAACTCCTTTTTATTTCAATGGTACTCATACCGTTTTTGCACAAAAAGTGACGATCTGAAAAGACTTTTACAATTTCACTTTTATACGAAAAAAGAACTTATTTTTACAAATTATGAAAATAAATCTAAATATAAAATTACTAGTGAGAGGAGTAAACAATAGATTAAATTAAATTTGTGTTGTTTTTCATTATGGAGATGTTAATGTTATTTTGGGCTGTGTTACTTTTGATAGGGTTATAAAACCTGAACAAAATCTAAGAAAAACAAAGTTCACAATATCAGTACAAGATGAACAAAAATTGAACACTGTCGAAAAGAAGAAAGATGTGACGTAAGTTTCTAATATGGTCAACTTCAAAATACGACAACACATGCAATCAAAAAACAACAAAGAACCTGGTGGATTTTAGTCTTGGCTCTAGTCTTAATAAGTTCCTTGAGTACTCACTGGTTTTGCTTGGCAATGATATCAGCTTTTAAGTATGTTTTATATGTTTGTGTGCTTTTGCATGCAACCTTTTTGGGTTGATAGGTCGGCTGGAGCTAATTCACTAAGCCAACTTGCAATTGTTTGATCACATGAGAACCTTTTTCGGAGGGTGAAATGTTTATGCACCCTTTTTAAACCAGGATCATTTTAAGACGATGTGAACATCTAATAAATGTTCCAGCTCTGTTCAAACAGTGCACCCTTTGGTGGACTGTGGAAACGATTGACTGATTGATTCGAAGGCTGATGGCAATCACAATAAAACTTGCTTTGATATACCATTTCGGAAATAAACGACTCATAAACTCAAACGCATAGTAAGTAATTTAGTAAGTATGAATTATAATTCCATCTGTTGAATTGATTTACTTATTTTTCTACCTTTTGACTATATATTTGCCACGGATAAACGGCATTATTTCAATTATCAAGTAGATTATTTATTAACGTAGAAAGGTCGTTCCTTTTGCGACGCGTGCCGGCAAATTATGGCAAGAATTAGGAGAAATCTTTCTTTGGTGGCTATTTCTATCCTTAATCTCTATATGGAAAAGTACACTGTCTGCACTTGTTGGTGCTTTAGTGTCATTGATGCAAATTGAACGCAGAAATAACCGAAAATAACCAAAGCAATTTTAGGAAAGTTTCTTTTTAATCGGAAATCAGCTTTAAATTCTAACGATCGCGTGACAGATGTGAGTTGTATTACATTTACAAAACAAATTATTTTAATCGAAATTCATCTTTTATAATTCCAAAGATCGTGTTACCGGCGACTGTGGTATTTAAGTTTATGAACATTTTCATAACTTGTGCAAAACACAACAACCTTTAATTAAATTAATATTAAAGCCGAGAAATGTGATAAAAGTTCTGTTGTCTTCGGTGTTAGGAAGAAATCTAATGTCTTCATCACCTGCAAACGTCCCTTGAGGATAGTTTGGATTGTTTTACTCTAGGATGTTAATGAATTATTACATAGGATTTGTTGCTTCTTTAAGAACCTATTATCTGCTTTTCTCTTATATTTTAGATATAGTTTCAGTTTAGTTTTCTTACGCCTTTGTAATACAAAAGGAGACTGAAAAGCAAAGAAAACCGTCGAATGTTTAACATTTCAAAAAGTGTCGCATTTGTTCTTAGAATGTGTCGGAGAAAGTGCCAATTAAAACTGAAATTCATTGAGTTTATTAAGGACTATTACATGTAATATATATGTTATGATGTTGTTCAAATTATCCGCAGCTAAGCGACATCGGCAGAAAATGTAGTGCCATTACTATCCATGACAAGGCTATTTGAAACCAAACTGCAATGTTTGTGTATTTGTCATGTTCGGCGGCGTTCAAACTTCCAGTAGTTTTCATCTTTTGCGGGTTCGTTCCCAGGTAGAAGCAATATCATTTAAATCTCAAATTGATAAAAGAGATGCTACTTTTCCGATTTAATTTTTCCATGGGACCAATAAAATAGTATCTGAGGTAGTTGATAATAATTATATACCAGTTAAAGTTAACATCGTATCTAATTACAAAATACTATAATGCAAAACAGAAACACGCTACTGTGAAAGTGGGGAATACTACGTATAAAACAATCAAACATTAATGAGACTCAGTTTAATCTAATTGTTAATTTTTGGGCTTGTTCCCTAATCTCGATTTTTTATAATGTAACATTTACCATGCATTCCCTATCGTCAAACAAAGGACGGTCTGCGAACAATTATCCACAGTCTAGCCATTTGGAAGTTTATCAAAGCAAAGTTATTCTTTATAACAGTCAAATTTGACCAAATTTGTCTTGTTATGAACAATGGTTCATTGCTCCGGATGGAATTTCCAGTGAATTTTGTAATAAACAGTAAGAATATTTACATCTTACTTTTGAATTCTCGTAGAATACCTAAATGTATTTGGTTGCAGCGAAATGCTTTTATTTATTTAAAAGCGAGATAAAATTATATCATGTCACTCTTCTATCTAATACTTAAAACATTCAGTTATTTAGAAGATTTGTTTCAAGATTTCACAAAATATATTACTATTTCTTTTTATATTTCATTTCATGCTCCAAGAGGTGCAAAAAAGCACTCAACGACGAACATTTTCCTTTTTTTGTAAATCAAACAAAACTATTTTCAGTCAGTAAATTATTTGCAAGATGCATTTGTTTTCTAAACCAGATGACTAATACATCTTCGTTGAATACCACTAGATTGACTCTGGCGGAAATCACGTCTAGTTGTTAGAACCACATTAAAATCAAGAACAACGTGAATGATAATTTCAATAACAGAAAACAATAAATTTAGTTAATAAATTTATCCGATAATCGACCTTTTTTAGTTATCAATTGTAACCTACTTCCTTCCTGCCGGTGCCTAAGAAACAGGAAGTAATGATTAACTTACTTACTTTACTTGGGCTGAAGGTTATAAAACTGAGTTTGGAAAGCAGTCTCAAATGTCAAAGATCTGATTGGCTGAGATGGCGACTGGTCGCCATTTCAGCCAATCAGATACTTGAGATTTGAGACTGGTTTCCTTGCACAGTTTTATAACCTTGGGCATAGGTCCTTTGTGTTTTTCAGCACTGTGTTCAGCACAGGACTATAGATTGCACCAATAAGTTGTTTTCGGCAAAAATGAGCTTAAGCTTATTTAAGTATATCTGAACGCAATTCTTGTTAATTTTAAAAAGTATAATTGTATTTCCATTCCTTTTATGAAATGGTATAAGTTCAATTGTCGTTTTATCAATTTTTCAGTAGTTATTGTGCTTTTTTTGTGAATCCTTAAATTAGTAAATGTTACTACATGTAAACATGAATAATTTAAGACTAGAAAACCTTCCTATCACAAAGGCATATTAAACAGCAAAGCAAAGCAGAAGTAAATATCCAAAGACGGAGAGTTCTGAAATCGCACAGCGTAGCTTTATACATGTATGATTTGTGGGTTTGAATAAGTGTATATTTTTTGCAATCACTTCACACACATCCCTTTATGAGATTTCTTTTAAAAAATACTAGCATTTTTTAGCTTGAACATTAAAATTCGAATTTGCCGCGTTGACAACGTACTGGCGGCCAGTGTAGGTGTAGGGATTAAATTAACACTTCCGATCTATATAGCGTTGGAATACATTACGTTAGGCCAAGCACTAAACGAAAATAATGTTATTACTATCTCTAATATTTTTGGAAACATTGCACATTCGGTTTTTCCTTTGTGCGTGTATATCTTTAAAGTGCATAAAATACATAGACTATTATAAATATTTCAGATAAGAGTGTAAAAATTACAACGTTATTAAGCCATAAAAAATCGAATTATGCTCGAATCAGTTTGATTATCTGTTTTGTTTTTGAAATAACAAATAACTTTATTAGTTCCCCCGCAAGAAATTATTTTGAAAAGAGTACAATTTGTTGTGGATTTATTGGAAATAATATCTTGCGTAGTTTAAAATTCACAATCAGTTGTTTTCGTTAAAATCAAAAATACTGGTTAACAAGTATAGTACGTTCCCTGTACATGACAAAAAAGACAAAAAGAGATGGAAATTTTTATCTCATGTATTGCAAAGAACAATTGTTTTAACGATACATATGTCCGCTTGAAACCGCAATAAACTAAGATCCATTAACCAAGCATTTTCCAACCCGTCTCCACACAAACTGAATGCGTATTTAGATATATAGTATCGTCGCTATCGGAGAGTGAAAGTCATATTATGTCTGTGGAGGATAGTGAAAGATACAGAGGACTCTCATATTCAAGAATCATTTCTGGCTTTTTCTCGGCAATGGTAATACCATCTTTTCGTATCTAGCATAGCTTAACGTAATTTATTCGAAGGCTTTATATATCGGAATATTTATATCATTTACATCTTACTTTTGAATTCTCAAAGACTACTTATAAGTATTTTGTTAGAGGTCAATGCTCTAATTAAATGCTCAAAAATTACTATCTCACACTAACAAAACATTCGGTTATTTACATGATTTCGATCACTCAAGATGTCCCACAATACATTACTGATTCTTTTTAAATGTCATAATTAAAGGTTCCCAGAGGTGCAGAATGCACTGAATGACAAACGTTTTTCCTTAAGCCTACAGATTATCGGAAGTATTTAAAGTTAGTAAATTATTTGCAAGGTGCATCTGTTTTCAGAACAAGATAACTTATAGTTCTTTAATGAATACGGTTCGAACGACCCGATTGCCAAGAGTTTGGCTCTGGTGGCAATCACCTCTGGTCGTTCGAACCGAATTCTTGAAAAAGAAATGCAAAGACAAAAGAACTAAGTGAATGATTATTTAAATAGCAGAAAACAATTTTTTTATCAGCCTGAGTTCAACTCGATTTTTTAAGTTAAACAATGGTAACCTTCTGCCTTTCTGCCGTGTGCCTATCATGAAGGACAAGAGCCAAGAAGTAATGATGAACGTAATATGTAATTTGATCGGGAGACAAATAGCTAAATGTATTAAAGCTTTTTTATAGTATAGGCTATGTCGTACAATTCAACAATCATTGATTTAACGGAATATCGTTTTCATTTGTTTAGTTGTATCATTTCAATAGTCGTTTGTTTTAATTCATCAATAACACTGTGTCATAACTCTATAAGTTTCCACCTCTGGAGAATATTTTGGAAAAATTACTACAATTTGGTGCGGGTTGATTGGAAATAATAATATGCGTCTCTATTGGAAGAGTGTCATTTTAGGTCTATCGAGGATAATGCAACACACAAAGGACTCTCAAAATCCAAGAATCATTTCTGGCCATGTCTCGGTGTATAGCACCACTAGACTGTACATTGGTGAGTTGTCTCATACGATTCCTGCACTCAGAGGTAAATTTGTAGAAGTGCGAAGCGTTGAGCTATTAATTCGCTCTCGCAGCATACGCTTCTCAAATCTGTTCGATATGCTCTTTTATTCAAGAACAAATACTTATATGTAAAGTCTAGCAAATTCCAAGTGTTTACTGCTCCTGAAAGGAATGTCCAACTAATTGTCTAGAATGAGATAGTCTTGTCTCAGGAATGTCAAATTTAAAGTACAGTCTGCTTACAAATAATACCGTGCAATAGCACAGAGATTTACAATTAACAGAAGAAATATCTCTGGAAAATAGTCTAGACCAGTTATTTAATGCCAAAAGTACCTAAATAAATAAGAAAATACAGATACATATTCTAAATTATCTTTCAAAAATTAGAAGTGTATTGTATATTGAAAACGTAAATATCGTGAATTTCATTTTAAGTGGGAGACAACTGTATGATTGCGGTTCGTTTTAACTAAAGGTTTTAATTTAACGATTTGAAGGTCAGCCAGTGGCAAATTGTTTTGCCACTGATCGTTACAAGGCGGTAATCCTAAAGGTTCTCTTTTTCGTTAATTGTTTGTGGTGTCTTGTTTATATTTGACATACTTAATTCACATGCTCTCCTTTCCGTTCCAAGGCGGTAACCCCTCGGGTTCTCATTTTTGGTAATTGTTAGTGGTGTCTCTTTTGAAACTGATCATTTTATTAACCATGCTCTCTCCCTCTCTTCTTCTTGACTGTGTGGGGAGGCTGTTTTTTCTGAATCTGGCGATTCCTGATATGCATATTTCACCTTTTTGTTCTTTTTCGCTGTTTGGGAAGGCTGTGTTTTGTGAGTGTGGCGATTCTTGATATTCATGCATATTTCACTTTTTTTAAGTTTACATGTATTACATCAATTATACCTTTATGCTATTTTAAGACCAACTAGGGGACTGGACGAAATAGAACTTGTGTAATAGTAGGTGTTTCAATATTACGGAGTAAAAACTGATGCAAAATTGTAAAAAGGGAAATTGAAATAGTGGTTTTATTTTTAGAATGGTCGTAGTTTCGGAGTGTTCTTTATGCGAAGTTTTACCGAACAATTCATACTACAGACAATGGTATCAATATAAAGCGATTAGCCGTACACAAATATTGACTCGTTTCGTTTGGGCTGTAAATATTACATCGGATTTAAAGCGCCCTAAACGTATTTTAAATTAAATACCAGAAACGATATCAAGACAAGACATGAAAATAAAATAATTACAAGCGACATCGGTGTTAAGCTTTCCTTATTCCTAAACGTCCATACATTACGCAGAAGTAACGTTATTGGAAACACATTAAGAAATCACTAACTATATATAAGTCTATGTTATAAATATTCACAAATTACAGGAATTAAATGGAGTGTTGGTTAAAAGTGCGTAATCAAACCGTAAATTGCAGTACTAATGTTACTTATTATGATTATTAATTGTGCTATCATTCACAAGAAGAAAATAAGTTCGTTATGTTGATGAACAGGGCCCAAGATCATAAAACTAAGTTTTGAGATCAGTCTCAAATCTCAAGGATCTGATTGGCTGAAATGGCGACTGCTTGAGATTTGAGAGTGATCTCCAGATTTAGTTTAATGATCTTGGGCACAGAACTAAAACAATCATGTCAGTATTAAGACTTTCACTTTAATTTAAACGGCTACCCTTCTTACTTACCGTTTCTGTCTGAACCCTTATTAACGGACAAGACGAAATAACTGTTAATGTGTACGTGGAAATGCTTTGTTTCCCTTTACAAGACTACCCTTCTGGTATTATCTTCTTACATGTACGAAATGACGAAGCACAAAAACGCTTGATATATAGATTTTCTTCCCTTCTGTAATTGGCTCCTCGAATGGATTAGACCAACTGAATGCTTGATATGTAAAATGCTTTGTTTCAATTAACAACATAGCGTTCCGTGTATGCATTTTTCTTCGTTAATTGCTCTTTGAACTTAATACGTTGCATGTAAAATTGTTCGAAACTTCATTTATCACTTAAAATAGCAACGCATAGCTGTTGTTTACTAATTAATAAATTGCAAGCGTCGCATTTATAAAACCATTTTAGGTAACTGGATATTTCCTGAGCTTTTAATAGCATGTTTAGAATGTTGTTAATAGAACATAGCATTTTTGTATAAACAACGTAAAGGCAACGTTATTTTTTCCTTATTTTTCATTAAACATACTTGATAGTTTTATAGGAAAGTCCACAAACAGGTTATTCTAGGACGGTATGCACGGTTATGCTTAACACGATATCTTATATCTAGTTTTAAATAATTGTGTAATATAAATTCACCAACTTTGAAGTTATTTGTACCATTAGTAAATCACATGCATGTACACACTAATAAAAGAAACCCTAGGTACCTTATTAACAGACCATGATAAATGTAAAAGACTGAGTTACCCACAATTACATTTGGGCGATTTTGTAATTTAATTACCGAATTTCATGAATCTTGTAAAATAGCGGTGTCACAGGATTCGAAATCGAATGAAGTTTCATAGAAAATTCAGAAGGAAGGACACCTATGCATTTTCGAATTTCTATATAAATGACACAGTATCCTTTAGAGCCAATCAACTGAAAAGGCAACAAAAATACTCATTTAAAAACTGATCAGAATTCATCTATCTTTTCGTGTGTAAACGCATTGCTTTTGTTGAGACTTATTGCATGCAGTTATGCAATTTGGATGCGTGTTATAATTCCAGTATTGAATAATTTATTGTGGTAAAAAGTAATTCTAAAAAATAATCGAATCTTTACCCTGCAAGAAAGTTCGAGTGAGCTATACTGAAAAATTATGTAATTAAAAAAATCTTTCACTTTATTTTATTCCCACCGCAAGAAAAAGGAATATGAAACACTTAATTATCAAAATCGGAATGTAAGCAAAGCTATTACTATTATTCTATTCATTCACAGAAGAGATAGTGTCTGCCTATTTTTCTGTGTCCGCTTCGTGTCACGAAACTATATGGTTTAACTACAAGTGGTATTTCTTTCGCAAATGAACGAGATTTTAGCCTTTATTAAATACGTATATTATTGAAGTTTAAAATCTGAAATGTTAAGATTCAGCAATATAAAGATAAAAGTCAAATAAACGCAATGAATCAATATACACCATTATAATAAATACATGTATATCATAAGTAAAAGACACGCAATATGTATCCTAAGCACACTACTATCTACAATTATTAATCACTCTATGAATTCTCAGAAAACAAATATAGTATGTCCCCGTTCAAACAGCACTTGACGGCTGTTAAAAAATTCGTTTATAAGCGATGTAATTTTAATAGATGAACAGTGAACTTTGAAAGCAGCCAGTGTAAGCAAGTTTATCTTCATTCAAACACTCTATCACAAACAACCGTGATAAAGAAATAGAAACATCGATAAGATAATTAAGATCTAAGTCAAAACCGGATAGGATACGTGGTGGGGATGTTTTTATTTAGAATCCGAGTGAGATGACAAGTGGACTGTGCAGAAAGTGTCATTTTACGACTTTTTTGTGCTATAGAATGCTCCGAGTTCTGGTTCATTTTCGATATGGCTTGTTCAACTCCTGGTTTGGGCAAGTATTGCAGCTTATCATTTTTTGTTATTGTAAGTAAAGGCACATTTGACTTTCAACTGTTGAAAAAAAAAAGAAATCAAACGACAATAACCCGCGCTTTGTACTTTGTTTAAAGTCAATACTAACAATTGTACCTAGATTTCGATCATTCTTGCTCTACCACAATAAATTACAAATGCTCTTCATATGTCATTTAATGTTCCCTGAAGTAAACAAAAGCTCTCAATGACCTACATTGTGTCTTCTGCAGAAACGACAGAGCAGTATTCAATCAGTAAATTACTTGCAAAATGCACCTGTTTGCTGACACATCTGCCTCATTAACTTTTAAAGGGCATGGTTTAAACGAACATCGGTTATTGTCACTGAAAAAAATGTAAACTAAAACAAAGTATTTAAAAACTGTTTTAATGTAAAAAAAGGTGAAATATGCATATCAGGAATCGCCACATTCAGAAAAAAACAGCCTCCCCAGACAGTCAAGAAGAAGAGAGGGGGAGAGAGCATGGTTAATAAAATGATCAGTTTCAAAAAAGACACCACTAACAATAAACAAAAATGAGAACCCGAGGGGATACCGCCTTGGAACGGTCAGTGGCAAATCAAATTGCCACTGGGGGTTTAAACCAGGTTCTAGGGTGCACTCACCTCACACTTGCCCCAACAGGTTCTCATATCACAAAACAAGTACAAGTTGTCTTGGTGAAAAAACTCCAACCCACTTATCGGCTTAACAATGTTGCATGCAAAAGCACACAAACATATAAAACATAAGAAGCTAAGAGCATTGCAAAGCCGAAGGGGCTGGGACTCAATGATCTTTCCAAGACCAGAGCTCCTGGAGTAAAATCAGCAAGAACACGATGACAGGGATAAAAGAAACAAATCGAGCTTCTAGGTTCTTTTAAGAAAAGATTTCCCCATTAACCTTCATAAACTCTTAAACCCCTGCCACCGTCGTGCAACCAAAGAGGTAAGCATAATGATCAACGATCGGAGATTTCACTGAGCCTTTTTTTGCATTAACATTATTATGAGCAGTCATGTTAAAACCTACAAAGATATTTCTCAACAAGTTGTTCTTTTTGCGTTTCTCAGGCGATGCTTTAGACGGAAAGAAATATTATTAACCTAAACACAATAAAAGCTATAATGACGTCAAATTTTACTTGTTTGCTTGCGAGGTTGGTGCACCCTAGAACCTAGTTTTAACCCTCATGTGGTTAATAGATTTGCCACTGACCGTTCCAATGCGTACATCTTCTTTTTCTTTATTGGTTTGAGGTGTCTGATTTGAAATTGATCACTTGAAAAACCCACGCTTTCTATTCATCTCTTCTTTTTGCCTTGGTGAAAAGGCTGTGTTTTCTGGGTATTGCAATTTCTAATATGCATGCTCCACTTTTGTATGACAGCTTGTCGAAAATAATAAAACGCAACAAACAAGTTGAACGAACGTGAAACAATAAGCGACGACATGCACTTTTCGTATATTCCCTTTTCACCATTTTAGAACCTGAGTTACAAGAAGAAATCGAGTTAAAACTACATTAATGATAAATGGATGAGACACAAAGATGTTGGAAGATTGCATAATATAATATCTAGTTTTTGTTCTTTTTTTCAAATATTAAAACTTTTAAAATGGTTTTAAAACACATATCAGGAAAGCGTCACGACTATAAACGCAAAATGAAGAACAGAAAAAGGGAAAAAGTACACCTTTTAACATATATAACGACCAATTCGAAAATAAAACACTACTAAGAATGAATATTAAGAAAGTCTAGATAACTTAAAGGGATATCGCCTTAAAAGGTCAGTTATAAAGCACATTTGACACTTGCCGCGCAAATATGTATAAACATGCACATGTTGCCTTGGTAAATTAGCTCCAATCGACAGACCTACAACGTTGCAAACATTATTTTGTAAACCCAATAGCAGTGAGTTGCATTTTCAGAAAAGATGTAAGAAATGATCACTTTGGAATCAATGCATCGTACAGAGCCATAACTTTTTCGCTTTAGTTAGAAACATCTGCATACATGTACGTCAGTAAAGGTATTGGAATAGGGAGGATAAGGGCTGAAGGCTGAAATGGCAATTCAGCCAATCAGATGCTTGAGATTTGAGACTGGTTTCCATGCTCAGTTTTATAACCTTTGGCACGGATATCTGTTACTTCATTCCATCAATCGCCGACCGTTGTTAAGCCGTGGGATTGGCCTCACAAGACCTGCGTTCATATTTAAATTTGAAGTAAACATGTCTTGAAAAGTGAAGTTAATAGAAAACAGCTGTAACTCACAGCGTAAATAAAGTTAGATGTAAATGAGATAGTTTCGTGTGCTTGTGTCATCAACCTAAACATGGGTCTCGCGAGAAAGAATTATCAGGTTTTCTTGTTATCTATGTGCCGTTGAAAGTGTTTAAACTAGTATCTAAGGTGAAGTAACAGTAACACTTGCAATATTCTTAAGGAAAGTACTCGTACTTATTGCTTTGGTAAATCTATCAAAGCGATCCTGGGACTTGTACATGTGAAACTACAGGGTCAATGTCAATCGTGGGATTTTTCTTGCAAGGAATTTATTTTCATCTATATAATTTTTAATCAAAAATGAAATATTTCTATTCTCCCAATGTTAGGATTCACTATTAAAGTACTGTTTATACAGGAATTTTTAAAGCAAGATTTTGAAACATTGTCGTACAGAGCCATTAACTCAATGCATCGTACAGAGCCATAACTTTTTCGCTTTTAGTTAAAAACCTCTGAAGACGTCAGTGAGGTATTGGAAGAGGAAAGCTAAGATAGCTGTTACTTCATTCTATTAATCTGCGACCGTTGTTTAGCCGTGGGATTGGCCTTAAAGATCTGCTTAAATTTTCATCTTTAAATTTGAAGTAAAAATGTCTTGAAAAGTTAAGTTATTAAAAAACACCTGTAACTCACAGCGTAAATAAAGATGTAAATGAGATAGTTTCGTGTGCTTGTGTCATCAACCTAAAAATAGGTCTTGCGAGAAATAACGATACGATTTTCGTGTTATCTGTGTGCCACTGAAAGTGTTTAAACTAGTATCGAAGGCGCAGTAACAATAACTCTTGCAAAACCATATTCTTAAGGAAAGTACTCGTACTTAAATCTACATCAAAACTATCCTAGGACTTAAAAAATTAAAGGATCTCAATATCAATCATTGGATTTTGATTGCATGAAGTTCTAAGAATTAAGTTTTCATCCATAAAATTTTTATTCCAAAAATCATACATTTCTTTTCATGCAGGTTTATTTTTTGAGATAAATAATCCTTTTCAAATCTTATACTTATTGAAAGATTTGTGTTTTATGAAAGATTACAAAGAATCACGTAGAATGTTTCAATGATTTTAGGATGCACTCTTATAGTACTGCACAGTATTTATTTTAAACTACATGTATGATTTTTAAATAGACATGTAAGCATGTAAACTTTGTATGCATTATAATTTTATGAGACAATTAAAACAAGGCGTTCTACAAACACACTTTGTGGCTTTTATTGGAATACACCTTACTAAATATTGCTTAAAGTAAATAATTTGCGTTCAGAGAAAAAAGATTTTGCGACCAGGTAATTTAAAACGTCATATTATTGAAAACTAGATGGGTGTTCAGTTGAACACTTGTGTCGCCCTTTGGTGCTATGTCGGAATAAAAATGCAAGTAAAAAAGGGGCATAACTCCATCAAATGTGACCTTGACCTTGAGAATTTGGCATCATCTTGAGCGTGTTGTCATAAGCAATATAATTTGAAAGTTTGATAAAGAAATATAAAGAAATGGCAAAGTTATAGCTAACGTTAAGTTTTCGTGACGGACCGACGGACGGACGGACGGACAAAGCGGTCCCTATGTATCGCCATTTCTTCGAAAGGGCGACACGAAAAACTTTTAAAGTAGATTGTTTATTTTCCATTTTTAATTATAATTATTTCTGAAATACTGAAGTTTCATTTAATTTAAAAATTCAAATCTGAGTTTTATTTAAAAAATATGTTTTAACTGAACATATGGTTTACTTTCTTTCTTTTCGTGGTCTCATCATTTTTCTTTCATCAATAAATTTTGTAGCCAAATTATGTTGTATTTTTCAAAAAGATGAAAAGGGACCTTTGAAAGCAATTGAACACGACAAATATGAAACTATTGCAGGCTCCGTTTGATTGAGACTGTTCATGGACAGTAATGGAAATGCATATTACTACCCACGCCGCCTAGCACTGGGTTGAGCGCAACTCAATATTTACACTAATAAACAGTACAATTTCGACCGATGGTGTGCATATGGTGTTGGACATGGAACCTTCAATGCGGTATTTTCAGATTAATACCATTCCATGTTCAGCGGCGTATGATCCCCAGATAAAAGAATGGGTTTGCCCTAAACGAGAAAACAATGGGCGGAACTAAAAATAAAAGAATTTTGACAGGGGATCTTAGAATATAAGATTCAAGATTCACATGGAAACACAAATGCATTTGGGAACTAAAAAACATCTTAACAAAGCCATTTTCTACTTTAAATAAAAAATGAAATTGTGACAAAATATTTATTTTTTTTAGCTTATTTAATTCATTGTTCATTAAATGCGATGGTATGAGATTTGTTGATAATTGTTGCGCACATGTAAAAATAAATATAAATTGTTTGATGGGTCACCGTTTTATAGCAGTTTAGTAAAAGAACATAGAAATAGTGTAACAATTGTTGTTAAGTTCGTATTTAATTGTATAGACTGATGCACATTGGATTTATAAATTTAACGCAATGCATAGCTTATCAACTCTCTGACTTGTAAGTATTATTGTTATAATGAAAAAGAATAATTCACTAACGTTAACTAACGTTAACCTATTCATCGTGGCATAAAACCACTTTACCAATGTATTTCCAAGTAAATAATTTAGTCATGGACAACGCTCATATCATTTGTGACGTGTCAGTTGCAATTAGGGCTAGCTTTACGATACGGCAATGCAATAAGGTTATTTATAGCTGGAAGAAAGTGGTAATACAGTGTTTGGTTAATGCAGCGGTATCGGTAAGGCAAAAATCGTACAAAAACTATCGGAACAATTTTTGAAGAGAAGATGGATTCTTTCTTCTCTAAGAAATCGGATTATTCATTTTCATGCAATAACATAACAACAAATTTAAACGTTATGGGTATGTATAAGTGCATTTAGAAGCAAAACCAAACAATTTATGGAAAGGCTAATTGATAATTGTCCCTTACTTGGTATATGTGTTTGCTCTAAACACTTTTTCCTTATTTCGTATACTTATATTCATTTGATTAAAAGTAAAAGCACGACTGGATAGTTTTGCAGGGGCAAGGAGTAAGACCAGCAAAATACTTGTCAGAATTAAAAGCTGGAGCAAAACGTAAGACCAGCAAAGTACTTTTCAGAAATCTAAAAGGTAAAAAGTAAGACCACGATTGTACGGGTCAGAAAGCGAAGCAGAGCAATCAGGAACTTGTCAATTTTTAACAATGAAAACACAGTAATTTTCTTAACTGAGATGTTTCCTTGAAAACATTCATACATAATCCAGACAAATTAATATTTGTTGTAAAACATTTCCTGGTAAGGAACTATCAACGATAGCAAATTTCGTGTTTCTGGACCAGAAGGATGATTCTGGCAAAGAACACAATCATGTGTTATGTCCCGGTTTGATTAAGACTAAAATGAACAAAACGTACGCCTATCGCAATTGTATGCTTTAGCCAACTTGGACTGCCAACAAAGCCAAAACCCATTTCAAGCTGATTTTAAATGACATGTTTCCTGAGCAGAGATTGATGTTCTACGACCACTTCAAAGGAAAAATGATTTATGATTTTACTATATTATAAATAAAAAAATAAACACCCTAGATGAAAAAGAAACTTTAAAAACCACCAAATACGACACAAATCAAACACAAAGATGTCCCAATGCAACGAAGCAAGGTTTTTTCTTTAAGTTTAAGTAAACATGAAACATGACTTAAACATCATACAGTCAAGACTTATAAAACTAATAATTGCTCTGTTCTATTCTCGGATTGAGTGGGTTGGAGTTATTTCACCAAGACAACTTGTACTTATTTTGTGAAATGAGAACCTGTTGGGGCAAGTGTGAGGTTAGTGCACCCTAGAACCTGGTTTAATACCCCAGTGGCAATTTGATTTGCCACCGACCGTTCCAAGGCGGTAGCCCTCGTGTCCTAAATTGTGTTAAAAGTTTGTTGTTTCTGTTTTGAAACTGATCATTTAATTAACCAATTGCTCTCTCCCTCTCTCTTCATCTTGACTGAGTGGGGAGGCAGTTTTTTCTGAATGTGGCAATTCCTGATATGCATATTTCCCCTTTCAATATTTGCACAAATATGACTATCGTGCCAAGCGGCTTTCAATGGTCATATTTTAATAAGTAACAGCACCGGCAACATTTAAATGGTAAAAGAGGCAAATTTTAAATATTTTTGAATATGCTCAATTGTATTTGAATCACGAATATTAGAAAGATCAGATAGAACCACGTAATATCACGAACATAGAAAAAATGTCAACATCCAAACAATTGTAGCGGTCAGTAAAACTTAAAATCCTAAGCAATAAACCACGATTAAGTTAAGGCTTTCCCGGCATCTCAAAAATTCATCTAGAATCAGTGAGTTATATTCAGATTATTGCTATTAAATAACTTCAAGCCAATTATTTTTTCAAAAAATCATTAATTAAATAAAATTACTGAGTTCTTACAAGAGGTCCGTATTGATTGCCTAACATATAAAAATTAAAGAGTTCCTAAATTTTGTCTGATTTCCGAAACATTAACAGTGCGAAAATAATATTGTTTCAGAATTGCAATAGCAGTAACTGAATTAGTTTCGTGACATGCACCACCGCCGACAAACTAATTAATCTAATTGAACCAGGCTTTTCCAAGTTAATACATAAACAATAAATTAAACTTAAAGCAGACGCTCTCTTGGCTATTCTGGCGTCAGTTACCGATGTTTAATTATTGAAACAAAACCAACTAACATGAAGGAATTTCCAGCAATTGCTCAGAGTTTATTGCGCTTGGGACACAACAGTAATAAGTTACGACATTATTGGATAGAAAGAGAAGGCCATGTTCCAGGAAATATATGATCATATTTTTTCTTCATGGTGTTCTTACGACTATACAATCTAATTATATAATTACACGAATTTACAACTGATATAACACAGACTTAAATGCTAGGGGTATAGCATATATTGTTAAATTACAAGTAATATTTGCTTGAACGATAACATGAAAGAAAGCTCGACGGACTCGACCCACTTTCGGTCAAGAAAAAAAAGTTCATCTGCTCCCAGACATTGCAGTCACCTGAGTGTACGAATAAGCTATTTTAACATTATTGACGACCTTATGGACGACACTATTAGATAGAAAGAGAAACAGAAGTTACAGGAAATATATTTTCATAATATAATATGTCGTATTATTTGCTTTATTCTTATGACTGAGCAATCCAAGTTATAAAATTACACGAATTAACATCTTAGACACAGAGCTAGACATTTGATATTGTATTTTCTTAAATTACAAGAAATATTTTTTCCTGAACAATAACATAAAAGAAAGCTCGACTGACGTGACCAACCATCGGGTCAGGAAATAAAAAGTTAATGTGTTCCAAGAGATTCCGGTTACCTGAATAAATAAGTTTTTTTGACATTGTGACAAATTTTTTGGATACTTCTAAGTATCGGGAAATATATGCGTAATAACATAATGTTCCATGGACGTGACCCACTTTCGGGTCAGGAAATAAAAAGTTAATGTGCTTCCAGACATTCAGGTCACCTGTATAAATAAGTTATTTTGACATAACTAACACCACTATAGGATAGAAAGAGAAACCATGAAATATTCTGATCATACTACAATTATTCATTATACTTGTTATTACTAGGCAATCAAATTTAAATATCTACATGATTTTACAACTTAGAATACAAAGACTCAGAGCTTGGCATTGGATATTTTCCATCCTTGCATACCAGATCAGGTCATCCGGTGTTTTCACCCGTGTGGGAAATTATGATTCTGCACCCCCATGTAGTCACGCGCCTTATATGACGTCACGACGTCTTACGCATTTTTGAATGAACGATGGAATGTCTCGTATATCACTCCGCTACTATAAAAAAGTAGTGCAAATAAATATTTACAGTAAAATACCCCAAAAATGCGCAAAATAAATACGGTATGCGAGAAAAAGTATCATTCACTTATGTTGGGTTAAGATCGCGTGATCAGGCCCTCGAGAAATATGCACTTAGGCTGTAACTCGGCAGAGCCTCGTTACCGCCCTTGTGCATATTTCACTCGGGCTGGATCACGCGATCTTTACCCAACACACGTGAATGATACTTATACTCCAGATAATTACCAGTACCAGTAAAATTTGAATTGATAATGACATGATAAAAGAATACTAGACGGAGTATACCCGCTTTCGGGTAAGGAAATGATAACTTAGGTTAATTGGCTCCAAGACATTCCGGTCGCCTGTATGTATACTATTCAGATATATTTGACGACATTACTGAAAAGTAAGAGGAGTTAAGTACAGTACTTTTAACGTATAAGGTGACAAAATCTGCGTCTATCGTGCGTCCGTCTATCGTGTAACGTGCGCCCGTCTATCGTACATTGTGCGTCCGTCTATCGTGCATCTTGCGTACGTCTATTGTGTATCGTGCGTCCGTCTATCGTGCACCGCGCGTCCGTCTATCGTGCACCGTGCGTCCGTCTATCGTGTATCGTGCGTCCGTCTATCGTGTAACCTGCGCCCGTCTATCGTATATTGTGCGTCTGTCTATCGTGCATCTTGCGTACGTCTATTGTGTATCGTGCGTCCGTCGATCGTGCACCGTGCGTCCGTCTATCGTGCACCGTGCGTCCGTCTATCGTGCACCGTGCGTCCGTCTATCGTACATTGTGCGTCCGTCTATCGTGCATCTTGCGTACGTCTTTTGTGTATCGTGCGTCCGTCTATCGTGCACCGTGCGTCCGTCTATCGTGCACCGTGCGTCCGTCTATCGTTCACCGTGCGTCCGTCTATCGTGTATCGTGCGTCCGTCTGTCCTGTATCGTGCATTCTGTTTGTAACCTTAAAGGTGCACAGTGCTGTAAGTACCAGGAAGTTTATGATCATAACAAAATTAGTCAAAATAAATGGAATTCTTATGACTATGCAATCCAAGTCAAATAATTACATGAATTTACAACTTAGATTAAAAAGACTCAGAGCTAGACATTTAATTTTTGTCTTTCATTTCAAGTGGTAATAATTTTGCCTTGATATTGACATTAAAGAAGGCTTGACGGTTGTAACCCTCTATCGGGTCAGGAAATGATAATAAATAATAATTTAAGTAAATTGGTTACCAGATATTCCGGTTACCTTTATAAATAAATTATTTTGATGTTATATATGACATTATTGGATAGAACGGAAAATCTCTGTAACAGGAAATATATTGTCACAATAAAATTAGCGAACAGACTTGCTATATGTATTCGTATGACCAAACAATCCGAGCTGAATAATCTTATAAACCTACAACTGAGATAAAAAAGCTAGCTATTTTCAAATGAATGTGTTTTTAATTACATGTAATATATGTCTTAACCTGCTGTCTAGTAAACCAAATGAAAATACATAAATAAAAATTGTCAACGCTATTATTTTTACTTGATAGGAAAAAAGGGAAATATGCATAATTTTATCAAGAATCGCCACACTCACAAAACACAGCCTCCCCACGCAGCGAAAAAGAAGAGAGGAAGAGAGAGCATGTTTTGTTATAAGTATGTCAATTCAAATAAGACGCAACAAACAATTAACGAAAAAGAGAACCATTGGGGTTACCGCATTGGAACGGTCATTGGCAAGAGCGCATTATACATATATTATGTAAAAAAATGTTGACTTAAGTTAATAAATGCATGGTTTTATCGAAAGATGATATTTAGTTCTATCTATTTTAATTTAAGGTGCTCTGGTCTTGAAAAGGCCGTAAATACCTGTTTTCTGCTTATCAGTGCAGTTTTTTTTATGTCGTCTTATTTTTAAAATGATCGCGTGTGGTTACTATACATTTGTACAGGAGGAGACGCATATTCGACTTTTTTACTCATTAAAAAGATTTTTAACGCAAAACATTACATTTGCAAAGTAAAAATTTTGGCCGACCAAAAAAGTTAGCGTTTTGGAATATCTTGTCAAATTCAGCGAACACTTATTCAAATAAAATACAAGTTTAACGCGATTGTTATTACTTAGTACAGTATTTGACGCATATAATGTGGAACAATCCGTACAGACGTTTAAAAACTCATTTGAGGTATTTTAATTTCCTCGGACAAACACGTCATGTGCTGCATTTGTTCTTGAGCTCAATGGTATTTTCTTGCTATGCTCTGATAACAAGGTTGATAATTACATAAAGAAATGTTCGATGAACTTGACCCCTTGTCAGGTCGGAAAATACAATTCTTAACAGCTCTCAGATATTCCGGTCACGTTTGTGAATAATGTATTTAATTCGGACTGTAAGTTTTACCTTCAGCAATCTATCACATCCACTACAGAGTCTGCAGGCAAACAGCATGCCTTATACAAGTGACTGCAAGCATGCTCATTGTTATTTTGAAAATCAAAAATCTCAATGATAATAAAGTTAGAAAAATTAATATTTAGAAAAAACTGACTCACTTGTCTTTATATCTTTAAATTTACCTATACATCTTATAACGTCTTATGTAAAATATAGTCATATTAAAATCTTGTTTTAAAACATATGAATCACATAGTTTACTTAATTTTTTCATAAAATATAATTTTGTTTTGAGATTAATATCAGTCACGTGATTTCTTAGCTTACCTGTCAACACTTCAGCAGAACACCGTTTCCAGATAAATCCAGCAAAACACAGCACATAGACACTGTATACCACAAACATATTCATTCCTTTTGTTGTTTCTACTTAGGAATGTTTAAATTTCAAGGTGGATTTATTGTGAATTCACTCATTTAAATAACTTATTTAATACAAATTTTGTAAATTGTGTCCTCAACTGTTCGGTATGTTATTCACTCCGAAAGAATATCTTTCATTTTTGTACATGTACAACTTAATACTCGTGTTAAAATCTAGCACCAATATTTTACAAAACCAGTAAAAACAATAAACATTTAGTACATGTAATATAATGATATTTTAATTTTAATTTGCGGAAAAATAAAAGATCTTTTCAGATAATAAGTTTCACAGTTGCAATAATGTATTCCTTCGCTGTCACATGTTTTATATCAATTTTAGTTTTAAAACATAAGTATGTCCTTTTAAAACACCTCATTGCTATAACATCCAATCACAATAAGTGGTAAAGACTTTTTTATTCTGTTTTAAACATGAACTTATTCTTTGACTTTATCTTCTTAAATACTCGTGTCAGTAAGTTCTCCATATCTGGAAGAAGAGTTACAAATAAAGCGAACTTCACCGATTTCTCCTTACGATTGCTGCAGAGGTGCCTAGAGTTTATGTATAATTGATCCTTTTATTGTCAAACTTCCAGAAAAATAGACGCTGGACACCGAAGGTCGAAGTTGAAGTGCCAAACGAAGATACGATCAAGATATTTTCTCTGCGTGCGTCCCTAGAGAGGCACGTGTTACAAGATCGATCAATTATCCAGAATGCACGCAAACAAAAGAATAATTTGGAACAATCTGTAATAACTAGTAAAAAGATTAACAATAGTAATTATATTGATTTGAAATTGGCTCTTGTATCAGTATTAGTAATTAATTATTCTCTTTCGTGTGAAAGATTTCTTGACGGCTCACTTATTCGAGTATTCTCTCAAATCTGAGCGTGTCAAAGTCCCGAACGTTCCGCAACATGCGTTTGTCTAAAAATAGTTTAGAGTTTAACTATAATTGAACGAAGATTGCATGTTTTGTTTTTACAAAATGAATTTTAGATATTATATATTTGTTTGTTTATATTTACACTTTGACCAATCTTTGTTTACATTTACTCTGATCTTTGTTTATATTGAATCTTTTACTTTATTGCGATGGTAGTTTTTTTCAAGACTGTTTTCAATTTAATATGTATTTCCTTTACTGTCCATGAACAGGCTGAATCAAACCGAGCCTGCAATATTTATCATATTTGTCGTGTTCAGTGACTTTCGGTTCCCGTTTCATTTATTTTTATATGGTTACACAAAAGTCCGCAACAAATTTTTCTGGTAACTTTTAAAAGCACATTTGGCGACATATGCGGTTCAAAAACTTGCCGTCATTTACCACATTTGTGACAACAACTGTAGTAACAGCTGATAAATTTATAACTAATTGTTTAGAATATTGAGGATTGTTTAAAGTACTTATTGAATACATAACGCTTTTGTTTAAAAAGATAAAAACAATAACCATTGCGGTTGTTAAATGTATGTATGGAAGAGACCCATATATTTTTCATACTCCGATAAACGCCATCAAATATCTATTCATTACAATCTTTTATATTATTGTTTAAATTATAAAGTACAGCAGATGATTGAGAAGACTACGAGTATGAACCCAAATCGTTGATATCAGTAGATTTGACTTCTCCATATAGGCCGCCAAGTACACCGTTAAAATTATGCAAACTATTGTTTGGGATGGACTTTACTGTTTAAAAGATTGAGTTTCGCTAAACCCGGAACTGTGAACGTGAAGGCGACGTGAACAGTAAAATACATTTTCATTACTGCTCATGAACAGAACTAATTAAACCGAGTCTGCAATATTTTCAAATTAATTTTGTTGTGTGCGTTGGGTTTCAAAGTTACATTTATATCTATCGTTAAAATAGAAATTGCCTACATTTTAGAAACAGAAAACAGATGACAACCGCTGAATGTTTATTAAAACATCGTCTCCATGTATCATATAACTATATGTTTCAAAACAACTCTGATCAACTTTTAAGAAACCTAAAACGAACATTGATCTATGTCATTGGCAAACAGTCATGGACCAACGCAAATAAAACGACACAGTTTGAGCTTCACTGATATTATTTTCACATCATTTGATATGCACATAAATTAACAGAAAAAGTACATTTAACAAACATGATGATAGGTGCACCAGCGCAGCTCACATTATAAGTAACGACGTCAAAGCCAATTTCATTGTTTCTCAAAATACTTAACGCCGACTTCAACGCAAAGTCGATACCTCACAACCCATGCACAGATACATGTAATACTTCCAGATCTGTCCAAACAATAGCTGAAAAACAAGTCCTGAGAAGTTTTCTGCATTTTATCAAAATCACTTGTTAGCGAAACGAAGCTTACGAATCTTTAATGGTAAGATGGTTATAATTAAAACAATGTAGAATGTCAATCATTGTGGGTGGCTGTATATTGGCATATTTGAACTACCCTTTTTGACTCCAGGACCTCTGGTCTCGGTAAGATCATTGAGCATCCGCCCTTTTGCTTGACAATGCTATAAGAATGATTTTTGCAAGCAAATGTGTGTTGATGGGTGGGTTGGAGATATATCGCCAAGACAATTTGTACTTTTTAGAACCTGTAAGGGCAAGCGTGAAATTGGTACACCTAAAAATCTGGTTTAATCACCAAGTAGCAATTTTATTTTTGCTACTGACCTTTCCAAGGTGGAACCCATAAGGTTCTCTTTTTTTCGAAATGACAATTGTTTGTGAAGTCTTATTTAAATGTTATATTCTTATAAAACCATGTTGTTTTCCTCTACTCTATTTATTGGCTGCGGGTGGGAGGCTGTGTTTCTTAATTTCCCAATTTCTGATTTGAATATTTCACTTTTTTATTGATATGAACTGTGTCTGTCTCTCGCATTATTGCATGGTTGGCTATGCGCAGCCTTCATACTGTGTGGTTTCATGATAACAGGCATCCATACATTTAGATTGTAACTGTTTCCTGAGTTTGGAGTACGGAGCGAAATCGCAAGACACATTTTTCTGAACAAATTCAAAATATGATGATACTATCATAACATTTATTTGCTCATGGTTTTGTTAAACTGCGTTTTGCTATTAGAATACATGAAAAAGGAACTTTGAAAGCCGACAACGACAAATATGAAAATATTGCAGGCTCGGTTTGATTGAGCCTGTTAATGGGCAGTAATGGAAATGCATATTACTGCCCACGCCGCCTAGCCAGGGGTTGAGCGCAACTCAATATTTACACCAATACACAGTACAATTTTGGTCCATCCTAAACGATGGCATGTTAATAGAGAAATAGTGTTAATTTTGTATTCATGAAAGTGCAATGAAGGCATTAGACGGTCCTTAAAAAAACATTGTTCATTATTCTTTGTTTTTCATTGTTCGTTTATTGTTATTAAAGATGTAGCAATGTAGTTTCACATTTGTATTAATTCTGACAAACAATGCATACTCTTCAAGATATTATCTAACTGGTCTTAACCTGATTTGATGGGCTTCACGGGAAAATACATTCGAATATATAAAATCAACGCTTGAAAAGACGTCATCAATTCGAACAGACAACATGATTTATTCTGAATTTTGCGGGTGAAATAATATTAATATATTGTCACAGTGTGTAACAAAATAGTCAGTTAGTTATGAGAAAATAATAGATAGTTTTAAGTTTTTCCTCAAATATAGTAACAACTAAAATGTCAATAATATTACCGTAGACGCCTTTTCTCGTGACTTGCACCATTAATATTGCTTAAGCTTGGTCACCTAGAAGATAAAAAAGATGAACAAATCCCATCAACTAGGCCTTTAACAGTATCGGGAAATTGAATAATGTGTCTGTTTTAAAATAATCTAATATACATTGTAAATACGAATGTTAGATGTTTTTACATTTACCATTCATCCCTAGGGAAATGTCTACAATAATTTAGGAAACGAACTTTATGAACAATTCGTTTAGACTGTGGCTTAGCGTCTCTTATTGCATTATCTTCACATAAAGTACCTTTTCGGTTCATCCGTTATGTCAATAACCTGGTCCTTTCTGTTACATGTAGAAAGGCTTTTTCCATTTGATTTCATTTATTGTTCCGGTTAAACCTCTCAGTCATTTCTAAGAATGGCCACAATATGGTTAACAAAGTTATTAAAATAGTATTACTGTTACTCAAATCCGAAGCTTTGTTATGGGTAACACATTTTTGTGTATTTGCGTTAAAGAAACTGATGTACAGTGCCTTGTTATATGCATTCACATAAGAGATATCGTCAGATTAAATAGTGATTATTGCAGAAGTTATTAAAAAGTCATTTTTATTTATTTATTTAATCACTTTTTTGAAGTTACTTTTAATTCGTATGAGAACATAAATCATAAGTTGCACCATAGAACATGTTTAAATCTCCGGTGGCATATATGATTTTGCATTTGAACGTTCCGAGGCGGTAACCTTCGCAAGCTATAATAATAACATTATATAAATTATTATACATGTATAATTGCATGGTATAAGTCGAAATTGAAGGCTTAGAATCCTGCAACTAATGCCGTTTTATTGATTAAGTTAATATATCATGATACGTTTAGACTGTCTGACGGCGGTGACTTGTTAGGATATATGTTACATTCAGTGGATTCCCCTGTGTGTATTCGTACATTTACTTAAATAAGAGAATGATTTTAAAGACGGGCAAGTTTTCGCATGTGTATACGTTGACGTTAACGTTCATTTTTTATGAATATCTATTCATTTTCTTTTGGATTGTATTCCATCTTGTGTTCACCTCTCAACAATCATAAGAATATCAGGAAGAATAATTTATCGTTTTATATGACGAATTCAATTGATAAAACGAAACCCTGCTTAGGAACAAACAGTCGCAACGATGAGTCTTGCTTCGTTATATTGTTTGGCAAATTATTCAAATTAAATCTTTTATTATGTGGTTAAATATAAATAATAAAAAGCGTCATATATAAAGCGGAGCCTCTCGAAAAAAGTCAAATGGTAGAGAAAAACAGAGAGCACATTATGTACATGTTACGGTTAAAAAGAACCCCGCCAACATCAAAAAGAGCCAATCTATTCAACGGTCAGTGGTTAAACTATCTGCCTTGGAGGGGGATTGAGTAGCAAAGGTGAGGATAGGGCTTAACAAGGTTCTTTGGAGTATCATGTTACATTTGCTCTATAAGATTCTCATATCAACAAACAATTACATGTTGTTTCGGAAAACGAATTCCAACCCACCGACCTACCAGATAATGCAACAATATAACGTTTTGTTTTCAGTTACTTATTTATTCATGATTGATTGATTCTACGAATTGAGGATTTGTACTAAAGATGTTGTGACATGGAGGATTTATAATCTAAGATCCACTGTCAATGTCTATTTGTCCGGTTCATTATTATATTATTTGCATTAAGGAAAACTTATTCCTTTTATCTGGGAATGATTAACCAGTATTCATTGAGTTGTTTCAGTCTCAAATGCCACGTTATCTGTTCCATGTTTGCCATCATATCGACTTTATTATCTTCTTTCCACGTGACTGACCAAGGCGGTAACCCCTCGGGTTCTCATTTTCGTTGATTGTTTGTGGCTTCCATATTGAAACTGATTATTTTAATGCCATGCTCTCTTCCCCTCTTTCCTTTTTGGCTGTGTGGGGAAACTGTGTTTGCTGGATGTGGCCATTCCTGATATGCATATTTCACTTTTTATAACGTTATATATACGATACAATATAAGAGAATACGTTTTTTATAACGTAAGTGTTTAACTGTTTTTAGATAATTAAAATCAAAATATGAATGTACTTTTTACTGTGTAGAGACTTTACACCCGATTCGGAGCTAGGGTTTGTGGACTGTAAAATATATGCATTTCCATCACTGCCCATAAACCGCTCAAGAATGGTTAGTCTTGTTTGTTAGCTTTTAAAGTTCAATTATTGCAGGCAAACACTATTCATTTAAAGAAACTATTATTACGCATGGAAATCCTAATGGAACAGATTCAAAAGTAAGTACTGTTTGTACAGTGTTTTTGGAGAAAAATGTCCAAACAGGATAAACAAAGATTTTGAAGTGAATATACTTAATCGAAGTGGCCGCTAAATGAAGAATTCCAATATATTAACTTCTGTTTGTCCTGAATGAAATAAAAAAAACGTATTTTGAAGCACGTGCGCCATAGATTTGTCTTAATTGTGTCGTCTGAGGAATTAATTGATTGATTCTAAGCAAGGAAACGATGCACCGGATAACTTAACTAATAGAGATTTGACGTGTAGGCTAAAATTAATCTACTTTAATTTAGGCTTTTCCGTGAATTATATAATTTTCCCGGTGAAATAAAAGTGGTATTCACTGTTTTTAAACAGTGGAATATCATTTTTATTTTCACTGATTTTTTTTTCACGTTGGTACCCAAACGCACATACCGAATGAAAACGTTTAGAAAACGGGCGCAAATTTGTATTTTTGACGTCACGTCATAAACAATTCTGGCAACTTTTCTGTCAAATTCACGCAAATTTTGCACTAAAAGCATAAACTAAAGAGAAAATTTGTTTTTACCAGTGAAAGATAGAAAAAGATTTCACTCGTGAACTCCGGAATTATGTATTTTCACTCGTGGCTTCGCCACTCGTGAAAATACTAATTCCGGAGCTTACTCGGTGAAATATATTTATATCCTTCACTGGATAAAACAAATATCCTCAATTACTTAAATGTAATTTAATCTTTAGGTCAATTCGTTTATTTATTTAGTTTAATATGACATTTACGTCATTTTCCTTCCCTTTTATATATATCTTCCAAAAATTTGAATTGATTTTATTCGTTTTCTATCACCTGTATGTTGCAATACGAAATCCGATTTCTTTTTTTTCTATCTTAGTAAATCAGCCTTTAAATTCGCAGACAAATTAGAAAGTTTATGAAGTGTTTACCTTAAACAGTTGTCTCACCATTTTCCAACACGCATTTTTATATATCAAAGTTTTACTTGAAAATTATTCGTGAGTCTTTGCAATACTTGGTCGTTTCCGTTCTTTAGTCAATGAATGGGTTTTAATATCCGTATCAAAAACCCTAAATATGAATGCTTAAAAAACAATTTGAATATGTTTAGGTTAAGACTGGGAGGCGCCTAGCCAAACAAAAGGAATAACAACATAAAACCCGCCACGACCACACTCCCCCAGCGCCATCCTAATAGGATGTGCAAGTAACGTTACTTAACGTTATCTTTACAATATGACACATGTGACAGATTATAATGATAATAGCAATACTGATCTTTTGCATGGTGACACTCTTTCCTGTCGCTATAGGACACAAATAGTGCAATTTTCAACTAATAATAAAATAAAGATACCAAGAAAAAATGCTTCTGTTTTCACTGACGTTTCTATTAAATTTATTAGATTTGTTGTAGTTGTTATCCCTCAAACGTCGTTTTTTATTTAATATATTATTGATAAATCCAATAAAGAACAAAAAAACTTGGAATGCCAGAATGAACTAGCGATGTTTTATTACACTCCTATTCGCTTCTTGTTTATCTCAAAATCATTCCAATGTGTCTTTAATAGTCCTGTAAAGCAGAATCGTTGTTCTAGAGGTCAACTCAGAACAAAGACTTTCATGATTAACCATGTCGATATACACTGATCAACATTTGTAACATTACAGGCTTTATAATATTATGTACTATGACTGACACCTTGCAATAGTTGTTATTTTGAACAATATGGATTTATAATTTTAAGAACTTTTACATGTTCCAAATACGTTAAGGTTACAATTTTTATAGCCTGTTTAACGATAAACAATAAGTTACAATACAATATAAATAACATGTTAAACGATAAATATCGCTGACTGATATTGCTCCAGTTTCGACTTATGATATTGCTCAACTAAACTCGAGCATTCGATTGTCACTTTGTTTAATGAACATTCCGTATGGCTTGAAAGTAGCATATTCCCATCAAGAGAGGTAATTGAACCTGATAACTAAACTGCAGTGAAGTAAGGCAAGACTTTTTATAGTCGTAACACGGCACGTAACACCTGCTACGTGATAAATTGAATGTAAAGATAACCAGCTAGGGACAAATGAAAATAGAGCTATGATGACAAATGCCGATAAATTTGCCATTTATTGCTTCCCATTAACGATTTCCTCAATAGGTACACCTTTATTGCATGGACGAACAGTGAAGATCAAAACAGTTCTCATTTATTTATGGAGGAAAAGGTTAAAAGAATTATTTAAAGCTAGCCTTCGTCTTGCTCGGTGGTTTTCGGTATATCCTTATACGTTGTTTTGAGTTAAATGACAGTTATCAATGTAGTCGTAAGCTTCAGAATATAAACCATAAACTGCTACAAACATCCCATGTCTTGAAATCCTTCACAAGGCTGCAATTAAATTATATTGATTGTCAAAATATGTGCACAATTACCCGCAAAGAGCATCAGATCTGATAAATGTTATTAAGTGCCGGAGAATTTGCAGTGTTATTCTCAAAGGACGTTTTGAAGTCTGATGTATGCCATTGATTTTGAATAAATGATAAAATAATTCACAAGTAACATCAAATAAGTGACAATAATGTAATAGTGTTGCAAATAATTTTAAAACGGCTGCCTTGAGCAAACTGTAACGATGGGAAACTTGAAAAAATATACAGATAGTAAAACAGCTCATGGATAGTGTTGCATGTTGCATTGGTGAAAACAACTATAATACTGTAAACATTATTCACGCTTTAAGATAAAAGTATAGCTCGTTTGTTTCAATTTATATTTGTGAAAAATTTATATTTGGTAAAATGGCAATATGAAATTAGTGATGCAATAAAGGCTATGGTCATATTTTGCTTATTATTGGGCGAGGACATCGCGAAAAAGCATATTATTAAATTTTGAAATAAGCAAGTGTTATTTTGGAACTCGGTTTTGATCACAGCTCGTGATCCGATTTCAACTATTGTCAGATAGAATAGTGTAATAATCGCTTTTTTGTTACAAACAAGGAAAACCGCTGTTGTTTATTTTTGACCCTGTTTCAAGGCAGTTAAGCTGTATTAACTTTTTTCAGGTATTTTCTTTTTATGCAGTAGATTTCACTACTTTATTTACTCTGTAAATGTATAAGATTATTATAGATCATGTTTAAAGTGACTTTGGTATCGTTTTATTTTGCGTGGTTATATTTATGCTCCCCTTCATAGAATCGGTGGTATATTGCTTTACACATGTCGGTCGGTCCGTCCGTCGGTCTGTCCGTAACCAACATTGTCCGATCAATAACTAGAGAATGATTTGACATACATGTACAGTCCTCAGATTTGGCTGGGCGATTAGTCATCACAAGAACAAGACCCTATCGATTTGAGGTCAGTGGGCCAAAGGTCAAGGTCACAGTCACCATTCATAAAACAACAGCTGATTACTAACAAATTGGCGTTCGGGGGCAAACATCAAACTTAAATCTTTTATCTTATTTCTAAAACGTGTACATGTTGTTGTTTTTTTCAAAATAACTTGTTTGTAAAGTTTTTTTTATTCAATTTCCACAGTCAAGGACAATTGTTACAAAAAGCTTTAAAACGGAGTAGACAAAACTAAAACTAATCAGTGATAAAAACTGACAGATACATCCCAGGAAAAATACAAACTTTTCTTTTCATTGTGTAGCGTGTTTTGTTAAAATTCGAACGCAGTAGACCCGGTGCCTCATTCTTTGATGATCATGTTATTCCGCTTCATACAGTTCTTAGTTTATTTAATAAATTGTTAATCTTGATGTAAGACATAGAGGTAAATTTTCCTCATTATCAGTGCTCCAGGTTATAAAGGTTTTATAACCTTCAGACCAGTTGTTGGCACAGCGAATCGCAAAAAGCCCCATAAGACAGAGTGTCTGTGATGTGTTGCTCGTTAATCACTGTTAATGGTCGTCTGTGACTCGATCAAATCTGTCATCGTTCTTGCCTTAACGTCATTCAGTGCACACGTATCTTATAATCACTATATTTGTTATGACATTTCTTTTACCCTAACCCTAAATTATAGGCATTTGTTTCCTTTTCTGGTATAAACTTATTTCAAGAGATATCATGTTGATCTTTGGCGTTTATTCAATATGGAAATAAAAGAGCTAGCCTAGAATTTTCCTGTGTAAGTAAACTGCACAGTGTCTTGGTCATGCAGAATTTCATAACTGTTATGTATATGTCTTAAAACAAGCATAAACCTTTCAATATTAATGCAGTCTCTTATTTCAAACGACATGATAAATGAATCCTCAATGAAATTGTGATGCCAAAAGCATAACAAACTGGATAGCTGTTTTCTAAATAAACTTGTGTTATGATAAAGTTTTAGCTATTTTACAGGTGGTGTTATCTACTTGGTATTGGTTTTTACAACCTTTTCTTAAGTTACCATTGATTATGTCTCTCTGTCGCATTCTTATATCCCATTGAACATGTTTGAGGAATTTGAATATTGCATGTTCTAAAAACAAAGTTTTATTGTTCTGACAAAATAAAAACATTTAACATATTTTGGCTTTGATATGATGTGTGATTCAAAGAGCTTCGAAGGTATCCTCTACACCTGCCAACTCCGTCCAACGCGTGAAATATCTCCTGATCCTTGCAACATACTGATATACCATCTCACCCTGGTCCGGCTTACCTGTCCTAAACTTCGACCTTAAGCCCTCCTCCGTGAGTTGATATCTCTTCAGTAACGCAACCTTCAAGGTTTTATAATTACATGCCTCTGACGGTGGCATGCTCGTGTATACCTCCAATTCCTTGCCAGACAACAACGAGCTTAGGCTCACTGCCCACGTATAATCACTCCATTGTTGTCTCTGAGCTAATCTTTCAAAACGTTTGATGAACGCATCCGTGTCATCTTGCGTTTAGTCGAACTTTGATTGCTTTAGGCGAAGCGATTTTCCACTTTAGGCATCGCTATTACCTCTGCCTGCCCTCAGCCTTTCAATTTCCAACTTCTGCTCTCTCAGGCGAAGCTGGAATTGCATCTCCTGCTGCCTTTTCTCATCTTCTCTCCTCTACGCTCTTTCTTCCGGTGCTATATGTTCCTCTTCTTTCTTCTTAATGAACCTCTCTATGTCTTGTCCCAATAATCCGAACCTCTCTCCAAGTCTACACCATCCGTCGTATTTAATGTTTATGATTATCTAAATAGTGTTAACCTCCTTGTAGCAAAATCCCGGACGAGCCCCCAATTTGTCACACGTTGATCCAAATTCCAGAGCTCAGTCGATGAAATATATTTCTATCTTACACTGGTAAAAACAAATATCCTCTATTTAATGAGTTTCACCAGGATAACTAAGGTTCCATGTTCATAGCCTTATGCACACCATCGTTAAGGATGGATTAAAATTATACTGTTTACTAGTTTTGATACTCGGTTGTGCTCAACCCGAGGCTATCTGGTGTGGGCATTAGTAAGCTTTTCTAATTCTGCCCATGGACAGGCCCAATCAAACCGAGCCTCAAACACTTATATTCGGCGGTTTAAATGTCCACTTTCATCAATATTACTTCAATACTACAGACTGAAGCGTTATTAATGCCGTTTTGAGGCTATCATTGGTCTTATAGATCAATGTGATAATGTAATGGACAAGACATCGTATTGCCCGAAACGAAGCAATGTCACGAATGAATGGGTTTTTTTCTTAGAAAAAACGCTCAGTTCATGGTATACTAACATGCCATCCGTCTCAGTTATTGTTAACATGTACACTCCAGTCTAAACCTTAACATAAGAATAACTGTTTAATACATTAGAGTATTCATGTGTTTGTCCTACAGAAATCGGAACAGCAGTGTACATTTGTATATCTTATAAACAAAAACAGGTTATCAAAACAGATAGTCCTGTAATATTAGCGAGAAATTCACCCTCAAGGAACCATCGAAGTCGATATAAACAATCGTTTTCAAAGGAAATTAACTATGACATCTGCAGGCAAACGTGAAAGAAATCGGAATATCTGGGAGGTTTTATATCATTCTTTTCGCCTTTCTATAAAAGAGAAACTTGCATATTAGAAGTTTAGTTGTAACTATATTTAGAAATAACTTGTCTGTTATTTTTTTATATCGTATTGGTGACTTTGTTAAGCTTTTGTCAAGATAATCAAATCGAAATGCATAATAAGCAATGACGTCTGCGCAACGTTATGACGTCATTTCAAAGAATAAAGAAACACTTCTAGTGACGCGACCCAAATACATGTATTTTAGGTATACATTACTATAGAATATATTCTAATGTTAAGTTTCTTCAGTTCAATATGTCGGTTATTGACAAAATGAAACTTCTATCCTCAACCCATATTTGCCCACCCGAATATTTTGACAAATTACGATTTTATTCAAAATTATTTAGTTCTAAATATAATATATGATTCTTTAATTTTTAAAACATGTAAAATCAATGAAGATTCGTAATAACATGCTGGACATATTTGTTGTTGTATTACGTATATTGTGTTATTGTAAACATAAACATATTTTTTAAGGTGAATGAAACATGTTTAGTTACAAATGACAGCCGTTTTTAAGTTTTTGTTGCGTTTAACAAACAAGAAATATAAAACAACCAGTAGGCAACCTAATGATTTCAATAACCAAATGAACACATTCAAATATCGGTTTAATCCTTAAATATGTCATCTACATGTAAAGAACTACTATACTCACATATTAAATAATTAAAGGCCCACACTGGGAATCCAACTCTGGCAAAAGCGTCAAGCCACATAACATCGACCATTCTACCGATTGAGTTAGCCGAAAAAGCCGCCCCTCCCCCCAAAAAAACAACAACAACAAAACAACAACAACAAATGGTTTCGTGGATAATTCTGCTATAATCATGATAATAGTGAATGTCATTATGTCATCGGTAACCGACTTACTTACTGACTTATTTGCTGGAGGAGACTTTTAACGTGTAAATGATCGAGAATTGTCTGTACATGACTTGTGAAGAGGTACAGAACAAACTGTCCTTCATAATTTTCTTTGAGGATCTCATTTTTCTAAATAATCACCTACGATTTCAAGGCATGTGTCAGACACTGCATCGATGTCTTATTAAATAAAACAACTAACATGGTAAAAATAATTTTTGAGATTTTTGAAGTCTCGTAATCTGTACTTGAATAATTTTCTTTGTCACCAGAGTTAAGAAAGTTGCACAAGTATATGATGTTCTTAGAGTTTAGCAATATTCATGTTGGTTTAAATAAAATGAAATATGCATATCATGAATTGCCACATTACCAGCACAGCAGCCACCCCACTCATTTCTATGCATAGGAGAACAGGATTTATTTACACGATCAATTACAAAAATCAATATTAAAAACCAATGAAAATACGAGCCCGAAGGGTTACCGCCTTCGAACGGGCAGTGGCAAAACAATTTTAAACTTGGGATTGTTTGACAACGTGATGTTCAAAACTCAATTAAACTTGAGTATGTGGGGTTCAGTTATTTTTTTGTTAGATATGTAAAGCTCAAAATTGTTTCTAGTTTGAGAGTGCAATTTTGTTTAAATTTATCTTATTCAAATTCCTGAAGATCAAACACAGTTACTTTAACCGTTTTCAGGTTATATTTAATTTTGTTTATTTCCTATTTTCTCCTTCAGAAGCTTATGTCATATCTTACAACAAATCAAATATACATAGTAGCAACTTTTATTATAACTGATACATTTTTTGTGATTGTCAGTTACATGTACTATCTGCATCGTAAGTGTTGTTTGAATTGATTTCAAAACAACTGATTCCAATATAAACTGCTTTAAATTTGATAGGAGTCGCTTTCGTGTTATCCCGTGTTGTTTACCCTACCAAGTTTCAACCGATGAACCGCTTCAAAAAATTGTCGGCTCATTCCCCTTTTTTGGCACAAATCTGATGACAAATTAACGAATTGTAAGAATCCCAGCAAATATTTTAACGTTTTAATCTTTTTGTTAGGAACAAACATAATCTTAAATTAAAGTGATCCTTATAAAATTTTGAGTAGTATATTGTATTTCCTGAAAAAATACATCTTAATTTGCTTCGGAATTCTGGTTGTTCAAGCCAAGAATACTTTAGAATCGTTCACCTGTTTGAGGCTGGTACGATAGAAACCGGGCCTTGGATACAGTTTGTCGATTTAACACCCGGAAACTGTTTTCTGGGGGCAGGAATTTCCGTCCAAATCGAGCATTCATGATATAAACGTTTAAGCGAGTATAGCATACAAATTATAAATTTTACGATTTTAGTCATTTGTTATTTCCGGTCTTAAACGTACCATAGACGAATCCGAATTTTTTAAGTCATTGATAATAATTGTGTGAATACGTTTCAGAGCCTGACTCGAATTCTTTTCCAGCTCCGAAGAAAACTAAGGGAACAAACTTTCTAGTACATGTATGCAAAAAATGAAGTTCAAAGAAGTCATTATTGTCATCCACAATTTATGTAAATTTTGAACGACTGGGAGATTTTTCATTTAGATTTTTTGTCGTGTTCAGTGGCATTCAAAGTTCTTTTCATCAATTTGATAACTGATTCTGACAGTCCTCTACGTTTTAACGCCTACACAAATTGCCTTAGACTACGCTTAATACAACTTTTCAATGTTTTCCCAAAAGAGGTTAAAGTAAAGATCTTAAGAATACAAAGTCATGGTAAGAACTAAACATCGAACATTATAAGATTTTATTGTTGTATTGGGAAATATAAAAACGACTTGCAAATGTCTATTTTCGTGAAGAAAATCCGGCCTGGTGATTCAATACATTAATAACCATTCTCAGAGGAAAATCAAGGAAAAGTGATATATTTGCCGGACAAATATATGCACATGTAATTGTATTGTATTTCACTACCCATGGAGACGAGTTTATATAAGAGTTTTCGCTTGTTCTTTAATCCATAGCATGGCATTTTTTTCATTGTATTATTATATCATTATATGTGCAATTGATTGAATAAATATTGTTTAAATCAAGGAAAAATGTCAACTATTTATCACTTATTCCATTCTAAACAAGACATTAAGGACTATAACAGAGCAACATTGAGATGACACAAAATGGAACGTATCTCTAACACACATTCTTCAAAATAAACATATACATGCAACATTGTAAAGCGAACAATGAACATGAAGCTAGTAAAGCGAACAATTAAAATATAACAAAGTAAAGCAAACAGCTTAGTTATACATAAAAGAAAGTAAAGCGAACATTACCATATAAAACACTTAGGAAAACAATAAACACATTACAATTAACATGTAACAAAGTAAAATGAAAAAAGCAATTCGTATGATTTATTTTCCGGAGTAACTTCTTGACAATTTGTACTGTAAATATACCGAATTTAGTTCATATGATTTTATTCATACATAAAAGATACAGAGAAACTATTTAATTTACAAATATTTTAAATGAATTTGTTCATGCAGATGATGTACTTAAGTTACTTAATATGGCATATTCATTTAAAGTTATAAGCAATATAAGTTTCGTATTAAAGTAATTTGAAAGGTACAAAACTCAAAAAAGTGTAACTAGAGTTATAGTTCTTATTGTCAAAGATGCCTTTGTTCAAGCAGATGATATATTCCAAGTATTTAGTGAATACAATAAGTACTTTTAAAGTTGTAGGCAACATTTAGTTTCAATTCATAGGGGAACTATCAAAAGACACCTCATCCGCTACCGAACAAAATGATTCCAAGTGAATACCTGCTATAACAGGCGACACAAAATCAACATGCATTGTATGTGTGTACATGCTTAAGCTTAAAAACACAACAAGAGATATCACGGACGTGCATTTAACGTGATGTTTTACATCAGATTTTTCGGCATTACGTTAGATGGAATAAATTATATCATTCAGCTTTTTACTGATGTACAAATTTTGTTAAATGTTGTTAGAATGATTAAATGTCTAAAGACTCATAAAGACTATGAAACCGTACCTATCAAATATAAAGGAAAAGAAAGCATCGGTTTATAAAATGATGAATCTCAAATAAGACACCAAGAATAGTTAACAAAAAAGAGAATCTTGGGGTTCTTGCCGTGGAACGGTCAGTGGCAAAACAATCTACCACTAGGAGTTGAAGCCAGGATCTAGGCTGCACCAGCCTCCCACTGGCCCCGACAGGTTCACAAATAAACAAACAAGTACAAGTTTTCTTGGTGAATTAGCTCCAACCCATCAATTAGCTCGACAATATTGAATCTTAAAGTACACAAATAAATAAAAACATAACGAAGCTTATGGCAATGCCGAGACAAATAGTGACCGTACAGAGCGTTTATTAACGGAGAAACATATCGTGTTCGGCGACCTTTAGTTAAACTGTTAAAAACAGTGATTAGAGAAATATCGCATCTCATGCAAGAAGTTTGACGCATTAAAATATTTCATATTGATAACCTTATTTAAAAAATTGTGTTTTATGTAGTGTTTACATTTTTTAAAATTTTTCATCAAAAGTGAAACAAGTTATCCCAACTTATATTACTAATGCTCGATGACTGTTCCTGTCTTGAAACCAGTACTCGCGCCGAATGCGGATTGCAGTGTGTCTTATTTCAAAAAGATGAAACACTTGACATTCGTAATTGTATTTACATGTCTGAAGACCGATGGGAATGCAGATGCGTAAATCAATTTCAAATAATTCTGTCATTCTGCTGGTTTATTGCTTGACATAACGACAAACTATCTCTTTTTAAATTGTAGTATACGATTTACTTAAAGGATGGACAAGACTGTCAGAAATTTTAAATCATTTGAAGAGTACATCAGTATTTTTTTTGTTTCATTTCGTTTTGATAAGCGAAGAATTAGAGTTATCTTCAACATACTTGTTAAACTTTTGACAAAATTTTTAGTTGAAAAGGGACAGAATATAGGATGTTATGACAATACAAGTAATTTAAAAGGGCATAAGTGGTTACTGAAGAATGTGCACAAAACTTGCACACACGGAAAACTTTAACTTAATGTTTAATGTCAAATGTCAAAAAAAATGTGGCATTGCCATATTTTGCTTTTAACAAACAGATAGCTAACTTGTATGTATGTTTCTTTTGAAAGCTTGGTAAAGTTTTGAATCAATCCCAAAAAATGTTACTTTGATAGATGCTTGATAGTTTTCTGCATGCAAACTTAATATTAGTGATAAGACAAATAATAATTTGAATTTGATTAAATTATAATATATAACTTGATTGTATAATACCATTTAAGACGTCAAGTGAAGTTTCTAGTAAATCTTGTTAGTGGTTCTCGAGATATGTTAAGGATAGTATCGCGCAAGCAAAACTTTGACAAGATTTTCCAAGTCAGAATGACATTTATGTTTATCGGGATATGACACAAATAGAGCTCAACCAACGTTTCCATTATGAAGTTGGTTTACTTTAACAACAAATATGGCAGTGTGTTATTTATTTAAAAAAAAAAGATCAGATTCTAATAAAAAAAATTTGGGCAATGTTTTTATTTTTATTTTTTATTTTTAAATAGCCGTTACTTGTCACATACTTGTGTTTTAATTGAAGAAAATAACACACCGTTATTGATAACTTATTTGAAAATATTTTTGGCCAATGCTTATCTGCATACGAGTATATTAGTCTTGAATTCACCTGTTAGTTTTTTTAACGATGTTTACAGCCTACGGTTGATAGTTTAAAAAACAATTTACCGCTTTCGAGGCATATTTTTTTAAACAAAAAATACGAGAGTCATTCAACGGTAATTCTAGATTGAATATGGCATTTCTAGTCTACTATGAATTCAATTTTTTTTATATTGCATTACCTTGTTTCCACGAACTCCCTAACGGCCTATTCGTATAAAATCTCATTTGTTTCTTGCAGGTTATGGCAAAACAAATACTCCCTCGTGTCTTCTTGTTGCACATATAATCTTATAAAAGACAATCGAATGTTCAAAGATGTCGCTGCAATTCCTGGATACAGCTGCGAGTAGCTGACTTATCGTCTGTTGCAGCCAATTCAAAGTCTCTTAATCATTTTAGTTGAATGGTACTTATACCAACCGTCTTAGATTCGACGTAAAGTGATCCAAAGCAAGTCATAAACAATAAGAACGAAAAATGAAGCATGTATTTTCATTTAATTTCAGAAGGGCAATATCTTTCACAGAACCAATAAAAGGAGAAGAATTGATCAGGGAAAGGTTATTTCATCTGAATAATTAAAGGCTTAGGCGCATTATCACGCTATTAAAATGCACTTTTGCGGACATTTGCATTAATTTAATTAAAAAGTAGCATTATTATAGAGATATACTGTTTGTTGTGTTGGTTCATGTTATGATCGGAACTTAAGCTCCAGGATCGATTTTGGAGTGAAAAGGGCATTATTCTGTTTTTGAAGCCTTGTGGATTTGATGCTCGAGACATGCTATGGCCCCGGGTTAATCCTCAGTTTCCTAGTATTTCTAATTATAAATAAAATAATTTTAATACCGCGCGCTGATAAATGTGTCTGCAACGTGCCGAATTACTTGTTTTCATTTTCAATAATCCATTACAAATAAAGCACAATGACAATCTACTTTATCTTCCTGATTCCAAAAGTCTTTTCAACGCCGCTCATATAATTTAAAAAAAAACAACATTTCTTGAATGTATAAATTAACAAGACGCACTGTGACTGTTAATTTCATAAAATTCCCTCTTGTTTGAATAATTTATTGCAGATGACCTATTGTACATAAAACCGATTATATACAGTCTCATTTAGAACTTTCGTGTTTAAATGAATACCGGAAGATTTTTGAGAGCAAATCATTTAAATCGTGAAGTCATAATTTTTCAACAAAGCCTGATAAAATATTGTTTTTACTGTAAGTGATCTAACTTTGATGTATTGCCTTTCAGGTTAATTCATCCAGACATAGATTACATGTAATCTATTGCAAATGTATAATAATAGGTAGTGTTGTATTACTGCTGGCATATTCGCTGTCTCATCAGGTTTGCCAATCTCAACGTTCGCATACTGAATACATGTACATTGTATGTACAAGATACTCGTACACTTACAACAAAGCCTGATAAAAACTGTTTTTACTGTAAGTGATCTAACTTTGATGTACAGTACAACGTTCCTTAGCAGCCACCTACAAATTAAAAGCTGTCTTAAACATCCAGTTTGAATATGTCCTAAACTGACATTTTGTTCTATTTTTTACCTGTCTTAAACAGCCACCTGTCTTCAGCAGCCACTTTTTTCACTCCCTTGGCTGGATGTTATGGATAGGTTTGACTATATTGCCTTTCAGGTTGATTCATCCAGACATAGTTTACATGTAACATATTTCAATTTTATTATAATAGGTGGTTTTGTTGTATTTCTACTGGCATATTCGCTTTCTCAACAGGTTTGCCATTCTCAACGTTCGGATAATGAATACGTGTATATTGTATGTACAAGATACTCATACACTTACTGAATAAAAGATAAATGCGATCGGCATCTTCAAGTAACAATGGTGCCTTGTGGGGAAAAGGAACATGTGTATACATTTAGCTAATATTGCTTTCCAATAGATCGTGTACCTAACCACAAAGTAGCAAGTAATTTAATAAACTAATACAAAAACTTTATAATACATTTTGTACCAGACACTTAAACGACGTTAATTCGCAATTAGTAATGGAATGGGAACACGAAAACCCAAATCAATTGATCTAATTCTGTCTTCTGAAGAATAAAACAACTGACTGTAATTCAAAATAATAACATTTTTCACAGAAGCCATTGTTCGAAATAATACAATATTAGATACAACTATAGACAGTGAAGTCATTACTGTAACAGTGCTTTTACATAAAGAAGTAAAAGCCCATGGAATGACAGGAAGGCAATATGCCAGAAAGATAATATAATGTTGTCAATGTCTTCGACATTGACTAGATTCAGGAAGCAAATATAGTAGCTGAAATAATATAATAGTGCTGTTACATAAAGAAGAAAAAGCCCATGCAATGACAGGAAGACAATATGACAGGAAGACAATAAATGTTTTAAAGTCGTGAATTTCGTTTGTCAGTTTCTCCGATATTAACTAGGTTCAGGGAGCAAATGTTGAAACTAAAATGTTATATTGTTCAAAAACTACAGTATTTTTTTTCAAATTTTGAGGAGTTTTATTTCTATGAAGCAGTACTTGCTCATAGCTGAACGATTTACCAAGTAACTTTATTGCTTTAACAGCTAATATCCCAACCACTGTCGGCTACTGTTTATTGAATTATTATGGAAATTTGCAGATTAAATAGGACGCGCGGCAAGACACATGATATTGAACTGTAACACATTTAAACATATCTTCATGATGCTTAAACGTCACACAAACAAGAAAATGTTACACAGACGACACTGCCTAATATGTATTTGCATGTCGAGTAAAAATGTTGCTACATATTCGAAAACGATATCGTTAAAGTCAAGTTATGTAAAATCGCAAACAATTAATCATTTTTCAAAGGCTTGTCGTTTCTGTTTACCAATAACAACAGATAATTTTCGCATAGGTCACCTAAGAATTTTTTTCTTTCTAAGTGGCTTAAGCATAAGCAAAATTGGAAAGGTCTTGGCTTTCCTTGAGTTAAAGCGTTTTTCGTTTCCTAACATGTTAAGTGAAATACACATGTAAAACAGATAAATAATAATATTTATTTAAGCAAGGTTTGCGTACAGCATTTTGCTGTTATACGTGATTTTTTCTTCTTTATTGATGAAAGTGCAATGCCATCTGTAAAAAATACGGCATTTCATTTTTAATTTGCAGGTTTGTAAGATTGAATTTAGGAGTTTGTTTTGGAGAAGCGACAAAAATAATATAGACTATAACTTGTTTGAAAATTTTTCCAAAATAATTTAAACACTACGTAGCTACGATTATGTTTTATTAGCCCTTTAGTATTCAAAAATGCTTTAAGAAAACGATCACACAGAATCCGACATTTAACATCACAAGTAGACCATCAAGAATAAACCTGATCAATTTATAACTGCTACAGCCTAAATAGGTTTCTTCAGATGGCAAAGTCACTATTTCATTTCTTATTTGCAATCTTAGCGTTAAAGAAACAATATAAGAAATGCGTTAAAAGTTCATATAGACTAATGATTCTAATTATATAGACTAATGAAGTATTCTAGAATGCTCAAACTGTATACTAAAAACACACAGAAACCGACATCAATCATCAAAAAGATCATTAAGAAAAACCCTGATCAAGTCATTAAAGCCTAAATAAGTACTCTAGTAGACAGTGTCTCTTGAGATTTATTTCGTTCTTACGTAAAGGTCAAAATTTTAGCATGGGTATGAATCTTCTACAAATTAAAGGACATGATTCTTTTGATAAATTTTCAAAATACGTAATTATAGCATTTGTCTAATCGAAAGTTAATATATGCTAAGCTTTGATGCAGACTTACAACTAACCGATATTATATGGATCTTTGAAGGAATATGTTGATTAATTAATAATTATAGCATAATTGTTGATCCTTTTAAAGTACGATTAACTTTAAAGCATTTCCAATGCGATATCAACTTGATAGGCTGAATCAAAGAACTTATATGTCACGAGGAAGGAAAATGATGGCAATTCCGATCCATCTTATAATATATATATTAAAAGTTCAACTTCATGTAAAAATGCTTACGACATAGTAAATTTTCCCTATTTCAGCTTCAGTTGTTGGCACAGCGAATCGCTAAAAGCCCACAAAGACACCGTAATTGTCGATCATCGTTTGCCTGTGAAGTGTTGCGCGTTAAGCATGTTAATGGTCATCTGTGACTTGATCAAATCTTTAATCGTTCTTGCCTAAACATCATCCAGTTCACACATTTCTCATAATTACTATATTTGTTTTGACAAGTATTTTACTCAAACCCTAAATTTTAGGCATTTGTTGCCGTTTCTGGCATTAACTCATTTCGAGAGATATCATGTAAATCTTACGTGTTTAATAGTCAAGAAAATGAAAGAGCTAGTATAGCATTTTCTTGCATACCGGATAAGTATTTCCGCGTGATTTACCGGGGAAAGAAAATCTTATCTTTTCCTTAGGAAAAAGATAACTTTCGCGTGCTACATGAGTGACGTAACGTCTTCAAGTATCTGACGTAATATATTCAAGTTATTGACGTCATTAAGAAAGTAAGGTTTGCTTAAACGTCAATATTTCAGCGTAAGAACAAAATTAAGTTTGTATTCATATACAAAAATGTTATGAACAGTAATAGGTATGCAAGAAAAAAGTATCTTGCATGAGACATTCGGTTTGGATAGAAAAATATGTCACCTCGTTCCCGCAAAACAGTTTCCCTCGATGACAGATTTTTCCATCTTCACCTCACACACATGCAAGATACTTAAATTCCTGTCTAAACAATCTCCACAGCGGCTTGAACCGGAACAATTTAATTTTAATATGTCTCCAAGTTAAAGCAAACAGTATGTTTGAATATTAGTGCAGTCTCGTATTTCTTACTGAAAAATGAATGTATACTAGATGAAATTTTGATGTCAAAACAAAACATAACTAGAAATCTGTTGTTATTTTTTTAAATAAACTTGTGTTATGTTAAATTTTTCGAAATTCCTCAGCTATTTTGCCTGGTGGAGTTACCTTCTTGGTCATTTTTTTTACAAAATGCTCTAAAGCTACAACTGTTCACATCCATCTTTCTGTCGCATTCTTATATCCCGCTGTAAAAGCTTGAGTTATTTGAATAGTACAAATTTAATTGGAACAGCAGTGTACATTTGTATTCCTTGTAAACAAAACAGGTTGACAGCAAGTCATGTGAGATCAGTGAGAATTTCACCCTCAAGGAAGCATCGAAGCCGATATAAAACAATCGTTACCAAAGGAAATTAACTGTGACAACTGCAGGCAAAATCGTAAGAATTTGGTATATCTGGGTTGATTGATATTATTCTTTTCCCCTTTCTAAAAAGTGAAACATAAATATTACGAATAGATACACCAAGAAAACACAGCCTATTCTTACGATAATTCACAAATATCCTTGCGGGTTGCAACTGTTACGAGGCAAAATATCGGTAAGCAATTAGACAATTTAATTGCAGACTAGACTTAATTAAATCAAATTAAATTTCTCGATGCTCGTTTAATATTATCAAATCCCATCCAAATATATTACAACAATGTATGTAAAATTTAAATTAATAAATAAAAGACATTATCGCAAACATGGCAGTTCCCTGGTGTCCATGGTCTAGTCAGCAATATTTGATAAATAAAAAATATAACAATACTTGCTGTAATTGGGGCACTTCACGGGAAATGGTTCTTCTGGGATATTGTTTGCCGTTTCATTTGTAACTATATTTCGAAATAACGTGTCTGTTACGTTTTATAACTTATAGGTGACCTTGTTAAGCATTTGACAACATCATGTCAAGTTTATCGCAAAATGCATAACAAGCAATGTCGTATGCTCAACGTTATGGGTCATTTCAAGGAATAACGTCCATTCCAAAAGATAAATTTTTCTAGTGACACGACCCATATATTTTCAGAAGTAATTACAATAGAATATATTCTCATATAAAGCGTCTTCAGTTCAATATGTTTAACCCAAGTCGGTTATTGGCGAAATGAAACTACTATACACCACCCATATTTCGCCGCCTGAATATTATGACAAATTAAGATTATCTCTAAACATAATATTTGATTTTTTTAAATTTTAAAACATATAAATACCATAAAAAGATTTGTAATAACATACTGGACGTATTTGTTGTTGAATTACGTCATATTGTGTTAAACTAAACAAAAATATATTTTGAAAGGTGAATGAAACAGGTTTAGTTAATTGACAGTATTTGTTTTTAGTTTTTTGTTTTGTTTAACAAAAAAGAAAATTAAAACAACCAGTAAACAACCAAATGTTTTCAATAACCAAATGAATACATTCAAGTATCGGTTCAATCCTTAAATATGTCCTCATCTACATTGTATGGAACAACCATACTCACATATATAATTATAAGCCCACACTGGGTACATACATGTATCGAACTCGTGTGGCAAAAGCGCCAAGCCACATAACATCGACCATTCTACCGACTGAGCTGGCCTGGAAAATCCCCCCAAAATGATTTCGTGAATAATTCTGCTATAATAGTGATTGTCAATATGTCATCGGTAACAGACTGACTTACTGACCTATTTGCAGGAGGAGATTTTTAACGTGTAAATGATCGAGAAATTTTCTGTGCATGACTTGTGAAGAAGTACAGAACAAACTGTCCTTCGTAATTTCCTTTGAGGATCTTATTTTTCTAAATAATCACCATCGATTACAAGGACTATGTCAGACACTGCAACCATATCTTATTTAATAAAACAACTAACTTGGTAAAAATATCTGCGATTATTAAAGTTTTGTAATATATACTTGAATATTCTTCTTTTGTCACCAGAGTTAAGAAAGTTGCACAGGTATATGATGTTCTTAGGGTTTAGCAAAAGACATGTTGGTTTGAATAAAATGAAATATGCATATCAGGAATTGCCACATTACCAGCACAGCAGCCACCCCACTCATTTCAATGCATAGGAGAACAGGATTTATTTACACGATCAATTTCAAAAATCAATATTAACAACTAATGAAAATACGAGCCCGAAGGGTTACCGCCTTCGAACGGGCAGTGGCAAAACATTTTTAAACTTGGGGTTGTTTGACAACGTGATGTTCAAAACTCAATTAAACTTGAGTGTGTGGGGTTCAGTTATTTTTATGTTAGATATGTAAAGCTCAAAATTGTTTCTAGTTTGAGAGTGCAATTTTGCTTAAAATTTATCTTATTCAAATTCCTGAAGATCAAACACAGTTACTTTTAACCGTTTTCAGGTTATATTTAATCTTGTTTATTTCCTATTATCTCCTTCAGAAGCTTATGTCATATCATTCAAATCAGTACACATAGTAGCATCTTATTATAACTGATAAAATGTTTCGTTATTGTCAGTAACATGTAATATCTGCATCGTAAGTGTTGTTTGAATTGATTTCAAAACAACTGATTCCAATATAAACTGCTTAAAATTTGATAGAAGTCGCTTTCGTGTTATCCCGTGTTGTTTACCCTACCAAGTTTCAACCGATGAACCGCTTCAAAAAATTGTCGGCTCATTCCCCGTTTTTTGCACAAATCTGATGACAAATTAACGAATTTTAAGAATCCCAGCAAATATTTTAACGTTTTAACCTTTTTGTTAGGAACAAACATAATCTTAAATTAAAGTGATCCTTATAAAATTTTGAGTAGTATATTGTATTTCCTGAAAAAATACATCTTAATTTGCTTCAGAATTCTGGCTGTTTAAGCCAAGAATACTTTAGTATCGTTCACCTGTTTGAGGCTGGTACGATAGAAACCGGGCCGTGGATACAGTTTGTCGGTTTAACACCCGGGAACTGTTTTCTGAGGGCAGGAATTGCCGTCCAAATCGAGCATACATGATATAAACCTTTAAGCGAGTATAACATACAAATTATAAATTTTACGATTTTAGTCATTTGTTATTTCCGGTCTTATACGTACCATAGATGAATCCGAATTTTTTAAGTCATTGATAATAATTGTGCGAATACGTTTCAGAGCCTGACTCGATATCTTTTCCAACTTCGAAGAAAACTAAGGGAACAAACTTTCTAGTACATGTATGCAAAAAATGAAGTTCAAAGAAGTCATTATTGTCATCAACTCTTTATGTAAATTTTGAACGACTGGGAGATTTTTCATTTAGATTTTTTGTCGTGTTCAGTGGCATTCAAAGTTCTGTTCATCAATTTGATAACTGATGCTGACAGTCCTCTACGTTTTAACGCCTACACAAATTGCCTTAGACTACGCTTAATACAACTTTTCAATGTTTTCCCAAAGGAGGTTAAATTAAAGATCTTAAGAATACAAAGTCATGGTAAGAACTAAACATCGAAAATTATAAGATTTTATTGTTGTATTGGGAAATATAAAAACGACTTGCAAATGCCTATTTTCGTTAAGAAAATCCGGCCTGGTGATTCAATACATTAATAACCATTCTCAGAGGAAACATCAAGGAAAATGATATATTTGCCGGACAAATATATGCACATGTAATTGTATTGTATTTAACTACCCATGGAGACGAGTTTATATATTGCGTTTTCGCTTGTTCTTTAATCCATAGCATGCCTTGGCATTTTTTCATTGTATTATATCATTATATGTGCATATTGTTTAAATCAAGGAAAAATGTCAACTATTTATCACTTATTCCATTCTAAACAAGACATTCAGGACTATAACAGAGCAACATTGAGATGACACAAAATGGAACGTATCTCTAACACACATTCTTCAAAATAAACATATACATGCAACATTGTAAAGCGAACAATGAACATGAAGCTAGTAAAGCGAACAATTAAAATATAACAAAGTGAAGCAAATAGCTTAGTTATACATAAAAGAAAGTAAAGCGAACATTACCATATAAAACACTTAGGACAACAATAAACACATTGCAATTAACATGTAACAAAGTAAAATGAAAAAAGCAATTCGTATGATTTATTTTCCGAGTAACTTCTTGACTATTTTTACTGTAAATATACCGAATTTTGTTCACATGATTTTATTCATTCATAAAAGATACAGAGAATATATTTAATTTACAAATATTTTAAATGAATGTGTTGATGCAGATGATGTACTTAAGTTACTATGGCATGTTCATTTAAAGTTATAAGCAATATAAGTTTCATATTACAGTAATTTGAAAGGTACAAAACTCAAAAAAGTGTAACATGAGTTATAGTTCTTATTGTCAAAGGTGCCTTTGTTCAAGCAGATGATATATTCCAAGTATTTAGTGAATACAATAAGTACTTTTTAAGTTGTAGGCAACATTTAGTTTCAATTCATAGGGGAACTATCAAAAGACACCACATCCGCTACCAAACAAAATGATTCCAAGTGAATACCTGCTATAACAGGCGACACAAAAACAACATGCATTGTATGTGTGTACATGCTTAAGCTTAAAAACACAACAAGAGATATCACGGACGTGAATTAACGTGATATTTTACAACAGGTTTTTCGGCATGACGTTAGATGGAATAAATTATATCATTTATTCGGCTTTTACTGACGTACAAATGTTGTTAAATGTTGTTAGAATGATTCAATGTCTAAAGACTCATAAAGGTTTTGAAACCGTACCTATCAAATATAAAGGAAAAGAAAGCATCGGTTTATAAAATGATGAATCTCAAATAAGACACCAAGAATAGTTAACAAAAATGAGAATCTTGGGGTTCTTGCCGTGAAACGGTCAGTGGCAAAACAATCTACCACCAGGAGTTGAAGCCAGGATCTAGGCTGCACCAACCTCCCACTGGCCCCGACAGGTTCACAAATAAACAAACAAGTACAAGTTTTCTTGGTGAATTAGCTCCAACCCATCAATTAGCTCGGCAATATTGCATCTTAAAGTACACAAATAAATAAACACATAACGAAGCTTATGGCAATGCCGAGACAAACAGTGGCCGTACAGAGCGTTTATTAACGAAAAAAACATATCGTGTTCGGCGACCTTTAGTTAAACTGTTAAAAGCAGTGATAAGAGAAATATCGCATCTCATGCAAGAAGGATGACGCATTAAAATACTTGATATTGATAACCTTATTTAAAAATTGTGTTCATGTAGTGTTTACATTTTTGTTTTATATTTTTCATCAAAAGTGAAACAAGTTATCCCAACTTATATTACTAATGCTCGATGACTGTTCCTGTCTTGAAACCAGTACTCGCGCCGAATGCGGATTGCAGTGTGTCTTATTTCAAAATGATGAAACACTTTACATTCGTAATTGTATTTACATGTCTGGAGACCGATGGGAATGCAGTTGCGTAAATCAATTTCAAATAATTCTGTCATTCTGCTGGTTTATTGCTTGACATCACGACAAACTATTTCTTTTTAAATTGTAGTATACGATTTACTTAAAGGATGGACAAGACTGTCAGAAATTTTAAATCATTGGAAGAGTACATCAGGGTTTTTTTTTCATTGCGTTTTGATAAGCGAAGAATAAGAGTTATCTTCAGCATAATTGTTAAACTTTTGACAAAATATTTAGTTGAAACGTGACAGAATATAGGATGTTATGACAATACTAGTAATTTGAAAGGGCATAAGTGGTTACTGAAGAATGTGCACAAAAATTGCACACACGGAAAACTTTAACTTAATGTTTAATGTCAAAAAAAATGTGGCATTGCCATATTTTGCTTTTAACAAACAGATAGCTAACTTGTATGTATGTATCTTTTGAAAGCTTGATAAAGTTTTGAATCAATCCCATAAAATGTTACTTTGATAGATGCTTGATAGTTGTTTGCATGCAAAACTTAATATTAGTAATAAGACAAATAATAATTTGAATTTGATTCAATTATAATATATAACTTGATTGTATAATACCATTTAAGACGTCAAGTGAAGTTTCTAGTCAATCTTGTTAGTTGTTCTCGAGATATGTCAAGGATAGTATCGCGCAAGCAAAACTTTGACAATATTTTCCAAGTCAGAATGACATTTATGTTAATCGGGATATGATACAAATGGAGCTAAACCAACGATTCCATTATGAAGTTGGTTTACTTTAACAACAAATATGGCACTGTGTTTTTTATTTAAAAAAATATTGATCAGATTCTAATTTAAAAAAAAGAAATGAAATTTGGGCAATGTTTTTATTTTTAAATAGCCGTTACATGGCAAATACTTTTGTTTTTATTTGAAAAAAAAAACCCACACCGTTATTGATAACTTATTTAAAAATATTTTTGGCCAATGCTTATCTGCATACGAGTATATTAGTCTTGTATTCGCCTGTAAGTTTTCTTAACGATGTTTACAGCCTATGGTAGATAAAAAAACCCAATTGACCGCTTTTGATGCATGTTTTTTTTTAATAAGACAGTCATTCAACGGTAATTCGAGATTGCATATGGAATTTCTAGTCTATTATGCATTCAATTTATTTTTATATTGCATTACCTTGTTTCCACGAACTCCATAACGGCCTATTCGTATAAAATCTCATTTGTTTCTTGCTGGTTATGGCAAAACAAATGCTCCCTCGTGTCTTCTTGTTGCACATATAATCTTATAAAAGACAATCGAATGTTCAAAGATGTCGCTGCAATTCCTGGATACAGCTGCGAGTAGCTGACTTATCGTCTGTTGCAGCCAATTCAAAATCTCTAAACCATTTTAGTTGAATGGTACCTATACCAACCGTCTCAAATTCGACGTAAAGTGATCAAAAGCAAGTAGTAAACAACAAGAATGAAAAATGTAGCTTGTATTTTCATTAATTTCAGACGAGTAATATCTTTCACGGAACCAATAAAAGGAGAAGAATATAACACTGATCAGGGAAAGGTTATTTCATCTGAAAAATTAAAGGCTTAGGCGCATTATCACTCTATTAAAATGCACTTTAAAATTTGCGGACATTTGCATTAATTTAAAAGTAGCATTATTATAGAAATATACTGTTGTTGTGTTGGTTCATGTTATGATCGGAACATCTGCTTTTGAAGCCTCGTGGATTTGTGGCTCGATGACATGCGATGGCCCCGGGTTTAATTTTCTGTTTCCTAGTATTTCTTTTCTAAATAAAATAATTTTAATACCGCGCGCTGATAAATGTGTCTTCAACGTGCCGAATAACTTTCTTTTTATTTTCACGAATCCATTACAAATAAAGCACAATGACCATCTACTTTATCTCCCTGATTCCAAAATTCTTTTTCAACGCCGCTCATATATTTTAAAAAGACATTTCTTAAATGTTTAAATTAACAAGACGCACAGTGACTGTTAATTTCATATAATTCCCTTGGTGTTTGAATAATTTATTGCAGCTGTCCTATTGTACTTAAACCCGATTATATACAGTCTCATTTAGAACTTTCGTGTTTAAATGAATAACGGAAGATTTTTGAGAGCGAATCTTTTAAATCGTGAAGTCATAATTTTTCAACAAAGCCTGATAAAATATTGTTTTTACTGTAAGTGATCTAACTTTGATGTATTGCCTTTCAGGTTAATTCATCCAGACATAGATTACATGTAATCTATTGCAATTGTATAATAATATTGTTATATTTCTGCTGGTATATTCGCTGTCTCAACAGGTTTGCCCTTGTCAACGTTCGCATACTGAATACATGTATGTACACGATACTCATACACTTACAACAAAGCCTGATAAAATATTGTTTTTACTGTAACTGATCTAACTTTGATGTACAGTACAACGTGCCTTAGCAGCCACCTGCGAATTAGCAACCACCTGTCTTAGACACCCAGTTTGAATATGTCTTATACTGACATTTTGTTCTAACTTTTACCTGTCTTAAACAGTCATCTGTCTTCAGCAGCCACTTTTTGTCATTCCCTTGGGTGGCTGTTATGGACACGTTTGACTATATTGCCTTTCAGGTTAATTCATCTAGAGATAGATTACATGTAACCTACTACCATTGTATTATAATAGGTGGTGTTGTTATATTTCTGCTGGCATATTCGATGTCTCAACAGGTTTGCCATTCTCAAGGTTCGGATGCTGAAAACATGTATATACACGATACTCAGAGACTTACTGAATAAATGATATATCTATTCACGCGATCGGCATCTTCAAGTAACAATAGTGCCTTGTGGGTAAAGGAACATGTGTATACATTTTACTAATACTAATTTCCAATAAAACTTGTACCTAAACCACAAAGTAGCAAGTAATCTAATACAAAAAACTTAAAAATACATTTTGTACCAGACACTGACGTTAATTCGCAATTAGTAATGGAATGGGAAAACGAAAACCCAAATCAATTGATCTTATTCTGTCTTCTTAAGAATACAACAGAAGTACATGTAATCTTTTGGGATATTATGAGACAAACACATTCTAAAGAAAGAAAAACACTAATATAACAGTCAGTCAAAGATGAAACCTTGTTTGACATATAACGGTTTAAATTAACTTTCTCCAACAAAGAAATGGTTTTCTTTGTTTTCAACAAAGGATTCAACTTATTTTAAAATATTATCTGATTCATTTTGTAACCTTGTTGTTTTCATTGTCTAATTTATAACATTTTGCAAGTTCAATCAAACGACTTTGAACATCAACATGTATGAAGTTTGCACTTAGAACTTTTGAGTAGTGTATAAAATTATAACTGTATTTAAAATGATCACTCTTTATTTCGAATTTTCGAACACTTGTTCTTTATCAAGATAACTAAAAAAAACAACAAAAAAAAACAAACAACAGTTAATATGAAGTATAATATTATAACTTAATCGAATTGAACTTTTAATGATTCAACACAGCAGAAGATTTAAGAAGGACTTTTTAAAATTGTTTTACTCTTTGATGTTGAAAACTGTTTTTGTTTGTTTGTTTGTGTTTTTTTTGTTGTTTTTTAAAGTTATGTATATGTGTATAAGTGTGTTTCAGTTAGGTTTATGTATGTGTATTGTTGAGCTCTTTTTCTCTTAATAATGTGTAAGTAATGTTGTTGTTTTTTCCAGGAAACGACGTCACGTCTTGAAGGAAGTGATACGTCCGGGAAATGACGTGACGTCGCCCCGGGAAACACCAAACAACATTAGACTTATCAAAATGGATATAACCTAAATTAAAAAAAATTCTGTATTTTCTTGATAAATAAAAAGTGTTCGAAAATTCGAAATAAAGAGTGATAATTTTAAATACAGTTCTTACTGACTTCCCTTTTGGAAGATTATTTTATTGTGTATAAAATTATATTTTTAAACAAGCTACTATTATAGTACTCCTTTTGCGCAAGTCAAATTATTGCACATTCGCTTAAGGCCAAAATGGGGAAATTATTTTTATCTTTGTAATTTAGAATTGAAGAAAATGCCAGATTTTCATTGTTTAGGTATGTCTCTGTTTGTCCGTTCGTATTACCGACCTTCTTCGATCCGTCCGTTCTTCACATATAGTAAGCTGTACATGTATTTAGCTTGTTACTGACAATATTTCATACATCTCATAATTGTTTTCTTTTACAATTTGATTGGTTTTGATCATTAATGTATGCGTTTAATTATATTAAATTACTGTTTATACATGTAAATTGCAAATTTATTGCAAATATATTTTAACATCAGTTTTTGTTAGTATACTGTATTATAAGAAGTTATAATTATATAAAAAAAATACCGAGTAGATATAAGTTTGTATCGAGTTATATAATTTAACTCTTTTATACCGCAATTCTTAATTTCATTAACGACCATGACAGCTTCATAATCCAAAGAAACAAAATCAACTTACGAAATAGTTACTATGGATTACTACGACAAACCCGTTATTTACGAAAATTGTAGTAATTTTGTTATCAACTGGCTGTAATTCAAAATAATAGCAATTTTTACAGACAGTCAATGTTCGAAATAATACAATAATATATAAAACTGTAGACAGCGAAGTCAAAACTGTAAATGTTACAGTGTTTTTACATAAAGAAGTAAACGCCCATGCAATGACAGGAAGCTCATATGACAGAAAGACAATATAATGTTGTATCGTCGTGAAATTCATTTGACAATACCAATTTCTTCGACAATGACTAGATTCAGGAAGCAAATTTAGTAGCTGAAATTACATATCGTTCAATGCAACTAAAGTAAATTTTAGATTTGGGGGCATTTTCCTTTCAGTACTTAAGCTTTGTTAAATGATTTACACACTAGCTTCATTGATTTTACAAAATATTCTTTCAACAACTAATTCGCCTATTGTTTATTTTTGGGCATTTACAAATTAAATCGATCGCGGGACAAGACATATGAGATTGAAATTCAATACATGTAAACAAATCTTTACGATGCTAAAAAGTCACAAAGACATGAAAATGATGCACAGATGACTCGGTCTAATATAGATGATGCACTTGTAAAAAGTTTAATATATTCGAAAAGGAAACAAATAAAGGCAAATTATGTAATTATCACAAACAATTTAAACATAAAATATTGCGTGTCCTCTATGTTTTCAAATAACAACTTATAAATATCGCAAATGTTACATAAGAAAATTTTAAAAGTGAAATATGCATAACAGTTCTTTTTATATGGTTCAAGCATAGTTACGCACAATTGGAAAAGTCACTCGGAAAACGCTGCAATCTTTTTCAAGTAATGTCGATATAATTTGGCTAGATAAAGAAAACAATGTGTCGAAATGAGACCCAAGTGTCACGGATTCTGTAGTAGTATCTGTTTTGTATCCCCCAAAGCAATATGAATCGTTCACTATAGAAAAACTGTCAACTTGATAAGCCTTTATTACCAAAGGGAATAATTTTCCTCAACTACATGACATGCATACATGTATACATGTATTTCTCGATAGGCTACATAATATTATATTTAAACTTTTCTGTACAATTATATTTATGTCTTTCACATTTTGCCGTTATTCTTATTTTGAGTTTTTAATCGATAAAAGTGCATAAAGACTTTAAAGGGCCAGTAACAACACCTTAGGTCATCTTGACGATTTATTAAATATGAGTCTATATATACTTTAAGTTAAATATTTTTTTTTAAAACATGGATCTGTAACAAATAAGGTATATGAGCAAAAAGAAGACTGATAAAATTTAGATTTCAATTAGAAATTCGTAAGTTTTTTTCGGCGTTAGCTGTCTAAGCTCACTTTTGACCTAGTTTTTCGACCAATGAAATGTTGTAAATAATACTCGTATTCTATTATTATGTAGCGGGAAAATGAAATAAAATATTTCGATTGGTAGCTTTTTACACCAGAGAGGCATCTAGCAGGGTGGAGAGGTATCTAGTGGGATTTTTAATTTTTATTATTATGCAGTGGGAAATCAAATAGATTATTTCGATTTGTTGTTAGTGGGTGTTGTTTACGATTACAGTGAAGATTTTTATATTTTGTGTAAGTATTTCTACCTGGCACTTACAGGTTGGAGCATTTTCGTTTTGAAAAGCGATAATTGTATTGGAGAAAAACATTTTACGATTTAAATAACCAGTTAAGGAAATATTAATGGCTTAAATACAATTTTATATGGAATATTCATGGGTGTCAGGTTAACACTGTAATACACAGTGTAAAACGAAAGAGGTGCAGATATTTCTAGTTCTTACGGGTTCGTTTCGTTTCTAGTTTCTTTGATACTGATAGTTAATTTCATTTCGAAAGTACAAGCTCTCTGTAGTGTAGTGGATATCTCTCTCGCCTCTCAAGCGGAGGCCCCGGGTTCAATCCTAAGGTGGGATACTTTTTTTAAAGTTAATTTACGTTAGTTGGTAGATTTCGCTCTTGTAACAAGCTGTTTATATTATTTATATTTATTAAATTTCAAGGACATTTATTCATCTTGAGTTCTAACTCTACAAGAGGTATTTTATTGAAACTGAATAAATGTAGATCAAGGCTTAATGTAAGACATTGCTTCTTTATTCGACTTATTATCACCGTATGAAATTGTTGCAACAGCTTCAACATGTTTTTGAAAGACACTTTCAGTGAATTTATGATTTGTCATGATTCGGTCGCTTAATCTCTAGGTCATACTAAGAAGGCAGGAGGGTTCGTCAACAGCTATAACAAGTAAATTAAAATAACTAAACTATGTCTGCTTCGCCTCTCTATATTTCTTTCTTTCTTATAAACATGTATATATAAAATTAATCTTTTCCATCAACGCCTTTTATCTTTTTCGGCGTTAGCTGTCTAAGCTCACTTTTGACCTAGTTTTTCGACCAATGAAATATTGTAAATAAAACTTATTATGCAGCGGGAAAATCAAACAGATTATTTTGATTGGTTATTAGTGGGTCTCGTTAATGATTACCGTATCGATTTTTATATTGTGTGTTAGTATTTACCTGGCACTATTATGTTCGGGCATTTTCGTTTTTAAAAGCGATAATCATTTTCGTTTTTAAATGCGATAATTGTATTGGAGAAAAAGATATTTACGGTATAAGTAACCAGTTAAGTCAATTGATAGATTAAATACGATTTTATATGGAATATTCATGGGTGTCAGGTAAACACTCGAGTACAATACACAGTGTAAAACGACAGAGAAGTGAAGATATTTCTGGTTCTTACTGGCTCCTTTCCAGTTCCTTTGATACTGATTGTTAATTTCATGCCAGATATTCAAATCGCCTTGGTGTAGTGGTTATCACACCTCTCAAGCGGAGGACCCGGGTTCAATACTCCGGAGGGACACTTTTTTAAAGTTAATTTACGTAAAAGTTTGTAAATTTCGCTCTTGTAACAAGTTGTTATTATTTTCATTTATTGTATTTTAATGACATTTATTCATCATTAGTACTAACTCTACAAGAGGTATTTGATTGAAACTGAATAAATGTACAGTTAATGTTAGACATTCTTCTTTAATCGACGTATTATCACCATACAAAAATTTTGCACGCTCTTTATTTCTTTCTTTCTTATATATAAAAATCTTTTCCATCAACGCCGTTTATCTTTTTTAAAGATATTTCTTGTTCATGTTCATATGGAAATTGTCCTCATGAAATATCTAATGGGTTACATTGTCCAGATCCTTCGCTTTTCTAGAGCTGGTAACAATGTTTATTTAGCAATTTTAATGAACGCAAGCTTTGCAGAACTGGGTGAACATTGAAACATTGATACAGTATCGGTACAACTTATTATTATATAAGAAAAGTGTGTATTCCATACATGTTTATTTCATACATTGGGTGTTCGAGCGGATTTTAATTGGGAGTTCGAACGAGTCTGAACGTAGCATTATTACATGTATACAATTAAAAGAAGCTATCAGAATCATACAAGAAAATAATGAATTTACATGCATAGAAAATACTGTAATATTTGAAAATATGGGATTTTGTTTAAATACTTTTTGTTAATTTGTTAACGATTATTGCGAAAAAATAATTAATTGTAAAAGTAAAAAAAAACTCACAATATATAAATCATGCAAACATTTTAGATATTAATAGTTTCTATAAAGGTGTTATGAAAATTCATTTGTATCTGCTAAAGCACACGTGAACTAGTTTCGCAATATTTAAATTATTTAAAATGTTCACCCACGCGTTCTTCAACCGATAAAAAGATTATATATGACACATAAAATTTCTCAGACAGGAAGCTACCTTTTAATATTCCCTGTGGTTAAAACGAAAACAAGCCCAACTGTTTTACAAAAATTGCCTGTAATTGGTGAATGTTAAAAAGTTCGAAAAAAAACAACAGGAAAAATAAGAAAGTGAAAAATGCATAATAAGGAATCGCCATACTCAGAAAACACAGCCTCTGCACGCAGTGCAAAGTAGAGAAGAAAAGAGAGATTGTTTTGAGAATATCAATTTCATATAAGACGCCACAAACAATTAACGAAAAAGAGACCCGTAGGGTTACCGCCTAGGAACTGTCAGTGGCAAAACTATTTGCCATAATTCCAGTGCGCATTTACTACAAGTTAGGTCATGGAGTCCGAAAAGCTTGACAAATAATAATTATAAGATAACTACTTCTATTTTGAAATATTGAGATTGATATAAGGCTATCAACTTGTCAAATAAATCATGTTTCGAATCAAGGACGTGACACGTCTGGTCACCTTGACTTAATTGACTTTTACCAAACAACTGAGGTCAAAGACGCAATTCATATTATTATACAACTGTCGTTATACAGAAATGAAATACTGGACTGTTTAATAAGTTTTTATCGTGCTTGCGTTAGATAACATAACTGCACTTTATATTTTTGTCTTTGATATTTGCAGAAGTGTCCGGTATATTTTCCTTCGGTACCATATACATCCGAAACACTGACATTTTCTTAGCAAGAAACCCAAAATTAACCTTGTTCCATATTGAACTTCCGAACTCATAGATCACCACGATTTCTAGTTTTTACCAACTTATATTTGCTTTACGTTCAGACATTTATCAAAACAGAAGATTGCAAATTTTGGTATGTAAATTTTGTATTATCCCCGGTAGGAAATTCCATATGTTCTTTTAGATGATCTGATGGCTTGTTTTAGTTTAATTTATGGTCCGACAACATTTTTTTTCAAATGTTGTTGATATATTTTGTTTTCAATTTATGTGTTAAGCATTAATATTTTATTTTTGCTTCCTTTTGGCAATTATGTCTTTCCACATACCATTAAAACGTGCAAATATCTCACATCCCGAATCGAGAAATGAGATATGGTTGTAAGATTGAAAATAAATCAGAAAGTGTGATAATAAATTATGAAACTTCTAACATTTTTTTCTGTTATCTTACTCTTTTTTCAGAATCATTTTTAAATTATGGATAAGCTTTTGTGCTTAACTTTAGTTTAAAATTGCTTTTTAAATGTTTGTTTTGTGTTTCAGTGCACCAAGACATACAAAATGTATAGATAACCCAAAAGCCATACTGTTGCAGCGACTATCTAACTATGCAAGAGACAAAATCAGTACACACCAAGTCATGTTACTTTATAAACAAAAACGTCTTTGGTCGTTTTCTTACAACAAGTGTTCTATCCTGGGAACATGAAGAAATTGATCGCTGGTTGAAGTTGTCAAATACATTATCTGTCCGTTATCTACTAAGCTCGATATGCTCCCTAGTTGAAGATAGACAACAAACGCTTACATGTTACAGTAATAGAACAAGACAGTGCACTAAAGTCACTCTCTTCTCAGAAAAATATTATTATGTGAAACAATGTGGAATTTTATATTAATTTACTTCTTTTGTTCTAACCTTCATTATATATAAAAAGTGAACTAAATATCAGGAATGGCCCTATCGTGAAAACACAGCAAAAAGTAGAAAGAACAAAGGTTTCCTTGACAAAACTGTAAATATACATGCATATACACTTTGTACAAATCACTTGTACTTTTTTCATCTACAATATATGTTGGAGTAGTTACGTCTAATTGCTGAATAAAACTACACGTTTTACAAACTTTAATGAGAGACAAGTAAAGAATTACTGTATACATTAATTTTGTAAAGAATGAGCACGCACATAACACGTCATAAAAATCACGGTTTCACAAAATTGAATGCGAGACTTTAAATGTTTTCAGTTATGATTTAAGCATTTTCAGGTTTTGCTATTCATAGAAACCACTCGATTCAGTTATCATGGACCTGTCAGGACCTTATCCTGGCGCTCACATTTTTATTGGATAATATTTACTTGAGATTTGGTACCTCTATTTATAAACAAGTAATAGGCATTCCAATGGGTACTAATTGTGCACCCCTTGTTGGTGATCTGTTTTTATACTGTTATGAAAGAGACTTTATGTTATCTCTTTCTACCGAACATCAAGATGACATTATTACAGCTTTTAACAACACCTCGAGGTACCTTGATGATTTGAATATAGTTAATAACCATTTTCCATCACAGGTTAATAAGATTTATCATAAAGAACTACAGCTTAATAAAGCGAACACTTCAGAAAAGCAAGCAAACTTCCTTGATCTAAATCTGTCCATTGAAAATGGTTACGTCACTACTAAAATATATCATAAAAGAGATGATTTTAATTTTAATATAGTACATTTTCCGTTTTTAGACGGCGATGTTCCTCGTGCAACATCTTACGGGGTTTATATCTCACAGCTTGTTCGCTTTTCAAGAGCTTGCAACGATGTGAATGATTTCAACGAACGTAATATTTGCATTACAGAAAAACTTTTAAAACAAGGTTATCGGTATCACAAATTAAGGAAAACCTTTTGCAAGTTTTATCGCCGATACCCAGATCTAATTCATAAATACAGGTGCAGTTCGAAATCACTATTGCAACAAAGTATTTCAAAGCCAGTTTTTTTTATGGAGATTGAATTTATAAACTTAAGAAGATATAAGGCAATGTTTATTTCTCCCGGTTATTCGTAAAAACCATCTGTAAATTTAAAAAGAAAGGTTACCAGCATGATATTTTACAGCGCTCTGCAGGCCTGGTGATTAACCTATCTACAGTTGATCATTATGCTTACCTCTTTGGTTGCACGACGGTGGCAGGGGTTTGAGTTTATGAAGGTTTATGGGGAAATCTTTTCTTAAAAGAACCTAGAACGTCGATTTGTTTCTTTTATCCTTGCCATCGTGTTCTTGCTGATTTTACTCCAGGTGCTCTGGTCTCGGTAAGATCATTGAGTACCCGCCCTTTGGCTTTGCAATGCTTTTAGCTCCTTATGTTTTATATGTCTGTGTGCTTTTGCATGCACCATTGTTGAGCAGATGGGTGGGTTGGAGTTATTTCACCAAGACAATTTGTACTTGTTTTGTGATATGAGAACCTGTTGGGGCAAGTGTGAGGTTGGTGCACCATAGAACCTGGTTTAAACCCCCAGTGGCAATTTGTTTTGCCACTGACCGTACCAAGGCGGTATCCCCAAAGGTTCTCTTTTTCGTTAGTTGTTTTTGGCGTCCTATTTGAATTGACATACTTATAACAAACATGCTCTCTCTCTCTCCCTCTCTTCTTTTTCGCTGCGTGGAGAGGCTGTGTTTTGTGAGTCTGGCGATTCCTGATATGCATATATTACTTTTTTTGTACTTGTTTTGTGATACGAGAACCTGTTGGGGCAAGTGTGAAGTTGGTGTACCCTAAACCTGGTTTAAACCCTCAGTGGCAGTTTGTTTTGCCACTGACCGTTCCAAGGCGGTAACCCCTCTGGTTCTCACTTTCGTTATTTGTTTGTGGCGTGCATTTTGAAACTGATTATTGTACATCCATGCTCTCTTTTCCTCTCTCCTTTTTCGCTGCGTGGGGAGGCTGTGTATGCTGGATGTGGCCATTCCTGATATGCATATTTCATTTTTAATAAGTTTTTTACTCGACTGAATTATGTTCGATGATTTTCTTAGTACATTCTGTGCTTGATGTTTATAGTCTGCGATATGCATACTAATTACCAACGTCTGCATAACGTGTTTATGTCATTCTATGGAACGACTTCAGTCCCACATTTTCAACATTTGCCTAATTTTTGAAAATAGCCCGGTATGCATAACCTATACAAGAAATAAATATTTTAAAAACCCGGGAAATTTAATGCAGCTATATGCACTTGATGCTTTTAGAATAATATTGAATCGACATATTTTGGCGTTTATCTTAACCCAAAGGTTTCACTGTATTGAATGTTCGAAAAATCATAGTTTACTACGCGTTCATTTGATGCAAATGTTATGGTAAAAAAAGATTAATCATAATATTAAACATTCACTTAAAGTTTTAAATGGTCACGTTTTGTTCATAATATTAGTTAGTAAGAGCTAAAAGAATAATCATAAACATTCACCCAAAGTTCACTAATTTTTAAATAACAGTTTTTGATTTAATCTAACTTGTTAATGATTGACTTAGAAACAGTTTTGCAAGAGCTATACTTAATTTTGCTATTCTTAATTTTGCTTTAAATACATTTTATGTTTTTAAATGCCAAACAACCACGAATCTACTCTGAATGATTGTTTTTCTGTTTATTATGAACCCTCGTCAGGAAAAACTCAGTGAGACACAAAACCATACACTCATGAACAGCATTATTTGTTACAAATCCTCCAATTGTATAAACTGAAGACTGTTTTAATCCTCCAATTGTATAAACTGAAGACTGTTTTAATTTTCAGTTTCGGGTGAAAGTCATTTGTCTTGCATTGATTTCAAATAGATGCAAAGTAACTTTGAAAGCCACCGAACACGACAAATATGAAAATATTGCAGGCTCGGTTTGATTGAGCCTGTTCATGGACAGTAATGGAAATGCATATTACTGCCCAGGCCGCCTAGCCCCGGGTTGAGCGCAACTCAATATTAACACCAATAAACAGTACAATTTTGACCATCCCAAACGATGGAATAGGATTTTGACAGGGGATCTTAGAATATAAATCCTGCATATCACAGACAACGCCAAAGGCAAAATTTAAAAAGCAGGAAGTATATCCTTGGGGTGATTGAATAATATCCGAATCAATAACCACCCATCTCAAAACTGGCCGAAATATAGAAACAAAAGGTAATTTAAGAAGTACTATTAACAAACTACATAATTATCGTGCTCAACGACCTTCCAAGGACGTAATTGATAACACACTGATTGAATGTACGAGGAGACTTTTTACAGCCGCCACACGAATCAAAATGAAAAAAATGAACTGACAGGTTTGCATGTTGCATGGATATATTTAATACATAAAATTGGTCTCAATCAATGGACTGCACTAATTCCCACAAACTCGCTTGTTTTTCGGCGTCCGAATGTACATTTGTATATCTAAAATGTGTTTACACTTGTCCTTATCGATGTTGATGCCTCTCCAAGATAAAACGTTCCTTAAAAGAAGAAGAAGAAGAAGAAGAAGAAGAAGATAGCAAAAAGGAAACAGAAAATAATCAATAAAGATCAAAAGTACATTCAATTTGAATAATTGATTCCTAGGCGACAAAGTAATTGTTATTTTCGAACCCTTTCTTGACGTGGATAATAAACGATACTAGCATAGATCGTAAACATATACTATTTATGACCAATTCAATTAGTGTGTTCTTTCCTTATATAACATTCTTGTTCTGTAGTTAATAACGGACCTTTGGAAAATTACTGTAATTTAAAATATAAGATGGATCGGAATTACCATCATTTTCCTTCCTCATGATATATAACTACTTTGGATAAGCCTATCAAGTGGATATCTCATTGGAAATGCTTTCAAATTAAACGTTCTTTGAAAGGATAAACACTTGTGCTATTATTAACTTATCAACATATTTCTTCTATGATCCTTATAAAATCGGTTATTTGTAAGTCTTCCACAAAGCTAAGAGAATATTAACTTTCGATTATATCGGGAAAGACAAATGTTATTACCATGATTACGTTTATTCAAAATTTATCAAATAAATCATGTCCTTTAATTTATAGAAGATTTATGTCCATGCGAAAAATTTGACCTTTACGCAAGTATGAAAAAAATCTGAAGAAATTCTATCTAATATGGTACTTATTTAGGCTTTTATGAATTGATCAGGTTCATTCTTGATGGTCTATTTGTGATGTTAAATGAATGTTTTTGTGTGACTTTTTTAAGTTGAACATTCTGATATAATAGTTCACCATACCACGTGGTTTGTGGCGTCAACTTTCGTTATTTAATCAAGAAAAAACATCGATTCAAATCTTCGAAATCTTGTAAGTATTTTTAAATTATAAGTTTAACATTTTCGACGATTCTAAGGTTAAAGTTGAACACTACCGACGGTTGTGAACACATTCTTCTCCAACAATGTTTAACTTTACACTTAAAACAGCCAGCATGAAATTCAGTAGTGTTCCCCTTAAATTCATTATTTTTATTCAATGAACTACCATTTTTATCTTGACTTAAAGTTTCGTTTATATTCTCAGATCCCCTGTCAAAATTATATTCTGTTTAGTTCCGCGCATTGTTTTCCGTTTAAGGCAAACCTATTCCCTTATCTGGGGACAATACGCCGCTGAAAATGGAAGGTTGTTAATCAAAGGTTTATAGCATATCGAAGGTCCCATGTTCACCGCCAAATGAACACAAATGTTTGGGATGTTTATTGGTGTTAATATTGATTTGCACTCGACAGTCAAGATTTGGTGGAACACATGTCAGCCAGTATAATTCCCTATATATAAATAATGTATTCGTCCTAATATAATGCAATGTCATTTTTAAACATTTTACAAATTCAATTGCTATAAACATAAATGGAAACGTATCCGTTGCTGGACTCGTTTGATGGTAATTATTCTTTACTGTTTGCTTGTTGTTTTTTTTAAATATTTCTTTATCATTCATTAAGAATTTGCAACACATTCGCATAAAAATATTTATAGATGAATCAAAACGAACTGGCGTTGGTACTTGTTGCAAGGATTTAATAATATTATGTAAAATTGGTCTCAATCAATGCACTGCAACATTAATTCCCACAAACTCGCTTGTTCGTCGGCGTATGAATGTATATCTAAAATGTGTTTACACTTATCCTTATTGATTTTGATGTCTCTCAAAGATGACACTTTCCTTAAAAGAAGAAGAAGAAGATTGAAGTAAATAATATATTAAATTATTAAAAAGCTATGAATAACTTACATCATGTTTACATCAAATCATCCTCTTTTTCGCAGTTACTTCAAGTCAATCTCTTCAGATGCCGCAAGTTTCAGTTATAAACATTTAATACTTTAACAATGTAATAATTGTTGACAAATGATTGCAATAATATCGTTTTCTTCCTGTTTGATAAGATAACCTCAGTCTTGATTCACTCTATTTCTAGGAGAGGAAGTTTTCAAGAGCGCGCAAACAATCCAATTACATGTATAACCGTATTTGATTCATAACTATCAAGCAGTTAATTGTGCAAGCTGATAAAAAAAGTTAACCAGTCTTCCCAAAATGTAGCCTCCAAATGCTTTCTGTTTGTCTTAGGAGCGCAATGTGGTAATTCTTTTTATTTGAATTAGTTTGATATACACCGCATACCTTACACTAATGTGGACAGTATTCTGCAATCCATTTCAGCTAATAAACAGGCTGAATCAACACAGAGCCTGCAATGACATTTGTTATGTTCGGTAGGTTTTTCATCTATTCACTTAATATATAAGTAACGAATAATTTCTGAATCAAATTATCTAAAATACAGTCAAAACAGCAATTTAGCCACACAAGGGAAATCAGCGGTCGCAAAAATTGTTAAAATCGCTCGCCTATTATTTGAAAACTGGTCGCCATTTCAGCCAATCAGATGCTTGAGATTTGAGACTGGTTCCCATGCTCAGTTTTATAACCTTGGGCATAGGTCATACCATCTTCCAATCGCTGCCTGTTTGCTTTTCTTTTGATTATTCAAGATGACATTAACAAATCGCAAGAAATTGTCGTTATAATGAGATTATAAAAATGTGGAAACGACTTAAAAAATTAAAAGTAAAGAAAAATATTTCTCTTTTGCTACTTCAAAAACTTATTTACATTTCATTATCTGTCTTTTTACTAATGGACATTAGGTAGTCCTGTTTTAGGACGCAACGTTCCTTGTGTGTTTGCAACTACATTCCTATGAAAGCTTCCAGACAGTCCTACCTTTGGGGACAGCAATGTTCAGTTGTTTTTTAAAACAACGTTCCTTATAAAACCTGTTTTGCTGTCAGTGTTCATTTAGCGATACTTGCCCTTTTGCAAGTTTCAAAGCAAATATCCTGTTGTCAAAATCTCATTTCTAAGTTCATAAAAATAACATTCTAGTGTATTACGGTATGGAATCGGACACCGGATATAACCGTTGTTTTTTTTGAGTCAAAACAAAGTTTTTAGAAGTTGCCAGAGGTAAGAAAAATTCGATTTCTCAGCACATATGACACTAATCTGACCTGGGTTTGATTTTGTGTTTCCCTTAATTAAGGCCAGATATCATTTAAGTACAAGTATCAACCACAAAAACAAGATTTCAATTTGTTAAAATTAACAATTCATCGTTTCATTATTAGTTTCGTTCAAATTCTGAATCGGCAGTTTTCTTATACTCCTTCTCATGTACTGACATTCGAATTTTTAGCGAGATAGACAAAAAAATTTGACTTCTACAGAGACCAAAAATTTCACGCGCCTAGTGTACTGGGTATACAAAACCTTTGCTGTCCGGGGTATAATGAGCAACTTTACTGAGTATACATTATAAAATGAGCAATTGTATTGATAATATGTTATCATTACCATCATTTTCATTATAGCCATCATCATTGTCGTGGCCATAATCATCAACATTATTTATATTATCATTTTGATTTTCAGAAAGACAGGGAACATGCGGAAAGCGATGTGTCAGAGATGTAGTAAGTATTTTGTTTGTAACGAATGTATAATGTAGGTAGGCATATATGTCAGAAAATAATATAAAACCTAAATGTCTTTCATATGGCGTATAAACATGCATTTATAAATCATGATATTAGCAATTGATGATTATCGATTACCAGAATCAAGTTTATTTATCATATTTTACGTACTGAGTATGGAAACATTGCTTTTTTTCGAAGCAAAATCTTATTATCAAATCACTTACTTTGCGTCATATTAAAGACTTTAATTTTATCATGATTTAATTACAATAATTCTAATGATATTAAGTCAAAAAGTATCAGAAACCGTCTCAAACTTTGATTGTTGTTTTGTGTTTTTTTTAGTTATACTCAGTACAGTAAGCCTCAAAGTGATCAGTATACCCAGTAAACTAAAATAGTATACCCAGAAAACTAGGCGCGTGCATTTTATGTCGCTGTAGATGTCAATTTTTGGTCGATCTTTCTAAAAAATTAAAAGTGAGTACGAGAGGAGGAGTATAAGAAAACTGCCGATTCAGAATTTTTATTTTTGGAAGAAACTAGTAATGAAACTAGATTTTCGGTACCTGGGCATCAATTTCTCCAGTGAGCAATGGTGAACTTTTACAGATAGTTGAACAAATCTTGATTTTGTGGTTGATTCTTGTACTTTTATGATATCTGGCCTTTATTTAGGGACACATAAAATCAAACCCAGGTCAGAATTTTTCTTACCCCTGGTAAATTTTAAAACTTTGTTTTGACTAAAAAACGCGGTTATATCCGGTGTCCGGTCCCATACCGCGTGTTATGTGCATTTGCAAAGAAAAAGTGTTTTTTTATTGTTGCAGTTGGGATCAAATATTAACACCGTGTGTCCTGATTAAAATGGGAGGTACCTTTAAGGTAACAAGACACATTTTTATCAAACTCTGAACAGCGTTTCTGAGAAAACAGGTCATTTGAAATACGTTTTCGAATACTCCTCCTATACTAACTGTAAGAAAAGTACTTATAACGCTGGTTTCGAACTGGAAAATCGAGCCAACACGACCGAACCTCCATACTGTCCAAAACTAGTTTGTCATACCGGTTAATAAATATCGTGGAACGTCATAAGGCAGTCGCCGTGAAACAATTGAATCAACTGTTGCTAGGGGAAAATTTGCATTTCCCTGCGGGATACTTTGTAAGACTATTCGCACTTTTTTACCAGATATAAATTTAGGATTTGGACTACAGTTTTTACACTAGTGATGCAGTAACTGCATTTTTCATTTACAACTTCACTGTATATAAACCGATTGTATCATATGCCGGATATAGCAAGCTGATTGCATGGTGCGATAAAAACAATTCGTAAATAACACATTGAAAACGGAATAATTAGGATCATTTTAAGTACATTCAACAAAAACAAGAACGTTATATTTTGTATAGTCTTTATTGGTTGTAATACCATTTGTTTTGAGCATATATAGAGATAAAAACTTGCAAAATTGCATTTAATCACAAGAAGGTCTTGCAAATGACCCACATAATTGTATCAAAATACTGTTATTCTCTACAAATAAACGCTCTGATGCACGAATAGATACCAGTTATATGACTCTATGACATTAATATACAGATTATTACATTACAATTATTTTGCTTTTAATGTATAGATAGTGTGAAATATTAAAATGTTTGAGGGGTGTGTTTCGTAATGACTGTATCATCTATAGCATTATCATACTATCATTTATAGCAAACACACCTATTTCTGTTGTATCATTTAGTGCGATCTTCGTTGAATGATTTTCCAGTAATCTGTATCACTTATGGCGATGCACATTTGCTGATTTTATCAAGTTTATGCTTTTAGGTAAGATGGAGGAGTTCGTCTACATATATTGTCTCTACAAATCGGGTATATTTGGAGAAATAATAAATCCTGGCGTACAAAAACACGAAGAGAAGAACTTTAAAAAAATAAAACAGAACGATACAACAATAGTGACTATAGGTTATTGTTAGTTTGGAGACTGGGCGACCGTTTAATTTTTCATACAAACCTCGATATAAACTATAAACTGTTTTTGTAACTGATAAATTGGCATACACATAGTTTACACAAATCAGTTGTCAAAACAGTATTTTTATGACTAGCATAAATGTATTATGAGAATATGTTGGAAAGCGAATTCGTTAATTTCTTTAACTGAAATCAGCATGGGAACACACCTGACTCTCAAGGGAAGACCTTTGTGAAAGCCCATCATTGGGTGGAAAACAAGATATTGATTCCTTTGCTAAAGTTCCATTTGACCCTTTACTCCATGGGATATGGAGTACGTTGTTTTTGCTGTACACTATTTGCTATTACATTTATTAGAATATTTCTGAAAACAAGTGACCATTGTATATTCCGATCAAATGACATTTCTGCTGACGATGATCTACATTGGTCGTACATTGAGTAAAGGATTTATCATTAGCTTCAAGAGCTTGCAACGATGTTAATGATTTCAATGAACGTAATCTTTGCATTACAGAAAAACTTTTAAAACAAGGTTATCGGTATCACAAATTAAGGAAAACCTTTTGCAAGTTTTATCGCCGATACCCAGATCTAATTAATAAATACAGGTGCAGTTTAAAATCACTTTTGCAACAAGGTATTTCACAGCCAGTTTTTTATGGAGATTTAATTTATAAACTTAAGAAGATAAAAGGCAGTGTTAATTTCTCCCGGTTATTCGTAAAAACAATCTGTAAATTTAAAAAGAATGGTTACCAACATGATATTTTACAGCGCTCTGCAGGCCTGGTGATTAACCCTTCTACAGTTGATAATTATGTTTACATATTTGGTTGCACGACGGTGGCAGGGGTTTAAGAGTTTATGAAGGTTTATGGGGAAATCTTTTCTTAAAAGAACCTAGAAGCTCGATTTGTTTCTTTTATCCCTGTCATCGTGTTCTTGCTGATTTTACTCCAGGAGCTCTGGTCTCGGTAAGATCATTGAGTACCCGCCCCTTCAGCTTTGCAATGCTCTTAGCTTCTTATGTTTTATATGTTTGTGTGCTTTTGCATGCAACATTGTTTAGCCGATAAGTAGATTGGAGTTTTTTCACCAAGACAACTTGTACTTGTTTTGTGATATGAGAACCTGTTGGGGCAAGTGTGAGGTTGGTGCACCCTAGAACCTGGTTTAAACCCCCAGTGGCAATTTGATTTGCCACTGACCGTTCTAAGGCGGTAACCCCTCGGGTTCCCATTTTTGTTTATTGTTAGTGGTGTCTTTATTGAAACTGATCATTTTATTAACCATGCTCTCTCCCTCTCTCTTCTTCTTGACTGTGTGGGGAGGCTGTTTTTTCTGAATGTGGCGATTCCTGATATGCATATTTCACCTTTTTCTAAAATATAAGTATTTAAATAACTTGCTTTGCCTCATTATATGTATGTCACGCCTACCTGCGTGTGTATTTATAATCGTGAACCTTGAGTTTCGAAACTATTACTTCAAAAAAAAACTTAGACTATGTTTATCAAATCCAAAACATTTTGGGACGACATTAATTATCGCTTGTTGTAAATTGTAGTTCTCAGAGCGGCCTGGGTGTTAACTAATGAAGTCAGGTAGATCCAATTGTTTCGTGTCGCCGCAGTATATAAAGGCACCGAGGCCCTTATATTTCATAACGTATCATTTCTGTACAAAGCACTTTTAATACATGTTTTGACATCAAGCCGTTGTTTTTTAATCCGAAAAATATACTAAAATCATCTTTAAAAAATCGCCATAACTGATACACATAGATCACTAGAAACATACAACACTTTTTGTTTTGTCATGTATTTTTGTCATTAACAATAAACAATTGTTTGCAAAAGTTGTGTGCCTTTCATTTCCAAAAATACCCAAAGCAATAAATTATTGTACGTTTCGTGGACAGAGTTGTTGTCTCGTCTCGTGGAATGAGTAGAAACTTCATTTTTCTTTAAGTTAAACTATTCTAATAAAATTATCCTTTGAACTTCCATGTTATTTTAATTAAATTGTCCTGTTATTTATTTATGGTTATGTTATTATAAGTTATTTCAGACATAAACGTTATTATTTCCTGTATGAACATGTGAAAAGAAAAAAAATATGTAGAATTGTTGAAGAATACCAACTGAAGAAGGCCGTAATAAAGAGTAATGGTTTTAAACTGGCTGATGAAATAAAAGCATTATGCAAACAGAAATTTTAAATCTAAAATATGTGCATCGCACATCTGACAAATAAATATAGGTTAGAGCTTTAGACCTCTCGACTTAATGGGCTTAGCCTTATACATGTAATATGACCTGTTACTTTATAATATAAACTAATTACAATAGTTTACATACAAAGACACTGTAAATACCGTATAGCGGGTTATTTCTGCGGTCATAAATTTCTGCGTTTTGCCCTCAAAAATGGATGCAAAAATTTCTGCGTGTTTTATTTCTGCGTTTTCGGTTCCCTTGAAGGATAAATTTATGCGGTTCATATTGGGTAAGGTGTCGTAAGAATAACACGATTGTGATATAAGCATACTTAGGGAGTCAATCATCTGGGTGCGGTATACAGATAATTACTGTCTCTGTTACTGTTACTTGTGAAATAATATACAAACTGCATATTATTCAATATATTTATTCATGGGTCAATTCCTATTACTCGATTTATTTCATCAAAAATGTACAAAGATATTATTTACCGATGAAAAACAACTCTCAAACAACTATTCAATTAAATTGAATGTTTGAGCAATGTTTGAGCAAATGTCACGTTTATACTATGCCTATACGAAAACAATTTTCGGTAATTGATCGTAATTATTTTACACTGTCTGTATTGTGAAACGGATTATCTCGGACATGGCGACTTCAGTGATTTTCGCTTGAAAATGAGATAATATTTTGCGATTTAAATTTCCGCTGGTGTCTTTTTTCTGCTGGATTTATTTCTGCGATTTCATCCAAAGACAGCAGAAACGCAGAAATTTGGCACCCGCAGAAATAACCCGCTATACGGTATTGCATACATGTATAATCTTTGTATTCCATGTAGTAGACATAATGATACAGTGTCTTGTTTAGATATTTACTAATAGATACAATGTAACACTTTACTGGTTAATTAACAGTAATAACAAAGTCATCCGAGCATGGAACAATGTTACAGTTTTCACACTAGTTATGCAATAACTGCATTAATCTCTGTAAGCAATTTAGCCGGGTGTAACGATAAAATATGGAAATGAACACTGTCTGATCTTTTCAAGGAAGAAATGACAATTCAGATATTCTTACCAACAAGGTTTATCTGTCAATTGAATTTGCATATTTCATTTGCGTAATTCTATACAGGAATTGAATAACTATACAATAATAAATCAAAAACAAAAAAAAGTTGTGTCGAAATAAGGCCAAAAAGGGAAGAAAATGACGTACACATCCGACAATCCATTCTTTAGTTAACCCAAGTCTCTAAACAAAATTATAGTTTCTTGCGTAAGGGAGATGTAGCAAAATGGATTCGATGAGAACACCGAAACTTTTCTATCTTCTATACATTAGTATGATTCAGATACTTTCAACGTAGATCTATTTACCATGATTTCCTTTGAAACTTTCAGTTAGATCGCATGTATGATTATAAAAATTATTTACGGATAATTATCATTAGTTTACCCTGTATATATAGTTTTAGTTTTAAATTATCTAAGCTAAACATAGATGACAAGATTATGACAACTATCACGCCATTCAGCCAAGATGTTGAAAGGAAATAAGGATCATGTGTTTGTAATACGATAACTGTCAAAAAACATCACTTGTACAGATGAACTCTTTATTGCTGTTTATCGCCATGAAACAATAAGTGGCAACGCGTATAAAGTTACCTATCATGGCTTTAACCAGATTTGAAGGTCCAAAAACGCCCCACATGTCCCATCAGGTTCTCAAATGAAGAAACACGAACATGTTGACTTGGCAAATGAAAACCAACCCATCCTCTTCTCGACACAAAATTTGCCCTCCTCCCCACACACACTCACATTAAACTCAACTAGACTAAAGACTAGATCACTATACTAAAATCTACTGAGTTTCTTAAATTTAAAGTCACAGTAACTATGGATGGCACAGATGATAATTATGTAATATTAAACACATCCATCACATTTCATCGAAGAGCATTGGATATTTTTAAAATGATCACATTCATGTTTATATAACCAATGTACAGGATTAAAAGATCTTAGACTACATAATAAATTAATGCTATTTCTATTTCTATAGCACTGTTAAGAGTAAATACTTGTCGTTTGTATTTAAAACATAAAATATACCACAATGACGAAATCGTCAAGCTACACGGGTCTAGACCCGATCAGGCTACAATTGAAAACGTGCAGTTGATGCAAATTACGCTAGTAAAACTTATCATCTTTTCGTGACACCGGTGCCTGATTTATACTAATGGAAAAAGTTATATATCTGAGTGGGGATATTTTACAGCCGCCACACTGCACAAACTTTGCAATAAATAACGCATACGGATTCGATAGCAAGTGGTACTGTTTTCACAACTGGGCTGTTTAAAAAAATGGCTGGAAAAGTGAAAAAATTGTTAAAAATTAAAGTTCATAAAAAATCCAAACTTGTTATTGTGTATTTTTTGCTTATTGAGACTGAGTACAGAACTGAAAAGATTTTTGAATTAAGTCAACTGGTTGCTGAGATATTGTCATTTGAAAAATGGCAAGTGAAGTGAAAAAAATGTAAAGAATTTAAGTTCATAAAAAGTCCAGACTGGTTGGTCCATATGTTTGTACAGTCTTTACAGTGATCAAAATCAATCAAGTTATACTCATATGTGGCAGAATAAAAATTTTATGGAGATTTATTGACCAATATTAAATAAATAAAAGAATTTTAATTTATTTGCTTAAACTACAAGTATAATTGTTTCTTATTATTTAAATGTGTATTTCTGTCAAAATACATGTTGAAGCATCAAATATAAGTGCTTTAGAACTTGTGGTATCGCATAAAGATAAAAAATTCATATTGTTAAGAAAGGGTGTCACATTCCTGACAACCAATGTTTCACTAAGGCCATTCCTGTTTGTTTCAATTTAACAAAACATGACATAGACTTCTAGGAAAAAACATGCTCTTGTTTTCATGTAAAGAATATTTTGACAGAATATTGCAATATGTGCATAATGTCACACTCCTGACAAATTTAGCTGACATTTTCTGAAGGGAGCTGCAGACAAATATAATTTCAATAGATGTGATAATATTATAATTATTGCATCTAGAAACATAAAACTTAATGATACACAAAACATTTCTTATGTACTATTAATCTTTAAAGTCCTATAAAATTATAAAGCAAATATGTATTGATTTTCTTGAGGTATTTTCTAATCTGCCACACTTGACTGAATAGCATAAATTTTGATTACTTTAAGTATAATATGCTTAATTTTATCATTATTTGATGCCTAATAAATGCACATTTTACTAAAACAACAATAAAACTTGTCTTTACTCAAGCTTTTTGTAAAATAATGGTCTGAGCAAATGTGATTTTGAAAAGTGTCACACTTTTTTGTCACACTCCGGACAATTTTTGACCATTATTTTAGAATATTTTTTTACGGATGGTGCTATTTTGATGAAACTTCACAAATCTTTAAAGGGCATGATGAGACACCTCTGCAGGGTAGGAAAATGGAAGTAAATGTTTGTTGTACATTTTTACAACAGGAAAACCCAAACCAGCCATTTTTTTGAAACAGCCCAACTGTACATCATTTTTTTTTAAATCTATGTGAAAAAATAATGCCAAGAAATGTTTTTTTCTGCTTGAGGGTACATACGCAAATGTTGTGTAATTTATGATCGATTCTTTCTTGTTCAGTTAAAGGGTATTTTTCAATTTTAAATTGTTTCGGAGAAAAATGTATTCAGAATTTTTGTATGGATTGAAATTCAATACTTTCAGTAACATGTAAAAAAGTGAAGAAACCTGAATAAATATTATTAGCACTGCTGCTGCATCGCCCGGCAAAATAGGTAAGAAAGCATACATTAACAGATCCAAATAGGTGGAAAAGAGAAATATCTGGCATGGTCACTGACAAACAATTGCTGATGCAATCGAATACTGTAACGTTGTAAATTATCCCTCATATTGTCAGAAAAAAGAATGGTAATTATTTACAGTGTATATTGAACCAACCAGAAACACCATGTTTCAAAAACGGTTATTAAGAGACCCTGTATCCCATTCATATTTATCTAGTGCATATTAAATACTTCTGAATCAGAGATAGCAGTGCCACATCATTGCAACATGATTGTCGCACTGTATTTAAGATAAAACTGTGAAATAACTCTCGTGTTATATGAGAAAACTGACAGATAGCTCCATCCTAAATAAAAACTCAATTCCCTTTTTCAATTCTCATAAAGTCAATGTCTTTAGAGTTTGAAAGTTGCCAGTTAAAGTAAATTGTATCAGGAATAACAAAACAAAGCTTTTCCACACACAGGAAAAGTGTGATTATAAGTATCTTGCATGAGTGTGAGGTGAAGATGGAAAAATCTGTCACCAAGGGTGAACTGTTTTTGCGGGAACGAGGCTCTGCCGAGTTCCCGCCAAAACAGTTCACCCGAGGTGACAGATTTTTTCCATCTTTACCGAATGTCTCGTGCAAGATACTTTTTCTTGCATACCTTTTACTGTTTATAACATTTGTGTACATTTATAGAAACTAAATTTTGTTTCTTTACGCTCAAATATTGACGTAAACGCAAACCTTATTTGTAAATGACGTCACTAACTTGAATATATTACGTCAGATACTTGAAGACGTGACGTAACTCGTGTAGCACGCGAAAAGATTATAAGTATCTTGCATGGGTGTGAGGTGAAGATGGAAAAATCTGTCACCGAGGGGGAACTGTTTTGCGGGAACGAGGCTCTGCCGAGTTCCCGCCAAAACAGTTCACCCGAGGTGACAGATTTTTCTATCTTTACCGAGTGTCCCATGCAAGATACTTTTTCTTGCATACCTTTTATTGTTCATAACATTTGTGTACATGCATACAATCCAACTTTTGTTTCCTTACGCTGAAATATTGACGTTAGCGTAAACCTTATTTTCTAAATGACGTCACTAACTTGAATAAATTACGTCAGATACTTGAAGACGTGACGTCACTCGTGTAGCACGCGAACGTTATCTTTTCCCTAGGGAAAAGATAAGATTTTCTTTCCCCGGTAAATCACGCGGAAATACTTATCCGGTATGCAAGAAAAACTTTTCTTTCCCCGGTAAATCACGAGGAAATACTTATCCGATATGCAAGAAAAAAATGACAACCCAACGATCAATAGCAATTCAAAAAGCATTTTCCCATTGGAGGTTTAATCCGGGAATTACAGAGAACCAATTTCACGTTTTCCTCGCCAGGTTCACATCTGACAAAACATGCGCAAGTGTCTTTGTGAATTAACTTCAACCTACCGCCTACTCGACATTGTTGCATGACAAACAACAAAACATAAGAAGTCTTAAGCGCTGTGAAGCGAATTGATAAGATAATGAAACTGCACGGAAAATTAACCCTTCTAAAAACAGACACCACGAATGGCGTTTCAATGCCTCTGTGAAATTTGACATTATTAATCATGTCTGTCTGTGCCCAGAATTACTACGAAAGCAAAACTGCACGTCTTTGGGCTACGATGGACATTCATGACCACAAAGCTTAACCACATAATTCTACCGATTCCGATATTTTCTTAACAAATACAATTTTTAAGTGTTATTCTATCCAGTGATATAGAATATGAAATTCTTAGCACTAAAATTTGACTGAAGTGTTGAAAATGCTTTTATTTTAATCCATTCTATCGTTTTTCAAACACGTGTCTCTAATATTTGTTTAAAATGCAAATTGCCTAAAATATAGAAATACACAATTAAACGCTATTGATGCCGTTTTTAACAAAACATGATAAAATCATCCATTTTGCACATTCTTTTAAAAATCAACACTCGTCGTGTTAAACTTTACAGCTGATGCAATAATATCCAATAATTTAAAGCAATGTTTTGATTTGAAATTTAACTTTTTTTCTGTCATCCTATAAATATCCTTTACAGTTATGTTAAATGTCAGTTTTCATGGAAATGGTAGATAATATAACATAAACCTTAATCCTGAATACTCGCAGAGTCGTGTCGCTTTAGAAACTTGCAACTTGGGAAAAATAACTGCGGTGATCAATACAATAAACTTAAATGGGTTGTTGCGCTAGGCATTCAATCCAAAAGAAATTCAATCAACTTGAAGGAAAAATGCTAAATCTATACAATAAAAAGTGACATTTAGTTGACAGACATTTGAATTTGTAAATATTAATTGCTTGATCAGTAATGTTAACAAAATACCGTTTTTAGAAATTTGAACTTTACGAGTGTTATCCGGAAATGAATAAGAGTTGCTTATTTTTACTTTAAGAAGTTCTAGAAGTCATTAAACATAGTGCTTTTATCAGTTATATTGCCATTTGAAGGCTGCTGATAACGATACCAACATTTGTGTAAATATTGAGTTGCGGTCAACTCGGGACAAGGCGGCGAGAGGAGAAATATGCACTTACACCATTGCTCATGAAAGGGCTCAATCAAACCGAACCTGAAATATTACGATATTGGTCGTGTTATGTGGCTTTCAAATTTCCGTTTTAAAATGTATTGGCTAGAATGCAGTTTACCGGTACGTATGTTTACGTTGAGCTCACGTAATAATTATATAAATTTAATATATATAATGCAAGCGGGGGCGTGGGGCGAAAGCCCCCATTAACCACTATTTTCTGAAATAACTGTTCAAAAACTGTTCAATAAATAAATGAATTAAAATGGCAGCGGGGTTATATGGCGCCAACAACAAATTTTACGTGCCGGTAAACTGCAGGTGTCCCAATGTATTTATTTATCACAGTATCGTTCTTTGTGCTGTGTGGTGGTCGTAAATTGTCTCCCCGTACATTCAATCAATTATACGCCTTTCCAATAAACAGTTTCGCAGTCCTGTACGAGTTACTTCCCGTGACCAGATATCAACCCAAAACGAGGCTTCACAGGAAAGCTGAACTATCGGACTATGGCTTTAGCACATAAGGCCTAACATAATCCATTAAATTTCATGTGTGCAATCGTCGCCGCCGGTCGAAAATAAGTTACTGGTCTGTTATTCTAGTCAGACATTTTTATTTTCACTATTTGTTAGATATTTGCATTTTTAATATTGTAAGAACATGTACCATTCTTGTTGATAGTGGGCAGTATGAAACGCGATTCGGACAAACGTGAGTTACTGTATTAATTTTACGAATTTCTATACAGCATTTTCATCTTTATGTATTTTATACTTAAAATTATATTTAACTGGTATGAAATTCGCAAATTGCTAAGACTGGTAATGCACTATACTCCGTAAATCGTGACATGTCAACGTTCGGTTACAGTATCTGTACGTTATACTTGAACTCATCTATTACTTGAATTCATCGTACCGTTAATGTTCAACGAACAAATAATTTTGAATTTTTGAAACCGTCACGTATACTTCACAAGCAAAATTACGGTACGATTGATACTGTCTTGAAATTAAGAAGGATCAATAAGGTTATCTGATTGTTCGTTTACGTACGAGTATCATTCATAGAATAAAATTCAAGGATTCTGATGCTGGCTTCTAATAAAGATGGATATGCCGGCTTCAAATAATGATGGGAACATTTATATTAACAATAATACTGCTAAGGTTTGAAATTCTGTCATTTTGGCGTAAACGCTCAATCGCTTGATTGAATATTTATAAAATGTTCTGTTAAGATGAGTTTCTAATTGATGTCTTATGGTTCTACTTGTCGTATTAAGGATTAATAATTCATATAACTGCTATATCAAATACTTTTGCTACCCGATTTAGTAATTAAGGATTTCGATATACTTATTAATTGGGAGGTGGAGGTACATAAAAAAATAAACCGATCTCTATTGGTCAGTGATATCTTCTTCTTAGTAATTGACCGGGGACCCCTTGTGCGCGACAATTTGGCATTTTTATGACATGCCGCTTTCAAAATCAATCGCAGCCGGCATGTCAGTAGTTGATAAGACACGCTAAGCCGGAAACGACACTCAATATATCCGTGGATAGAACACAGGCTGTTAGTTTAAGTCGTTTAAAGTAAACATTGGCGCGAGGAATAATGACTTTACACTTTTAGTCAAATTAGATTTGTTGTTTTATAAACTATTCTTGATAAAAAAATATCATTACGCTGATGTATTATTACTAATTCAACGATAAACGAGAAAATATATTTTAAAAAAGAAATTTCATGATGAAAAACGAAAGTTGTAGGTACATGTTCCCTATTAAATTAATACAGCGAGCAATAATTTTTCCTGTATAGTAGTCACGTGACTGAATAGGGGAGGTAACCGAAAAATTCACCGAATTATTGGAAAGGCGTATATAGCACTTTAAAGGCCGTTTAACACGATACTTTCACATTTTACATTTGTGTAAATATTGAGTTGCGCTCAACCCGGGCTAAGCGGGACGAGCAGTAACATGCATTGCCCCTACTGCTCATAAACAGGCTCGAACAAACTGAACTTGCTATATGTTGCGCTAAACCCAGGACAAGGCGGCGTGAAACGTAACATGCATTTCCAAAACTCATAAACAGGCTCAATCAAATCAAGCCTGCAAGATGTTGATATTTATCGTGTGCGATGGCTTTCAAAGTTTCTTTTTATTTAAAATTCACAGTAACGTTGTTAGTGCTTGTGGTGGTCGTACAAAAAAGTGTCCCCTTATATTCAATCAGTGCTTTTATTAATAAATTATATTGGACTTTGAAGGCCGTTGGGGAAGATACTTGTATTTGTGTAAATATAAACTTGCATTTAACTGGGACAAGTGGCATGAACTGAAATATTCACTTTCACTACTGCTCATGAACAGGCTCAATCGATCCGAGCCTGGAATATTCGGTCTCGGTGCTTCTTTAAGTTTATGTTTCAACTATTAGTCCAGCCGTTTTCGGTAAAAATATGGATGAATTGTTCAAATTCGGTTAAAAGCACCAAATTTTGCACAAAGTTAGCTTTTGATGTACCTTTTGAAATGTGATAGAGACCCATTTAATATCTTTTCAAAATGGCCGCTTTTTTCAAGATGGCCGCCAAAATTCAGGAAACTGCTGCTATTCGAAGAATTTTTTTAGTATAGTCACAATTTTGGAGTCTAAATCTACATTTTCAAGGATTTTCTAAACATTAAAAGCAAATGTAAGCACATCCGACAAATATTTAAGGAGCAAATGGCCTTTTTGTTACAGGAAATGTTTCAAGATGGCCGCTAAATCAGGAAAATGCTGCTATTTTAAGGATTTTTATTGTATAGTCACAATTTTGGAGTATAAACCTATTTTTTCAAGAATGTTCTAAACATTAAAAGCAAATTTAAGCACATCAGACAAATATTTAAGAAGCAAATGGCCTTTTTGTAACGGAAATTTTTCAAGATGGCCGCCAAAAATATGGAAAATGCTGCTATTTGAAGGACTTTCATCGTATAGTCACAATTTTGGAGTCTGAACCTATATTTTCGAGGATGTTCTAAACATTAAAAGCAAATCTAAGCACATCTAACAAATATTTAAAGAGCAAATGGCCTTTTTGTTACATCAATTTTTTCAAGTTGGCCGCCAAAAATCTGGAAAATGCTGCTATTTTAAGGATTTTCATCGTATAGTCACAATTTTGAAGTCTAAACATATATTTTCAAGGATGTTCTAAACATTAAAAGCAAATGTAAGCACATCAGACAAATATTTAAGGTGCAAATGGCCTTTTTGTTAAAGAAATTGCCTACACAAATATTAACCCGGCTGTAATCATTTTTGTTCTGACATTTAACGCAAAGTAAAGAATGTATTTGCATGTCAAACATAAGTACAGTGTTTTATTAGCTCAATATGAAGAGTTTTTATATTAACTTTATCCCAAAATAGGTCTTATCATTGTAATCATCAATTGCTAGTACAGTACTGAAATGGCTGATTTAAGTGCACAGTTTAATCATTTGCACAGAGCCGTACATGCAAGTTGTGCTTTCACACACTTGCATCTTCCTCTGCACCCTTTGACACATCCACATTTCAGGAATTCCATAAGGAAACTGATGCTTGGGGCAGATCTGACCAAAAGGGTTCCCATGCATTCACAGGTCCTTTTATCCAACCCCATTCAACAGGTGAAGGTAACACGGAATTGGGGAGAAGTCACTGGCCTCAAACATTACCCGCTTGATAAGATGCTCTTCTGACATGCTGGTAAAGAGCAGCAGAAATTGGTGGTATGAGATCAATAGACCTGCCTTCCTCATCAGCTGACGTGGCAGTGCTTGTTTTGTCATAAAGCAGAACAACAAATCACTCAAGGTTTGCCATGTGCTGGTCAATTCTCTCCAGTCGCGAATCTCCTTACTAAAATAAAATAATACATTCACGCCATAATGTAGCATGCGTGAATGTACATGTAAATTATTTCTGCCTTTTTATAAGGTAAATTATTATTTATTTTCGTATTAATTATTGCTTAAAGGGAATACAAAATGTTTTAAGAATTAAATTTCAAGATATTTTGCGTGTGCAATATGTCCTCCATTTCATGCAAGTGAACAGTGGATCAGTTTTAGGGTTGGGAACAACTTCAAATGTATCCCTGTACACACCATTGCTGGTTCTCTAGGTCCAAAGTGTTGAGCTCTGCCTATGTTTCATGCCTTCAGCGGGTGTGAAAACACATCCTCCTTTGCTGGTAAAGGGAAGAAATCTTCTTGGGAGACGTTGCAAATATGCGAAAGTGTCACTGAGGTGTTTGCAGACCTTGGGAATGTACCACCTCTGGAGAGAATTGACCAGCACATGGCAAACCTTGAGCGATTTGTTGTTCTGCTTTATGACAAAACAAGCACTGCCACATCAGCTGATGAAGCGAGAAAAGATCTCTTCACCAGGAAGGCAGGTCTATTGATCTCATACCACCAACTTCTGCTGCTCTCTACCAGCATGTCAGAAGAGCATCTTAACAAGCTGGTTATGGTTGGGGCCAGTGACTTCTCCCCAATCCCGTGTTCCCTTCACCTGTTGAATATGGTTGGATGAAAGGACCTGTGTGATTAGACTGTGTACTTATTTTAGTCATTTCAGTACTGTACTAGCAATTGATGGTTACAAGGATAAGCCTATTTTGGGATTAAGTTAATATAAAACTATTCATATTGAGTTAATAAAACACTGTATTTATGTTTGACCTTCAAATACATTCTTTACTTTGCGTTAAATTACAGCACAAATACGAATACAGCCGATTTAATATTTTTGTAGGCAATTTATGTAACTCAAAGGCCAATTGATCCTTTAATATTTGTCTGGTGTGTTTACATTTGCTTTTAATGTTTAGAACATCCTTGATAATATAGGTTAAGACTCCAAAATTGTGACTATACGATGAAACACCTTCAAATAGCAGCATTTTCCAGATTTTTGGCGGCCATCTTGAAAAATTTATGTTACAAAAAGGCCACTTGGCCATTTGCTCCTTTTTTCTCATGTGCTTACATTTGCTTTTAATGTTTAGAACATCCTTGAAAATATAGGTTTAGACTTCAAAATTGGGACTATACAATGAAAATCCTTAAAATAGCAGCATTTTCCAGTTTTTGGCGGCCATCTTGAAATTTGTATGTAACAAAAAGGCCATTTGCTCCTTAAATATTTGTCTGATGTGCTTACATTTGCTTTTAATGTTTAAAACATCCTTGAAAATATAGGTTTAGACTCCAAAATTGTAACTATACGATGAAAATCCTTCAAAAAGCCTCATTTTCCAGTTTTTTGGCGGCCATCTTGAAAAAAGCGGCCATTTTGGAAAGATATCAAATGGGTCTCTATCACATTTCAAAAGGTACATCAAAAGCTGACTTTGTGCAAAATTTGGTGCTTTTAACCAAATGTGAACGATTTTTACTGAAAACGGCTGGACTATATACGAATGATATAAAGGAATAGCACAAATACATTCTGGTCATGATAATATTTTTTTTATAAGTTTAAGTCGGTAAACAGTTTCATGTGTGCTTATGAGTTCACTTTAATACTTAGAAGAACCTAGAAGCTTGATTTGTTTCTTTTATCCCTCTCATCGTCTTCTTGCTGATTTGACTCCAGGTACTCTGGTCTCGGTAAGATCATTTAGTACCCGCACGTCTGGCTTTTCAATATAGTAGCTTCTTATGTTTTATATGTTTGCGCGCTTTTGCATGCAACATTGTTGAGCTGATATGAGAACCTGTTGGGGCAAGTGTGAGGTAAGTGCACCCTAGAACCTGTTTAAACCCCCGGTAGCAATTCGTGTTGCCACTGACCGTTCCAAGGCGGCAACCCAAGGGTTTCTTTTTCGTTAATTATAATGTGGTGTCTTATTTGAATTTGACATATTTTAACAACATGCTCTCTTTTCCTCTCCTCATTTTCGCTGCGTGGGGATGGGGTGGGCTCTGTTTTGTGAGTGTGGCGATTTCTGATACATGTATGCACATTTCACGTTTTTGAAACATTCAAATAGATAAAAAGGGAACGTTGAAAGCCATCGCGAACGACAAATATGAAAAAATCGCACTCTCAGTTTGATTAAGCCTGTTCATATGCAGTCAAGGAAACGCATATTACTGCCCACACCACCTAGCTTCGGGTTCAGCGCAATTCAGAATCAACAACAGTAAACAGTACGAAATTTTCCAACACGTATAACGTTAATATCAGTTTGCAGCACTCTAATTACAATATCTTATTTCAATATTTTGGTCCGTTTCATATACCATGTTTAGGTCCGATCATTGTTTTCCCGTTCAGGGAAATCCTGTAGTTTGCTGATCATGGAATGTTTTAAACTAAAAACAAAAACCGCAACGAAGTTCCATTCTCCCGGTTCAACTTCATATGCATACCGTCGCTTGATGTAGCATACTTATAATTACTGTTTACTTGAATGCTGAGTGTGTACAATGTAGAATATAGAGCTGCACTCAAACTGGGGCTCGGCGGCGTTGCCAGTAAAATGCACTTTACAGGACCTTCAGTATTTTTATATCACTCGTGTTCGGTGGTTTTTAAAACTTCGTTTTTATTTATTTAAATATTCACTTTATTTACCATATGCAAGAATCTTTGTGTAAGGAGATTTTAGAAATACTGAACTAATGTGACATCGTCGATACCGTATGGATTTGTGACCTGAGAATTTAGGTACAACGGAACATTATAAATTGCGTTTTATCTACTGTTGAGTTGATTCAATTGTGTTTTATTCGCTGTTGAATTGATTCAATTGCGTTTTATCTGCTGTTGAGTCGATTCAATTGCGTATTACATGTATCTGCAGTTAAGGTGGTTCAGTTGCGTTTTACGTATTTGCTGTTTTGTTTATTCAGTAATCTTTATTCTTCTGTTAAGTTTATTTAAATGCGATTTATCTGCTGTTGAGTTTATTCAAGTGCGTTTCCAACGCTGTTGAGTTGATTCAGTTATCTTTATTCTTCTAATTAGTTTATTCAAGTGAGATATATCTGCTGTTGAGTTGATTCAATTGCGTTTTATCAGCTGAGTCAGTTTAACTTACCTTTATTATGCTGTTAAGTTGATTCAAGTGCGTTATATCTGCTGTTGATTTGATTCAGTTACTTTTATTCTTCTATTTAGTTTATTCAAGTGCGTTTTATCAGCTGTTTAGTTGATTCAAGTGCGTTTTTCTGCTGTTGAGTTGTTTCAGTTACCTTTATTCATCTCTAAAGTTTATTCAAGTGCGATTTATCTGCTGTTGAGTTTATTCAAGTACGTTTCATCTGCTGTTGAGTTGATTCAGTTACCTCTATGCATCTGTTTAGTTTATTCAAGTGCGATTTATCTGATGTTGAGTCGATTCAAGTGCGATTTATCTGCTGTTGAGTTCATTCAGTTTAACTTGCATTTATTCTGCTGTTGAGTTGATTCAAGTACGTTTTATCTGCCGTTGAGTTGATTCAAGTGCGATTTATCTGCTGTTGAGTTTATTCAGTTACCTTTATTCATCTGTTTAGTTAATTCGAGGACGATTTATCGGCTATTGAGTTTATTCAAGTACGTTTCATCTGCTGTTGAGTTGATTCAGTTACCTTTATTCTTCTGTTGAGTTGATTCAAGTGCGATTTATCTGCTGTTGAGTTGATTCTATTGCGTTTTATCTGCTGTTGAGTTGATTGAGTTGATCTTGCATTTATTTTGTTGTTGAGTTGATTCAAGTGCGTTTTATCTGCTGTTGAGTTCATTCAAGTGCGATTTGTTTGCTGTTGAGTGACTCAGTTACCTTTATTCTTCTGTATAGTTGATTCAAGTACGATTTATCTGCTGTTGAGTTGATTCTATTGCGTTTTATCTGCTGTTGAGTTGATTCAGTATAACTTGCATTTATTCTGCTGTTGAGTTGATTCAAGTGCGTTTCATCTGCTGTTGAGTTTATTCAAGTGCGTTTTATCTGCTGTTGAGTTGATTCAGTTATTTTTATTCTTCTTTAATCGTACTAGGCCGTAACAGACCGTACTTGACCGTACTTGGAACCGTACAACAATCGAATGAAAATCGTTTGCAAATCGTGTTCAAACCGTGACAAACCTTGCCTGACCGAGTATATCCGTGTTTTGTTCGTACATACTCGTGCTACATTCGAGTCTAAATCGTACTAACTCATCCCCAGGCACGGTTGAAGCTCTATACTCGTACCAGTCAACCCGTGTATAACCGAGTATACCGTTTTGGAACCGTGTGCCCAACCGTGTTCTGTGTGAGACAGGCTTAAGACACATAAACATCAGAAGAAAATGTCTGTCAAGACATTTTTTTAATTGGCTGTTTAAGACAGGTAGTTGCTGAATGAACACGGCTGCTAAGGGAGGTCTAACTGTAAGATCTTATTTTTATTTTATTTATTGTTTATTTATTGTAAAATATCAAGACATTTTTATATTGTATTCAGTACAGCATACAGTAGGTTTCATAAAAAGCTTTTGTTTTTTTTTTCGCGATGAAACATTTAGTACTAAAATCTTCCCTGGCGGCCAGTACGTGGTCAACGCGACATAACTATCATTATCATAACTTTTTCGAGAAAACTTGAATATGGTTGAATGAAGAGTGATTGCATAAATTTTCTTGTTTTCGTTTTGTCTGTTAAAATGGGATATTATTACAGTATGCAGTCTGTATGTTTGTATTTTTCGAGTTTGGAAAGTAAACAATATCACGGGAGACCGAAGATCGTGATTTTGTTTATATACCCAACGAGAAGTAAAACGAACATTGACAGACGATATACTGTCATAATTTACGTTTTATTATAAACCTATCTCGCTATTTAAAAACAAATTCAAATACACTAAATCACAAAATGTTTGAAAATAACATGGTTTACATAATATTAGAAATAAAAATAGTAAACGCAATAATTATAGTACTAGTAATTTATGAATGGCGTAGAACATTTATGAAGGCGTAAGAATATCTAGTGGTTGTAGAAGGGCGACGGAAATTTTTTTTTGGATTCGGTACGTGCCGAAGAGTACCGGAAAATTATAATAATAATACTTGATGAAGTGTGACGTAGTTGTGACGTCATATTAAAGATGGACAACTGTCGGAATACATAATATGCAAACCACATTATGGGTCGCGGATTTACTGATCTGCCTCGTTGTATCAATATTGCGAAAACACGATATACAACTGTGCTATGCTGAAATCATGGAAAATATGTATATAATAAAAGTTCATATCTCTCTTCAACCATTTTCACACAAATAGTATCCAGCTTTGCAATGCGCGATATGAAGGACTCTCCTGCCTTGATCATACATTTACCGTTCAATTACAAGTATCACTTATTTTTCATTGTATGTTTCCAAATCTCCAATCCTATAACTGGTTTAAAACCTGTTCAATCGTTAACGATTTAGTAGCTGGGCTTATCACAAGAAGCGTCACGGTAGAAGTAACTGTGACTATTCCAAAAATGATAAACAGCAGTCTATCAAGTACCCTTGCAATCTCTCTCCAGTCATTCAAAACCTGAATCTCTTCTAGTGTTCTGTCGTGCCCAGACACTACTCTTCTCACATAATCCGACAAGACTGTCTCAACGTATTGAAGGTTTAAAACGCCATTAGTGTTGTTATTTTTACCCCTGCCGTTGACATTGAAACTGCCAATGTCACTGTTGTGAACCCCGCTATCCCGAGAATTTTCGTGCGAGTCGGTAATCAGCTCTTCGTTTACCTGTAAACAACCGTTTTCTTGCATTCTTTGGTCGTCAAGGGGAGAATGCATCACTGACACGGCTTTGTAAATGTCACAGCTGAATTTTATCCTGGTACACGTGAGGCAGGCTAAAGATCTTGCGAAAGACTTGAGCCAAGCGGATGGTGGTCTGGTGCCTGTTCGCTTGTGGTGGAAGTTCAAGACAAACACTGAGAATATCACAGATAGTGCACTCATTGCCATAATGATTGTCAAATAGACCCCTGCAAATAAAACGGGAAAAGATAAAAATATTTGAAGATGGAATCTCTCTATTTCTCTCTATGAAATTTGTTCGACATCCATAGGAACATTGTTTGAGTAAATTATAATTTATCCGGGACGGATAATAAATTTTACTTTTCAGAAGGCAATAGATAGAGGCAAGTGTTCATCCTTCACAAAAACAAACAAACAAGAGTAGTCTGAGTTGACAGCGCGCTTGACTATTCGAATCATTTGAAATAAATGCACTTTAAAGATTAAAAGAATAACAATAATATGGACAAACATTATGTGCAAACAGGAATAATATTAAAAAGTGAATGGTAGGCTAGGAAATGGATTTCAAATAACAGAAATAATTCCTTAATCTACCACATATATTGAACAAAAAGGGGAATAACTATAAAATATTTATAGAATAGTTGGAAAACTTATAATTTATGGTAAGGGACATTATTTTCCTTTCAGTTAAATATCACTCACTTTAATAATGTTACAGAATTTAAAATTTTAACACAAACTTTAGGTGACATAACTTTGAGTATAGTGTAAGTCTGGATGAAAGTCATGTAGATAATGATAAAGTATTTCAAGTTTAAAGTTGATATCTTAGCTACAAAGTAAGATAAACCAGGTACATAAAAACTAAACACAAAATCTAAGTGAAAAAGGGGCACAACTTTAAAATTATTGTAGCATAGTTATTGGTCTTGGTGGTTATGGTAAATATTATAATAGTGACTATATTTTCCAAGTTTCAAGTCAATATCTCATGTAATTAAAAGGTCATTGGCCAAGTGCATATTTTTATGCAAAATGTTTGTGCAAAAAGGGAATAACTTAAAGAAATTCTGGTAAATGTATGGATCATGACTATGACCTAGATACTGAAAGTGAATATATATTCCAGGTTTCAAATTAATATCGCACGTAGTATAAAGTTATTCTAATATTGCATATGTTAGTGAACACAAAATCTAAGTGAAAAAGGGGAAAATCTTGGAAAATATTGATAGCAGATTTATGGGCTTTTACGGGAAGGATGTAGATTTCGATTGTGAATATATATATTCCTACGTTTTCAAAGTGATATCTCAAGTAGTTTTAAAGTTAAAGGTAAAGATCATATTTTGGTTAACACAATACGATAACTGAAAAAGGGACATAACTTGAAAAATATTGGTAGGAGATTTAAGGTACGGTTTGCTTATGAAGTAAATTTTAAAAAAAATGAATATTATATATTTCGAGTTTCAAAGTAATATCTTAATATTAAATTAAGTAGTTTCAAAGTTATGGGCCAAGTGTATATTTTGGCAAACACAAAATTTGATTAAAAACTTTTAGGGGCATTACTTGAAAAATATTGGAAGAAGAGTTCTGGTTCTTGATGGTAATGATGTAGATTTTTATGGTGAATATTAATTCCAAGTTTCAAGTGATATAATCTTAAAGTAGCATCAAAGTTATGGACTGAAGTGCATATTTTGGTTAACACAAAATTTGGGTAAAAAGGGGGCATAACTTGAAAAATAACTGGTAGGGGAGTTATGGTTCTTGTTGGTAATGATGTAGATTTTGATGAATAATAAACATTTCAAGTTTCAATGTGATTTCATATGTAGTTTAAAAGTTATGGACCAAAGTGTTTAAAGGACGTCGACGCTATCGCCGATGAGCAGGATAGCTTCCCTATTCTTCGAATAGTCGAGCTAAATATGTAAATAAAATAATACAGTTCGACGTATTTTGAAAACAAGTTATCTTACGAGTACAGAATTTTTCATCATCAGCTATGAGGTGGAACGTGCGATAAAAATCTTGAAATAAAAAATCTTCTTTCCACATAATTTTTCATAACATTGAAAGATGGCGTGAGTCGCTTTCTGCGCTCTTCTGAATCCACTAATTTATATTAATGTTTCAACTTTAATTTAACTTATAATAAATAACTCGTTTTCTCTATCAAAATATCATATTTATAAATAGTAGCCCCGTTCATAACTAAGAACTTTTTTTTGATGGTATATTCATAATAATTTTCTGACGTTCCTTCGTGCCTCTCTTGATAAAAATATAATGGATTTATTGGCTAACCTTCAACAGGTATTACATCGGCTATTTACAATTATAATATGTGTTTATAAATATTAGATGAGGTCACATGGTGTATTTATACGTTTTGCCCTCAAATCATGCAAACATTTTTTCTTAAAATGTGCAGCTGGATGAAACATTTGTTCTGCAAGTTTCCTCTTGTAGGTTCATTACAATGTGACGGATAAATGTGATAAAGATTTGCTTCAAATACATGTACATATTTACTTATTATATAGTCGGCTGCAATAAAGTACTTTGAGGCAAAATTCATATTTCGATTAATACATTTCCTCTTATGAGTGTCATAAAATGCTTATGAAAACATCCAGGAAATAGAAATTAAGCTTGAACTTAGTTACAAAACAAATGAGATCCACACATGTAATTACACACGAAAATGGTGTCTAACGGAAAACCACGAACTATAAAGCCCAGGAACATAGGTGCATACACAGTACAAGTACTAATAACACTGAGTAAAAATATGAAAAGCAGGCAGAGAGCAAAAATAAAGACATACCTATAAGTGGAATATATTCCGACGTTGGCGGCATGTTTTCGGCAATTAAGAGCATAAATACTGAGAAAGCCAGCAAAACAGTCAGGCCAAGAGTAATCTTCTCCCCACTGTCGGGCGGTAGCAAAAACCCCGTTAACGTCAACGTCGAAAGCAGTATGCAAGGAATTATTACGTTAAGAAAGTAATATAGAACACGTCGACGTAGCTGAATGTAAAATGTGACGTCAGGAAACGGTTCAGGGCAGCATGGGTAGTAAATGACGTTCCTTTGAACTTTGGTAGCAATCAGCGTCCATTCTCCATTGTCAACAAAATTTGTCAAATCCATATCAAGGCTGCGGTTAGACACGTCTACCTAAAGATAGAACGCCGTTAATGAGCTATTTATCTTATTATTATTAATATTTACAATAAACCTTTTAAAGGAAAGAATCATATAACTACAAAGCATTAAATTTGATATCAATTCTTAATTGCTCTAATTCATTTGCGTAACATTATCTTTTTATCTTGAAATATCCGTCAAAAGTCAGCGGGTAGCCAAAGAATTACGAGGGAGTTATACAATGTACATCGTTAATCATCAAACAACAGCAGAACACTTCTAGAATAATTATACTGGTAGCATTGATTAAAACATCACCAGCTGCTTTGGATAAAATGTCAATTTCTTTTTAAAACAAACCTCGGTTACGCTCATTATTTTTTTCTAGATACTAGTAATTGTATTGACAATGTGAAGAAAATCAGCATGAAACATACTTATCGCGTATATCGTTGAACTTTTAGCATGAAAATGGTATACAAATGCATAATTTTATTTTTATTTCATTTTGTTCTGATACTTTTAGACCTTAAGCTATAGATACATAATTGGTATATATACCTTAAACAGTTTACGGACTCAATGTGCAGAGAGGATTAATGGAATTGTTGCTTAATTCGAGAGTAAAAATTCTGCGTTTTTATAAAAGCATTAATAAAGCGATTTTGTATCACAATGTTTAACTGAATATGAATAAGTCAACAGTCATCTGATACTATTATTGTTGATAAACGTTGGCCATGAAGCATTTATAGGCAAGAGTGTTTTTTTTTTAAAGAAACAAACGATATCGAATTTGAAATATGCGTTGTTTTATTAACCATATTAAAACTAAACTAGGTCACGTGACTGATAGTTGTAGCTTACGAACGCAAGATCATTCTATATTTCAATTTCATTTCAAAATACATTACCAATACTTGATGTATATCTGCTCGAAAATCTGGTTCACTTACTTGAAACCCATCATATGCCCAAGAGCCCAGCTTTAATTTACAAATTTGATCATCAAAAGGGAAATAAGTAATATCCATTTTGCATGAACTACGCATGCGCACGATTGGTGGCCAAAACACATTTCCGTCGCTATGAACCATTGCTAAACTTTTCATATAGCCTCTATTGTGTTCATCTACGCTGAAAATAAAAATCAATTATTACATTGTTTACATGCAATTATAACATTCTAAAGGCAAAGAACATGCACACTAACATGTATTTATTACATTTAGCCTCGGAATCAACATTTTTATATTTTTATTGGATTTATATACTCAAGGGATAGAGAAACGTAGGGGAAACTTTGAAGATAATTCTAGTTTTGCCCGGTTTATGCTTTTCTAGAGAAACACCATTAAACTATTCCAATATGCGACAGTACATACGGTACCACTTGCATTGTAACCTAGACAGCACTTGGCAAATTTTCATTGTTTTTGATCAACGCGTTCGCAAAAAGAGCAATAATTGTCATCTTGCATTTCTTCATCCCCTTTATACAATTATTATTCTACTAATAACTTCATCTTATTTAGTATGAGCATGTACAATGCAAAGGCCGTTTAATCTGAGGTAATACATCGCAAAGATTCATAAGAAAGTGTCAGTCAAACCGAGGCTGCAATATTTTCAAATTTTACGTGTTCGGTGGCTTTTAAAGTTCTTTTTATCTTAGGTAATACATTGCGAAGATTCATAAAGATCCAATTCGTGTTCCGCATATTTCCGTTAAACTCTTGAAGTACCATCGCTTTGTCAGTAATTCTTGGGGAAAAGGCTTAAGTCTAGCAGCTCATTAATCATTCACAAAAAGTCACCTATCTCTGTGGACACTTACTGTGAAGACTGTTTCGATAAAAACAGGTGAAACACCCACAGAAGCTTTTCAATTTGGTTACGTTATAACATGAACTGAATTCATTAATCATAAGAAAGAGTTGTGTTTATTTTTCGGTTAGACTTTTAGATGTTGTTGTTTTAAGAAAGAACACAATTTGAAGGTGGTTTATATATCTACGCTGGAGGAATAATAAAATGTAGAGATGAGCATTGTCGTTTGAATCGTACAAGGATAACTCTTTTTCTGCAGGTCCGTCGTTTCTCCTGGCCGATCTCCGAGATTCTCCGATTAAGACGTCCGATGTAAGCCGAAGAAAGTCACTGTTTGTAATGTTGTTACGCTATTGACATTATTTAATGGGCGTCTTTGGTCGTCATTTCCCAAAATAAGGATGTTAGCCCATTACTATATTAAGTGTTAGCATAGGGTAGCCCCCAAATAAGAATGTTAGCATCATAAATCAAGAAGGTTGCCCTGGGGTTGTCCTCAACTCCCAGTCATGAACTATGTCTGTCACCAGATCATACTTACTATTGAAATATGAATTCTGAGACAATCCAGACACACAGCAACTAACAAGATGAAATTTATTAATGTAAATTCCTAGACATTGAACCTTAAAAACTGTAACAGTACGTTAAGAAAAGTTAGAACAATAAAGAGAAATAGGTAAACCTTTAAATTCCCTTAAATTCTATTAACATAAATTCACAATTATTTATAACTAAACAACAAAAAAACTTTATTTTTATTGCCCACATGTGTATAATGATCATGACAACAGTAAGTTTTGTCCTTTCTAAAGAAAAATCAATCGTGAAGCGAGAAATTAACGTTTGTCACCCTTTTACGCGACCAGGAAGCGACCAGGTAATTCAAAGTGTTGTTTAGTTTTTGTAACTTTATGTCAATAGAATTTTAGGGAAATTTAAGATTTAGTTATTTTCTTTAATGTTCTAACTGGTCTCAATATGCAAAATAAAGATACACTTATAACATTTATTTGTGCAAAGTTTCACTAAACGTCATTTAGCCGCTAGAGAGATTTTAATTATTTTTTAAATAACGTGCAATTATGACCCTAGACGGCCCTTAAAAAGCTGTTTCTTCCAAATAACTGTAACATTGTATTGCAGTGGGATGGGCACATGAATTATATTTAACTCTCAGACGAGATCAGTTCAAGATTTGATCCAAGTCCTCATAAACAACCGCAGATCAAAAGATAAGTTGCGATTGTGTTCTCAATTCTTCATTTACACACGGCGCAAGTAATGATTAATATTCAGGGCACGTGAATAAATGAAATAAATTATTTCTGGAAACAAAACTGCAATGTGTTAAAATTCATTTTCAAATAATCTTCAAATCTTAGCGTGATTATATATAAATAAAAAAATCAACAACAACAAAACGCTTGTTTCGTAATTTTATTAACTCAAAAAGCAGAAGGAGAGCAAATACTATGTAACAGTCTCAATCTCAAGCATCTGCTAGTTTGAAGTTATTCTTTTGTCTCTAAAAAAACAATCAAAAGATAGTGTTGAGATTGTTCTAAGTTTTATGATCCTTGGCAAAGGAAACGTTTTTTTTTGTGAAATACAAAGGCGATACATGTACTGTTCAATCAGCTGCAAACATATAAAGTTAAAACAGTCTTTAAAGACCACACATGGGAAAATCCACATGTGATCATTACAGGCAGGTGGTCTTGGCCACAGTTAAATATGTTCTTTTAATCAGTCGGTCGGACAAATACAATGTGGACTCTGTGCACAGGTTGTCTTTACCAAAGGTTGAACAGTAGGGATTTAGTTTTAACCCAGGTATCTTCAAATAAATTCAAAAAAGTAAAAGTAAAAGTTTGCTCTTCAGTTTATTAGCGGCTTCAGAAATTTAATATATAATTGAAAACTTTGCACTTGAAAACATGGGGTTCCTTTAATGAAGTTTTAAGAGTTTTAAGGGAGCGTTTTGTATTGCTGTTCTAATATAAGCTGTTTTAGATAAAGTTTAACTCTAATGATAGTAGTAAAATATTCCAAATTAAATTCAAAGTATTAAATCGATTAAAGTAGAAGTAGCATTGAAGATATTATCTGAATAATTCCAGGTTGATCGCTCAATTTTATTCTTGTGAACGTTAATACAGATTTATTCTCAATAAACTGCGATCCCAAAAAAGCCGTATACTACTTACCAGAATTATCATCAATACGGCGGAATTCTTCATACAAGCTGCCATATACTTGGAAATATAAGTAAATATTTACATAGAAGAAGTTCATCATTCGAAAATCTATGCACAGAATCAGGAGTGGCATTTGATCTTGGCAAATCCCTCAGGCTTTCAGATGCAAATACCTCTTATATCTTGTGATACATCGACGGATCTAGCTGTAATTGTCTATCCATTTATCAGCATGTTCCTGGGCATTCTGTCGAACTGTATCTTAACTGGTCTAATATATCGCCTATCCAACCATCTGTCAATTAGTTATTATTAAAGATGTTCTTCGCCTGTGAACTTGATGTTTTTCCGTACCATTCAAACGGCGTTATGGGCAATATATTTTCATTATTTACTATGAACATCTTTTTTTTCCGTTTCCTATTTCTTTACAAATATTAATTATTTTATTTTTTTTTAAAAAAAGGTGAAATATGCATATTAGGAATCGCCACATTCAGAAAAAACAGCCTCCCCACACAGTCAAGAAAAAGAGAGGGAGAGAGCATGGTTAATAAAATGATTAGTTTCAAAAGAGACACCACTAACAATAAACAAAAATGAGAACCCGAGGGGTTACCGCGTTGGAACGGTCAGTGGCAAATCAAATTGCCACTGGGGGTTTAAACCAGGTTCTAGGGTGCACCAAGCTCACACTTGCCCCAACAGGTTCTCATATCACAAAACAAATACAAGTTGTCTTTGGTGAAACTATTTAACTAAAGCGCAGTTCACAACAAGTTACTCTTTTTTCGACGATTTTTACAAATCGAGGGCATCTAATCGATCTTCTAGAAATTTTAAAGGACGTTCAGAACGTATTAGTAATGATTAATATATGCAATTAGAAATGAGAAACTCGTAAAATATTGCTTTAAAAATATGAGATCATTTAGTTTAAGTTAGTGTGTGTTTAGCAATGAAGGAAATACAAAGAAACGGCGCATCTTAGCTTTTCACGAAGAGCGATGTAGATTTTATGTACAAAAGAAAGGAAATTAGTGATTTGAAAAGGAACACCCATTGTAAGGGAATAGTTGACTTTGAAAGTTTACCATAAGTACTTAAATTAACTTCATTAGATTATCAGTAACGTTTTAGATTTGTTTCTGAATATTTCTTTATGCAAACGCGTCTTGAACATGTTGAACATAAATGTGTTTATAATGAATGGCATATAACCGAAAATAACCTTCTAACATTATTAAATAACTTGGTTCACTATCGCGTACAGACCATCCTAGCAGGTTAAGTAACCTTTAAATAAACTATAACAAAGATAGTAAATTGATTTCAACTAACCGCTATATAAACCTAGAAAATATATTCCAACTTGGCTGGAGGTTATAAAGCTGAGATTGGAAACCAGTCTCAAATCTCAAGCATCTGATTGGCTGAAATGGCGACTGGTCGCCATTTCAGCCAATCAGATGCTTGAGATTTGAGACTGGTTTCCATGCTCAGCTTTATAACCTTGGGCACAGTACTAGCTCCAGCATCGCATAAATAACCTACCTGTTGTACAGCACGATGTCGGGTACCCAGATCAAGTCACATGGAATTCTTAGTATCTTCATTTTTGAAAACTCCGATATATTGTTCCATACCAGTCGCTCATCCTGCCATTCCTTCATATACAAAAATATGAGTTAAAGGTTTGAAGGGAAATCCCCGAAAGAGATAAAATTTAGGGTAATAAAAAGGATCTGTGTAGATAAACAGGTACCCGGGGATCAGAACTTTTATCTTATCATAGCCTACTTGAAAGTTGTGTTTTCGTTCAAGCCAATATCGAGAAAAGCCATTTTTCCTGCCTTTCTTTAATGAAAAAATTATTAGCTGAATATATTTTATATTCACTCAAAAACTTATAATCCATTTTCGTCAGCCCCTGGTTAAACAGGTATATGAAATGGTACTACATTGCACTTCTCTATCATCATAACTGTCGAGTCTATTTCTCTTTTTTAAAATGGTCTTTATATTTTCAAGATTTTTTAACGTTTTTCACTGTTACAGTAATAATTTGAGTCATTTCCTACCTATATGATCAGTATTTCGTCTTATTTAATCAAATTAAGGCCTAATCACTCAAATACGAACTAACTTCACCGGATAACTTTCCAATTAAATAGTAAGAAATTTCTTTGTTGTGTAATTAAAAGCTTCCGGCGATTATGATGAAGTCATACAAATAATTCTATTACTTAAATATATCAGTAAGATACGTTTAATAGAGATATAAAACTTCGTGAAACTTCATTAAATTGTTATAAGTTTTATCCATGAGATTTAACATGGTTAAGCCAACCAGCGGAAGGATCCGTATTATTGCAGTCTTTATAGTAGTTTGAATAGCTTTGTAAATACGCGAATAGTAAAGAATAAGACTTTGAATGGTTTTGTTTACCTGATCTAACCACACATTGACTGTTAAAACTTGGTTTTTCTCATCCTGGAATAAGAAACAATATATTTCGTTGTATAAATGTTTAAAACATTTAATGGTTCCACAGTAGCATTACAATAGTTACATAAAAAGGAACATCAGGGAAATATACTAAATCTTGTTCAAAAACAAATTAAAGTAGTTATCTTTCTACAAAACTTCAGTTCAAGACCCAAAAGATTTGGAAACCAGAAAATTGGCATGTATCACATAGCGATGACGCATGAATGTCCCAATAGTATCCCTCAGGCATGCGCGGTGAATACATATACTCACAGAAGAATGCTTGGGGCAAATAGAAGCAAGGAAACAAAGTATTTGATGATTTGTTTTATGCTAGATGAAGTTGGGAAATGGGGAGAGGAGGAGATGGGTGTAGTTGTTTCCCCACTATGTCTAACAAACAATAATTAAGTGTTCTTTCGATAGACGAACTTTATAGCATACAAGTAAATTGAAATCATGTCAAAGTTATGGAGAAAGAGAATAAATTTTAAACTAAAAGTCAAATTGAAATGGTAAGCTAGAAAGCGTAAGCATAACAATTATATCAATCATATCGTTTTGAAATCCGCAATCTGAAATAACTCTCTTTTGCTGCGTGGGAAAGTTGTTTCTTCCTCTCTGGCTTTTCCTGATTTGCATATTTAACATAAATAGTTATTATAATTTTGCAGAAAATATAATATAATCTTTCTTTCAATTGAACAATGAAGACTCATACCACGTCAAGCACTTGCGTAAGGCTTAGACCAAGTTTAATATTGACCGGTTTGGCAGCGTCATAGACTGGTCTAGAGGCTCGATCATAACTGCGCATGAGCCTGTACAGCAGACGTTGCTCTTCCGTCATGTTTTCTGGTGATACGTCATCAAACTTCGACAAACAGTACTGGAACGTATCGTCGCCACATCCTATAAATAGATTATTGGTAATATAAAAAAGCATCGCCACATCATACAAGTAGATCATTGGCAAAATAAAAGACCTTCGCCTCATCCGATAAATAGATAATTAGCGATATAAAAAGCAGCCAATCGATTAAATAATATTTTTCTTCTGTTTCATCGTGTTTGTGATTAGAAAAAAGCAATTGCATGAGTGGCATATCATATTTTCATATAAATAATTTTATTCTTAATTTGCATTCATGCATTCGGCTTAAACTGACGATGGATTGGACAAACTCTTATTCGAAATTTTAGGAAGAGATGTGGATTGCTTTTGGTAAATTAGAATTAAACAGATCTTGAGAGAAGAATGAATAATGTTGGGAGTAAATTGTCAGATATCAACTCCTATATCAAGGGATAGTCTTTTTAGGGGGTGACCGAATACACTGTATCATAATGACACTAAACAAATCGATAAATTGATTTGTCGATTTGATATATTTGCATATTGAATAGAATTAAATTGATAAATTGAACTTGTCTTTCAGGTGCTGTATAAAGAATATAACCTGTCTCCCCCACCCAAAGGATAGTTCAAGTATTCCAATATACAGTCACCAACAATGAATAACATTTTGCATCGTTTGAATTTAGCATATTCCCATCAAATGAGATAATTGAAACTGATTACTAACTACACTGAAGTTGATTGCTTCGTGTTTTTGGGTGGTCATCGCAATAAATGATAACTGACAACTAGACAGTCACGTGATTCTATGCTTTGAAAATAACAAATTCAGTTGCATGTACAAAGAACATGTTGACTATCATGTTTGTAATAAGCAGAGTTTAGAGTGGAACCATTGAAATAGAAAAAAATATTTTTAAATATCTATTTTACCATAATTGTAAAACAAATGTGTGCAACACGTGAATGTCTACTTAACGTTAAGTTTAGAAGTGTTGTCTTTTTTCTCTATGTTGCATGTGTCAACAAGCTAAATGATTTACGAACATTATCAGTGCCTCTAGGTCTCTTGTGATCGCACGATAACACTTTTACCAGATTGCGAATTAGCGTAAGCACGACAAATTCTAATTGCTTTTTTCTGTCGATACCAGTTATGTAAAGGTTCATGCTATGGGGACGAGGTTACATTTTGCAGACTCAAAAAGTAATTTTGTAGCAAATAATTAGTTTTATGTTATAATGTTTCACATAACAGTACTTCTCTCCACTGGTCATATTACGTATAACGACCACGCGAGTCCTTCAACACACTTTAACAATATTCATAAACAAGAATAATAGATTTGTTACCGGATAAAGCTGCTTTTTTCGCAGTTTCGGGACGAAAATATTCTTTTCATTTTTTATCTCATAAACAGTCAACGTACATGTGAGAGTGAATATATCCGAAGCCAAAGTTTTCACAGCGTTATTAACGCAGAATATACTGATAAGTCCTTAATTGAAATGAAATTCGCTTATTTTCAGTCATTTATAGACAGTTTTAATATTGTAGTACATTAAATATTACACACATATCGGACATTTAGGTCTTCCACCCTGAGTTGTGAATAGGCTGCTTTAAAGAAGCATGAATAGTATTACTTGTTACAAGTCGTTTCACATCCACATCACATCTACATGTAGCATCTGCGCATCTTTTTAATAACAATCAGAAAGAAAATCTCGTGCAAACCCAATAGACGTTATAGCCTTAAACGTTCGTAGCAGTTTTTATTAGCTTTCGCAATTATTCTGTAGGTTTCTGGAGCATTTATCCCCACAGAACATTTTATATCACTTGTAAAAGTTCTGATGTTGCGATTTGCCAAAGACCGTCTTCAACCCCCAAATTGTTTAGTAGTTAACCCGAATATAAAAACAAATTCCCCCAAATCGTTTAGTATTTAACCCGAAGATAAAAATAAATTAAGTAAACTGTAATAAGGGGAAATATGCCTATCCGGATTGATAACATTCAGAATACACAGCATCATCACCCAGTTAAAAAAAGTATTGGTTCATAAAATGATCAATTTCAAAACAGACACTAAAACAGTTAACGAAAATGAGAACCCCAGCGGAAACCGCCTTGGAACGGTCAGTGGAAAAATAATTTACCACCGGTGTCAAAACATTCTGCCACTGGTGGCAAAAAAATTTGTCTCTGTGATTGTAAACCAGGTTCTATGGTGCACCATCCTCACACCTACCCAAACAGGTTCACATATGAACAAACAAGTACAATTGTCTAGGTGAATTAGCTCCGACTCACCCATTATCTCGACAATGTAGAACATATATAATAAAAGACCATTCTGCTTTGAATTTATTTTTCGGCTTTATTAAGCATAAATACTTTGTTATATTGGTTATTATTATTAGACAATATAATGTCATTTTTAAAATTAAATTATTACTATGATCTGATCTTCAATTTCCGATTTTTTACATGTTTTGTTAGTTACTTAAACGAATCATTGACTGACAAAATTTATCTTGATCTGATCTTTAATTTCAGTTTAATTACCTGATTTTCTTACCTTACTAAAACGAATCAGAGGCAATTTGTATCCTAGAGCTACATGTGAACACAAAATTAAAAACAACTATATTAAAATAATTCCAGTTTTTCATATCTGTCTCTATCTAAACGAACATATTATGTTAACACAATGATTAAAAACATATGACAACTTTTGATGTTTATTGTTAATCATAACTATTACAAATGTAAGTATCGATTGCTTTAAACGGTAGCAATATTAATAGTCTTATTATTTTTAATATAAAAAGGTTCTGCCATTGGTTTGTCTACAGTTCAAAACACGTTTTTACGGATATGTTCAAGTATTGCACATGTAACATGAACTAGCCAGCATTACAATTATGCAACAAAAAGTACTATGATGATCACTTTTTCAATGCCTCTCAAGCTGAACTTTCCGAAATAAAGTTTTCTTCTAAAATCAAATTGAAAATCTTAATTTTAAATCAAATTCAAATGTTCTTTTGTGTTGTTTTTCATGCAACGGCATAAAAGTTTAAATTGATAAAAAAACAAACTCTTGTGTGAATTCCGTAACTTATCGATCCTCAAAACCCGACAAAACAGGTCATTCCAGTTTGTGCACAGAAAAAAAATGTACATTTTGTTAAGGATATATGCAAAACTTATCAACAAGTAAGTACAACACACGCCTTGAAATATGAATAAGAAACATGTCACAAATCAACAGTTGCTATTATGAAAGACATACACTAAGTATCGTTTAGAAAGAAAGAGCAATGTTAAAGACGGCTTAGAGCGGCAATCGAATCTGAAATACGATAAAGTCACATTAACTTGAGCACTGCAACGCCTTACATCCCGAAATCATTTGCTTAAGTAAAGCTGAAATAATCTTTATGTTACAGTGGTACCTGACTGATACTATATGAAGACAAAGGATTGCAATACAAATGAGCAAATGATGTGACAGGATATTATAAATTCCTATTTACCTGTCCAGTATCTCTACAAGGATACAACGATTATGGATTGCAAAACACCGATACATATATACATTTACAGATTAAGCATATTATATTCATACACTACAGTGAACGTTGAAGGTTACAAAATTTGCGTCTATCGTGCGTCCGTCTATCGTGTATCGTGAAACACGCGTCTTTTAGTTTAATCGTGCAACGTGAATAAGTTTCTCGCATATGAAAATTTATATGTTTTAATTTCAACCATGCATCTTATATTTTGATAGCATTTTCATTTTTTTAGAAATCTTGTACACAAATTATACGAATCGTCAGCATCATGTATCGTGCGTCGTGTATAGAGCGTCCGTCTATCGCGTATCGTGCGTCCGTCTATCGTGTAACTTGCGTCCGCATATCGTGCATCGTGCGTTAAGTTTGTAACCCGAAACGTTCACAGTACTTTACATTGCATAATATAACACCTTAATATGAATTCTAAATTTGCAGTATTCCATATATATGTATAACTGCATCGTAATTAGAATCTCTTATAATATAAGATTAACTATTAATTTCCCAAAGCCTCTTTTTGACAATCATGCTAATTGAACTATAATTATATAATAAAACTCTTCCAAAATTCAAATAAAAACATTATACCTATCCCATTAACGTAAATCCACAGATATATCTGGCAGCATATATGTAACCCAATAAATACAGTATAATTCCGTGTGAAACACATTTTCTTTATTCAAGCGAAATCCATTAAATAACAGTTGCTGACATTATGGATACATTATGTAAGCAAATAACTTTTAATACGCCAACCACTCTGATATTGAAATCTAATATCATTTTATACCGACCAAAATAGAGATATCTAAAAATAAGCCTCTGCTAACATTCCCAAAGTGCGCCTAGTATTTTATCAATACGCACTTTCAAGCATCCTGTACCGCTGAATCTATCTGCTAACAGATTATTGTTTGGATATGAACTAATATAAACACGACAGCAATAAAGTTCATTTCAAATTTATCAAAGGAGAAGAATTGAATTGTTTTCTTTATTGTGTACTTTCGAATTGGTGATATACTCATACCATTAAAATAAAAGATGTTGGTTTGTTTAATAAAAGACAAAATATCATTTTATTTATTTATTTATTTATTTAATACTACGTTTAACAAATAGATATATTTTTTTTTCGGTATGGAATACATATACATGGGTATTTAAATAACATGTACAGTAAAACAATATACTCAACAAAAATAAAAAGTATCCACTTTCCTATCTTAAAATTTGTAAAATTTGAAAACAATAACACAATTTTTTTTTATATGTGAACACGTTTTCATTACAGTTATCATTGCGAAGAGAACAAGTGTTCTTGAAAATCTGCAGCAACTACTTAGTTATCTTTCCCTTGGTTATAATCAGTGTTTCAGAAAAAATCAGTTATTCTTAAACTTATTCTCATTATTTGAATTAAGTCAATTTCTCCGCCTATTGTGATCAATAAAATCACAAAACATTCGCCAATAGAACGACTAGTCCTCGATTAATAACGCTAGAAATTCCAACCATTTCATGTTACCTCCCTTTAAACTGAATATGTAGTGTTTTGTAATCCATTATTAATTTTATATGACTGGCAGTTGATCATATGTTGGTGTGGAAGATTATCTTCATGAACAATTAAATATAAAAAACATCTGAGATTAACTAATAAAACACCATTTAGAACGTTCCTGATTAAATGAAAATATGTTAATGAGAATATACGTAAGCATAAAATGTGGATACGTTTTATTTTTTTCAGTATATAACAACCCATGACATGCGCACCAATATCAAGGACAACACAAAAAATGAAAGACAGTCTTATTTCCATTTCTATTGTTGTCCTCTGTGTTGGTGGCATGACATAACCAATGCAAATAAATTGAACCATAACATTTGACCTTTGGGATTCCAAATGCACCCTTGATACTTAACCGGGTCTTGTAAGAATGAACAGTGTCCTGTGAGAAAAATATTTGTCCATAGTATCAGTTTTATACTTTTAAAACACGACAAACGATGATCTGATCTTCACGACTATTGATTGGTGACATGGAATCACGATAAAGGACAAACCTAGTCAGAATATTCTAAGTTACTTGAAGTTTGTTCTTAGGACCTGAGTTAGACTGGGCTATTACTGCCTTGACAGCCCTATACTGAAAGGACACCTATTGCGTTCCAAGGCAGTAAACCCTCGATTTATCCTTTTCGTTTATTGTTTAGGGTATCAGTATTTGGAAATTGATCATTTTACAAACACATGCTCTCCGTTACTCAGTACTTTTAGCTGTAGCGAGGCTGTGTCTTCTGAATATGCATAGTAATTTTAATATTTAGTAGATTTGGACAACATTTTAAAATCATCAAAATAACATTATAATTTGTACAATATTTAGAGCAAATTGGTGATATCTCCCAACAACTTAAAGAAAATTGCAAGAGGTTAAAGTACAATTCTTTTTTGAAATGCAAGCCAAATTAAAACAGACATAAGAAGATAAAAGAAACATCATCGTGTGATACGTTTGTCTTTATGTCGATTTTCGAACGAATGCTTTCTAAAAATGGAGATATGGAGAAAAATATATCATCGATGTCTTCATTTGTCTGGTTATTTTATTGCTATCAATTTAACATTATTGGTCCTTGACGTCAAAAATATTGGAAGACGTAATATATAGACATTTATGTTACACCAGTGTTATTGCTTTGTTCCCAAACAAAAAAATGTTTAAGGAAATATTTACTTGCATTGTCGATGTTTCTTGAAAACTGGAGATGTCTTGTTACAAGTGGCATTTAAGCAGAGAATACGGAAAAAACATCGAAAGCTAAGTATACATTAAAATTTTAATGCAAATCAGATTCTACAGAAGCAGAGGAGAGGTCGGTGTCATTGAATTTTTGACAGATGACAACAAAACCGTACAATATCCGGAATAAACATTTTGGATTGTTTTGTTTTACAAGCTGCAAAAAACACGGGCTAGCTTTTATTCGAATTGTAGCAAACCAAATATTTATCCTCTTTTCAATGCCTTTATCAAATATGAGCTTAAAGGTTGCTCAGAATAAAAGGTACATATAAACATGAAGTGACGCCATTCTTCGCCCGTAAATACGCTTAATACACAACAGTGACCATATATTTTACACTTGTGAGAAATCAACAGTTGATGTTAGTAAAACTATGTATAATGATGGAAATGTTAGAGAAGAGTTTTGAATGATAACAATTCAGATAGAGAAACGAACCGTTCAAAGATCTTCACCAATACATTCGAATACCCTTCTTACTGGGGAGATCAACACACCGGCGAAAATTGTGAATGCAATATAGTAAATTATCAGTATATGACACCGGCACGTACTGAATAAATACAAAATATTGAACGGAAGTACGGAACAGTGTCATGGGATAGTACAACGTCTAATTTACCAGTTCCTCTGCATAAAATAACATAATATATACATTTTATTATGTCACTCTCTGTGTGTAAGTTATAATTGCAGTATGCATAAAATCCTCGAAGGACATCTTGTTACCAAACTAAATCGTAACGAGTATCGCCCTAATTTTATCCAATTGGTATAACTAATAAACTAATAACGATCGTTGTGGTGCAATTCTCGAAGCGTTCTTGTTACACAAGGGTTTCTATAATAAAAGTATCGATTATAAAACATTTTCAAAAAAACTTGTCTCATTAAACCTCTCACGAAAAACACCAATGAAAGCGTGAGTTTGTTTACAGATATAGAATAACATTAGAAAGGATTTTTTAAACAATAGGATTCCTGTCTGGAACGAAAAGTTATGAAACCTTTACACATCTTATAAAGTCACCAAACAAATAAAATTGGAGCGCCATGGTCGGTTTTCGGAACCCTTCTATGCATCTAATACATACTCGTACATAGCTGGCAATATAGTTTATTTATACTGTCTGCTAGCACCTGTTTTTACATTTGCAACTTGGCTGTGATATTACATATTTATGCATGTAGCAATACTTGTAATGACATTTAAAATGCAGTTTCTTCCTGTGCACTACAAATGCTGTATAAATCATAGATTACATTTCATAATATGCTAAACATGCGAGCTTTGCTTCGCTGCATGATCGAGCACGGAAGTTCTAAATTTACAAAACAATAATTTACACATTTAGCCCTCCGCAATTCCTAATATTTTTTCTCCCTGTTATTGAAACTGACTGTGTTAAAGAATTGCTATTGCATGCAAATTTTTTTTCTTTTTTTTTTAACAATTCATTTTCATGAAGGACAGTATCCCCTCAGTCATCAAGCAGAGAAAATCTAGGTTAGACTTAAAACAAGGTTGTCGTACAAACTTATATTATTTGATAGAAGTTTATTTTACGAATGCTGGAGAAGAAATTGTTAGGCAGTCCTATTACACCCAACATAATTGACTCCAGAACGAAAAGTAGGTGACAGAATAAGAAACGTCAGGAACTTTTTTCATTAATACCTGACGTAGTCCCGAATGTGATTTATTACATCACTTGCAAAACACAGCGAGAAAACAGAAGAAGTTCTTTTTACAAAATAATAAATCTAATTAGTTACTTTCTAATATAGAGTGCATCGACAAATATAGCCAAATGGCATAATTATCAGTGAACCACTTACTACAATTTCCAAAGGTTTCTTGCTTTTAGGAGAATAAAGGAGAAAAATGTGATGCCGTACCTGATTGCTTCTACCTAAATTTCAAAATAAGAGAAAGTAATGAAGACAGAACTTATTCAGTCTGACAAGTTGAATGCAATTGTATGAAATCACCTGTCTACACAGACAATTTTATCATAGACACCGTAAGCAATCTTTAAACGTGCCACTTTAGAACAAATGTATTCGTTCAAAGTTCTTGTTTATATTAATTGATCCAATATAACGTATTTTGAAAAACTGTTTAAAAATCAACATATAGTTGATTAATACTAATTGAACGGTTACATAATAATAATAGTAACAGACATACATGTATGAATTTGCATGAAAGGAAGTGTAAACTATCAATTTAGTAACTCATTGAGGATATCATACATGTGTACCACAACATGCGGTTACTGAAGCATGTTGTGTAAATCACGTTCATCGCATGAAATGCACGTTTGGAAAATGTTGTAGCCCGATGCCAAACTTTTTTGCTATGCGTGTCCTATTGAATTCAGTACTTTCTCAAGATAGTTGAAAAAATCCAATAATTTTTAAGAACATCTTTTAATTAATTATTTTAGCAAATCTTTTAAAAGTTACTAAATTCATATTAATGTCACTCCTCCGCAAATTTTCTTTATTAAATATAATTTAAATTGTGTTAAAACAATAATGAAGAGTATGCCATTAGTCAAAGAATACATTGGTCTTACATATTAACAACGTCATCTTTACATAGGTTAATAGTATGGCGATTCCGAAGGAGGGGGTAAAATAGTTTTGCTTATATTTTTCAAAATGTTCTAACGCAAATCAAATAAACTTTAAATGAGATCCCGTTTTAATAAATGGAATCATAGAGTAACATGTAAACGCAAAGAAAGAGAATAAATTAATAAATGACTACAGTTTAGGAAGCTTTTGATTAAATATACACTGGATCTACTCATGCAGGCTCAAAACATGACACTAAAGAGTGTCCAACATATTGGATATAATTTAAATGCTTCAATGCAAAATTTGTGTAGTTAATTAAGAAAGAGAAATGTCAAAAAATAAAATCTGGTTTTGTAAAAAAAACATCTTGTATTCCACAACTGACAAACCTCTCAGATAGTTTTGTTTACTAGGCTTAACATCGAGGAACATTGTAACGTATGACGCGTGTTACTAGCTTTTATATTTACTTATTACATTTTCGCACATTAATCAATAAATTCGGATTACTTAATATGATCAAGTAGCTAAGCAAATATTAGCATTTTCTATATGTATTAATAAGCTTATGGCAATGCTCTTATTCTTCTATAATATATTTAGTGGAAACCACTGGCATTTATCAATGGCATAATCGAATTAACAGTGTGGTTAGTTATTTCTGGTTGTATAATAATATATTAAAATAGAAATTGACAGCCATCTTCAGGAGGTCAGTGGCATGAATAATGTCGGTACCACTGCACCAACAATCTGCACGGGTTACGTAGAATTCCGGAGTAAGAAAATTCAGAAATGTTAGAATCATTTCAAATAAAGTAGATTCATATTCCTGTTTCAAGATATCTCTCCGATAGTTTGTTAATTTTGAAGCATCGGGTAGATAAAATAATTATTATTATGTAAAACGTTTGTACAAATCAAAAACGTTTAAATAAATGTGTCTACCCGATTCATCCGTAAAGTAATTTAAATAGTATCATTCGAGTTACTATACTGACTTTATTAATAATAAATTACGGGTTTTAATTAAAAATGTTTAGTATATTATTTGAATATCATGAGTCTAATAATGTTTTATTTCGTCATTGAAAATATCAACGTAATTAGTTATACATGTATCCTTTTGCTCGTAGTATCAATCATTATTCAGGTCATGGTCACGTTAGTGAATACACTTTATTTTAATTAAATCCTTAATAAATATTGAATTTTTTGAACGATGTCATCAACAACAAAACTAGCTTGTACCCATTTTTAATATCCTTCATCCATAGGATAAATTTAATTTAATTTATCAAAAAACTAATCACCATTAACCAAATTGATATGTTTCGTTACAGACCTTTAATCATGATTGCATTTTAGATACATTGACTTAACGTACTCTTTGTACACTGTAAATGTATACGTTTAATGTTCAATTCTTATAGTAAACATGATAAATTAATGGGATAAACGGAAAGAGTATCCCTCAGTGTTCCTAAGCGTATCTGATTTAGAATGATAATAATTATAGTATCTGTCAAATCTTAATCAAAACCATTGTCTTTATACTGTTTTAAATGAGGACATTTTAGAAGAACACCACTTATCGTTATTTTACTAATACATGATATTTACTGCAGTAATAAAAGTAGTAGGATATTAATTAAAATGTTCTAAACTAACTTAAACGTCACCTTTGTTGCTTAAAAACATATACACAGTAAATCTTGGATGAATCTTCATATTATAACATTCTTGTCTAAGGTATTCCTAGACAGACCTGTTTCTCAATTTGTTATCGGGTTACACTTTAACGTAATGATTGACAGGTTAGTTAAAATATTACAATTTCAAATCCTTTCATATCTTGGTGTTTTGCAGGATTTTGTTATTTTATTATTTCATTTCTTTCATATAATGTGAAGTTCATCTTCATATGCACCACGTTTTTACATGATTGTACTGAATACGAATCATTTCATCAAATATTGGAAAGATTTCATTATTATATGACTGTCTTGTTATTTATTATTTATTATATTATATTTTAAATCAGAAGTTAGTCAAAAGTAAAACACTCAATACACTTGTCAGGTATTGTTTTATTCTGAATATCGTGCTCATGAAGTTAAACCTGCATTAACGGCTACGGCTATTCAAGATAAAAATACAAATATAAAATTTATCTACTTCTAAACAAAACGAGAATATGCCAACTGCGGTAAGAAATCTACATATAAATAGTATTTCCAGTAAATACTTTTGGATTGTACACTGAAGCCGACACCATATCCCATAAGTCACACTGATCAATGTCAGTGTGCAGATAATCCCAAGACAATAAAGTTTATCAAACAAGTCATGGTTAATTGTGAATAATCGAATATAGTATAATGTATATACCTGTCCCGTCTACGTAACTCCAAAAACATAGATGGTATAAGACAAGCAGCCCAGAGAAAACAATAAAAATACGTTCCGAGTCCATTTTACTTTTTTAGGAAAGATCCATTTAATAACAAACCATCCTATATTTTCCTGTTAGCAAATGACTTGAAACACGATATTTACTCTGCTTTCGAAATCCAGTTACGCTTAACCACTAGTCAAAAAAGAAATACATGGAAACAAGCCGCAGTTAAACATTCCCAAAGCGCGCCTGGTATTTTACCAATACGCGCAATATAGCATCCGATTTCGTAGTCAAATCGTTGAACTTAGGTTATTAATACTAAAAGGATTATTGTCGGTGGAAAAAGATACACACGCAATACGTAATCGTTATTGTTCCTAACATAGTTGACATTAATTGTACAATTTTCCTATTGGCAATATGTTGGTATATTTTAAATGAATTTAGGAGAAATTAGTTAATTCATTAATATAATAAAACTTACAAGTCTACATGTGTATAATGCGAAGACTCTAACCGAAAGCCGTTGACAGCTTTCTAGCTTTGTAAGGTTGGTGCACCCTAGAACCTGGTTTAAACCCCCAGTGGCAATTTGTTTTGCCACTGACCGTTCCAAGGCGGTATCCCCAAAGGTTCTCCTCTTCGTTAATTGTTTGTGGCGTCCTATTTGAATTGACATACATAAAATCATTATCTCTCTTTCTCTCTCTCTCTCTCTCTCTCTCCCTCTCTCTCTCTCTCTCTCTCTCTCTCTCTCTCTCTCTCTCTCTCTCTCTCTCCCTTTTCGCTGCGTAGTGAGGCTGTGTTTTGTGAGTGTGGCGATTCCTGATATCCATAATTATATTACTTTTTTCCAGTTAAAACCCTTACAGTAATTCATTTGAACATTATCATACATGTGTATAGTGTAACTTCGTTGTCGGTTTATTGTTGCTACTGTTCGCCAGGTTCATGTGTAAACTCATGGACCGAAACATGCTGAGAAGCTGAAGAAATAAAATTTTTAAGAATGTGACTTATTTTTTTCTAGCATCTTGTGAATGTTGATAACTGTACCATTTTTAGTTTTAACAAGTTTTTAGTTTTAGTTCAAGAATTCTCGTCACAATCTCGTCACAACAAATACAGCCAAGTGCAAATTTCCAACCAACCGCTTGATATGTATCAGAAAGACGGTAATATATTTCAATTTCGCATCAGCATAGCTTTTGCTTCGCAATGTTATTAGCTTCTTTTGTTTCATGTGTTTGTGTGCTTTTGCCTGAAACATTGCTAAGGTGATGGATGGGTTGGGGTGTTGGACAAGAGAAATTGTACTTGCAAATTGTTTTACCACATACCGTTTCAAGGCGGTAACCCCAAGGGTTCTCATTTTCGTTAGTTGTTTGTGGTGTCTTATTTAAATTGGACATACTTATACACACATGCTCTGTTTTCCCCTCTTCTTTTTCGCTGCGTATGGAGGCTGTGTTTTGTGAGTGTGGCAATTCCTGATATGCATATTTCGCTTTTTGTTATAAGCCTGATTTAGATGTCGAGTTCGGTTAAAGACCACATCTTAAACTTCACAGAACTGCTAACTACATAATTAAAAATAGTTATAAGAATGCAACAATGATTGACGCTTTAGATTGGAAAAAAGTGATTATCAGGAATGGCCACATCAAGAAGAAGACACAGCAAACCAACATAGTCAAGGAAGTAAAAAAGAAAAGAGATTATGGATTACAAATTTATCTACCGGTATAATTACAGATAAGACACCACAAACAATTAACGAAATTGAGAACTTCATGCGTTACCGTCTTGCAATGGAAATATATTATCAGATAACACCTTGAAGATAAAGAGAATCTATCACTGGTATTCGGCAAGGCTGTGCCGAGTTTCCGTTTGGAAAGCATCGCCCGAGGGTTGGAATACCGTGATCCTCGCCGAATACCAATGATCACTTACTTCTTCCACATTTAAACAAAATTTTTCAAAATTCAAATAAAACGCAACAATTTTGGATAACTATATATTTTGCGTATCTTCTAGTAGGAACGGTAATCAGCAACGAATACACAGATCTGCCAATATTGTTACAAATTAAAGAAAAGAAAAAGTCGTTATTTCATGGCATGAACATCTGCAGCGGGTTCATCCGTTGATAACGGAACTGCGATTTTTAAGGTTATTCGTGATTTCGTCACATATCATAATTCAAATAGATTGAACTGTACAAAACCAGTTGAAATATCCCAATTAAAACATTGTAAAAAGCAGTTTATTTCCTATCTTATTGTCCATTCATTTTTGTATATAGAGCCTGTTTAACGAAGCTCGTAACAGCAGTATCAGAATGAAACACTCTAAAAATAGCATTTACAGACTAATACCACGATAAACAATCCCAAGTTCCAGTGTTCTCCTACTGTATCCTTTCAAAATGATTTTTAACAAAACTAAATAAACGGCTTGCTTTGTTTGAAAAAGTAAACATTCGTTAAGTTACGTCACATAATAAACTGAAATGACGTAATAAGCATAATGACGTAATCTAAATCAATAATGAAAGTGCTCAATTAATATGGTGCGCAGTAATACAAAAGTACGTGAGCACGCGGATTTAAAGCTAAGGCCATGAAGGATAAGGAAACCTCACACGGCTTAAAATAGAGATTTTTTCTGTCTAGTAAGTGAAAAAAGTCAAGCCAAAACTTTATTTTGCTTTAAACAGAATATGTGCATAGCCTTCATAAGGCACCTTAATATTTGCGTACAATTACATTTCTGGAATAGACACACAGATTAGTTCCAGATTTTATAAGAGAAGTCTGCCGATTAAAATTTGATTACGAGTTCAGCATAGAAGTAATTTGACTAATTGAATTTTTCTACGTCAGGTGATTTATGAAATCTCTAAACATCCGTGCCTTTTATTTGAACTTTACAAACCATAAAAATCAAATAACTTAACATTATCTGAGTGTTCTAAAGAAAAACTCTCAAACAAGGTATTTAAAGGAAATTGTTAAAGTGCTTTCACAGCTTGATATGACGAGGATTTTCAGTAAAACAATAAACCGTTACCGATGTCATGCATTGATTGTTACTTACATCAGGGCTATCCGATCAACCTTTTTGGGATTGTCCCGGTTAGCTCAGTTGGTTGCGTCGCAGGAATTGCAGGGCTAGGTGTTGTCGCCGTGACGGCGCGGGTTCGCTCCCAGCTAGAGACACTATCATTTACTATTGACATTGATCGTTTGAGGCTCGTGCTCAACGGCCTTCAAAGGGCTTAACGGTGTAATGTGAATCCGAAAACGTGCATGAAAAGTGATCATCTTAGCAAGCATGGCACAATGTCTTAGAGGTCGGTCGCTGATTGCAAACCGATATTATCAGGTTTATGTCTCCAGATGATAAGGTTTAGAATATTGTGGTACTCCAATATACAATTGAGTCGTATATGTAGAACAAAAGTAGTAGCCATTTGCCTAACCAAATTACAAAAAGCAGTTTTTGCAGAAACATAAATCTAATAAATTACCACCAACGTCAGTAGTAATTGACATACTCTAAAAAATGCGGAAAAATCGGGATTTGACCAGTTTGAACTGCTAACACTTACTTTATACGTTATACTTTGTGGAGAAAGGGGGCGAAAATGGAAGTTATTGTGAATAATCATATACACTTTACCAAACCCCTAAGTTTATGTAGAGCAGTAGATAAGCAAACAATCTCTAAAGATTCATTAAAAGAGGCCTTTATACAATGTATTTTGATTTCACAATGACCGTTGCAAAGATGTACGCTTCTAACGTTGTGCTTTATTGTTTGTTTGGTAAGTGTGCTGTCTTTTGTATTTTGGTTGATTTTTACCGTGTACCGGGTATAATTATTTTCCTTCTTACTGGTATACGTGAAGTGTCCAGTTACATTAATCAATTAACCACTTTATAAATAGATGTAAAGAAATCTTTGAAAGCCACAGAATACGACAATGTTGATCCATCCAAAACGATGATGTTCATATGGCGATGAATATGTAACTTCAACGCGGCATTTTCAGATTTACAAGATTCCGTCATAAGCGAAATATGGTCCCCAGATAAACAAAGAGAACCAATAAATGATATAACTGACTAAACTTGTAAAATGCAGACCACAAACATTAAATCTGAAACGGTCAGTGGAAACAACATGAAGCCCAGTGAGGGATTAAAATGATGTGACGCGATATCCAAATTCTACCCAATATATAAGCAATAAAATGTGCAGCGTTAAAAGATATGTGTTATCACTCATTCTTGCTCCTAAATATAAAAAAAGAGATATTATGGCTTACATTTTTCATCTAAGCACATTAAGTGTAGTGCGAAAAACAATCAGTCCAGACAAAGGATAAAATCGTGTTTACGTCCATACTCAAGTCAAAATGCGGACCTATGTATATAGGGTGGGGAATGGGGCAGACAGCTTCCCTACCCAATGTAGATCCAGGACCATTGCTTGTATGTGAACATGATGCTTATCGCATTTAGAGATCAGCTTTCTCAAATTCGATCCAAAAAACTGCAATATTTGTCGCGTTAAAGAAACCACCGGACACGAAAATTGATCAAAATCTTGCAGGCTTGGTTTGAGTGATGGATTTTGCTTGTTGACATGACTCCAAATTTTCGGGTTAATGTTAGCGTTAATAATAATTTTCCTGTAACAAGTTAATTTTATCCAACAAAAAAGTGGTTCACGATTATTTATTGTTTGCTTTAACTAACTTAACTGTCTTGTACAAATTGTTATGTTTGAGCAAAATATGGGTTTTATTGGACATCTCCGAAATTTTTAGAATACTGTGCATAGGATTATAAGCAGTTTATTAAACAATTGTCTTAATATTGGTTCAGCAAGTCCTTGAGAAACATTTTACTGCACCGATCATAATCATATTGTTTCCGTTTGCTTTTAAAAATAAGAAGTTTGTTCGCGCATGACAAACTGCAAATCTAACACGTCGACTTTATGACCGATAGAAACTTAACCTGAAGCTTTGAAGATGTTAAGATACATAGGAAAATAATTTAGCTAATGGAATTCAATGATTATTTGCACTCTGATAAAAGCAGAATAATGGTTTCCTTAATCTCGCATCGGAAGAAATTCTGTTGTGCGTGTTACTTTAATGCAAAGGGCATTCATGCAACTATTTAAAACAACAGCACACAGCAGAAGGACAGCAAGTTACCAACCGTTCAAGAGAATGATAATTTTATTATAGGTACCAACAAAGTTCAACGAAACAATACTAAAAATACCCAGGGTGATATTACATCCTACAAAAGTCAGTTATGAACTTGAAGTATTTTTCACGAGAATATTTCAGTATTGAAGTGATGACTGCTAATAAGTGTTATAATGAAACCATATGTGTTCTACTGTATGCAGAAATTGTATAAAACAAACATCATTAAAGGTGTAGTCACACTCTAGCGTATGATAGAAACGTATGTATTGCGTGTGAAAATTTTAGAAAAATTACTTATACGCACAGCTTTTGAGCGTTTAAAACCTGAGCTATCGACGACAGTCCTTTACAAACGTATGAATAGCGTATGAACAGCGTTTGTATAACGTATAACCGGCGTACAGGTAGCGCATGAGAAACGTTTGCGTACGTGTGTGAGCGTATGTCAACATAAGTCACCGTCAGTGTAGCGTTTATCACCGTATGGGTAGCGTATGCAAGCGTATGAGTAACGTATGCATAACGTATGTGAGCTTATGAGCAACGTTTCAGTAGCGCATGTGCAGCGTCCCCTTTCGACTGTGGACTGTCCCAGTTCCTTCATTTCCAAACTAGACTTCGAGGTGTAAAGATGCCTGCAAAAATGTCTTCAGCCCGTGGCAAAGGAAAGGGCAAAAAAAGTAAACCTGCTGATCCCCCCTCTGATGTAGCTGTTCCAGCGGGGGAGATTCGTGAGACACCGTCCAATATACCTACTGAAGGTAGTGTTCACTCCAGGTCCCCATCTCCCCCTCTTCATGATGAACGCTCACGTGATTCATCTCCTTCATCTGCAGTGTCAGAAGATGTCTCCATATCTTCTCGCCCGGAAAAGAAAAATAAAAGGGCAAAGAAAACGCCATGCAGCCTAAACCTGGAAGAGGAGGACCAGATGCTAGATTTCCTTCGTGACAACCCCGTGCTGTGGAATATGAAGATGACATTTTACAGGCGAAAAGACAAAAAGGATAAGATATCAGGCTCAACTGATGAACAGGACAAATGATACCCTCAAGGGCTGGTTCCGGTCTCTACGTGACACCTTCACGCGCCTAGATAGAAAGAAGAGCGGCGATGGTGCTCCTCAGCTGATAGAAAGGGAGGACTGGATTATCTCAAAGTTTGCCTTCCTGAAGACTATCACTCGTCACCGTGCAGAGCCGATAAAAAGTTTAAGTACAAGTATTGCACCTACTTGCATTTATCAAATTTGTATATATTAATTAACTCAATATCGCATTACTGTGCTTCGGTTTGTAATTAATTATTTTTGTAGATGATTTTTTTTTTGAAAATGCATAAATCTTACTTATAATGCATAGATTTTACTTATGACAAAGCATAAATTTCACTTATACTGTATAAATTATACTAATTATTTTTTATGATTTGTCTTTGCAGTTAAAGGCAACCATTCAAGAGCACACTGGAGATCTTGAGGCTGCTGAGACTGCATGTGCTGAGATGCAGAAAGGCCTGGAGGAGCCTACCTCTGTCCATTCATCGTCTAGAAAAACACCTCGGGATCCAGACAATGACATCCTCGAGTCCTTGCAGAGGACAGTTACTGAGTCTGGCAGCATCCTTAAGGACATTTCTAAGGTTCAGCTGACAGCAAGAAGAACCTTTGCCAACTATGTAAAGGACAGTCTTCTTACCATGTCCAAGGCCAAATACAAGAAGGCAAGGTCTACCATCAACAACTTGCTGTCTGAGCTGATGGAAGACAGTGATGATGACACCTGTGGTGCCGGTACAGCCCCTCCTCCTCCTGTTCCAGCAACACAGCAGCCCATACACAGCCAACCATCTAACACAGTGCAGCAAGGTTCATCATCCTTTGGCTACGAGCAGTATCAGCCAGCATCGTTTGATTCACCGCCCATGTGGGGTTCACAGTCACAATACTACCACTTCCAGGGGATGCCTGCTCAGCAGCTGCAACCTCAACAGGAACAGCTTGCCTCCACCCCAGTGTCTGACACATTGGGTATTGCTGCCCAGGTGTTGAGGGACCAGACCATTCAGCAACCTCCTAACATGTAGGGTTTAAATTAAATACTTGGAGCTCCTCCGGATCAGGGCGATAGAGTATAAAACAAATCATCACAGCTAGGAAATAAGTTTATCAGAATCTGTATACCAGGAAGTATAATGCTTAAATACCTATAAGTATGATATGTAAATACCGGGAGATTACCAAAAAGACTGTAAATAGTAACTCTTGTTCGAGTGAATGTGATTATTACCATTGATTATTAGTATGTGTCAGTTGTCATGTATTGATAATGTGAATAAAAGTTCATAGGTAATATTAAACCTGAATGTACTTTTTGTATTTGCCATACATTTACAGTATAAGGTAACAGAAAAAAATATGTGATGAGCCACATGCAAGTGGTCTCATGACAGCTTGCCTTTTTGTACTACCGGGATGAGTGATCTGAGGCACTCACTGGTTTACTCCCGTCTGTCTGTTTTTGCAGTTTAAAAGTTACAATGCTCATACCGGGTATTTACTATGAAGTTAGCTTTGCCGAGTACGCATGTTGTTTGATTTAAATAAACAATACACCGTATGTAATCGAAAACTTCAACAACAAGAAGAACCTGTCGCATAAATCCTTGTTTTTCGTCGAGTTTTCTTTCTAGAAAACGTCGATTTTTCTTTATAGAAAAAATAATTCAATAAAATCCATTAGCCCTTAAAATATCTAGTATTTTTCTCTTTCAGAAAATGTCAGCTTTGTCTATTTAAAAGTAAAAAAATAACGTTTCAATCGCCAGCATTTTTTTTGAGGATGTGATAATTCAGTTACTTCTTGCAGCCGATTGACTTAGTAGACATTTTCGGGAAAAGGAAAACACCAGTTATTCTATGGACTTATCCATTATATTAAATTATTTCTCATAAAAGAAAACTCAATGAAAAACAAGGGTTTACGCGAGAGGGACTTGTTGTTGTAACATTTGATTATCTACCATGGTATATAAAGAGTAAAAACAATAAATATAAGGTTTCATTGTAAACTTTTATTACATGTGAACACATAATACAGTGAAGTGTATCTCATGAAATTGACTTTTTCACAACAATTTGTCAATGTTTGTAAATAGTCTAAATCATCATGTCTTGCCATGGAACTGCACCTACTTCAGAATTGACCCAGTGCTTCAGTAGGTTCCTCAGCTTCTTCCCTTTCTTGTTTGAGGTGTTACTGCCAGGAACTGTACGTGTGTCTTCCAAGTTCCTGTCCTGTCTCCATGCTCTAGGGATGAATTCATGGTTCATGTCTTCTGTACGGTCGAGCTGATGGTTCTGGAGTCCAGGATACCGTGTCCTCATCAGATTGTGCAGGACAATACAGGCTTTGACGATGATCTTGATAGTGGAGGGGCTATGTTGCATGGTAGTCAGCAGAACCTGAAAGCGGTTTGCCAGGATGCCAAAAGCATTTTCAACCACCCTTCTGGCACGGGAAATTCTGTAGTTAAATATCCTCTCTTCATTGTCCAGACCCCGTTGGCTGTATGGCTTCATCATTGTCTCTCGAAGGGCAAAAGCAGCATCACCAATGAAAAAATATGGTACATCCTGGTAGTCATTGGGTAGAGGATCTGGGGCAGGAAATCCAAGGTCTCCATCTTCTGCTAATTCCTTCAGCTCAGAATTATTGTAAATCTGGGCATCTGATGCTGAACCTGTGCCACCAATATCTGCCCAGATAAACTTATAATCGGCGTCTACCAATGCCATAAGTACAATAGAGTGGCCGTCTAGAGCACCACATACATGTGGGAAGTTCCACTTTTTGAGGAATGACAGATATGTCACGCCATCTCTCTGGAGTAGTGGGGCAGTTCATCACCTCAGGCAAATACTCATCGATTATGGCTTGGCAGACCTCTCGAACAACGACTGAGATGGTGTTATGCGGGACCCTCCATCCATACTGCATGTTTGCATAAGTGCTTCCAGAGGCAAGATGACGCAAAGTCAATGCAAGCTTCAGACCGGGCTCCAGGGAAGGCCTGTACCTAGTATGCTGTTTGGTGATCCTTGGACCCACCCTTTGTAGCAGCTCATCATACATCTCAGGGGGCATACGCAAGAAGTTTTTGAACGATCTTTGGTCCTCATTTCTGAGTTCAACCATAAGCTGGTCATACAGGCCAAACTGACGTCGTCGTCCAATCCATGGTCTCACCCAGGATTGGCGTCTTATTCTCCTCCTCCTTCTCCTTCTTCCTTGCCTTCTAATTCGTTGAGCATAATAAATTGTTAAATTTATAAGTTCGTAATGGTGTTGGAGAAGAGCTACTTCCATCGTCTCTCTGTCGATCTACAACTGACGAAGATGAGGAAATGGGACCCTATGTATATTAACAGCTCAACTGACCACCTTCATGCCATCGTATGAGATGCGTACTTGACATATGAATAACGTACCTTTAGCGTCACTTTAGCGTATCAAGCTTATGTCTAGCGTATGATGAGCATATGCGTAACGTATATGCTATACGCTCGCATACGCTGAAAAATTTTGAACATGTTCAAAAAAAATTTTGGCCTCTGCGTTTAAGAACGTACACTGGCGTATGTCAGCGTGTTTGGAACGTAAACGACTTATGCCTAACATACCCTTAACGTATATCTGCGTATGCGAGCGTATGAGCAATTTTTATCGTACGGTCACATACGTTAATGCCATACGCTATAGTGTGACTGCACCATAACATCAAACCAAAGCGCGTCTTCGATAAAAACGGTTTTAATATTTCCAACAGTGATTAAAAATCAACTGTTTAAATAAATTGTTCATATTTTATTCGATAAATTCCCGACTGATGAAATGACTCTTGCGCGAACAAAAATGTAAATTTTCATTACAGGTACAATCAAATACAATAGAGTCTGTAATACTCGAAATTTGATATTATTTTTTTTATATTCAGTAGCTTTCAGTTACTTTTTATTTATTTAAATGTCATTGCATCAACTGCAGGGTAAGCAATTTTGAAGAATGATTCTTACTATTCATGTTATATTTATAAACATTTCTGTCAGTCTGACTCATTTTTGTTTTATGGGGGAAAGTAAAGATGGGAGTCCATAAGGTCGTAACATGGGAGTCCATGTATATGTTAATCTGAATAAAACTAAATACCATATATAGTTCAACATAGACATAACTTCAAAATAACATGTAGTTCTCCCTAAGATAACGTAATTGCACGTTCTCGTATCTAGAATTAAATAAAATTAAGGAAAAGCTTGTCTTAAAATTACGAGATTTTCCTTAATTAATATATTTATGATCTTTTCTTGCGACAGCAATTAACCATCTATATTATCTAAAATCTTATTGAATACTTGAGAAAAACTTGTTAAAAGTGGTAAAACGAGCAGAGCAGTACAGACAATAGGTTTTCATTAAATGGGTGCGCTGCAATAAATCCACAATTAACGACGAACAAACGAGCACGTTTATTTTGATTTCCATAAGAAAAAAGGATCATTTTTGCTTAGCCTCTGACATCTGATTCAAATTAGCTGATTGAAACAGAAGTAAAACATGAAAAGAAATTAATTTTCTAAAATGACTCAGAATAAGCTGTTTTGCGTTGCAAATAAAAAAAAACTTTCGGGGGAAATTTATAAATATCGATATCAAACGTCAGACTGTTAATACACAAAATTCAAATAAAATTATGTCATTCTTGTTGAGCATGTGAAATGAGTATTGTGAGACAATATTTCAGTAGTGTAATGATTAAATGGTATATACGTATAAAGAGGGGTTATATGTGAAACATAATATGAGTTGTAAAACATTAACTTTCGATGCAAAAAGTTTACACTTATACTTTCTTGACGTTCAAAAAATATTAAGAGTAAATTGAAGTATCCATTTGAAAGAACATTAACGGGTCAACGCTTTCAAATACAAAATCAAAATTATGAAATATATTGAGAAATAATGATCACTTCTGTGTAGGCAGGAGGTTAATATTTTAAAAATGCTCTAAGACTTGTTTTAAACAATGTTAAAATTATAACATTTTTTTTTAAATTTCAAAGGGCACAGCCATGAAACAAGTCCGACCGAGTAATAAATGTATGTAAATAGTAATCTGGGTCACTTACTCGTATATGTCTTAATAAGTTTTAAATTATCCGAAAAATATGATAATTTCTTCATGTGTTCTAAACGATGTTGACAGACGGACGGACAAACAGAATACAGAACTCTAATAATAGCATTTAAGTTTTAGGCCCACAATGTTGGATAGATGTCATGTTTGCTCATATCTAGTTCGATTAAATAATACGATAGAAAATCGCAGAGCTCAAACATGAATCTGATATCATTCAATGCTTTCTGTTAATAAAGTTTACCTTTAAAAGATGTATTAAGTTTACATGCACATAATACACTGTGATTTCTCATTTAAACAATATTAAATTTTCGTTTACTTTAAAAATTCAGCGATTGAAAATATAATTTTAAATTGTATGTAAATATTTTTTATGACAAGAAATGTTTGACACTTGCTGAATAACAGATCATCATATTTCCGGAAAAGCTTGCTTCATTTTTCCAATTAAATCAATCATTTTTCCATATCAGTTACAAAACGTTGTGATTTATTTGTTTAATTAGAATAAATATTCCCACAAAAAGTTTGATTTAATATACAATTCTTATTGGCAAAGTTCTTATCAGCTGTGAACAAAATCATAAATCTATTAAATTGCATTTTGTCTTGTGTTGCATAAGCCATTTTTTTTAATTTTCCCGAAGTCTGCGTTTTTGCAAAATTGCGAAAAAGAAATAGTGGATCACTTGTTATTTGCATATTATCGTTTGGGGTTGATCGATATAGTATTTTTACTGGACAGGTGTAAATATTGAGTTGCGCTCAACCCTGGGTTAGGCGGCTTGAGCAATAATATGCATTTCCATTACTGCCTAAGAACAAGCCTAATCAAATCGCGCCTGCAATATTTTCACATTTGTCGTGTTTGTTGGCTTTTAAAGTATCTATTAATAAAATTATTTCTGATATCAAGCTCTATTTATAATAGACACTTGAAAACGCATATGAATGCCTTAAGATTTAGTAATAATATACCAACCAAAATAGTTTTGTTTACAATTTTGAACATATACATGTATTGATCTCACAAATTTATTTTCTTAGAACTGCCAAATACTTTACATTCAAATTAAAAGTGAACTATTTCGTTGATTTAAGCCTGATGGGTGGTTTGGAGCTGTTTGTTGATATGAGAACCTGCTTGGGCAAGTGCGAGGTTGGTGCACCCTAGAACCTGGTTTAAACCCCCATTGGCAAATTGGTTTTGGCACTAACCGTTCCAAGGCGGTAGCCCCAAGGTTTTTGTTTGTTATTTTTTGCTGTCTGATTTGAAACTTATTTTTATATAAACACGCTCTCTTTTCCCATCTACTTTTTCGCTGCGTGGGTAGGCTGTGTTTTCTGAGTGTGGCTATTCCTGATTTACAAATTTGACTTTTCTTTTATATATGGAGTTAACAACAACAATGGCAAACTTTTGTCATTTAGTACAGACCTCTGGATCTGGAAAAAAGTCGTCTTAATATGAGGTGGTCTTAATTACGGGTTAATAAAAATGATAAACTGTTAATTTAAAAAATAGACATGAAAAAATGTTCTTATTATTAAGATTGGTCTTTATTAGATTTGACTTAATCATTTATAAATTTTATCATAATTGAAACAGTTGAAAGACTTTGCAACATATGTTTTATCACATCTAAACAGCGTTATTTGAACTGAACTCGATAATTATTTTAAAGCCCTACGTGAGCAATTACCGGTCTGTCGTATCCAAAATCCAATTACTTGGCGGACAAAAAAGACCAAAAAAAGGTCAAAATCAGCGGAGCAATACAGACAATATGTTTTCATTAGATTGTGTCACTGCAAGAAGTTGACAATTACCGACGGACATATGAATCGTTATTTTACCGAATGAAGTTGAGAAGTGAGCCACTGTATGTTTGCTTATGTAAACAATTTAGAAGATTGTAAAGAAATTGTCATAAATGTTCATAGTTGTTAATCACGTTGATTTACATAAAAGATTATTTTTCTTAATTTAAAAATAGTTCTGCAAATTGGTAAAACTAAACTGGAATGTGGCGGATGTGATCGGAAGATCAATCAATCAACTTTTCTTAATAGTATCTTAATAGTATCACGAACATTCACAAAGCTACCTGAGTCGGTTCTCCATATTGATGTTAATTGCGGAAACAGCGTTACGAATATTAAATACCGCCAAATAAAATTATCAATTTGAAAGCAGTTTTGTGTTATTAGAAAGCCGTTAGTGCGTTATGCACAAGAGACAACAAGAAAAAATCGGAAATAGGCATATTAGCAACATTCGGAAAATGCAGCATTGCAACAAGTTCAACACAGTGGAAAAGAAATTTTAAGGAGAACACACGTTATTTATCTGATTAATTGCCCACAAACAATTCAATAATAAGAGAAGCCGAGTAATTACACCTTTTTTTTAATTGTCAGTGGCAAAACATAAAGTGCCCCAAACGCCACTCTAGCCTCTTCAGGTTCTCATATTGCCAAGTTCAGTGTTGACAGAAATCTCCAACTGAGACTGTTTTGTCTGCAAACAGATACATAGTAGTACTAACAACATTCAAATTTTCAACATGGTTTAACTTTGATGTAATAGTACAACTGTTCATGAAATCTGTTTTTATTCATCTTGTTGTACACGAAAGATTTGGGTGTTTGTGCAAGCCAGCTCATTAGGGTATTGCTTTAAGACTGTCTTTCTGGGAATATCACAAACAAAACGCAAAAATACCATAATTATTATGTTTTGAACAATAAAGTCATCATTCAATAAAACCCTTGATTTGTTTTCAAAACTGACGTTAAATATAGAATTAGTTTACTTAACTTGTAAATGACTCAAAGTTAAGTTTTTCATAGACAATAGAAATTCCGCAGGCGCAAAATATCAGACATGTTTAGAATAATCATGAATTTTCGTGGCGTACTTTTTGTGGTTTTGTGAGCAGATCTAGTTGTAAACGTGATTTAACCACGAATTTTCGAAGAAACTTCAAAATATCCTGGATCAACAAAAAACAAGAATATCATCTCCGCGCATACACAGTGGCTCCATCTGTTTGGTCATTACCAGAGTTTCAGAGTTTATTATCGAATCGCTGATTAATGCATATACTACAGACCAAGGCTATTCCTTACATATGCTCAATTAGGTATTCATGGAATTACCAAGCCAACTGAAATAATTTTATAAGGGATGTATTTATTGCATTCCCTTCGTGGAATTTCAACTAAATTACAATATTCAAATGAATAGTAGGGCGCATTCAGATACTAGTTTCTGAGAACAGACCATACCTTTATTGAATTGACAAAGTTAACAATCATGTTCAAGCAAAGATTTATAAACCAAGAAACAGAGATAAGGTTTCTAAAGACATTCAATAAGTTCAGTGTTACAAGTATAACACATATGATTCATGAAAGCTTTTGATGTTGTTCACTTAGATAAAGTTCAAACAGCATCGACGATATCATGTTACCTATTCAAACGTAATGTAGCTATAAAATTAATCAATTCTTGGAAATTTTCTAATAAAGTGGCTATCGGTTTGATGTATAAGAACATTCAAAATGCATTTTCATAGAGTAAATAAATCAGCATATAACGTACAAATTTGGCAGCGTAATTTGGTAATTCTTGATATGTTTACTGCATTGTTTAGATATAACGACAGTGTTTAGATATAACGACCGACCAGACCCTGTAAAACGTATTTTAGAAGGACCACGGATGACTACTGCATATCTGTTATACTTGTCATTCTCAGACCGGATCTACCCGGTAACAGGTGCGCTTTACAAAGGGAGGTAACTTCAGACAGAATATAGAGATAACTCTGTATATCGGTAGGCCCCATTTGGTAATTATATAAAATAATATACGCAAACGTGAACTCCAGAAAAAAATTTTTTTAAATCCTAGAACCGGATTTAGAGCTTCCGCCCACGTGACAAATACTTTTGCTACTGACCGTTCAAAGGCTTTACCTCTCGTGTTCTTATTTTGGTTTGTGGTCTCTGACTAAAATTGATCATTTAATAAACTTATGCTCTCCTTCACACTCTGCCATTGGCTTTGTGGAAATACTGAGATTTCTGAGTGTAGCTATCATGATATGACTATTTTCCTTTTTTAAAATGTGTTTTTATTATGTTGAAAAGTGGTTCGGCCTACAGTTGATATACATTAATCAATATAAATTTCAAAAATTACTTTTTAGATTACTGTACAAAATGTACCAGGTGGCCAAAATAACTAGCATATTTTTTATCTCTACTGAATTATGATTTAATTTTATTTCAAATTTAATAATCAAACATTTGAGTCAATATTTTGCTTTATATAATTCTGGCAACATGACAGCATTCTGTTATGCTTTGCTGGATATTTGCTGGATAAATCTAATGAGCCCAAATAGACAAATACGAGGTACAGTCAGAAAGTTCCCGGACTGGTCCTTTTAAACAAATTATTGACGTCGGATCCTCATAAAATTTAGCATGCATGTATTTCTATTTAAATCTAATATCAACAGCTATGAAAAAGTAGCTTTGAACAAGTATTTGAATTTATTTTTTCACATTTAGCATGTCCACAACCATAATACGGAGCACGTCAGAATGTGCCTTATTTTGCAATGAGATGACTACATTCTTTTTGTAGTTTCTCAAAATAACAGCGCCAAAACGTCTTTATTTTTCCGCACGACATCAACGGAACGTTACTAGCAAACAATTACAAAATTTTAGCGTGATCAGCTGACGTATCGCCATTTTGTGAAGTATAATTTCCGCCGTGTAAAAATTCTGAAGCAAGAAAATGACAACGTTAATTGAACGTACGGAGCAGTGGACAGCAATTAAATTCTCTGCGATGTCTTGTATGACCCCGACTGATACTTGGAAATTCATGAAACAGAAGGATGGTATTATTAATTGTTCCAGGACTCTTGTGTTTGAGTGGCACAAACGTTTCCGGAAAGGTAGGGCGGATATTGAGGATAATGCGCGAAGCGGAAGGCCGGGAAATGATGCGCGCTAAGTCAAAAAGATTAAGGACGTCCTAGCAACTGATCGGCGCAATTCTCTAGATGATATTGCTTACACTGTCGGGCTGTGTCATGGAACTGTTTATAAAATAGTGACCCAGGACTTGAATATGAATAAGGTTTGTGCGCGCTGGGTTCCTCGTCTGCTGACAGATGAAATGAAAACAACCCTTGCAAACGTCATATGAACGTCACGACGTCGCGGAAGTGCTCCGTACATGACATAGTGGGCTATTCTAATGGATCAGAAAACATGTTTATGTTTGTATATTTTACATATATTTATATGTTCTTGCAGTGTAATAGTTATATTTTTATGTCATATATTTAATTACTGAATCGTACGGAAAATAAAAAAGATATCATGACAGTCCTGGAACTGTACCTCGTACATTTAATTTTGAAACGGCAAGAAGAAAAATGTTTCAAATATTTATCACCGTTTCTTTAGTTTCTATGTCTATGTGAAATAAAATGTGTAAGAAAAATAAACATACATCTGATATGTAGCACATGTATTTATCGTAAAAATTTATAATAATCTAAAAATCTTAAAACATACAAAATAAAAATTAAATCATTCGCGTACTTTTAAACGAAAATTTAACTCGTTTCCAAGTCGCTGACAAATTGCTATGTAATAAAGAGTGATGTTTCCCAGTCCTTTCGTTGTAAACTATAGTTCACTTATGACACAGAAGAGTTAAATTCAATAATCATAATTCAGACCTTTAAATACATTTTCATTACTTTGGCGTATTTTCAATAGTGTCGGAATGTATTAACTCTTGAATGAATTGACATGAAATAAATCATTACGTGTAAAACTTCCAAATAGATGAAAAGGGAACTTTGAAAGCCATCGAAAACGACAAATACGAAAATATTGCAGGCTCGGTTTGATTGAGCCTGTTCATAGGCTGTAATGAACATGCATATTACTGCCCACGCCGCCTAGCCCCGGGTTGAGCGCAACTTAATATTTACACCAATAAACAGTATAATTTTGATCCATCCAAATGATGGTATGCATATGCCGGTGAACGTGAAACCTTCAATGCGGTATTTTCAGATAAATACCATTCCATGTTCGGCGGCGTATGGTCCCCAGATAAAAGAATGGATTTGCCCTAAACGAGAAAACAATGGGCGGAACTTAACAAAATAGAAATTTGACAGGGGATAGCAATAACAATATAACAATGTCAATACTATCTTAACAACTTGAGTCATCACCTCGGTAGCTAGCTAACTGAGCTGACACCCTGAAAGGTTGATTGCATTATAAGAAAGATAGAAACTGAACACCGACCGTTTCAAATATTGTTGTATAACAAAAACGCTGTATACACAAATGCTAACATAAATACATGAATTGGTGAACGTCAGTTTAAAAATTGAATGCTATACATTTAATAACAAAATATTCAAGTATGCATATTAGGAAAAAGCACGTCCAAAGACGAAGCCTCACACAGAAATAATAGAGATAAAAAGAGAGCTCGGGTCGTTCAAAAGATCAATTAAAAAACACTACAAACAATTATCATACTCATAAGATTTATGACCATGAAACCAAGCTGAAATAGTCGTACAATTTGTTAGTCTTTCCAGCTTCAATTATTTTGGGTGAGTATAAAAAAAGTATTTTATAAGTTAAGGTTTATATGTTATGTTATTTATATGATGTTAACACTTTTAAATTTATTCATATCGATATCTGCGAAGGAATCTCGTGTGAAATTCAGTTTGTCTTTCATGCATCAGTTTCTCACACAATCTTCGGACTAACTGCCATTTATATTGTCTTGCAATTGCGACTAATTGAGCATATATCTTCCCTCGCGTCAGCAATGATATATCTTTCTAAACCAAATCACAGAAGATAGTGGATAAATAATTATAGCGTGTAATTCATTGCCCCGTAATGGACACTAGTTCATCGTGATAATGTTAATTTGTTGCAGGACGTCTAGCTCAATAAACTGCTTTTCATCATGTTCATGGTGTTCAGAAATTAAAATAGTAATGGCCTGTAAGTTGAAAAATGTTTCGACAGTAAGAACATCTTCTTAGAAAACAGACAATTCTGAAATGGCGACAGGTCGCCATATTAGCCAAATTGAATTAGATGCTTGAGATTTGAGACTGGTCTCCAATCTCAGTTTTATGATCTTGGGCCCTGATATTTTCGATTTCTAAGGAAACAATTGTAATCCATTTTAGAAATGCTTTTATATGGAAACGGTTTAAAAGAACCCTATAAGATCCCATTAAACAGTTGTTCATTTTGTTCAAATCCTATAAATGTTTATTTTCAGGGCTATTCCTGCTTGGAGGCAACGGCTTTAAATGATGGACTGATGTCGAGAGAAAGGTTAAGTCAGACATTGCAAAATGGTATGAACATTTACTCGGTGCATGTTAATAATTGTCATGGATGTTGGAGATTATATTGCAGATTTACATGCCGTTGTTTTTGTGTGCATCCATCATTCAGCTTGGAGTTCTTGGACTATTACGAATTAAACAGAATTAATTCCACTCTTTTTAATAATCTGACGTTTCGGCCTGGCGGCCTTTATCAAATTTTTCAAATCACATTTTAATACACACGGGATTACTTTTTTAAGACATACCCATGATACTTGTAACGACATTTTATTTTCACGAAAATCGGTTAAAAGTTTTATTTTATTTTCCATAACTGCTTACATGTATGCTATCAAAATGTAGAAACTTGTGCGAATTGAAAAAAATTGATAACAGCCGTAAGACCGAAAGGTCAGATTATTAAAAGAGTGGAATTAACTGTGTTTAATGTTTATATCCCTTCTGATATTTTTATGATTTATGACTAATTAATTTAAGTGTATACTCTCTCTCAATACGATACTCACATTTAATTTTATTGGCATACAACTACATTAAAAGTTCTGATTATGGTAAAACAAAGTACTGAACCGGTATATAAAAGACAAGGGATTGCTATTTTAAAACATACCAATCTTACACAGAACGACATTTTCTTTTCACGAAAATTGGTTAAAAGCTTTTAATAAATCCAAATTGCCATTAACTGCTTTAAACCCAATAAAGCCTTCCTTAAAAGCACGCATTAAATATAATTTTCTTCGGTTGAATGATAGTGAATTAGAAGAAAATTAATTTCCATTGGTCGAATAAAGTATCCGATAGATGTCCTTTTTGCACGAAGTTTTCGTGCTAAAGTGATTGAGTGAATAAGGCATTCAGCTTTGGACAATTGACTGGACAAGACAAATTTAAATTTATAATAGTGTGTGTAATTATTATGGCAGAGGAGAATTCGGACTTTTGGCCACGTGGTCAAGGTTTGCAGATAAATGATAGTTCACAAGCGTTTAGTAGTCAACTGCAGCTTGTGTTAGATGAACTTAGAACTCAGAGACAGGAGTTTCAAGTTTTAAGGGACGAAGTACAAGGAAATTCAAGGTCAGTGACTTCAGAAGTGAACAAATTGAAATCCAAGAAAAATTTAAGTTGGAAATTTGAAGGACATAAAATACAATACGAACTCAATAGCAGCATAGACGAAAAAGCTAAACAAGCGAAAAAGAGAAGCAAGCCAGTAAAATCCCTACCGCGAAACGTTCAGGAACTACGGGATTTAGTTCCATGGATTTTAATGTTCCAGTTCGCAACATGCCTGGAGTTTATGGCACGCCCGAGAGATCAGCTACCACTGGGTTTGGCAGAGGGAACCTTTTTCGTCCCTACTTCGGTGGACCCCGTTACAATAGCACTTCCGGAAGCTACGGTACAGCCGCTCCTGGTCCCTGTTTCGCGTGCTGAGAATTCAGCCATTTCCGTCGAGACTGCCCATATACATTCAGACAGCCCGGGAACCAGCCAGCATCCAAAAAATGAAACATTGTTAAAAGATGAGTATGAGTTTGATTATACTAGATTTACTCATGACTTTCATGAATACGAACAGGGGCAAAAAAGTATTCTTGTAAAAGGAAGATTGAGAAAAAACTTTAAATTTTGGACTAATATAGGTGCGTCGGAGTATATTCTAGATGTAATAATTCCATGAGTATTGTAGTAGGTCATGTGACACAGATAATGACTCGTCACTTGAGTATTGGTATTCTACAATCCCGCACGTGGGATTCTTATATTTTTCTCTTTCTGATAACAGTATCGCGCAGATAAAATTCTGTTTCGAACGTTTGGATTCTGTAAATTTTAGAAATATTTTTCAGTCTCAGATCGGTTCTAGAGTCGTTTAGTGATGCTTCAGCTTTAGGATTCGCTGGTTATGTTGTTAATACTATAAATGGCGTGTCGCATGGTCACTGGACGAGAGAAGAAACTCTTCCACCTGGAGAGAACTTTCTGCGGTTTTGACAGTATTAAAATCGCTTGTTCACGTTTTAAGTAATCAGAGGGTTAACTGGTTTTCAGATAATCAGGGCGTTGTTGCTATAGTTAAAAACTTTCAATTTTGGACTAATATATGTGCGTCGGAGTTTATTCTAGATGTAATAATTCCATGAGTATTATAGTAGGTCACGTGACACAAATAATGACTCGTTACTTGAGTCTTGATATTCTACAATCCCGCACGTGGGATTCTTATATTTTTCTCTTTCTGATAACAGTATCGCGCAGATAAAATTCTGGCTCGAACGTTTGGATTCTGTAAATTTAAGAAATATTTTTCAGTCTCAGATCGGTTCTTGAGTCGTTTACAGTGATGCTTCAGCTTTAGGATTCGCTGGTTATGTTGTTAATACTATAAATGGCGTGTCGCATGGTCACTGGACAAGAGAAGAAACTCTTCCACCTGGAGAGAACTTTCTGCGGTTTTGACAGTATTAAAATCGCTTGTTCACGTTTTAAGTAATCAGAGGGTTAACTGGTTTTCAGATAATCAGGGCGTTGTTGCTATAGTTACCAAAGGTTCTATGAACAAAGAATTACAGGATCTCGCAATTAGTATATTTGATATATGTTTGCGCAATTCTATTTCTTTGGAAATGGAATGGATTCCTCGTTTTCTCAATGAAAAAGCAGACTATTTATCTAAAATTATTGATCAAGACGACTGGGGTATATCAGCAGAAGTGTTTTCGCTGATTGAATCAAGATTTGGGAAATTGAGTATAGATTGGTTCGCTTCAGAACACAACGCTAAGTTGTCAAGATTTTATTCAAAGTTTTGGAATTCTAGTTCGTTAGGAGTTGACGCATTTACAGTGAATTGGGCAAATAAGTTCGGTCTGTTTGTACCGCCTTTCTATCTTATCCACAGGGTTTTGAATAAAATGCGCTTAGATCAGGCAAAGGGGATACTAGTTGTACCTGTGTGGAAATCAGCGCCTTTTTGGCCGTTGTTATGTCCAAATGGTTGTTTTATTTCCAGTGTAAAAGAGTATTTAGTTCTGCCGACAGAGTCTAAATATTATGTTAAGTGTAAGAACGGTCTTGGTATTTTTGGTAATACAGATTTGAAATTCGGCATGCTCGCCTTGTACATTACCTATAAAGGTAAATAAATCCTCAGTTCAAGAACGCTGCCTTTTTTGAGATGTCTCCCTTAACATCAATACACCGATTTAATAGCAAGGTTTAATAAAGATTAAACCGTTAATTACAATTTCTTCGTGAAGACTTTTTCTCGTTTTGCTCACTGGAGTAGTTTTTAAAGGAATGCTCTTCGGAACAGTTTTACTTATTAACTTGCTTTGTTCACTGGAAATATCTGATATGCTCACTGGAGCAGTTTTACACTTTTTTGAAAAAGAAAGAAAAGAAAATGCTCACTGGAGCACTGTTTTACGCTCACTGGAGCACTGTTTTACGCTCACTGGAGCACTGTTTTACGCTCACTGGAGCACTGTTTACGCTCACTGGAGCACTGTTTTACGCTCACTGGAGCACTGTTTACGCTCACTGGAGCACTGTTTTACGCTCACTGGAGCACTGTTTACGCTCACTGGAGCACTGTTTACGCTCACTGGAGCACTGTTTACACTCACTGGAGCGCTATTTACGTTCACTGGAACGGAAATATTAATGAACATTATTCTTATATAAATATCTGTTTATATGAACTGCGAGATTTTGATTGTTTCACGTAGTCAGACGAAGATCATGAATGATGACGATGATGATGACTATCTGTAACTGTTGTTCATATTCATAACGGTAGTTTAGTTTTTGCTCTTTAATATTAAAAGCATTATTTTGACAAGAAGTGATTTTTTATTTTGTGAATAATGTATTTATTAAATGTTTTATTCTAAATCTCTTTTTTTTCAGATCCACAAAAATGAAATAGATGAGTTGCCACCTGTTTTGGCGGACAAGATCGACCTACTCCCGGAAGTACTGATGAAATCAAGAACTTCAAGCACTTCTAAAAAGTATGAGCTGGCATTTAAACGTTGGTCGAATTGGGTTTTTAGTAATTCTTTAGGGAGTGGGGATGTCTTGCCCGCTAAAACTTTAACTGTGGCTCTTTATTTATCTTCTTTAATTCAAACTGCGCATAGTCCTGTCCCAGTGATAACAGCTTTCTATGCCATCAAATAGTTTCATGAATTATATGGTTTAATTTCTCCTACCGATTCTAAAGTTAGCATTAATATATTAGAATCCGCCAAAAGGATTTTAGCTAAACCTGTAAATAAGAAAGAACCAATTTCTATTGATGTTATTTTGGCAGTTTATAATTCAATGTATGAAGAGAAAAATATCAAAAATCAAAGAATTATCTGCGCTATTATTTAAGCGTATGCAGGTTTTTTGCGCAGTGCTGAGTTATTGAATATAAAGGTATCAGACATAGCTTTTGAGCAGTCATATATGTCTATTTATATTGAGAAAAGTAAAACAGATATTTATAGTGGATGGACACTGGCTAACGATTGCTAAAACAGGCACTGTTTTGTGTCCTTATGAAAACATTGTGAAATACATCAAGTGGACAGGCCTTGGTGGAGATGATTATCTGTTCTGTAATTTGTCAAAGACAAATGCTGGATATAAAGTTAGAAATTCCCGTTCAAGGACTTCCTACACTAACTTACGTGAACTGTTTTTAAATGCTTTAAAAACACACGTTCGTGATATTACAAAGTATTCTTTACATTCGTTAAGAAGTGGCGGAGCTACCGCTGCTGCGAACAGTGAATGTGGCATCAAGGAACGTATGTTCAAGAGACATGGCCGATGGGCTAGTGAGAATGTGAAAGACGGTTATGTCAAAGATAACTTGAAAGAGCGTTTAGCTGTTTCTTTGTCATTGGGTTTATGAATTCTTGTTTTCATAAATTAACATAACTGAACATTATGTCAAGTGTAAATGTTAATATTTGGTTGTATTGTAATTTTGATTTAAGAAGAAAGCTGCCAATTTTTATTTTATCCTGTATGTCCCGTTCTTTAATTTCACAGTGATTGTCCAAGTGCTCTATACATATAATACAAAAACAAAATGTTTTTCATGTGTTCTGTTATTTATCGTAAGGATATGGTATGAGTTTAAAGGAAATATAATTTTCTTCGGTTGAATGATAGTGAATTAGAAGAAAATTAATTTCCATTGGTCGAATAAAGTATCCGATAGATGTCCTTTTTGCACGAAGTTTTCGTGCTAAAGTGATTGAGTGAATAAGGCATTCAGCTTTGGACAATTGACTGGACAAGACAAATTTAAAAAATAAAAATTGGCAGTTAAGATAATATCGCTTATAAATATTCTGTTTGATTTATATATTTGTCCGATGTTTCGCAGCATTTGTTTATACATATGTAAAATGCTTATACGCATATATGTATTGTTTCACTGGTATGATTTGTTAAAAATGTGTTTACATTAAGCACACACACACACACACACACTTCACAGTGATTGTCCAAGTGCTCTATACATATAATACAAAAACAAAATGTTTTTCATGTGTTCTGTTATTTATCGTAAGGATATGGTATGAGTTTAAAGGAAACTATTTTTTAATTAAAAGTCGTTTGTATTCGATTTGTGCGCTATTACATCTTGTACTAAATATAAGGAACAAACCAATAATGAACGTTTGATAAGTGCAACATAGTTGTCTCTGTCTTTTTTACTTTGAGATTAAACTGTTTGCTCTCAGCGAATAATTTTTCGAAGTCTGAATCCTCATAGAGTTTCTTCTTGACGTTGTACTTTCTATACAAAGAAATTACTTGTCAATGAAATGTGTTTTACAAAATGGTTTAGACAACTTTACATTTGTACTCTGTCATGTCGACGCCATAAATAGGTTTAGAACTCAAAATTAAATAAAATTACCGTCTGGAAATTTCTTTTACGGAGCAATGCCGATTGCGATACACTCTTTTATTGTTATGCAAAGAAATTACCTTGAATTTTATTTAATAATTTGCTGTTGATGTATGTCCGTATATAAATAAATGTATCATTTATTATCCGCTATTAATGACGTAACGCCCTCTAAAGTGTGCGGGCCGTCGTTGTCATGAAGTATAATTGATCCGGCTTATCAAAATTCTGGAAGTTTTTACGCACCGCTGGCCTCAATCATTTTAATATACACTCACCCAAAGTTCTAATTGGTCACTTTTTGTCCAAATTTTTTGTTGAGAATGACACTGACTTAACTCTTTATTTGTAATCAGTTGCCAACAACAGTCTTCAATTAAATTTTTAATCGTGTAATAATTGAATTTGGATCAGTTTAGAAAGAGTTATCCAAAGTTTTTCTTAAATTGCATTTTATTAAATTTAATAAAATTGAAAGTCAAGCAACCAGAAAATTGCTCTAAACTTCTTGTTTTCTTTTAATAGGACACCTATTAAAACATAACATCTTATTAATCAGCAGCTTTTTTGTTTAAAAAATCCCCTTCAATTTACCAAATTTTATAATTATCTCACTTTCAAATAAAGATTGTTCTAATTTTGACCCTGCAGTGTTAATTAACGGTAATTGATTTATCAAAGAAAACATTTGATAATAATTAAAACGACATTTAATAATTGGTTTCAATACAAAACAGTTCTTTTCACAACACCTCTTGACATAGGGAAGAAACGAAACTAGCATACATTGTAAACATATACAATTGATGACCAATTAGAACTTTGGGTGAGTGTATTATTTTTCCGTTGATGGTTTGACCGACCAAATCCCTGTGAACTGTCGGAACTCCTCGAATATCATCTGCGAAAATCATCACTTGCTGAATCTTACCATGTGGCTTACTAAACTTTGCTGGCCTGGATCAGTCTGGTTTATGCTATTTGGGCAATTTTTAATCATTTCTGATTTGTAGGAACCTATCCACGTCGCACCAATTTGCTTTTAATAGTTCTCGAACTATATCGATGTTCTATGTGTTAGTTGCACTGATACCAACTTGTAGTTTGTAACTTGGTGCCGGCGTTCTTAAATTCATTTACCAATCTCGCTATGAAAGGATATGAAAGAGAATATTCATCACAAGCTTTTTGAAAACCGATGAACATTTCTCCCATCCATGTGTTTCGGCAGCACTCAATTTTCTTATGATATTAAGTACGCTGTTCTTGTGACTTTACCGCGTCACTGTTGCTTTGAGTGACGCCATTGGAACGTGTGCGCTTATGATGGTATTTTAGATTACGTTTCCAAATTTTGCAAAAACATGGAATTGACGTAAGTTCTATCATGCCAAGTTTCTAAATTTATCTTTATATAATTTTCTAAGAGATACAATTAACATTATTTTTGCTTAACAAATCTCTAAGTAAATTGCTGACCTTAACAACAAATAACAAATTCGAAAACGGTTAGTTGTTTAAATGCGTTTAACTTAATAATATCGGAACAATAAGAGATGTTAAGATTGTTGTAATGGTTACGCTTAAAGTTAATTATATGATTAGTGCTCATAAATCAGTATTTACAAAATTAAATCGGTCTAGCGCGGCGTACCTCATTACTTATTCATATTATAATACATTTCCCAACAATTACAAAAAATACTGTAAAATATTTAAAAAAATAATATAAAATATAATATCAACAGCTAAAATAGGAACGGAATCTTGTTGTTGTTGTTGTTGCTCTTTTAATTGCAACCTAGGATGAATAATGAATTGTGACATCCAAAACGACTGGTACATTATGAAAGGCATGTGTTCGCGTAGTCGTAATATATAAGATATTTAATATTATTTGCCTCAATGTCAATTCTATAGGGAATTTCGGCTGTCGTACTACATGTATAATTCAATTCTGGTGTGATTATATCGCGTACTTTAATCGAATCTTTTTTCTGTAAAACACATTTCTAATAGAAACTGGTTCCTTGCTTCCACAGTAATGTTGTGAAAAGATTGGGAAGATTATATTATATTTGCCTTGATATGTATTTTCCATAAGAAATTATTGCAGTGAGTTGTTTGTAAAATCCCCAGTCGTTTATCTGGTGTGCTACGAGAGCATCATTGGATTGTTTTCGTCTTTTTGTGACTGGATGCTGGCCAAATCATACTTCACAAAGGCACGTTTTAGCCATTAGGGAACTGCCAAATTAGTTGTAAAATCGTCTCATTTAGTAATCACTGACAAATTTCATTTACTTTCCGATTAACGTTTCGATAAAATAGGGAATATAAGTGTTAGATTGCCCTAAATTGATTTGTTCAAAGATTGTTATTTCTTCTTAATTCTTCTCGGCACTTTTAATTTAAATATAAAACATTGTCAAAATTAAATATTAAAAATTTGATATTCAAAATTGTGTTAAAAACGATATTTATAAAGAGACCTTATAAAAATAAAATAATAATTTCAAACAATTAAAACCTGACGGTTATTTCTTAATTAAAATTAAATACAATCGTGTCCAACGATAGCCGCAAAACACTGTCAATCCTCCGAGTTTTCTGACTTGATGTCAATTTTCAGGTTAAAGCATTTTCATCCATCAAACATAGCCTGATTTCTCTCTCACTCTCCTCTATATTTCCATTTCTCTCCTAACCTTCTCACCTTTTCATGCTCACTTCCCTTTTTTCTATCCATTATCATACTCTTTAAACGATATCTTTACCGGACAAATACATGTATGTGCACAATTAATGTGTTGTATTTAACTACCCATGGAGAAGAGTTTATATAAGCGTTTTCGCTTGTTATTTAATCCATAGCATGACATTTTTTCATTGTTTTATATCACTACATGTATATGTGCATTTTGATTGAATAAATACTGTTTAAACCAACATAGCCTGCACTATGTTTGTGTTGTTCATTAGCCACTGAAAGCCACCCAAACGTCCTTTTTTATTTATATCCAGGTGACGTCAACGTCTTACTGAAACAGGTCAATCTACGAAAAACAGGAGCGAATAGACTTTACATTATCATTTATATGGTATGATCGGACTCACCGTTGGGAAATTCATTTCATCAGGATCAACTAACGAAGAAATATTAACATTTCCTAGAAAAAATGCCGATAACATCTTTATTGTAAAGAGGTCGATGCTCTATATGTGTTACTGATATCATACAATTTTCATTTTATAGAAAAAAAACGATGTAACAACACAAAAAGTGTTGCTTAAAAGAAATAAGTTTAAATAATGTTTATAGATCTTAACCGAGATAGAATGGCGAACATGATTATCAAATCCTCTTCATTATGTTGTTGGCGTCATGCTTTCAGACAGAGAAAATATTTGTCACTTAAATCTGCTTTAAAAGAAAGGAAATTCCAATTTGACATATATTCTGTCACGCCGCCACCATTATAGGTTTGGAAGATCAAATTATCTGTTCATGATCTTTTTAAATAGTCATACGGATTGCGATAGATTCTAACATTCAAGTGCTAAATGTTTTTAAGTCTCTTTTCCAGGCAATTTTTATTCATTATCGATTATACAAATACAAAAAAGTACATTTATATAGCGCAAAAATTATTGTACAATACTCGATTGCGCTTTACAGCCCTATTTACATTGTATCCGCTTGTAACCAGTTAAACAACTAAAATCTTATCAAAACTTATTGCGTTAATGTTGTAACTCTTAAAACTCTGTTATTTCCATAAAATCAGAATGTGTTTCTGCTTATTTAGCTCGATACTATGTGATATACAGGGGATATATTTTCCTTTTCCCTGTCAAAACATGTGTTGTTCAGTGCCGGAAATTGTTTTCGTTCAAGGCAAACACATTCTTTATTCGGGTACCATACACCGATGGTCGTAGAATACATTGCAGATTCCACCTTTACCTTCATGTCCTCAACATCGTTTGTGATGGATCAAAACTGGTCACTGAATATTAAGTTGCGCTCAACCCGGTTGGGGTAGTCGTCCTGGACAGAAATATTAATTTTTATCACCGCCCATGACCAGACTTTATCAAACATAGACTGCTATATGTTTCTTATTTTTATATTTCTTGGGTTTAAAAAATATTTCATCATTTCTGTAACATAAGAAGAACCTTCTAAATAAGTGAATCTGTGAAGTCACTCAAATCACGTGTAAACTGTACCTGTACTATTTTGATTCGTAGTTTATGAGCAATGGCCAATTGTTATGTTACTTTAGCTACAGTTTTTCTATAAGAAAAATTCACTTTCTGAATCAACAAAAAAATTAAAACTTATCAGGCTTAAAGCATATACATGTACATTTAAAGGTTATCAATTTGTTCATATTTTATGCGTGCATTCTATAGGTTTCGAATATTAATTATGCCATAACGAACGTACACAGTACAATTTACTCTACTTTAAGACAATAGTAAGTTATAAATATGACCCTCGTATATGGAATATTATACCAGTATGCAATCTGTAGGTTTGTATTTGTCGAGTTGGGCTATGTCAACAATACCACGCAAGACCGAAGGTTATTACATGTAATCTGATGAGTTGTATCAATTTTGCGGATGAAAGCTGCACTATGTTAAAATCAGTAATAGGGTATATAAAAATATTGTATGTTAAACTTAGTGTTCAATTAAAATTGCAACAAGTAGCCACAAACAGACATAAAGAGCTTAACAGAAATCAAACAATTTTTTATAGAAATTATAGTAATAAGATCGACATTCCCCATCAGAAACACTACGGAGGCAAATACTTCAGTTTTAAAACAAATTAAACTCGGTAAGTTAGAATGACATTTGATCTATACGGTTCAATCATATATGTTATTGATAATTTCCGTTCACTTAAATTGGATAGATTATTGATTACATCATTTATCTACGAAGAAATTAAATGTGTAATGTCGTTTTGTGTCTAGCTATTTCTAATCATCATTTCTCAATGACAAGCAGCTGTTTCTTGTGTTTCAAAAAGTGGAATAGGCATACGAATTGCCATATCCAGAACACAGCCACCCCACCCACCATCAACCCTATACACATAGCCAAAATTTAGAGGAGAAAAGAGCATGGGTTAGAAGATGATCAAAATAGACACCACATACAATTAACAAAAATGAAAACATGAGGGGTCATTGGAATTGTCATTGGCAAAACAATTACCTAGTTTAAGAAGGGTCTAAGGTTGTCACACTTTCCCCCTAAATACAGCATTAGAAGCATAGTACGAAGTTTAACTTAAATTGTACATCTTCTTTTGCTTAACCAAGAACGTGTTTTGCTCCGAGTCATTCAAATCTGAACACACCGGACCTCAATATAAAGAACTATTATAAGCATGAAAATGTACGGATATCCCATTTTTAAACCTGCAAATTTCCTCTGTGAATGCCACATGTGGATGAGTTTTCCTCTATGACTGCCACATGTTGACGAGTGTCCTTCTGTGATGTCCTTGTGTGGATGGCTTTTCCTCTGTCCTACTGTGGATAAGTTTTTCTCTGTGATTGCCTCGTGTAGATAAGTTGTCATCTGTGCTTGTCGCGGGTGGATGAGTATTCCTCTCTGACTTCCACATGTGGATGAGAGTTTCTGTGTGACTGCCACATGAGAATGAGTATTCCTCTATGACTGCCACATGTGGATGAGAGTCGTCTGTGTGACTGCCACATGTGAATGAGTATTCCTCTATGATTGCCACATGTGGATGAGAGTTGTCTGTGTGACTGCCACATGTGAATGAGTATTACTCTGTGACTTCCACATGTGGATGAGCTGTTCTGTGTGACTGCCACATCTGGATACTTTTTGTTTTTCTGTGTGACTGCCACATGTCGATGAGTTGTTCTGTGTTACTGTCACACGTGTATATGTTTTTCTGTATGACTGCCGCATGTGAATGCGTTTACCTCTGTCATTGTTTCAAACTGATAAGTTTTCCAAAACTTAATTCTATTGTTACTTTTCATACTTTGTTGACAATGTTTGATGATAGATGAATTGGACTTTTCTCACCAAGACAACATGTACATATACATGTATGTACCTTAATGTTCATATGTGAACCTGTTGATGCAAGTGTGATGGTGGTGCACCCTAGAACCTGGTCTTAAGCCCCCAGTGGCAAACTGTTACGACAGCTTCTCTTTTTTATTAATAATTTGTTGTGTGTCATTTAATATTAATACGTATCTCTTTTTTTTAAACTTTTATCTCTTTTGTTCTCTTCGGTTCGGCTGTGTGTGGAGGCTGTGGTTTCTGGGAGACGCAATGTGCAGATGTCATTTTTAATAGATTCAAATTAACATTTACATTCCTATTCAGAACCTCAAATGCAAATGAATATGCTAAATTTGCTGACAGCTGTAAATATTCATTAAACGATTAAAAGACCTAGCATTATAGCCTCACTAATGATACTTAAAACAATTAAAACTGAAACAAATTACATTGTGACTGATATTCATCATCTAAGCTTGATGATATTTTCTGAGTATAATTCGATAGGTTTTTTCTGTAAAAACTGTTGTGAGTTCATTATATTTGTTTCCGAAATGAAACAAATTTGGCCCAAGCCCATAAAAGGGACATAAAAATGTCTGACAAAAATAACGACGAATATTTACGACCTCAAATGATTTGCCTATCTTTAAAACGAATATGTCCTCCCGGGACAAATATTATTGTTCGTTGGATATTTTATTTTCTCTTGGACCAATTTAGTTTTGAATGTCAAACTGTGGGCTATTTCGAGATAAAGAAACACGGTAGACTTAAATTAAATCTGACATTTTGAATCAGCATCATAAAGACCCAATGTAATACAAGTTGGTTATCGATATAACATAACGGTCGTTTTGAATGTCAGTGTTTATAACCTAATGCTATTAAAATTTTTATATCGTTTTGGATGTTAATGTTTATTTCCGAATGCTATTAAATATTAAGCAAAAAACGAGTTAATGAATTCTTTAGTAAGTTTATCAAAAAAGATTCGTGTAAGTTTGTTTGTTATAATTTGTTCCAATGTCCTGTCTTATTTACGTTGCAAAAATGTGAAACAAATGCAAAGATGCAAACGCAAAGAAATATAAAATATTTGTGGTGCGTTTTTATCACTTATACGACGTTTACTGTCGTACCATTTTCTTTATGACTGTGGTAACTTTTTAATCTCGCACTAATGTTTGCATGTCTGTTACAATTAGAAAATAGCGCTTGCTGTGTAAAACGTGTCCTTATGTAAATCATAAATAATTTATGTGTTTGTATTTTCGCTCCTGCACTATTGATTTGCTGACATTTGATATCGCAGATGCACTGAATACTTGATGTGTCATGCTTATATTTAGCGAAACCCATCACATACTGCACACTGCATCTAAACTCTGCTGAATGAAACATACCGGCCTCGATTGTATACATGTACACACTGGACATAGCTTTCGAGCTAACTACGCGTCTATCGCGCCAACGACGAATTTCTATCACGTAAAGAATCCATTTTAATGGCGGATTTCGTGGCAAAAGAGCGTCACCGCAGTAAGTTTACACTTGGTTCTTCTTTAGATGATGATACAATGGCAAGGGAGTCGAGTCACTTTTCGCATAGTATACCCTCACCATTCTGGTTTGTGTTTGTCACTGGAAAAATCATCATCGTTGATATTTTTGATAGCTGTAACAGTTTCTTATTTTCTTTAGAACCTATAATTTCCAATCCTATTTAATGTGTAAGTGGTAAGCATGTTTGTAATCAATTTGTGTACAATACATCAATAACTGTTATTACAACAGACTTGACGTGTCGCCTGTTTAACGAAACATTTTGCACCTACCTCGCAAAACTATGGGCGATTCTAAAAAAAATCAGCAAGGTTTCTGCATTTTCTAGTGATACAAACAAACACTAGAATGGTGAGGGTGTACTTTGCGATCAGTCCCTTGCCATTGTATCATCATCTAAAGAAGTACAAAGTGTAAACTTACTGCGGTGACGCTCTTGAATAACGTCGTTTGCGCGATAGACGCGTCGTTAGCGCGAAAGGTTAGCGCGAAAAGTTATGTCCAGTGTGATGTATAACTCAGGTTAAATATGGGCTGCGCAATGCGATGAAATCGGTGTTCAGGAAGGTAGCGTCATTGCCTAAAGCGACGTCATTTCGTTAATCAGGCGACACGTCAAGTCTGTTGCAATAACGGTTATTGATGTATTGTACACAAATTGATTACAATCACGCTTACCATTTACACATTAAATAGGATTGGAAATTATAGGTTCTAAAAAAAGAAACTGTTACAGCTATCAAAGATATCAACGATGACGATTTTTCCAGTGACGTCGTTTTTTATTATTTTGTCAATAACTCATTCTACATTAAGCGATCGAAAACAATTTAAAAAAAAAATGAAAAATGGCGATGGGAAAAAAACGAATAAATCTGAAATGATACATAAAATAAACAATATGGTTAAGATTAGAGGAGAATAAACATGTAAATGCAGTAGTACTTAGTTTCAGAGCATCTATTCAACGAGGTCATAAACACAATATGTTAAAAATACGATGTATCATATGCAAATAAACTCCTTCAAACAATTAAACAAATCATCTTTTTATTTTTTAAAAGAACTGGACATAAATATTCCCTTTCAATTTGACATAGATATTAAATTTTATTTTTGGTTTTACATATGATTTTCGTTGTATTTTTTTGACTACAATCTAACTGTATTCTTCATTCTGCAACTGATATATTTTCCTCAATTTAAGTAACATTATACAATATAGTTGCAATTGTGGTTAACTAATATTCCGTAAAAAGTTTAATCAATTACGAATTTATTTAAATAAAGGAAGGTTTCAAAGCCGCGGTGGATTAGTGATTCATTACGTCATCCAGTCAACTGCATTAAATTTTGAAGTTTTAGTAATCACATAAAAAGCATTCATGTTCATAGCATGATGAAAGTAACTACATTAATTTTTATTATCCGTACAGCGTTTAAGCTTACATACACTTTCGGCCCAAAAAGTATTACCATAATGAATTCGTGAAATGTAAATGTATATAACACAGCATTGCCATAAATGTAGCAGATGGATTTTCATTTTTCAATGCTCTGTTATCACGTATACAAAACATCAACTGTTTCCAGCAAAACTAGCGCCAAGGTTATAAAGCTGAGATTGTGCACCAGTCTCTATCTCAAGCATCTGATTGGCTGAAATGGCGACTGTTCGCCATTTCAGCCAATCAGATGCTTGAGATTTGAGACTGGTTTACATGCTCAGTTTTATAACCTTGGGCACTGATTGCGTGCATGCTATTCACAACACACCGACGATATCGTACAAAAGCATCATTATTCCATTAAATTTAACATATGCATAATTTATGCATTATTTCATGTAATATAATAAACGGGAGTTACATAACAAAAGTGTACGATAAAAAGCGGTATTTTGAGACAAGAGATATTCCATGGAAAACAAGTAGCACATCAGGTTAAAAATTCAAAAGAATTTATTAAGTAATACATGTATCTATTATCTACCATGAAAATATATAGTTATTTGGTTTCTTGACAGGGAATGTGAGGATATATTGCCGATCTGGGTGTCATATTACCCGAGCCGAAGGCGATGGATAATATGACACCCAGACCGGCAATATATCCTCGCATACCCTTTCAAGGAACCAAATAATTGTTTTATTATACTGCAAAGAGTTTTTCAGACAAAAATAATTAGAAAACATCGATTTTTCATTTATTACGCTTATTTAACGCCGAACGGCTTAATTCTCCTCTGAGAACCTCAATAATTTCATGTCTGACGTCATTAATTTACCTGCATGACGTCACTTCTATAGAAATTGATTGGACTATCGATTTGATATTTATTTACAAAATTTGAGAACAATCTGATCGTTTTCAACGTGAAAAACAAAACACAAATATTTTCTGTAACAATTTTAATAATTCCTAAGCATATCGCTTTATAATTTACACGATCGGCTTCAAATTAAGCATTTTTACGGAAATTCGAAACAAAATGGCGGACGACAACAAAAGGTGGGAGGCCAGAGAGGGAAATTAAGGCACGTGCGTTCATATCTACGGCCGATCCGTAAATACGGATATACATCAACGGCAAATTACCCAATCAAATTCAAGCAAATTTCTTTGAAGTATAATAATAGATTTACAGTAATTATTATCTATTAGGCCTCAAACTACATGTTTGCAAGTTTATTTCCTATTTTTCTCAGTAAGTACATCATGAGTACATCGTACTTAAACAAGAGACAATCTTTTTACATACACACACACACATACGAACGTGTCACTCAAACATTAATACATTTATGAATGGACAAAATATATTTACTCGTATGTGGAGAGTGTAAGAAAAATACATCAAATTCACTTTCGTCACAAGTATTCTACAGTTAATACTTTAAATTTCGATATTTTCTTTCTAATACGTGAACAGGCATTTTAAATCTTGAAATTTATAGTGTTGTAAAAGATTTGCATCGGCAATACGATACTTGATATGAAGTGTTCCCATGTCGCCCAGCTCTAAATTCTTATTTAATTGATGTCTGTCTGCTATTAAATGCGTCCTCGGTAGAAATTGGTCCAGACAGTATAATTTTTATTAAATGCTGTACAGAGCCAAAATTAGGAATTTTATCCAAGTTTTATTGATGAACATCGATAAATGGCAAAGTGTTTATCTCGTTTGCGTAAAGGATGATTCAACATCTGAACTGTTACTTTTGGCGATACGTGTATTAAGCTCATACGTGGACTAGGTAGGATGGCGTGGGTAGTAATATATATCAAAAACATGTACTTCCCATTAAAGACCAAATTAAATCAGACCTGGTGTGTTTTAATATAAGTAATTTTCGATGATTTTAAAAATTCTCTCTCTCTCTTTCTTCATTAAATATATTTTCAATTTATTTCAATCAATACGTGTAACTGCCATTTAATTATTATTTCGCTATTTTAAGTCAAAGTAAGTAGGTCAAATATCATGGTCAAGTTGATATTCTTTGTACTCCATGCAAGTGATAAAAACAATATTTTATTTTATCTTTAATTACTAGAACATTGCCTACAAATATAATTTTCGCAAAGAATTTCAGCTAAGTCAATTAAATGAAAACTAAACAATTAAGGGCACATTCTTTTGCCAATCTTCAATTGTATTGCATGTTCACGGTAAGGATGTACATTCACTGATATTTATTGATATTTCTTGACATTGTTGTACATTTCTGTCATGATTTCAAGTTAAATGGTAATTCACAGTTTCATGTTTTATGAAAACTACTGCATTTGCTACAGTACGAAACTTTAAAGAAACTAAGCGAACAAGATGTCTGCCCAAATGTTTAATATGTAGAGTCAAATCAACTCAACGAGTACATTGTATATTAGCATATTCAAAAATAAGCATTGCTATTGAACTTGTATGACATGTCGTGGAAATAAATATAGGTAAAAAACATAGTATGAAAACAAGCACAAAAATATAAGATATAAATATAAGATGTATCGTGTTATTGTACGATTACAGGAGAAAAGTATGTGTAAAAAAGTGAAACAATTCATAGGTTTTTGCGACAATCAGGCAGTTCTTCATTGATTACTTGTTTCATTATACATGTTATTTAAAAAACTTGTTTAAATGTATGCTTGCAGCATGAAACAATGTTCTATCCATGCATGGAATTTAAATCAAACATCGTTGTGAATGAATCAAACACATTATAGTGATAAAATTGGTTTAACAATTGTTTTCATGACTTACTGGTTCCCGTAGATTAGCCCAACAAGTAACAAAGAAATGCCTGACTCCAGCATCATGTGCCAGGCAATATTTAAACAGATATATGTATTGTGCTCAAAGACCTTCACATAAATCTGGCGTTAAAGAGCAATGTTCATTATGAAAAAGATAACTAAATCTCTCCCTGTCGAGTGACATAATTTTTTCAATACTCGGCTTATAGAATATACTAGAAACTAATATCTCCTAGGATAACAAATTTTATGCAGCAAAGATTTAATTTCCTCTATAACCAGCTTAAGTAAATTGCTATACTTTAACACCTTGATCTTAAGAGACAAATTCTTATTATACGGATTACGTAATATTGAACCAATGTCCTTTGTGGTTCTTAAAGGCGGCCACAAAGCAATAAGTCTAAGTCGGATTATTTGCCGCATTTTGATAGGCTAAAAAGAGATGTTCTTACATCGACATACGCTGCGTCAATTAGGTCAAACATTTCATGTTGAGACAGATAACTCTAAGATTTTGAAACATGTAAACTCAATGACCTAACTAAGACCAGAATCCTGGAGTCAAATCAGCCAGGAACGTTTCGGGGATCAAATAAACACATCAAGCTATTAGGTTCTTTTTTAAGATTTTCCCATAAACTCACAAATTCTTAAACCCCTGCCACTGTCGTGAAACCAAAGAAATAAGCATACAGATCAACTGTGTTTAACCACAAAGCATGCAGAGCGCTGTGGAATATCATGATGGTTACCGTTCTTTTTGTTTTTACGAAAACGTGGAGAAGTTAACATTGCCTTTCATTTTCTTGAGATTATCAATTAAATCTCCATAAAAAATGCCTTTGAAATACCTTGCTGCAAAAGTGATTTTAATTGTACCTATATTATAGAATTACATTTTGTAGAAACAAAATCATGTAAACCTGACGTGTATTGTTATGATTATCATTAATAAATGAGCGTATTGAGAAAAAAATGAAATATGAATATCAGGAATGGCCACATCCAGCAGACACAGCCTCCCCACACAGCCAATAGAGAGGAAAATAGAGCATGGTTTTACAATAATCAGGTTCAAAATGGACGCCACAAACAATTAGCGAAAGTGAAAACCCGAGGGGTTTCCGCCTTGGAACGGTCAGTGGCAAAATAATTTGCCACTGGGGGTTTAAACCAGGTTCTAGGGTGCACCAACCTCACATTTGCCTCAACAGGTTCTCGTATCACAAAACAAGTACAAGTTGTCTTGGTGAAATAACTCCAACCCACCCATCGACTCAACAATGTTGCATGCAAAAGCACACAAACATATAAAAAATAAGAAGCTAATAGCATTGTAAAGCCAAAGGGTAGGTACTCAATGATCTTACTGAGACCAGAGCACCTGGAGTAAAATCAGCAAGAACACGATGACAGGGATAAAAGAAACGAATCGAGCTTCTAGGTTATTTTAAGAAAATATTTCCCCAAAAACCTTCATAAACTCTTAAACCCCTGCCACCGTCGTGCAACCAAAGAGGTAAGCATAATGATCAACTTAAGATGGGTTAATCACCAGGCCTGCAGAGCGCTGTAAAATATCATGCTGGTAACCTTTCTTTTTTAATTTACAGATGGTTTTTACGAATAACTGGGAGAGATTAACATTGCCTTTTACCTTCTTAAGTTTGTAAATTAAATCTCCATAAAAACCGGCTGTGAAGTACCTTGTTGCAATAGTGATTTTAAACTGCACCTGTATTTATGAATTAGATCTGGGTATCGGCGATAAAACTTGCAAAAAGTTTTCCTTAATTTGTGATACCGATAACCCTGTTTTAAAAGTTTTTTCTGTAATGCACAGATTACGTTCATTGAAATCATTCACATCGTTGCAAGCTCTTGCAAAGCGAGCAAGCTGTGAGATAAAAACCCCGTAAGATGTTGCACGATGAACATCGCCGTCTAAAAACGGAAAATTTACTACTTTAAAATTAAAATCATCTCTTTTATCATATATTTTAGTAGTGACGTAACCATTTTCAATGGACAGATTTAGATCAAGAAAGTTTGCTTGTTTTTCTGAAGTGTTCGCTTTATAAAGCTGTAGTTATTTAGGATAAATCTTATTAACATGTGATGGAAAATGGTTATTATCTATATTCTATAAATCATCAAGGTACCTCGAGGAGTTATTAAAAGCTGTAATAATATCACCTTGATGTTCGGTAGAAAGAGATAACATAAGAGATTTTCCCACTTCAGTTCATTCTTACTGCTCTGTTTGTATATACTATGGTATTTTAGTATTCATTGATTGTGAGCATTAATTAGGACCATACATCACAAATATGGCATATTTTCGATCTTAATCAATCAGTATGTATTCCCAATAGAATCAGAAATTACGGAATAAAGCTTATTACCAAGGTTTAATATTCATAACTTAAGCGAGTCATAAATGATTCTACGACCGGACGAATGTATTTGTTAAGACAGTTGATAAACATTTAATTAAAGTAAGACATAAGCCCGTTAAAGATAACTTTCGGAATTATATTCTGAAGTTTGGTATAAAATGCAGCAAATTGAACAGGTTGTTTTCTTATGGTAAGAATGAAATAAGTGCGTAAGAAAGAGTCAAAACCAGTAGAGTTTCAAGAGTTAAAGAATTTCAGAAATATAAAACATATAAAACAGAAAATTCACACTTTCAAACATATTTATTATCAAGTTTGTCTATGAATGTTTGCGAAAACGGCAACTGATTAATAATGGAGGTCAAATGTCGATGAAAACGCTTTTTTAAAGGAGTACGGTGCTCTTTATCTGATCGGAATCGGTCCGGAAATTACCGAGAAATCAGCAAAAACCTAGTTGAAGCAAGTGATTTTGTATGTGCATTTTAGAAGGTGTACGGTGCTCTTTATCTGATCGGAATCGGTCCGGAAATTACCGAGAAATCAGCAAAAACCTAGTTGAAGCAAGTGATTTTGTATGTGCATGACATCCAAAATGTCACCAGGGCCATAGTTGAACGTTAATACGCAATACAATGTAAACCCCCAAGTGATAAAGACACGCAGTGTTAACTTTGAAGGTGATTTTTTTTTACAGTTTTAAACTTTCCCCGGGAGACATAGTTACGAAATCCCAAAATGCGATATTTATAATGTACAGTGTCATGAAATACTGTTACCTTTAGCGTTTCTTGGCAGATTTTCATTGTTTTGGATAACGCGTTGGCAAAATATTCCTTTGATTTAGGTTACAGTAAGGTGACAAATTAAGATTGTTATTTCTTAACCAAAATTTATCTGAACAACCTAAGATGAAATTGTCCAACTATTCGATTTTGTAAGTATTTGTAAAAACTTAGTTTAGCTAGAGTTTATTTTGATGCGCCTATGTGCTATATTTCGTATATTAAGTAAAAGTCTGTTAATAAAAACATATTGATCTAAATTGGACTTAATATCCGAAACATAAAACAAATTTAAATAGGTATACATGTATGAAGCGGAGATTCTAATTACCAATCTCCTAACATTGTGACTTAGATAACCCGATGAAACGTCATCAATTTGTAAATTTTGCAACTACAATGATATAGACTTTATTGCTTGAGCAAACAGTGTAAATCCAGATCAGCCGAGACATTCGTGTCGTCTGATCAGGATCTTCACTTTTAGCTTCATTAGGTTTATTTCTAAACAAGATACGACCAGTGCTGATCCAGATCAGACGGCATTCATGTAGATATAATTATAAAAAAACGGTATTACATGTACTTGGTGAACTAACTTCAGACCACCTACCTAAACGACAAAGTAGATATATTCGATCGTAATAAACATGATAAACATTTGTTGCTGTGATTGTAAATTATGTTGTTGTTTGTTGTTTTTTCATTTCAATTCACTCTGTTTACTGGTATCATTAAGCATGGTATTCCAGCAATTATAGCCTTTTAACATTAATTAATGTCATCTATCAAATATGAGGCTTATTCTTAACCAATCATTATGGATACCCAAAAGAATTCAAGTACCGAATGACGCTTATTACCAACTTTTGTTAACAATTTAAGCAAGTCATGATTCTGCCGACAAATGTATTTGTTAAGTTAGTTGAGTATTGGCCTTCAGAAAATAAATTACGATTGATCAAAATAAGACATAAGACTCAGTTTCAGAAAATGTTACGAATTAGATGCAGCCAATAAAACAGTTGTTTTCATGTAGTGCGATTGCAGGGTTAATGAAGTCAAAAGTGCATGGCAAAAAATGTTAAGTCTTAATCATTTCCGACCCAGACGGAACAACTCGTGTAATCTTAGAGGTCACACAGAAAGAAGAGAAGCAGTAGAATTGTTGAAATTATTATAAAAAAATGAAATTGATTTTATCAACAACTGTCCGAGCCAATAAGATTGTCGCTTACAAAATCACAAAAGTACATTTAATTTATGATCGTCGTAATTGCCGAAGCGTTCCGAAGGTTTATTCAAGACATGTAATGTATCCATTTACACACTGTGGTATAAACGACGGAAAGAGTTGGCATCCCGAGTAAGGCATATTTTACTTAAATATGTGTTTTAAAACTGGTATTGCATTGATTTCCACTGTAATTACCTTTTGAGATCCCTTAACAATTTTTACCGATAAAGTTAAGAGTTATGCTTTCTGTATTGACTGTTTCTAAAACTCGTTATCGGGGGAAAACCGCTATACGATTGTAACGGCCATCATGAGATCTAACATTTCGTTAGATCTGATTTCAATGAGATTTCCTTTCCCCAGTTATTTTAAAACAAGTACAGAGATCATTAAAAAGCATCCAGTAATGTGAAATGATTTTGGAATACAATTCCAGCGACTATAAAAGTTATATTAAAAATTGAAAATTTAATTAAAAGTAAGCTTATTAAAGTCCTGCAGCAAACTCTTATTATGCATAGAATTCTGCTCATATTAAGTGTGTTTAGACATGGACCTGTGTTTTGTTAATTTCGCCCCACTGATTCGCCATGATCGTGAAACACGACAAACTGACTAACTGTCGTCCTGTTCGTGTTTTCTTGCTGTCGACGTTTTCCCCCGTCGACCTGACATGGAAGAAATCGGCCACCATAATTATACCATACACAATTACAAACACTTAAATCCACTTAACAGTGATTTATGTTTGCCTGCACTTTCACATGTACAATGTATTTTACATCCGACATCAATTGATTGATATAATATTAAGGGAATGTTAAACGAATACCATTTGTAAGATTTCCAGGATTTGATAGTACAATTTTAAAAGTATTACGCTACACAAATAAACATTTATTTCAAATATTTGTGTATGTTTTCTTTAGTGGCTTTGCAATGTGTTATTTAAATTAGACACAATTATATGATACAGTTTCCAAGACCTACAGTCATGGAAGATACAAATAGTTTATCGGCCCAAGTGCTCAAGGGATTATCAAGACTTGGATTTACAGATGAAAACATAACCAGAAAAGCAGAAATTTATGACAATTTGTCCAAGGCTTCTACATTATACCACAGAAAACGCTTGAAATGCGACGTCGATGTGATTATCTCCGGTAGCCGTAGAGAAGGAATTGCGAACTTTTGGGAGAGTGATACGGACGAAATGTTAGTGCCAGCAAACCTAACGTGCATTGATGCTGATATTCATAAACCTCCATATGACAAAGGTACTGCATATTCAGAAGATTTAAAGGCTGGACATCAAATGCTGGAAAAGAGTAAACACGAAAGTCAGCAAAATCAAGGGAGTTCTTTGCAAACTGATAATGTTGAAAAGGTAACCCAGTCAACAAATGACGAGATTCTTTACAAAGAGTTCAGCAAAACTGCTGCTATAATAGCATTTCCTAACAAAAGTGACACAGAAATACAAACCAACGAATACGTCAGTGAACCAACTGAAAAACAACCGAGAGACCACATGTTTTTAGAAATGCAACACAAAGATGCTCCCGCCGGTTATGTTTTCTTAAAGGTCGCCGCTGGATCTATTTTACCAAGTGTCGTAAATGCAGAGTTCATATGCAAAGATGGTATTCATTACCTATCAAATAAACAATACATTAAAAGCAACGCAAATGATGCAGTTGGTGCACGTAATTTGTTTAGTCAGAAGGAACTGGGCTGGATGAGACGAAACTCACAGTATTCGACAAGTGAGAAGAAAGGACCGGCCAAGCCTTTTGTTCTGCCAATGCCATGGCCAGTCACAAACAAGAAGCTAAACTACGACCAGGTTCTAGCTCTACCCTGCACATGTAATGCCCTGAACGAATGGTGTGAGAGACCCAGAAAATTTGACTGGCCTTCCACTAAAGTAATTGACTGTATAAAGCGCTTACCTGTCCATGTTGTACCCACAGGAATCAAAGGTTCTCCGGACGAGTATTTACAGTGGAGGCTTAGTTTCACTCTTGCAGAGCTTGAACTCGTAAGATCTTTTAACAACACGCAGTTCAAGATTTTTGTGCTGTTTAAGATGCTTGTAAAGAGTCTACTGGAGCCTAAGCTGGTTCCTGGCGATGGGAGATCTTCCGAAAATACAAGCCTTTCCTATATAACAAAGAATGTCGTATTCTGGTTAGCAGAAAACACGCCTGTCAGCGATTTTACGGAATCGAAATTTGCTGAGATATTTGTGCAGGTGGTCGACAAACTTCGGTCAGCAGTTGCCGACAACCTTCTCCCATGTTACATGCTTCCGTCAAGAAATCTTTGCAATGAAAAACTTACTGAAAATGAAAGAAGTATTCTGTTGAAAGAGCTGACACATATTGTTGAGGAAGGATTTTATATTGTGCATCAGATTCCAAAAATTCAAGATGAGATTGGTAACGAAGACGACAATGAGCTGGATGAAAGAGCCAAGCGGAGATACACGGAAGAGTACCTGCTTCATGGTACTTATACACTCCCAACAGATACCCTTGCAGAGGTGATTGAAAAATTCAATGCTGCTGACACCAAAGAAGCATGTTTCAGTATTTATAAGACAGATGTACTTCCGTATTTACGGCAACATGATTATACTGGTCTATTCGAGCAGTTTAAAGAATATTCGAATGAGGAATTGATCCAGCTTCTTCTGAGAAAAGTACTATAACTTCATTCCATCTATGCTAATGTACAGCCAAACAACCCGCACTGGTCACTTTTTTTCAGTCAACAAATCACGGACAGTACGAACAAAATTAAGCTCCAGCAAAAGCAGTCAATGTATGCCGACACAAAGTGGGAGAACGTCCGTAACAACGTCTGTCTCAAAATCTTGCAGACGGATTTGTTTTTCAAAAGTATGCAGATGATGAAACAAACTGTGTAACTGCCTTTAATCTGATTTAAATTATCGCCTGAAAACCGCTTCGTTATCAGGATTAACAACAAGAACCTGAAAGTGCTTTTATCGACAACCCTCCGAACGAATCTCAATATCGCCTACAATATCGAAAAATCACATGATGAACGCCTGTGCCCAAGGTTATAAAACTGAGCATGGAAACCAGTCTCAAATCTCAAGCATCTGATTGGCTGGAATGGCGACTGCTAAGTTTTATAACCTTCAGCCCTTAATTGTCGAAACGTTACAAACGTTATATTGTATATTGTGCCCCATTCTGTAAATAAATGTCACATAATCAAGCTAGCACGGATCTCAATGACAAACAACGGATCATAATCCAAATAAGGTGTTTTGTGCCAATACGCGCCTCATCACTCAAGTTCATGTACTAATTCTCCTTCAAATTTTTACCCATAAATTTGGTTAAACTAAGTTAAACCGTGCTTGATTAATGTCTCAAGAAGCCAAGCTAATATTATTGTATTTTTATTGTATAATAAGTTGTTTTGTGTTTATGGTAATAAGTAGTAGGCAATTCGTTTGATAACTTTGACATAATTATTAAATTAAAACTAGAATCTGTGTTTCGATGAATGAAGATGTTTGAAGGATAACTAGTTTAGGATAAATATTTTGTTATCGGCTAGATATATCATGTTAAAACCTGAAGTCGACTTGTTATTTGATTAGTAGATACCATGTGGCGGAAACAAACATCAAAACATGCGCGAAATTACACACGTCAATGTAATGTTCATATGATTGGTGTGTACTTGTATTGATCAGTGTTACAAATGCATGAAACGTGGTAATCGTTGACTGCCCCGGGTAGGAATTAAGCATTTTAAAAAAATAACTTTTACTGCACATATGTGCGTTTTATGTGGTAATACAAAATCTTCAAATCATTTTGAAACCCTCACCAATAGCTATATGAATTATGATTCCTGTATTGGCTGTGTTTAAAAATAATTATACGAAAACCATTACAGCTTATAGTGTAATACAGTTAGTCAACCACCTCCCGTTAATATCTTTATCCTTTGTAAACAAAAATATTAAAAGTATTAATCTGAATTATGTTTGTTGTTTAACAATATGCAATATATTTTACCTAAAATATGATTAATTGTTTTAATCTCTGCATGTTTTTACTTTACAAAATTTTAATGTAACATTTATTTATAGACAATTTGTAACCAATTCATGTAAATTCAATCTGTACCGATTTTAAATTCGAGGAAATGTCTCAAATTGTCATTAACTGTCACATTTGACAGCTGTTTAGTGAGGGTTTACGTGTTTTCTGTCTGAAGATGCTAAATAATTCGGTTAACACAGTGTAATAAGTAAAATGACATAATCGTACAATAAGTTATGTGTAGAATTTTATAACTATAAAATGCAGTTAAGCACTTTAGGTGTTGCAATAAGTGCATCTGATATAACCTTTACGTCTTCTTTACAAGGGGTAGAAATGATTCAATCGCATTGTAGCACACCATTATCCCCTCAATAATGTGGGTTGGAGTTTTTTCACCAAGACAACTTGTTCTTGTTTTGTGAAATGAGGACCTGTTGGGGCAAGTGTGAGGTTGGTGCACCCTAGAACCTAGTTTAAACCCCCAGTGGCAATTTGATTTGCCACTGACCGTTCCAAGGCGGTAACCCCTCGGGTTCCCATTTTTGTTTATTATTAGTGGTGTCTTTTTTAAACTCATTATTTTATTAACCATGCTCTCTCCCTCTCTTGACTGTGTGGGGAGGCTGTTTTTTTCTGAATGTGGCGATTCCTGATATGCATATTTACCTTTTTATGTTGGCCATGGTGGGCAGCAAGATAATGGTGACCCAGTAACTTTTGATATCACTTTTTACCATCTTCATCTAGGTTATCTCTGAAATAGGTTTGCCATCGACCCTGAAATATGGCCAATAGGCAAACCAGCTACATTAACTAGCTTTATGTATCTCTTTTCACCAGTTATCATTTCCAGTTATCATTTGAGAAGAATACTTAATCTAAAATCCACACTAATAACCTATTCAGACTAGTTACTGATATGCAATAGGTTCAAACGCATGCCTCTCAAAAACCGTCACAAAACATATTGCAAATATTTATTCACACGTGTTTTCTTGTGCTGGTTAACCAATGAAAGAACACAATATCCTTTGCGCGCCCGACCCTGTTTTCCGGACGGACGTCCGTAACGTACTCGTATTTAAACGTGACAAAATTTTGACTTCCCAAAAACCCGACCCTGTTTTACTGGAGGTCGCCCGAAACGTAATTAAACATGTGCTTTTTCACGATTTTAAAAAGCATAACGTAAATCTGCGTAAATTTTATTTTAGTGCCCGTTGAAAAGTGTATGTTTGAATAAAGCATATACGCTTTTGTCCGTTACCGGTATTCTACCTTTTAAAGAAATTCGGAATTTTCAACATGGTAAGAAACCCGTGTAAAACACGTTAGCTAACGTTACGGTCTTTCTTCTGTAAAAAGGTGGAAAAAAGCATATCAAAAATAGTGCGTTAAAATCCCGAATTTCAACGCTCTTTTACGTAATTTGTGAAAAATTCGGTTTATCGCAGGAAGACTGTAACGTAAAATTCCGTAAATTAATTAATCTAATTAACAGTAATTAATTTTATGCAATTGCAAAAAATGTCATTTTTAAGTAATTACTAGATAGATATAGGATATTTTTAAAATAATGAATAACTGTTTTGGAGCCACTTTTTTATTTTGACAATGAAAGATGAAGAAACAGCAACACATGTAATTAGATTTTTTTTCTTAAAATTGAACTTTTTAAAATTACTAATTTTCTTATCAGATTATCTAGGTCAAATGTATTCAATTTCTTACTAAATTATATTTGAGAGAAAATATGTGATGCATTCAAATAACTAATGGTTTTAAAATACTGATCGATGATTCCGCGTTCTTTTAAATTGCCACCAAAGTAAGGACTTTTTTAAAAATGAAAAATAAATTGACGGGTTTCCGATGAAAAAACAGGGTCGGGTTTTGAAAAGCGATTTTTTTGACACGTTTAAATACGTTTCGGGCGTCTTCCCGTAAAACAGGGCCGGGTTTTGGGAAGTCAAAATTTTGTCACGTTTAAATACGTTATGGTCGTGGAAAGGAAATTGCAAATAATCTTTCCTTAGTTTTGTTATTTCGATGGATTTTGACAGCGAATAGTTTTTATGTAACAATACATGTCTTGAGTACACTTACTGCCGAATTTTTGCTTTTCATTTCATAATTTTGGTTTATGCATTTAAAATAAATACAGTGCCATTTAAATCTAAGCAGTCGAGTTATATAAAAGTCATGTAAATTAATTCTATTAACCGTGTTTTTTTTATTTAAGGCAGATGGGATCATAAGATACAGAAGGCCTGGAAGTTTACATGAAAATAAATCCATGCATGCCCGTCGTCTCTGATATTGCCAACTAACTACTGCATCTATTAAATATAACGACTGTAGACCGCACAAGTTTTAGCTTTCCAAAAAGCTAGTCGGTCATTAGCACAACCTTTTAAGAAGACGGCACAAAAGTTTAAACTTTAAGCCACTTGAAATTAAAGCGCTTAATATTTATTGGGTGTCATACAAAAATGTAAGTTTATTTATAGGTATTCCTTCTTTCGAATGAGATGTATTTAAGCAGGTGATGAAACTAACCCTGTTTGCAAACAAAATAATTCACCTGAAGGTAAACCGAAATTGAAAAGTTTATCAAACACTATTTTTTGTCAGAAAGTGTTAAAAAGCAACGATAATCAAGCTGTAAATATATACCAAAAGCTTCAGAATATGTTTAAAAAAAACAAAGTTTTTCACTGTCACAGAGTGGGAGAGAAAAATGTTCACACAGTCTGGCCGGGACTCACTGGTATAACATTGCTCTTTCTGATCTAGAACAATTTCGTTAGAATGTTGGTATTTATTTAGAATATCTTATGATTTCCAATAACAACCAAACGCGTTAATTTCAAATTTGCCTAAAGTATGCACTTCAGCGCCGTCTTTGTTTGTTAAAAGGTTATGCTTATGACCGACTAGCTTTTGGAAAGCATAATTTTGTTTTGTCTATTATTGACAGTTTCATGACTCGATTTGAAACTTCCGCAAAAATATGTGTTTCGCATGTTCCAAAGATTATTTTGTAGATTTAAAACCAAATTAAAACTTTGGAAAGCTAAAACATGTATTGTCTATTATTGTCAGTTTCATGACCCGATTAAAGATTCCTGCAAAAATGTGTGTTCTGATGTTCGAATGATATTTCTTACATTCAAAACCTTATAAAACTTTAATAACCAGTTGAGTAGCAAAATGCAATATAACAGTTTAGCAAACTTATCAAAGTAATGACGAATGTAATCCATATCGAGCAAGCTTAAACATGAAAAACGTTCCCCGTGATACCCCTGTCCCCGAGTTTCACAAAATGCTGCAGAAGTTCGTAGATAAGAAAATAAAGCAAAATAATTAGCTAATCTCTGTTCAGTGCTCTCTACACATTGTAGTTGCTATTAGAGTCATAAGCTGTACATCTTTTGTTTATCATACACAGTATACATTTACTAGACAAAATCCATGTATATGTTTATTGTTCTTCGTCGGAAAAATCTTTATGAGTAATAAGCCTAGCTGATCAGAAGCTGGAGTAAGAATTTAAGAATAGGTACAGACTCCATATATGAGGTCGCTTAACATCCAATAAGAGGCCTCTAGGTTTTCATAGATAACGACTGAGTAAGAGTCTATCCATAAATAACGACTTAGTAAGAGTCTACTTTTCTAAACTATCCGTTCCGTCTGGTCCGTGAACTTTGCTTTACATCGCTGTTAACCGGTGTTCAGGTAGAAAGCTCAAGTTTGGTCCATTATAATATGTCGGTCATCAGGATGACCGACAATAATTATACATGTAACATGTATAATTACATGTTTAAGCAATTCATATAATCAATTATACTATCGATGTTTTTTGCAACAGAAAGTTTTGTATTTCATCAAGCGAACAGTAAATCACAACAAAACTGATACCATTTGTATTTTTTACTTGGCTTCTACGATGTTATTCACCTTTTTTAGTACTGTAACATAAATTTGACAAAAGTTGAACTAAAATTAACACTTCTAACATTTTATCAATGCAAATAAATGAATAATTACCTTAAAAATACAATAACTGCATTGATTGATAAAGGGTTAAGTTGTTGTTGTTTTTTTATCTAAGGTTGAAGAATCAGTAAGCTCACAGTTATTTAGTAAACTTTGCAGTGGTATAAACCCTTTACCGTATTGCAATAGTGTACAGATAACATTTTCATTGTCGGTCATCCTGATGACCAAACTTGAGCTCTTTAGCCTGAACACCGGTTAACAGTGACTCACGGTCCAGAACGGATAATTTAGAGTATGCCACCTGTTCCCAAGACGCATGCAAAAGGATAGTGTAAAGGCTGTTGTTTGATTTCTTGATATATAGAGAAGCCCTTTACCGGAAAAGACATTAATGTAGATAATCATCGTTCTTGAATACTTAATTTATACTTTTATTCAGGACGTATAGTAATAATGCAGAACTTGTTTAAGTATCGTTAAACTGGATGCCTTCTAGGTCATTACCACAGAACTTTCCACAGTCGATGCGTATTTGTACCTTTAGCAGACAAGCGATGCTTATTTACATAGTTAGGTCCGCAAATCAGGTCAAATCAGGTCAGTGACCGTAAGGAGACGGAAAGAAATGAATCCGTATGTTGGATGCATTTATTACATTGTAATTTCACTTGAACTTTGTGCTGATCACATTGATTGTTTTTGTTATTGTTAAGACGATTAACTCTGAAACTGTTACAAAGAAAAGGTATTTGTTTTTAATTAATTCTATGACCAAAATATTGGCATGTCACTTTTTAAAGGTGTTTCACAAGTATTCCTACTCAGCCAGAAAATTTCTTCAAAAGGTGGTGGTCTTATAGTTTATTCTAAACGATCGTCATTTACATAAAAATGTTATGACGATTGCTTGTGTTGTCTGATTTACTGTACTTGTAAAATAATGCTATTGTTTTAGCATTGACTTCAGACCGAACAAGATCAGTGACGTGATTGTGGGGTCAGACATTAGGGTTAGGGGTTTCGCGGGTATGTTTTGCACGTTTGAGCTCAATTTTGATTTCATTCATGGGCACGTTCATGTAAATCTCAGTAATAAACAATCTAATTATTCACGAATAACAACACTATGTAAGCTTCGTTTTAACAGGGGTGGGAAAAGAACAAATATTTTAAGTATAAAGATGTTGAGTTTCATTTAATAGCCGACGAAACAATTCCAACAGAAACAGGAGATAAAAATCAAACATTTAATTTTGCAAGTTTGCATTTCAGACAATTTTTTATAAATCGCGAAACAGTACTTGTCTTATTTGCGTTTATATATCGACCCCACCGGTAATCCATATAAGCGAAGCTTGCAGAATTTCCATACTTAATCAATCATGTAAAGGTTATAATCTGGAATTATTACATGTGAGTGATAAGAAATTACCGGCCAAGTCTGGATACTTTATGGCTGAGTCGGGACTGGCCAGTCAGCACCGCTCCCCGGTAAATCAGAGTCGATCTGCATGTATCTGCTTGAGAAGACATGCAATGCTATTACAGCTTTTTAAGAGATCAGTTTATAAATTGCCGACAGCCAAGATTAAGTTCGTGCTACAGTCCACAGACCAGGTCGAAGATAATGAATTCCATGAAACACAATTATTCCAAGTATTCTAAAGTTTAAACTGATATTGTTATTCACTTAAGCTTTCTATCCAAAAGTTCAAACGGTTAATAATACTTTTTGTGTTTATTTGCATCATTTCTCCAAATATTATCCAAGTGAAATGGTAAAACTGCGGGATTTTCAACAGACAAGCAGTCTTTAGAAATAAAAAGTGAATCAGTACATTTGTAGGCTTTGTTTGCGATGCATCGTTTAATTTTATATTGGAGTTAAATTCGAGCAGTCGAGATAGAATATATTTAAACGAAAAAGGCACGTGTAAATGCATTCTTTGTTGCCAGCTTGTAAAACAAACACGTCCACTGGTACTTGACCAGCACTACCTCGTGTACTGTATTATTTGTTTTGCTGAATGAAGAGAATTGTCACTTCGAATTTTCATTTAAAGGTTGCATGCACCACATAGTCCATTTTAATATATGAGACGTTTTTCTCTACATCTGAAGGCCTCTTGTTTGCAGGGATTACATGTCAGGAAAAGAAACGAAAGCAATTACATCCCTATATCTTGTTTGTTCGAGGCTATATCTTGTTTGATAGAGGTGGACTAGTGCCGGAACAGCGGATGTATATTTGTGGCACCGTATTTGCGATTTCGCGTTTAAAGTATGGTCTGTTCGGTTAGACAAGTAAGTTAACCTCTTGTGTGTTTTCGAATAGATGGAATGCAGATCTTCGCACCAATATATTGTTAGGAATAAAGATGATAGAAATCATATTTAATGGACATTGAATATTGTGAATTTGAGCCCTATGGGAATTAGAAATACTAAATGTACATAAAGTTCAAGATTAAAGCCATCTGAAAGGAACATAACTCTTAAAATAACGAACTAGGAGTTATAATTCTTATTGTCACTGATGGCTTTGTTCGTGCAGGTAATGTATTCAAACAATTTAAATAATAGAACTAAAACTTTCAAAATTTTAGTCAACATTTTGTGTTATATTAAAGTCTTTTTAAAGGGGCATAACTAAAATATATTGAAACAGGGGTTATCGATCTTGATGTCAGAGATGGCTTTGATTATGCAAATGAGGATATATTTCAAGTTTTAAGTTAATAGGAAAAGAACTTACACTGTTATAGGCAACATTAAATTCGATATTTAAGTAATTTGATAGGTTCATAACAAAAAAATAATATAACAAGAGTGATCATTTTTGTTGTCGGAGATGGCTTTATTCATGCAGAAGATATTTTTTAATTATTAAGTTAATATGTCAAATACTTACGAACTTATAGGCAACATTAAGTTTCACATTTTATTTTATGGACTACCGGACAACGCAGCCGCCGACGACGACGCCGCCGCCACCGGACAATGGGATCCATAAGTGTCTACCTGCTATTGCAGGTGACACAATAATAAGCACCGTCATACAATGAATTTAACATCACTTAAAATCAAAACAAAAACGTTTGACGAGAGCGAGCGAGCATATTTATTACAGGGCGGAAATTCTAAATAAATACCAACATTCTAACGAAATTTTTCTAGAGAAGTTTACACTTCAGAGCTGTCTTCTGTTAAAATTTCATGCTAATGACCGACTAGCTTTTTGGAAAGCTAAAACTTGTTACATAGCTATAACAACATGCACTCCACTGATACATTTCAATGTGCACAGTTATTTATATTCAGAGTACTTTCGGTTTCGATTTCAGAAGCCATGTCTACATGTTATTGAATTTCGTATTAAGAAGTTGTTTTGCTTGTACATTAAATTTGTCCAAGTTTAAATTTCTTTTGTTTACAGTTACTTAATTATTTGACAGGTAGTTTCAAAAATTAAATTACTCGAAGTTGTCTTGTTGACATAGAAACGAAACGACTTTGTTTCAAATTACTGTAATCACTGTAACAGTTGTATAACGAATAATAAACTATTCATTTAACTACATTATTCCCCCGTTAAATGCTTTATTGAACGAAAACGCAATATACAAGTACGACAAATACAAGTACGACATTGACGATAATAGAAAGCTTTAATTAGATTGCACGACTGCATGATAAAAATAGACACCGGGTACCGAGATCAATATTCATTGTAAACAAACACGTCAGATTCAGTATTTGGAAATTCCGCTTTGGGGTTTTACGTAATATAATATTGTTATCGTTTGTCACGAAAATTTTCACCAAAAAATGGATAAAAGTAAAATTAAAGTATCGAATATCATTCATTGTTTATCCTTCATAACTGGTGCTATTGTATGTTGTGTAACTTGTAACTTAACGGCGAGTTCTTGTTGCAAATACATTGTGAAGTTTCAAAAAGAGATGAGACCAAATTTTACGGACACGGAGATTAATTCAACTTTTAATATCGTATATACAGTAAGTAAATAATTTTTGGATTTTAATTTTAATATAATTGTATTTTTTCGAGTGCAATGTGTAGGTTATTGTAATATATGCTGGAATCCCATCTTTAAATAGTTAAGCAGGGACAGCTGAAAACAACGACGCATAAATCGAAAATAGTTTTATATTGTAGACCAGTTTAAAGCTCACTGTCTGTGCTGTTACGAATTGTATTATATTGTACTGTACTGTACGGTACTGTACTCTACTGCGGTACTTTACTGTACTGTGGTGTACTGTGGTGTGGTTCTTTACTCTACTGTACTGTGTTTTGCTTTGCTGTGCTGTGTTGTAATGTACTGTTACAATGTACTAAAAGGTACGCGGGAAATAATTTACCTGTAATTTTCGTCGACCTGCAACAGTTTAAATACCGCCTCAAAACGTTGAACAGATTGTTTATACATAAAAAATGCAGAAGTTAAACAAGTTATGCAGAAATTGAAAAAGTGAGAAGTGGTTTAACAGCTACAGTAAGACTAAACTTAGACAGTCTAAGAAATAAACAAACACTAAATGCTGCCCTTGTATAATTCAGATTACACCATGGACCTTTATATTAACATTCGATGGACCAAGACAACATAGTAGAGGTTACTTGAAAACAATCTTGGAAGAAACCTTCTTGAATAAGGTATGTTTAACAAAGAACATCATACATATACATACATGCATTTCAAACAAATAGTTGCATAGTTAAGAAAGTGCTTAATAATAACTCAATCAATTTTTAACCCATGTATGTTAATTCACACACTGGCCAGGTTGTTGTTTTTGTCAAGGACAATAAACATCCAGGCCATTAAAGACATCACGAACCCTAATCTTGATATAATTGGTTAGTCAGAACCAATCTTGTAGTACAACAATAAGTTGATTTTTTTACAGAAAAACGTCCGTTCGTACATTCATTTAAGTTGTTGGTCGGGAGTTCCATTCTTATAAGAATTGTGCAATATATCCAAAGCAAAATAGAGCACTTTAGCAAGGCAATAGTCGCACTGGTTTAAAATAGGTAGGGGAACTTAAAGAAATAAAAAGCAGAAATAGGAGATTTCTTAAAACTTTTAGGTTGTTGCATTGGAACCAGTCCGTATTTATCAAGACGACTTGAGGCCCGAAGAAACCGATTATAAAGATCATCTTCTCGATGGCAAAGGATACACTGATGATTTTCTCAACAAGTTGTTTAATCCAGAAAACGACGTATACAATAATAATCTTCAGCTACCCAATGCGGTAAATGTTAGAAAATAATACATTTGTTTCAGATAATAAACTACAAGTTAGATTTTCAGAATAATTATATTTTAAATAACTTACGGAAACCACTATGAACTTATATATTGAGCATGATGACCTATGTAATTTATAGTAAGGACCTATTTAAGATCAGGGGACAAACACTTTCAAAAGAGCATAAATACACTCAAAATTAAAATGAAAAACAATTAATACACGATTAATGCTCATATCAAGAAAATTCAAAATATGCTTAAGTGTTTCATATTTTGAACTTTCGGGAAGAGTGCTTATATTACCCAACACTCTAAAACTAAATAAGTTGTTGATATCACAACTCTAACACTATATAAGTTATTAATATCACAACTCTGGCACTATATAAGTTGTAAATATCACAACGCTGACACTATATAAGTTGTTAATATCACAACTCTGGCACTTTATAAGCTGTAAATATCACAACTCTGACACTATATAAGTTGTTAATATCACAACTCTGGCACTATATAAGTTGTAAATATCACAACTCTAACACTATAAGTTGTTATTATCACAACTCTGACAATATATAAGTTTTAAATATCACAACATTGACAATATATAAGTTGTTAATATCACAACTTTGACATTATATAAGTTGTTAATATCACAACTCAGACACTATATAAGTTGTTAACATCACAACTCTGACACTATATAAGTTCTTATTATCTCAACTCTGACGCTGTATAAGATGTTAATATCACAACTTTGATATTATTATATGAGTTGTTAATATCACAACTCTGACACTATAAACGTTGTAAATATCACAATCTTCTTTTATTATATAAGTTGTTAATATCACAACTCTAACACAATATAAGTTGTTATTATCCCAACTCCGACACTATATAAGTTGTTTATATCACAACTCTGACACTATATAAGTTGTTAAAATCCCAACTCCGACACTATATAAGTTGTTTATATCACAACTCTGACACTATATAAGTTGTTAAATCACAACCCTGACATTCACGAAACGGCCAGACCGATTGTGATACCATGTTTTTACTAAAACTTTAATTCTGAATGCATTTTGCACGTTTATTACTAAAACTTACTATTTGTTGAGGCCATTGTCGAACTATTTTCAGATTTTAAAGAAATAAAATAATCAATTAATTATAATATCGAATGACCTTTAAAACCGAAAGCAGAAACGCAATGTACGAGTATCGATCAATAATTTCTTTGACAACGTTAAACTTTACGTAAAACAAACTAATGGAGTAATAATCACACAACGACATACAAATGTTATCGCAAAAATACGTTACAATGATTTTCTAGTATAATTGCTGTGGACAACGTTCGCATAATACAAACTTTTGGAGTAAAATTCACAAATAGACATAAAAATGTTATCGTAAAAATACGGTAGTCATCTTAATTTCTAGTATAATTGCACAAAATGGCATTTTGTGTTCTGTTTGATGTGCGGCGTTACCGCGAAAATATGAATGGTCCCAGTAACTAAAGGTTCCAGTCAAATATTTACACTCTTCTTATGGTAACCGTGTTGAAATGGTTTCAGGCAAATCTTGTGTGTTCCAATTATTACGGAATGGGCGTAGAAGGTGCTTGGGCAGCCGGTTTTACTGGTGAAGGTGTTGTTGTTGGAGTAACAGATGTTGGGGTTAACATGGACCTTAGAGATCTCTCCGACAATATAGTGAGAAGAAAACTTCTTTTATTAATCTGATAAAACCTGGGCTAGGCGGTGTAGGCAGCAATATCAATTTCCATAACAGTAACTGCCCAGGAACAGGCTCACTCGAACCGGGCCTGCACTATTTTCATATTTGTGATCGGTGGCTTTCAAGGTTTCCTTTTCATTTATTTATATAGTTTCAGTTCGTTAACGTAGATGCTTCTTTAGTTTTGTTTTGTTTTT